>CM070613.1:24534549-25766027 GCA_036346395.1 Hsuehochloa calcarea
CTGAGTCAAACAGAGTAAAGTCTCAAAGATCGTGAATCAACAAAGTGATTTTGGCACCCAATACTAAGTAACACGCCGAATGTATGAAGTAGTCAAGCAAGACTCGACTTCATCTACCCTACGCCTCTCGCTTCACTCAACAAGTCAAGGTCCGTGTAGACTGGTCCGCATCGAATCCGATCGCCGGGAAGAGCGAAGCTCGGAATTCGCAACATGTCGATCACGCCACGTAGTCATCTCAAAGGGAAACCGAGATCTACCTCAAAGCGACGGAAGTCACGACCAAAGGGAGCATGAGGACTAAACTCGTAAAACTCGTAAAAACCAAGTCCTCGATGCCGCCCTATATCATCGGGCCAGATCAAACCTAGACCTCGTGTTGGTCTTAGGTGCACTCATGGTCCGGGCTGACCTTCAATGTACCTAATGCACCAACACGATCTCTACGCGCGATCTTGGCACGCTCAAGCAATGATCAACCAAATGTCCATCCTTCCGACAGTATAAGGTGCAATGATACTCGCCTTTGAGGGGCCGGTCAGCAGGGGAATCACCTTGTCAGCCGAGATCCTTTGAGCAAAACCCACGATTTGAAATTTACTTTCTCACCCCGCTTAGTTTTGATCACACTTGGTGCTATGGTTCGAGCACGCACAGTGGATGCTTCCTCATATCCTCATGAAAATCATATCCTAGACCCCGATTAAATTTACAAATCTTGGATTGGTCTAGAATGAGATTGAGCTTCTGCCTCCTACAAATTTCTCAAGAGTGTTCATAAGATACTGACACTCCTGAAAAAGAGAGGTGCAAGAAGAGCAGGGGGAAGAAGGAACAGCAGAAGGTAATGGAGCAGAAGAAGAACCAACAACAGAGGAAAGATTGGCTTGTGCAAGCACAAACTGACTTTGGGGGACAATTCCATCAAGCTAGCGCATTGGTTCACGCTGCTAAGAGGCCTCTACCAAACCCTTAGACTTCTTCCCAAAGACACACAATACAAGCAGATGATTGTGTTTCTAGAAGGTCCTTAGTTAGCTTCACACATTTTTCATCCAAAGCAACCAAATCACATTTTAGTTTATTACATTGATTGCATGGTGAGCTAACAAGGTCCTTAGAAGCATACTGAGCCAGTTTGTTATTGTAATCAATCATTTCTTGAAACTGGTTGGATACAGATTCTAGTTCAGCAGTTAACTTAGGACAGTTTAAACAAGAAACAATGGGTTCTAGTAGCGCAGCTTGGAATTCAGTAATTTTGTGATCTGCCCGTTTTAGGTTCATCTTGAGATTATTACAATTTTTACAAGTCTCAGGCAGATCGAGCAACATGGTATAAAGACCTCTAAACGAGTTGTCTTTAACCTCACATGAGGTGCAAGCAGTAGCCTCAACATTAGTAGATGAAGGAGGTGCTACCCTACTCATCTCTAATTCAGCAAGAAGGCTAATGTTCTCTAATTTAATCATGTCTAGTTCAGAGGACACACTATCATGCAAGGTCCTTAGTTTTTCCATGTCAACAAGCAAAGCACAGCATGTGTCACAATCATCACTGGAGGGAGCAGATGTAAGTAAAGTAAACTCCCATGATAGTCTAGCTACTTCCTTCTCCAACTCAGTACACTTAGCCCTAGACTTAGCATGAAATCTACCTAGCTTAAGAAAAGCATCATTAAGTCGGGTCGTAAGTGGACTAACCTCATCGAGTCGGAGTACGCTCGCTATCGCCAGATCGCCTCGAGGGCCATGAAGCACATGCCGAGAAGTTGCCGCCGCCCTGGGATCTTGATCATCCTTTCCATCATCGTTACCCACCTCTCCACCGCCGTGTCCAATCTGCCGAGGGCGTGAGGACGCGATGGAATGCCTTCTTTGCCTTCCCAAAGTTGCAAACTTCTTCTTGCCTTGGTCAAGTGTCAAGGCTTCGTGGTTATGTTCTTATCGATGTAGTCGTTTTGCCCAACCGCCATAGTCACCTTTGCCCTTCCCTCGCCTTGGGGCGCTTTGCTCTGATGTGGTTGGGGCCACCACACTCAAGCAAATCACAGACTCCTCTTTACCATCCTCCTCCTCTTGTAAGCATGGAAAACTTCCGAGCTAGGAGGTTCAGCTGCTCATCCTCAAGTCGCTTCTAATCGGTCATCGCTATGTCACAGCAGAGCAGCCTAGGAGAACCCTGTATCGACTCGTAAGAAGATCCAGATGGGATTAGTGACTAAAGCCATCGATCAGACTTCGACCTTCGAGAGACAATGTCTATCTCGTGAGTCTTGAGACGCGAGTAAAGCGCATCAAGAGTCGTGGTCGAGGTCCGTGCTATCCTTGATGGTAGTCACTTTCATCTCCCAAACATGAAGATCGAAAGTGCGTAAAGCATCTGCCGAGCGCTATCCGAAGCTCTGGGTATGTAAGACCGACCGCCGGAGGTTGATCAAAATCTTATGAAAACGCTGAAAAGCACTCGCCAAGAGATTCACCAGAAGCATCTCAAATTTATCAGATTCTCGCTTGAACGGGTCTTGTCGAACTGCCTTAACTGGTGGTGCCTTGATGGTATGCATCGAGGGTCACCTGATGTCGTAGCGTATGTCAAATGAGAAATGCGATCGAACTCACTTCGCCAAACCTCAATGATAATGTTCCTTGCCTTAGCATTTGCCTCAACATCGGGCATGTTTCCCACATTGATGTTTTCATCGGAAGAACAGAAATCTAACCTTCACCTTTCTCCGCATGGCATACCCCGAGCATGGATGTAAGTTTCCATTCGCTCTTCCGTAGGGTAATCCAGCCATCAAAGATCGGAGGCTTGGTGGAATACTTGTCCGCTGTTATGGCTCAACCGACCGTTAAGATCTATAAAGAAGAGCTAACCTTGCTCGATACCAATTGAAGGACCGAAATGTCAATGTATGGGGGTGAATGGTGCCTTAAAAATTAAGAACTCCCTTTAATGTATTTAAACAAACCTACAAACCCTCTAGAAATCTCGAGTTTGAGTGAAGCAAAATCGAGAACGAAACAAGATTCGTTGTTGCGTCGTAAATCGAAGTCTGATTCTACCCGCCAGTAGTTCCGCACTCCAGTATTTCCGAGTTCAATGAAGTTCCTCCTCGCAGAGTTCTCACCAGTGGACAATCTGAAGTTCATTGTCCCGACCAAGAACAAAGGCGCCAGTTTTCCCAAAAATCAAATACTAAATCTTGAATGCTCTTCTCAGTCAAGTTTCACAGACATCATCCTAAACAACATCTTGACCTCATGGAGAAGAATCGCAAACAAAGATTCATTAATCAAGGCAAAATCGGATTTTGAAAAGGGCAAGAAAGACCAAAACTTCGATAGACAAGATTCTCGTGATTCTTAGCTCATGAAACTTTGAGGATATATTAGCAATAGCAATACGACTCTAGATATCAAGTTTCATGCCATCTCATACAAGGAATCAAAAGATACACCAAAACCCTAGATATTCAACATGAATGTAGAGAGGAATAAAAAGAGGCATAAACAAAGAATCAAAAGCTCGAGTTTCATTGATAGGAATCAAAAGATTACAAAGGAAAATACAGAGGAATGATTAAATAATTTCAGTTCATCCTCTCCATCTCAACAAACTCTCAAAAGCATAACAACCTCTCCAAAGGCTCTTTAGCTAAAGCTAACCCTAATTTTCTCTCAAAAGGTCTAACCCTAACACTGTGGGTTCACCTCTATTTATAGCCTTTGGCTAATGGGCCTCCAACCCATTAGGCCCGCTTACACCAACGGAACCGCCCACTTGTGCCGCTTGCGAAAGACCGCTTCCTTCTTGCGCACCTTCTCCGAAGCCTCCCAGACGCCTTGCCGCCCTGACTGCAACCACCTCAAGATTCACGCAGCCTTCGACACACACCGACCGCTCGACTTCAACGCCGCGCGCTAGTCCGATCACCTCGTGTTCGCCACGACTTCGCCTCGATGTCCCGCAACAACACAGCATAAAAACACATCACATAGCATTGCACAATATCATAGCATCAACATTTGTACAAGTCTCAAACTCATACAAACTCAAAATCACAAACTATCCTTCTCAGATGCACAGTCGACACAATCGAAGTTCCGCACTTACCATTGCGGAGTTTCGATTTTCTAACGTCCGCACTTGTCGATTATCGAAGTTCCGCTACCATTGCGAACTTCCGATTATCTAACGTCCGCACTCCTGCATTTTCAATTTCGATTTTGCCTCGTGGAATACTCACGCCAAGATATCGCACAAACCGCTGCCCCAAAGTGCGGAAGTTCCGATTACTTCAACCGAACACAATCCTCAGACAATCTGACGCTCCGCTTACAAAGCCGGAAGTTCCGACATCTAACTTCCACAATACATGGCGTAGTTCCGATTATCCCGATTCAACACGTAAACAAGAGATAAACAGAGAGACTCAACTCTCAACCTATTCAACAAGTTGTCAAATACTATCACTCACAATGGAGGACCTCTCACATGGTCTCTCATTTTGTCTTAAGGGGAGCGATTCCGCTTAAGCACAACTCGAGTTTACGCTTTGAAAACCAAAGATGTATTCATCAACACGCCTCCGACGCCACCACCCGAGGTCAAGCGCAAATCACCCAAGAAACATCTTCACTCGGGTCCTCTGGCCAAGGATCTGGGCTAGCCGAGCTGGCTGTGTACAAAGTATTTAATTCTTTTTGAATTTCTAAAATGAATTACTTTTACGCTGAGAATTCAAATAACTTATAAAATTCATAACCTTATCAATTTAGTTCCAAATTGTATGAAAACAATTTTGTTGGTTTTCATTTTTAGTCTACTTTTAAAAGGAATATATTTTAAGTATGTTTCTATTCTAGAAAATGTTAGAGTCAAATTAGTATCTAAAAAGAATTGTTTCTACACTAGAAAATATTTTAAACTTCAAAAATTCATAAGTATTTCATCTTAACTCCAAATTGAGTGAAATTAATTTTGTTAATTTTTATTTTTACTGTATTTTAAGTTGACCTCATTTTAAAATCTGTTCCTGTTCCAGAAAATTTTGGTAATAAATTTAATTATGCAATTGTGTTTTTTACTTGTCAAAATCCTAAAATCTCGATAAATTCCTTTTGAACTAAACTTTCACCCAAAATTCTTAAACATCATTCTCTACATGTATGCACGATTGGATAAAGTTGAATTTTGGTTATTTTGGTGTTATTCTTTCTTATTTGCTCTTTTTATTCGATCGATAGATTTTTACAATTTTGGTACTTACGAGAGTGATCCTTAGCAACAAGAAGACTGTCTCCAGCAAGGCGAGCAATTCCTAATTTGATGCATGTTGATCCTATTATTTGTGCATGCTAATATTTCAGTTTCAACTATATGTATGCATGCTATGTTGTCAAGTAATTTCTAAGTTCGCGATAGTTTACCCGAATAGTTACATGAACAAGAGGTAAACATCCATCCTTTACCACCAACCTAGGTTTATATCTCGCTGTGACTTAGAGCTCGATGGATGGGCTCTAGTTGGTTTATTTTTAGTATGCGGTTGTTCTCGCTAGCCATGCTTAGAACGGTAGTATGTGGATCATCGCCTGGTGAGGGTCAAATACAACATCACTTTAAATATTTGAGTCAGGTACTTATGTATGTATCATAATCGAAAACTAAAAATACAAACAAAAAAATTTAGATTTTGGTACATAGTTGGTAGGTGTGATTATTGGGTGTGTGGTTTTGTGCCCGAATCAGTAAGGGCCAAACATCTTGTTACACTAAACCAAGAATTATTGCGTGCAACCACATAAGGGTATTGGAAACCCCTCTTGACTTAGTACTTTAGCGTATGTTAGCTCTGAGTCGCAAGCGGTGGGTTTGTGTGTTGTGTTAACAAAGAGAAATGTGTCTATATGTGTTGGGTGTGCGGGTGTGGAATCCTGTCTAGGTTCTCCACACTGAGGGGCATTGTAGTTGTCCAAGGCTTTACCCATAGGGTAGTTGACTTTTGGCTTTACAATGAGTCCGACACAACGTATGGGTTTCTATCCACACTGATGACTCAGAGTTAATAAATAATATTGGAAAACGTCTCGTAGGACTTAGCCTTACCGGCATACCTAAGGAAGTGTGCTCTATAGCTTGGCAAAAAGGCGGTTTGACATGTGGGTAAAGTTGTACATCTCTGCAGGATTGGAACTATTCGAATAGCCACGTCCTTGGTTATGGACACGCTTGGGGAAGTCTTTCGAGAGTTAGACTATAACATTTTGATAAAACTTGAAATTGGGTGGTACAAATGGGTAATTCTTGCTATTGTTGTAGTGACTGTTGGGAAGTCACCTCTAGGATGTTAATTATATTTATAATTGTTGTCTCACTGATATTTGATCTCTCTTTTTTTTAAAACACCATTTTAACAAATTGCCTTCAATCTATTACATTATTGCAAATTAAATATGGCTTTACGCTGAAAATAAACCCTATGGCCATCACCATTGATTTAAGCTTGCATGTAGCTATGTATAGGTTTGTTAATCGTATGTCTTGCGAGTACATTTTGTACTCAACTGCATTGTCTATTTGTCTGCAGAGGAGGTTGACCTCAAGGGGTTATCGAGTGTGAGGTCGACTACACTCTCAACGACTAGCTTGGGCATTTCCTGTCGATTGCCTTGTGGGTAAGGGCAATTGCTGGCTTTTGTTTTCACCATCATATGGCAAAGTTACCACCGCAGACTTAACTCTTTGTATGGAATCTTATTGTATGTTGGATTTGTTGTAAATTATGAAACCTCGTATTGTATAACCTGTATGGAGTTGGTGTTTAATTTTTGTGTGGTGTATGTGTACTGCTGTTTTGGAAAGTGCATATACACCGAGAGTGGAGAAATTTTATTTGGAATGCTAGGACCAACGGAAAGGTTAAGCATTACAAATTAATTCATCCGTGGATGTCACAATAATGATGCGCTGCCCACCTAACGCAGGTTACGCCAAGGTCCGTGATGGACATGGTACATGATAATTTGATGTCCATCCTACCGAAAAGCACCGAACGAAGATGTCATAACACTAGGGCGTGCCTTGTACACTTTTATCCTGTGTCCCAAGAGGATATCGCTCAACCCCGCAGTTGTCACGATCTCCACACGGCCATACCTCGATGACTCCACCTCAACCCCGCTGTAAGGCCTCCGTATCCCGCATCGTGGAGACAGAGCCAAGAAATAAGAAAAGATTGTCGAGTCATCTTCCAGAAGATAACTAGCACACGAGGCGATAAGGCTAAATCAAGAAGATTAAGGCACCTCACAAACCCGTGACGCTCTTCCTCGAATGTTGTTGGTCTCCGATGTAACATTACGCCACATTGGTTAGGCTTGCCGACTTTGCACGCTTGGTATATGCGGTAGATCGACGAGGCGAAGGAAATTCGCATACCGATTCACCGTCGCCTACAATGAGAACCATTTCCACCAAAAGTCGAGCTACTTCGGCCGTGGTGCTTCAAATACTTATTTGATCTATTCAACCTCGATGCCCCGACGCCACTTGTACGATGTTGACACTATAAGTGTGTATAATTAAATTCTACATTCACGCAATACCGATAAATATCATAACTCATTGTTTTTGTATAGATATATGATGCAACAAGTCTAGCGATCATGACAATCGGTGGGTTTCTCGACCCACGCTTGATCTCGTGAGCAATGCATCATCGAAGACACAAACTACATCGAGAAGTACATAACGGCGGGATTGCATACCCACCGCGATAAGGACTACATATCGTGCCCTACAACCTGTGGGTAAGTGCTTCACTACTTGCTATATAAATTTTATTTGTTCTGTATATGCAACACGAACCTAGGTTTAATGACTAAAGTGACATACATAAGTAGGTGGCACTGGATCCTTTTAGTCATTGTACCAAAGTGGAACAAGATAATATACCTTGATTCCCTAGTCAATAACAATCACAACTTCACCATTGTGTAAAAAGTACTCGATATGTATGCTCATTTCCTCCATACGTAACTCTATTGTAGTCTTCCCTCGTTTGAAATGTCCGAGGATAACTTTTTGGAATCATGTAGGTCGTTTAGCACCTATGTTACCGAGTGAGGGACACACAATGAACCGGGTGCCACACTGCGACATAGGACGCGATTTTCGGTACCTACTACATCACAATAATCCTATATCACACTTTATAACCTCACCTCTTGAACTGACTATACCTATATCCTATATCACACTTCTATTTTTGCAAGACCACCAAAGAAGTACGCCAAGACAACATATGTGCATTCTACATTTGTCGTTATATGCTATAAATCACGAAAGCTAAGACTGAGGATCCAGAGGTTTGTCACTAATCTCTTAATAATTATTTCGTAATTATAAATTTAAATATATATAGTTACTACTTTACTCTTGCTAACGATGTGGCATGAAAATACAAAAAGTAGCTTCCATCCGACTTACTCGTGGAAGTTGAAGGACGGCTCGCCACCTTCATCACGGGAGATCATTGAAGAGAGTGGAGAGTTTTACCTCAAAGAACTCGATTTATTGTAATTCACTTTGAGTTGTAATCAAATCACTCAGAATTAGATCATTAATGTGACATTGTTATTGATATTGAGTTTGTAAATTACTTTGTGTTGTTCTATATCAAATCGCTTGTCATATATCTATTTTCTTCTTGCTTGTTTTCAAAGGGCATGGTCGGCATTACCTAGGCTAGCCTAAAAATCAAAATATATTTAGGTATAGAATGAACTATCACATTCAATTTTGTGGAATAAGCCGTCATGAATAACACTCATAGACGGTTATTACTAACAACCGCCTATGATATTTATACAATCACGCATTTGCCATTATCGACACCCGCCCGTAATATGTATCCAATCACAAACGGCTACCACTAACAACCGCGGTGTGATATATCGCATATCACGATATCTACTATCAAAAACCGCTCGTGATATCCTACATATCACGTATTTATTTTTGGTGGAAACTGCTTGTACTAGTAGGACTTCACAGACGGTTTCAATAAATTACCGCTTGTGATATCCTACATATCACAAACGGTTTTCACAAAAATTATCTGTGTTGTGACTTTTCACACACGGCCACAAATCTGCTCGTGATAACGCCTATTATCACAGATATATAGATTCGCATTTATCTAAAACCGTATGTGATGATGGTTTAGAATCATCTTGATGACCCTCTCTTTATATATATATATATATATATATATATATATATATATATATATATATATATATATATAGTACTACTTGACACTTTGTCTAGATCCAGTATTTTGTTAGCGCGGCTCCATGAGAAAACTCACACATTGCAAATAAATAGAGAGAACACTGGAGAATTTGCCCCGACAGTAATTGCGTAGCCGAGTTTTCTTTTTCTTGCTTATCTTACTTACTTACAAAATTGGTTACAAGCCTTCTCATTATATAGGCTAATAACCTCCTACTAATATACGTACACGGACTTAAGTTGATCACGACTTCAACTTGAGTAACATACGGAGGCGGACTCTATTGTGTCTTGAACTCGATTTAAACTCTAGGTTAAGATTATTTCCTACATATTTAACCACATGCAGCACAAAAATATATAAATCGTGAAATGGCAAGGATCAACGACGACATTCTTCTATGTCGTGCGCCGAAGGGATCAAGCGCGTCGGTTTAAAATATCCAGTTGGGAGATGAGATGACGATGGACGAGGTGAACAAACCATTGGCTGGAGTTGACATTCGTATATGTTGCAGCTATACATACATATATATAGTGACTAAGCTTGTATCATGCACACTCTCTATCACTTTCTTTATTTACATACCGACTCAATTCTCTGCGCGTTTCTTTTTAAAATTCGATACGGCGTGCAACTCATCTAGATCAGATGCTTGGTTAAATGAACTGCGCGTTGGTGATCCACAATAATATATCTAGAGAATATGTCTCTTACAATAGAGACATGACTGAAGATTTATGTCAGGAGTCAAGGAGGGAAGCATATATAACTCCGGCAGGCTCCCTTGGTTTTAATTCCTAATCCCATGGACTGTGAAATGAGACGAACGGAATATATAGGGGCATCTTTGTGATGTGGTTCAAAGCTAGCCTTACCAAGCACACGGTTTGCAGACAAGCTAGGTATCGCCGACTCGGACAGAAAAGAAATTAAGGTCTCCATATACAGTGAGACGATGGAGAGATCAAACAATAATGAAAGGACAGTCGCCTCCTGATGATAATTGCTGCATCTGATCCTTATAATTTGGACCAATCATGCATGCATACTCGCCCAAGTTATAGTTGATCGAGAGGGCTGGAAGGTTAATTAGCTCGAGAGTGCAGACGATGTTTGTCCTATTGGTAGTTCAGCACTTGTTTAGTTAGCCGTTCTTCTTTCTTTGTTTGGGTTTCTACGTAAAGCAAAAAACAAGAGGGGCATGATCGATCGAGCGGCGCCCAATGGCAAACATGCATTTGATTTGATTTCTACGGAATTCTGTTTTGTACGGTGATTGAACTTATACAACTTGAAGAGCATATTTAAAGAGCTCTTTATGGTACACACAGTTCAATACGGGTGTCTTTTTATCTAATAATTCAGATTAGTTAGAATTTAGTTATACTACATCTATTTAGGAGTGAAAACAGATTGAATAATCACTACTACACAAAAGTGCATCACGCATAGCTAGAAACCGCTATCACAGATTTATTTTTGAACCGTCTGTGACAAGGTTCAACACAGACGGTTTTAGTTGAAACCGCTCGTGAGGGCCATTATCACGCATAGCTTGTAAATAGAATCGCTCGTGATATACTACGTATCACGCGTGATTATTGGTGGAAACCGCCTGTGATACGTAGTATATCGCAGACGGTTCTATTTACTATCCATCGCTTATATTCTACGATCATAACGGCTCTTGGTTGAAACCGCTCGTGATTGTGGCCCTTCACGCATTTGGTTTTTGTTGAAACCGCTCGTGATAGTACCGCCTAGACGTTTCCCAACCAAAACCGTTAGTGATAGTTCTTTATACCTAATTAATTTTATTGATTTTCGCTAACCTTAGGAATTGCTAGCCATACCTCTCAAAACTAGCAAGCATAAAGCGTATACATCACAGTGAATCAATTGTTAACAACTCAAAGTGACCATTTAAAACTCAAAATCAATTACAAAAGAGTATATTCAAGTATTGTCGCCATATTTACAATTGAATTACAACTACTCAAAGTGATCAATTACAATCGAATCAATAGTTTCATGGTTGTTCAACGGTGTCGACGAGTGAAACTCTCCATCGGCGTAATGTTCTCCGCCTTGATGAAGGCGCAGAGCGCCTCGAACCTCCGAGACCTCTTTCATAATGAGTGCATCTAAATCTATGTTCAAGCCCCTCCGCTAGCAAGAGTAAAGTAGTAGTAATATATATATATATATATATATATATATATATATATATAATTTGAGAATATTTTTTGCGAAATTGACAAACCTCGGGATCCTTCATCTTAGCACTCATCATTTGCCGCATATGATGGCAAACGTAGAATGCACATAGGTGATCTTGTTTTTGCCAAGCACAAAGAAAAATAGAATTACATATATAGGTACAATACTTGAGACGATTATTACTTAAGTATGATATAGGATTATTATGTTGTGGCATGTACTAGAAATTGCGCCTGTGTTGCAAAGGTGGTGCTCGATCCGCTGTATGGCCCTCCTCTGCAACATAGGTGATGAACGACCGCATGATTTCGAAAGTTATCCTCGCCATTTGAAAAGAAGGAAGACTACAATAGAGTTATGTATGGAGAAAATGAGCATACCTGTCGAGTATTCCTTTCACGAGGGTGAAGTCGTGGTTTTTGTTGAGTAGGGAATCAAGTTATATTACCTTGTTTCTCTTAGGTATAATGACTAAAAGGATCCAGTGGAACCTACTCATGTATGTCGTTATAGTCATAAACCTAAGTTCTTGCTGTGTATAAAGTACAAATAAAATTTGTATAGCAAGTAGTGAAGAACTTACTCGGTTGTAGGGCACCATTATGTAGTCTTTGTTATCATGAGCAAGCAACTCGCTTTTATGTATTTCACGACGGGATGCAACTTGGTTGATGCTTTGCTCGAGATCATGTGTGGGTTGAGGAAACTCACCGGCTCTTTCCATCGACGGACATTTTTCATCATGTATCTATACATAAGCAATGAGTTGTGATATTTATCAGATTACGTGAGTGTAGAACTTGATTGTACGATTTACAATGTCCAAAGATAGTAGAAGTAAGGCATCGATGGCGCGTGAGGTTGAATAGGTCGAATAAATCATCGGCCCACGATGAAGTTGTCTTACTGTGGAAGAAATGCTCCTTCGTGTATCTGATAGTGATTCTAGTATCGCACCCCTTCTCTTGGGTCTTCCACATGTACCAGACATGCAAAGATTGACAAGCTACTCCAAATAAGTTAGCATCGTGTCGGGGGCCAACCGACTTCCGAGGGAGTATTTCCCAGGCTTGAGAGACGCATCAATGTGCTTCGATTTCGATTTGGCCTTAACGAGTTGCCTGCGGCATGTCTTCCCATGAGACAACTTAGAAACCGATACGGTGACACGCTTTTCTTTTTTCCTTCGGTGTCTTCTCCACGGGAACCGATGAGGCGGCCTTCTGAAGCGAAGGATGAGGTGGAGTCATCGAGGGTCCTGTTGGAGAGGCATGGTCGTGTCGAGATCGTGGCACTGTAGGGTCCAGGGAGATGTCCTTCTTGGGCCACTGGATAAAAGTGTACATGGCATCCCCTAGTGTTCTGATATCTTCGCCGAGTGAATCTCTCCGCGGATGGCCATGAAATTGTCATGTATCATGTCCACATAGACCCTGGCGTAACCCTGCACTAGCTGGGTATCATGCTGCACTGCCCCTTCTTGGTATGGATACACTATCCCTGCCCAGCCTCAATAGAAATGGACCCAACCATCCTCACTTAGAGCTTGCAGGGCGTCGACTCCTACAAAATGATACACAATTAGCTAAGGCGTCCTATAGGTCTATCTTTGGAGCATTCCAGAGATGTACATTACATTGATGTCGCCGATAGGTAATTGGACGCCGTCGTGTCCATAATTTTGTGTGGACGCAACGCCATCCGATGTTGAGGAGGACTAGCTCCCAAAATAATGGGGCGGCTTACATCGTTAAGGTGTTGATTTATTTAATCTTGCAATCTTGTTATCCGTCTCTGAAATTTTTCAAGAAGCACATGTTCCAACCGGCCGGCCGTGCTCGCCCTGGATCTCTTCCTACTCCTATACGTGTCGAGTCGTGGTCGGAATCCACCCTCCAAGGCACGTGAAACCCCAACGCCGGTGCGACTTCGGTGCTCCTTGTTTCAAGGTCGAGATAGTAGATCCTTCTCCCGTATGATTCAAAGGAACCTTGGGAACACGAGAAGTCAATGCTTCCTCGCAAGAGGTCATCATGTTATTATAGACACTATGAAGTTATAGATTTATTGACAACTATGTAGTTCGACATATTTACCGATGTTGGGACATGACCTCGCTCACCGGGTTTGAGAAAGAGATGCCACCCAAGACGTGGCTAATGCCCTCGCCTAACTGTGCTCGAGCGTGCTCGCCTAAGATCTTAGCAAATGATCCGTTAGCGCCTTGTCCTCCGCCGCCATTGCATGGTTTTACCGCATACCTGGGCGGTGCCGAGAGCTTTGTGCGCCGACTTTGCTCTTGAAATTCGGTCATTGTCTTCATCCGCACAAAGGTGTCCCATATATCTCGCGATAAGAATTGATACTTTGTGAAGGGCGTCAACCCGTGTTCACGCATTTCATGACAAGCGTGCTTTTGAAGGTCCTCCACGTGTGTCCCATCGCGAGCAACACCTGCTGTTGCACGTGTGCCTGGTCTGCTTCTGGGATAATTAACGAGCCTGAAATTTCAATCCACAACTGGCCACTCTTTACATCCGTCAGAGACTTCCAGCTTGGTGTGGTGACGGGGATCCGTTCCCTTCCAAGTACCCCGCAGATGGTCCAGAATCTCGCCACTACTTTCTTGGGACTTAAAGAGATCCCAACATCACCGACTCCGTGATAGTCATTCGCCCACGGCAATTTTGATATTCCTCATCCATCTCGCCACGCATCAGCTTGATCAGAGATCCAAGCGCATTTGGCAATGTCGATGATGGCGGCGAAGATGGTGCCTTTCCATCTCGCTTACTTGCTATCTATATAGGTTACATACGCAATGAACTAAAATTTCATGGATTGTAAGTTGATATTTTATACAGAAAAAATAGAAGTTATCCATTGAACTTAAATATGGCATACACAGTAAAGAAAATATATGACATTGCACAAAATCCTTCAAAGGAACCATCTGTGATGGTGCATCTTATATAGCCTGTTTTGTAGTATTATCGGTATGTTAAAGTCTTTGTTGGCTCATACATGCTGAGATTTCTGGTCACGGGTTGTCTCTGGCCATGATAAATATGGCACAACTATATCTATACGTTGCAAGTCCTTAAAGTAATCAATATAGCTTAATAGTGAGCCTAGATGTTTACATATGCAAAGGAGGGGAAAAAAATAAAGTAACACGAACTAATCACTAGCGCACTCAGACACGAGCACACGAACTAAGCAATATGAGCACAAGACCATGGAAACAACAATTTCAACAACCTCGCAATTGATGGAAACAGCCACATCACCAATTGTCCTCGAGTATTAAAAACATGCAAGATCAAATACGAAAGCATATGCTATATATTGCTTTGAGAGTAGGCAATATATGCAAAAGGAGGCTACAAATGTTTAGCCTACTCGTATATACCTCGCATATAGGATATATGTAAGAAGTATCTAAACCGATGATTGTTGCTCATGTCCACTATGTTTGAAATCGGCGATCTCCAACCGCTAATCAGATTCTGGATTGTAGGCATCAAAGTAAATCTATTATGGAAAATAATGAAATATATGTAATTACTTAGGTAAAGGTAGAGAAAACCAAGATGGTAGGCATCATAATTGCACAACCAAAACCACCAAGGTGGTACGTAGGTAAAGGTATTAAAAAACTAAGAAGGCTAGGTTCAGCTGCTCGAACTAGTAATGTAGAGAAAACTAAGAAAATAACTACCTTGACGTCCCCAAAAAATATATCTAACTTCTTGTCTGGTTGGGATAGCTTGGGAGGTGTCTTCAAGGGATGAAGGGGGAGGAGGAGGCCGAGCAGCGGCGAGGCTGAGCGGTGTCAAGGTCGGGTAGAAGGGGTGTCGGGTCGTAGAGAGGGGTCGCCGACTGTCACGGCCGGGCAAGCAGGTCGCGGCGGGGAGGAGGTTTCAAGGCCGGGAGCAGATCAGAGGCGAACTAGCGGGCCAAGGCGCTGGGAAGGTGAAGGGGCGAGAGTAAGGCAGAGTGACGAGTAAGGGTGCACAAACCCTATCGATTCCCTCTTAAATAAAGGGATATCACAGATGGTTCTACTCCATGAAGAACTACATGGCGGTTCTTATTTGCCGGGTCCGTTACATAAAAAATTTGAACAACTTGATTAGCGAGTACGAATGGTTCGCCCTGTATCCAACACGCTTGAGGTCCACAGAGTGACGCCTGCATTTGTCGACCTTCACTTCATGCGAAGTATAACCCAATGGCATCAAACAGAGGGATCTTGAAAAGTACGTAGTCGAGCTCCCAAATCTCCTCTACGAACCCATAGTAGGAGTTCAACCCACGTGCCCCTAGCAGATTGAACCGCCGCGAATGCATATATGCGACACCGCTGCTCGGATCAGGCTCTTCCTATCCCGAGCCGCCAGATAAAATGTGTACCCATTTATGTCGATCCTTGCCATGTCACAATTATAAATTTTGGCCCTTTGCCAACCATAGCAAAGATATCATCACTTGATGACTTCCTAGTAAATCGCACCTTTAACCATTCGCTGAACCGATGGTTGTGCTCTCTCATGATCCAAACCTCCGATCACCGATTCTGCATGCATTATGTCTTTGTGCTCGCCGATGTACGAGGACACTTGGTTATGTGTTGCAAGACCGCCAAATGGGCTTATGGTATATATCTAGATCGGGAGTGATTGCTTTCCTTCCGATGGCCCCGATACCCTCCAAATCTCCCATTTTGATGAGATAGAGGCACACCTATCGGCCCAAAGAGAGCCATGTAGTCGATGCAGAACTCAATGACCTCTTCTGTTGCATAACCTTCGATGATGCTACCTCCACCGAGATCGATTCCATACATAAGACTTGAGAATTCCCATGTATCTCTCGAACTGGTACATATGATGTAGGAACACAGGTCAGATATCTTTATCTCTTTCACAAGGTGAACAATGAGATGGACCATGATATCAAAAATGACGGAGGGAAATACATCTCACGATGACATAGAGTCACCACCACCTCGGCCCGCAGAGCATCTAGTTCTTCGGATCGATGACATTCTCGAGCAATTGAGTTAAAAATAACATGGCCTAAAGATTGCCACTGCACCTTGTTCGCCAAGATACTTCTTATTGCAATAGGAAGCATTTGTGTCCTCAAGACATGACAATCATGAGACTTCATACCAATTAATTTCAAATCTTCCATGGAAACAATATTCTTAATATTGGCATAGTAACCAGATGGAACTTTTACACCATTCAAGCTTTGGTACAATTCATTTCTCTCGCCTTGGACAAAGTGTAATAAGTCGGGAAAGGTACGTCAGCATTTTATCTGTCTTTTGGTGCTAACTTGGTCTTTATGTTCATATCAACCAAGTCACGCCGTGTGTTAATAGCATCTTTTGTTTTGCCACTAATGTTCAAGAAGAGACCAATCAAGCTATCACATACATTCTTCTCCACGCGCATGAGGTCGATGCAAGGAGAACTTCTAATAAGACAAGTCCCAAAATATTGACCGCTTCTTCTAGATGTTTTTCCGACGGATGCTTTATTTACATCCCTTTCAAAGCACAACATCGATATCCTTAACCATATCATAGACCACTTTCACTCTAAAAGACCTTGAGCCGAACCGCCCTCCTTATTTCCGTCGAATTGTTTCTTCATCTTATGTATGGGTGAATCTCGTGAAGGAACCTACGTGATGCATATACACGCTTTGCACGAGTTGTTCAAACCATACACTCTCGCACCATCTAAGCAAGCAAGCGATGTGCTTTGGCTCCTTTTGTAATCAACCCCGATAGGTTACCAAGGACAGAAAATCATTGATGGTGCATAACAACATGGCGCGAAAGTGAAGTTCTCTCGCTTGTACACATCCCATTATTGTACCCCTTCGCTCCATAGTGTCACAAGATCTTCAAGCAATGGTGCTAGGTATACATCAATATTGTTCCTGTGTTGTTTCAATTCTTGGATAAGTAGTGACATCAAAATGTATTTCCACTAAATACACATCCAAGGAGGAATGTTGTACATACATAGATTCATAGGCCAGGTGCTATGTTGGTTACTCATGTTACCGAAAGGATTCATTCCATCTGACTCAACCCTAACCTTGTGTTCCTGCTCCGCACCGAACTCTTCAAGCTCCGATCAAAGTTTCTCCATCGCGTAATCAAGAGGGTGTCTTAGCTTTCCATCTTTCTTACACTCCTCTGAGTACCAATGCATCAATCTTGCCTCCTTTCGGTTAGCAAATAAATGTTTCAAACGTGGGATCACAGCCAGATACCACAACATCTTAACATGAAGTCCTTGCTTCACCTTAGCAAGATTCGACGCTTGTATCGGATGCTTTGCACACGGACATACATGGTCGTCTCAGATACTCTTACTGTAAAGGATATAATCGTCGGACATGCATGTATTCTTTCTACTTCCATTCCCAATGGACAAAGAACCTTCTTGGCTTGGTACGTGGTGTCGGGCAACACGCTTTCTTCCGTATGATGTCCGCTAGGAGACCTAACAACGCCTTGAAACTCTTGTCTGACCAACCATTGCTTGCCTTCAATTTTAGTAGTTCAAGCACGGTTGACAACCTTGTGTATTCCGCCATACCAAGGAACAAAGGTTTCCGAGTCCACCATTAAGCCCTCGAATTTACAAAACTCTCTCTCACCGCTGCCTTTCTCGCATCGTAGCATCCGATCCGCATTGTCATCATGCGACCTATCCTCATCAAAAGCACACTACATCCGCATATCGCTGACTTCCTCGCAATGTCGCTATTATTAACTTTCAGATAATCGCTTCTTCATCGTGGATCGTCCAACATGTATACCCTTTTTTGAAACCCCTTCGAATCAAGTGAGCTTCGATCTGCGACGGGTTGTTAAATATTTTCAGATTACCACAATCAATGCATGGACAATAAATAAATTTTCTCCCCTTCTTCAACATATCCTGATCGACAGCTCTTCTAAAAGCAAACACGCATTTAATGTACTCTTCACTCACATGGTTCTCAACGTACATCCAGTTTCGGTCCATCTACACTACGCACATAACAAATTAGTATTAAATTATATTAATAAACTGCAAGTACCCTTCATATTAACCAAATATACTAAAAATTATTAGTGATTAACTTAGATCAAATATAAAGGGTTACAGATCATTACCCTCATAGCTCACAACGAATATACTAAAATAATATCCCACGAGATTCTCCTCCCTTTCTTCCTCCTCTCTTTAGCTTCCTCCTTTCCTTTTCCTCCCTGCCTCCTTCCTTACCTTCCTTCTCCTCTCTAAGGTGGCGCAGTGGGGGAGGAGGCAACAGGGGTGGCGGCTCAAATGGGAATGGGCAGGGGGTCTGTCGGGACCAGGTATTTATAATGCCTGCATATCACAGACGGTTCTTATTACGAACCATCTGTGATATGGACCTATCACAGACAGTTTCTAAATACAACTGTTTGTGATACTTCACTGACGGTTCTGAACAAGAACCGTCTATGATAATATAGGTCATCACATTTGGTTTAGTTCGTAACCGTCAGTGAAGTATCACAGACGGTTGTATTTAGAAACCATCTGTGATAGGTCCATATCACAGACGGTTCCAATGCGTCTTCTATAGCCTGTTTTGTAGTAGTGAGTGGTGAAACCATATTCGTATTCGTATTTTTAAATGAATACGAATATGCTCGAATACGAATGCGAATCGAATGTCATAACAAATACAAATTCAAATCGAATATCTACTCAATTCTATTAACTGGATATCATCATAACTCATGCATTGTGAAGTTTTTAGTGACGCTTTATCCTGGTACAATCACACGTAATCATTCCAATTAATTTTTTCACCTAAAGGAACATTAATTCACATTGAATTAAAAAAAACTCATGCAAATAATTAGCCATACTGTAATAAAATAGTTATATTGCTTCATCGAATGAGGAAAATAAATACCATATTCGCATCCATATTTTTTTAAGTGAATTCAATACTAATATGAATAGGAGAGAAATTGTTAATCAAATAGGGAAATCTATACCATATTCATATCCTATCGAGTACGATAGTCGAATAATACAGATAATTCGTATCCATTTTTCATCCCTACACCTGGTATTGTGGGTAGTAGAATCACAAGGGAGGTAGAACTGTAATAGCATAGGTGTGATCGCATGATACAAGAGTAATATTTTCAACACTAGTTGGAAAAGTCTATAATACATTCACGAATAAAATTATAAAAATAAAGAAAATTCCGTTATGCCCTTAACAAATTAATAGTCATATTTAATTTATACTAGCTACTACCATATACTGCTAGTAGAATGTACCATAAAATTTCTTCATTTAAATGATAACATATTTTGCTTCAATATGGGCTGTGCACCTAATATATTCTTCTGTCTTTAAAATTGTATTGACACATATATACTCATATACATGGAGTACTTAAAATAATATATGTAGATAACTTCTTTATATAAGGATTGAAAAAGAAAAATTTAATGCGTGGGCACTTTGTAGGTATTACCACCTTTTTTGTTCTTCTGTTAAATTGTTCTTTTAAGAGAGAATTGAGCTATAATTTTATTCTCGGTTTCCCATCCTTTTTAAAATCCTAATGTGATAATTTCACCCAAATGGCTCTTGGAGCTCTGAGAATGATAAGGCTAGCATATATGCTACGGTACGTACCATATCTCACATGATCTGTACTTGAGTCTAATCCAAGAATTAGGCGCAAAACAGCGAGGCAATTAAATTAGGAAGAGCCTGAGCTGAGATATGCCTTGTACTTATGTGAACATGAGATCCAAACAACTCCTTAATGCATCTGCCTTAGTACTGTTAGAGATCAGAACTAGTGAGATATTATGCGTGCATGGCTTGGGAATTGCCTTAGTTGTTGAGATATTGAGTAGTAAGCATGTTCTACCAAAAAAGTGACGTTGGTCGGAATACTTAAGGATATGAGTAATAATAATGTAACCAACCACCATGTGAGTTGTTTCTTTGTTAAAACGCTATCTCTTATACCTAGCTGATCACATCTCTATCACGAGTAGTGATCAGATCTGTTGAGGTACGTTATCCACGTTTCCTCAACAGCTTATTAAGCTTTTAGGTGAAATGAGTTGGTGTATCAAGCACAATATAATATTAAAGCCAAAGTTCTGAGTTCAAAACCTAACTAGTACAGTTTTAATATTATAGTTTCCAAGTTTTCAGTGCCTTTTTCTTATAGTAAACAAAATAGGATTACGGATTGTTCTTGTTTCGCCCAATTTATCTCCCCCTTGCTTTTCAACATATATATGTTAAACCGCTGGCCAGTGCTTTATATACCTAGAAATGCACCCATAGACTAGCTACCACAAAACGAATATTTCCTCACGGTTTAAAACTGTCAGCAAAATAGAAAAAATCATCAGGTTTAATTTTCCTGACGGTTACGGTTAACCGTCAGGAAAATACCCTCAGGGCTAGGTATTCGAGGATGTCCAATTTGTCTAACAGTTAACCGCCAGGAAAATATTTGCTTACGGTTTTTCCATATTTTGCTGACGGTTTTGAGAACCGTCCATAAAATACATTTTCTTGACAGGTATTCACCGTCAACAAAACTTAACCTGGCGGTTTTTGGAACCGTCGTCAAGAAAATTAAACTTGACGGTTTTTTGACCGTGCATAAAATGAATTTTGCTGACGGGTAAGAACTGTCAACAAAATTAAAATTGACGGTTTTTGATCGTGCATAAAATGAATTTTGCTGACTGGTAAGAACCATCAACAAAATTAAACTTGACGCTTTTGCATTATCACAATAAAATTAAACATGACAGTTGTTTTGCCCGTCAGGAAAATGTAATTCTGACAGCCCACTAATAGAAATTCTCAATTGATCACATTTTCATACAGATGCATCATAAATCCACAATACACATCATCCACAATACACATCCATGCATCATATAATCCACAAACATCCATACATCATCACAGTACACATCCATGCCTCCATACACAAATAAAAAGTTCAAGCTTATCATTTCAAGCCCAATACCATCCATAAGGTTCACTTGCAGAAAGCAACATCGTAATCAACACAAAACACATCTAAAAGTCCAGTACTACCACAATACACCTAAAGGACTAATGTCACATACAAGTAATATAAGTCCATCTAAAAGCGCAGCAATACCATGTTCAACTATTCAAATGAGCTAGCAAGTCATCAAAGATCATGAACTATGCCTTCAGAGAGAGGCAAGCACACAAGACAAACTATATATAGGAGCGAACGTATATAGCAGCCAACTATATTACCTAATGTACCTTCTACCACCACAAACCATTCTCTTTGGCGCTTGAAGTACAAGACAATGACAAAGTAGCCGAGTTCAAGTCCCTCGTGTTGAAGTTTGCTCTCCACCCTGGTGCACAAGTGGTTTTCCTGCTTGCCTGCCTGAACAGGATGAACACAAAGCGATGGATTCCGGCAGTCGGACGTGGGCTCTCATAGGGGACTATTTCATTTCCTAGTGCATACAATATGAACATATTTGGTTAATGGAAGTACAATACACTATTGTTTGATTTACATATAATTCACCTATGAATACGGAGTATCATTTGACACTATGCAACTAGAAATCTTGTAATCGGATTAAGCCTTTCTACGATAAAAAAATGTTGATATATATGGAGCTGAAGATCTAGTGTGCAAGAGATATTTTGGATGCACAAAAAAGTTCAGTACTACAAAAACCTTATAACATTTCTGCCAATAAGAGCCTTTTCATTCTTCGAAACCTAGCGCAAATATATCATAACTAGGTAGGAATGGCGCGCTACACTGCGCCCGTGAAATCAAACACTAAGTCTGAGATGTCGATGTGTTGGACCGAAAAGGCGACTAGAGGGGGGGGTGAATAGGAGCACACTCACCTTTTCACAAATTATGAATTCAACACAATTTCACTCCAATAGCTATGAGGAGGCTATGAAGATCAGTATACTAGTACAGCGAAAGACTAATATTGAATACAATTTACTCCCTAAATAATACGACAAAAATCAACACAAGCTAAAGCACAAATCAGTACTGGCGGTCTGACCACTGTGTTAGTAGCGGTCGGACCGCTGACCAAATCGATCGGACCGGTTCCGTCGGGCGGTCTGACCGCCAGGCTCCAGAACAGCAAGAACAGCCCCGATGATGAAGTTGCAAATAGATCTAACTTTTGATTCTCAACTCCAAACTTCGCGAAACTTGGTATACTCCTTCTCTATTATATTAAGGACCTATTCCAATCAACAATTATGATAATTCTTGGAGAAATAAAGATCCTTTATGATCTGATTGGAGAAAGGTCTAAAACCGACCAAAAGTGAAAACTAGATCCAATAGCTTGCTCGTGGGTGATTGATGATCACGAAGATACTAGATGAGTTCCCACACAACACAGGAAGCTAATCCACGTGACGATATCAAGCAAAAACTCGTGGATCAATGAAAGCCCTAAAATCACGAAATTGAGAGCAAGAACGAAAAGAGACTTATCTCAAGCAAACGTTGCATAGATTAAAACGTGATTGATGCTGGATTACACCCACTCCATCAAGGATCAGTGGTCAATCCAAGAGCACGAAAATCTAATCAAACCTTCAAGAACCCTAGCCTCCATGCCTAGCTCTCCCTAAACAAAATTAGGGTTTTCTAATATGAAGAGGGTCAAAGGGTGGTGCAGCCACCACCCTCTCCTATTTATAGTGGAGGCTTAGACCTTCTAGAAGTTTGATCCTATTGGGCTCCCGTTAAGGCACAAAACAAACGGGTCACACACGCACGCTTCGCAAAGCGCCGTCTTTAACCTTTTGACCTAAACAGCTTCACCTAGCGCCATCTTATGCCTTGGATTTGCTAATAGGTCACCCTTGTCCATCTTGTGTCACGCTTTAGTCATTGACCACACCCGGCATCGTCGATCGTTCTGGACCTCAGCTCTCCAAGCCTAGTCCTGATCTTCCTCGCCGTTGACCGTCAATGACCACTACGCAACCTGCACAACCATAGACAAGTAAACCGAAATTGGGAACAAGTTCTTCACAACTTGACCCATGTTAGTCAAAACATGCATCATGCAATACATATGCCCTGAAACTCATAACTTTGACCTAACCAACGAACAACGCCGCCATGATGGCGGCTGCTCAAGTGACAACCGTAGATGACCGCCTTAGGGCTCTGGCTTGATCGCTACCTATAGGCCGGTCCGACCGCCTAAAAGGATTTAGCGGATTTTCAACCCTGAAAATCCGAAACCTACTAGAAATTTCAAACCAATAGAACTTTTGACTGGAGACTCCAAAAATTATGGGACCAAGTGCAATAGAATCCCCTCTCTTGCCAACACCCTCTATTTTTGGCCCAGCTCATTTTAACACTTTTTGGTCACGGCCGGTCCGACCGCCGCTCATGGCCGGTCCGACCGATTTTGGACCTGGCCGGATCGCCATGCTCGCTAGTCGACCGCCTCGTCCCCGACAGCTCAACTTTGTCGAAAACACGTGAAACGACAAACCATAAACGCCTTGCCAATTGTCACATCATCCTATGATCTGGAGCATATCCCCATGATATCCACACGATGTTAAACGATTAGCTACCGTTTCGCAGTCATACTACGGCTGAAAGACATAAACAGCAGAAGTCCAAAAAATGTAATTTTCATGATTTTCCACAGCAACAGTAGAAAAGTCCATAAAAATATCTTCTATTCACCTGAAGCTACAAAAAAGTCGAGAAACTATTTATCCTGATTCCCCACAGCAACAACAGAAGTCCAAAAAATGTAGTTTTCTTTTTACCTGATACCAAAAAAATGAAAGAGAGCATAGAATGTAACTAATGTATGGGCTGATGTGCATAATAGCAATTGTACACCTATTTCAATGAAAGACAGTAAATTAAGTCTACTATTCAGTAAAGAAGAATAACGGTGCAAAAAACTTAAAGTAAGATCAGAGACGATAGTATATGGTAACCAAAAGGACACCGAAGGTTCATTTCGACCTACCACTTAAGAGCAATACCTTTCAAATTTAGATTATTTATGTCACACCGAAATAAGTAGATATCAAGCTGCACAATCAAATCTGTAATGAAAATAAACATGCCATTTACATGTCTGGAAAAATATAATTGATATTACAAGTAGCTAGCTTGTTGCAAGTCTTTCACATACTACTTTCAACTCTTTTTCGAAAAAAAGTGGCCAATCATGCCAAATTCGATCACATATCCCAATAAATGCGTAAACCATGAAGGAACAACAACGGAGCTCATATAAATTTGAGAAAGTATTGATAATATGAAAATGTTTATGTAGATCACTTCAATCTATGTATAAACGCAACAGGTTAAGGAATAAGTTAGAAAGTCAGTAAGGGCGTGTGTTCAATACAGCACGGTTAGTATATTTTTTCTTTTTACTCCCCTTTTTTGAAAGTATTTTTTTTTGTTATGAGTGTGTAATCAAGGAAATGGAAATACAGAAAGTTTTTTTCTTCTGGCTTTCTGAGCCATATAATGGATCTACTATGTATCAGTACCTACTTTAGCTTTGAAATGTACTTGTTCTACTAAGCAAAGACAAAATGTAGAACTAAACATTTTTTCGTCTGTAGAGATATGTAAAATGATGATGTAGAACAAAGCGTGTTCGTAAAGGTTTCCAGCACAAGAATGGCCTTTTGAGCAAAGACACTATGTTAAAGAAGGAATGATATAAATCCGAGAAAGTATTTATAAAAATAATGTGTACTTACCGTTAAAGATTATGTCTTACTTTAATATGACACATTTTAAAAATAATGTTTAGCAAACAATATTCGGCAAGCAACATAAGAAAAATATATCATGCTAAACTATCACGGTTACACAAAAGACATTCATTAGAATCACTAACATCTATTACACAAGTTTAAAAGAGCAACACCCTTCTGATGAGTCACGGCGGCCCGATCTTCCGATAGGTTCGATTTGGTTCGTCGCGAGGACGTTGACGCTTTGAGGCTTCCGACCAACAGATCGTCACCTCGCAATTCGCTACACCCGCACGCTCGTCGTTATCGACTGTGCTTGCACGCCGATCGACCTTACCATTTAAGGTTAATGTTCCCGCAAGCAATCAAGAAACTCACAAGAACAAGGTAGATGCAATCAATTGTATTGCGGATATGGATGAAGTTTACAAGTGGGGTTCCTCAAACCGATAATCGCTAAACCGCAATTGGCGTAATAATCTAAGAAAACCCGCCTAAACTACGGCTCATCAGATATATATAGGGGACGGAGGAGGTCGACCTAGGTTGTGCGCCGTGGGATGAGGCGTACACAACCCGGACTCCGATCTCGCCACGCTTACAAAGTCTTATTAGTTTCAAATGGTGACGCAAAGACCTTGTGTCGCGATTTCGGTCGAAGATCTAGTCGTAGGATCGGTCCTAGGTGGTCTTGAGGAGTCCATGCTATCTTTGGTCATAGATTGTGTCCAACGAGTAAATCGTGGCTCGACTCTCGGTTGTAGAGTGCTCCCAACGAAGTCATCCGGTCGTAGGCCTTCTTGAAGTGGTCGAGGCCTTGCGGAATCGGTCGTGGACCTTCTTGAACGGGTCGTAGGCCTTCTTGATGTGGTCGAGACCTTCTTGAACCGGTCGTAGGCCTTCTTGAAGTGGTCGAATCCTAGATTTCGAGTACAAGTAAATTATCTCCATTAGGCAAAGATCATAGAGTTCTCAAATAATACACTCACCCTAGAAACGATTTTACCGATAGATTAAGTCACGTGCTCTAGCTCTTGTCATAGGACCTTGTAGTCCAACACCCAAATCGAAGGTCTTGTGTAGTACGTGTATCCGAAGGAGGATGTCCTCATCATACTCCCTTCTTGAATTGGAGTCGCCCTCGACTCAAGCTCATCTTCTTCTCCCACGATGGTTTCAAATCAAATGTTAAATGTGGGACTAACCCCAAAATCTGCAGTAATTCTAACCGATATGCATTATCATTTATCTTCTTAATTATCTTAAACGGTCCTGCAGCCTCTAGGCATCAACTTTGATTTTCTTAATTCCGTAAATCTATCCTTTCTCAAATGAACCCAAACTAAATCACCGGTTCTATTTTGACAACTTTCCTACCTTTATTTCCAAAGAACCCTATACTTTCCAAATACGCGCTATATTCTCTTTAGTGGTCTCATGCAACTTGAGAATAAATGCAAGACGCTTCTTAGCATCTAGATTTATTTTTCAGAGGTTGGTAAAGGTAGTAAATCAATAGGAGCACGGGGTTAAAACCATACACTACCCAAACGGACTTACCTTGGTGGTGGAGTGTATCGACCTATTGTAAGCAAACTCAATATGCGGTAAACAATCTTCCCACATCTTCAAGTTCTTCTTTAAAACAGCCCGCAACATGGTGGATAATGTGCGGTTGACAACCTCCGCTTGTCCATCGCTTGGGGATGACACGTAGTAGAAAACAGCAGCTTTGTTCCCAATTTATTCCAAAGCGATCTCCAAAAGTGGCTCAAAACTTCGTGATCGCGATCCGAGACAATAGTATTGGGCACTCCATGTAAGCTTAACGATTTCAAAAACAAATCAGCTATGTTTGTAGCATCATCGCTCTTGTGACAAGATATAAAATGTGCCATTTTAGAAAATCGATCCACTACGACAAATATACTATCTCTCCCTCTTTGTCCTAGGAAATCCTAAAACAAAATCCATAGAAATATCCTCCCAAGGGGCACTAGGAATAGGAAGAGGCATATAAAGTCCATGTGGATTGAGACGGACTTAGCTTTGTTGCATGTAGTGCAATGAGCCACGTGCGCTCAACATCACGCCTCATTTTTGGCCAAAAGAAGTGGGTGGTCAGACATCTTGTCTTTTTGCTCCAAAATGCGCCATCAAACCTCCTCCATGTGCCTCTGAATAACAAAAGACGACTGAGCTAGCCGGAATGCATAGCTTGTTAGCACGATAGATCAAACCATCATTCACACATAGTTATTCCATATCTTCCCTTCTTTACAATGTTCAAGCACTTCCTTAAAGTCCAAATCGCTGACATATAAACTCTTAATGGCCTCCAAACCAAAAATCTTATGGTCAAGTTGAGATAACATGGTATAACGCCTAGAGAGCGCATCAAGAATAACATTGTCCTTACCTTTCTTATGCTTTATGACATATGGAAACGACTCAATAAATTCTACCCAATTAGCATGTCGCTTATTCAGTTTAGCTTGACTTCTAATATGTTTTAGCGATTCATGATCGTAATGTATAACAAATTCTTTGGGCCATAAATAATGTTGCCAAGTTTGAAGCACACTAACTAAAGCATACAATTCTTTGTCATAGGTGGAATAATTCAAACTAGGCCCATTTAGTTTCTCGCTAAAATATGCGACGGTTTACCTTCTTGAATCAATACACCACCTATTCCAATCCCGCTAGCGCCACATTCAATCTCAAAAGTCTTACCAAAATCGGGGAGTTGGAGTAGGGTGCTTGAGTGAGCTTCTTTCAACAAGTTGAATGCCTTCTCTTGCAGTCCCCATTGAAAGGCACTCTTTCTTTGTCAATTCATTCAATGAAAGCGGCAATGGTGCTGAAATCCCGCACAAAACGCCGATAGAATCCAAAGAAGGCCGTGGAAGCTCCGCACCGTGAATACGCTGGTCGGTGTCGGCCACTTTGGATGGCTACAATCTTTGTCTCATCCACCTCAATTCCCCGTGGTGTCACAACATATCCAAGAAACGCAACTCGATCGGGTGCAAAAGGTGCACTTTTCGAGGTTACCAAACAAACGTATGCCTCTCAAAGCATTAAAAACAGCACGATATGATTCAAATGTAGCTCATGTGACTTGCTATAAATCAAGATATCATCAAAGTAAACCACCACAAATTTTCCAATGAAAGGACGAAACCTCGCTCATCAAACGCATAAAAGTACTAGGTGCATTAGTTAGACCGAAGGCATCACTAACCACTCATATAATCCGAACTTAGTTTTAAAAGCGCTTTTCCATTCATCTCCTAAGTTCATTCTAACTGGTGGTAACCACTCCACAAGTCAATCTTTGTGAAAATAATAGAACCACTCAATTCATCTAGCATGTCGCCTAGCCTTGGGATAGGATGACGATACCTTATAGTAATGTTATTAATGGCTCGCAATCAATACACATACGCCAACTACCGCCTTTCTTAGGAACCAAAAGAACTGAACAAAGACAAGGACTAAGGCTTTCTCTTACGCACTCCACGGTCCGTAAGATCTTGGACTTATCATTGAATTTCCTTAGTCTCCTCTCGATTGGTCCTATATGCAAAGACGGCTTTGGCAAAGTCGCCCCGGATCAAATCAATTTGATGCTCTATCCTCGAATAGGTGGTAATCCCGGGTACCTCACCGAATACATCCACATACTCCCGCAAAAGGTTAGCAATAAAGGAGGCAAAGAGCTAGCTATATCCTCAAGCGAGTATAAGGCATTTTTGCATATCAAAGCATAGCATGGCAACTCATTATCACAAATTTTAGCAAGTTCAGATTTAGTGGCAATCATAACACATCCCTTCAATTTAATCCCTCGCACTTAGGACTAGACGCCACTTTCTCCCTTTTAGGTGGGAAAACACGCTTTGCTACTTGCTCGATTTTTAGAATCATGCTTATCGGTTTTTCTTTCATTTTTAGCGCTTCTTCTTCATCTTTCAAAATCTCACCGTGTTAAAGGCAATAACTTAATCTTCTTGCCCTTGTGTAAGAACGAGTAGGTATTAGCTCTACCATGGTGCAAAACATCATTGTCATATATCCAAGGCCTACAGAGCAATAAAGAGCAGCTTGCATCGGTACTATATCAAAGTCGAACTATCTTTGTATTTACCAAATGAAAATTACACGCTCACAACTTTGTTTACCTTTAACTTACCACACGAATTGAACCATTGGATGTAGTAGGGACGTGGGTGGGGTTGTGTGGTCAAGCCAAGCTTCTCGACCATCTCTGAGCTTGCAAGGTTGTTGCGCTCCTCCATCAACGATGACTCGCAGCTCATCCTTCACAAGAAATCTGTTTGAAACAAGTTATGCCGCTGATTTTGCTCCGCCTTCCACTTGTGCGCCAAAGACTGCTATGCAACAAGGCTCATATGATACTCGTGTCAACAAAGCAGCCTACTTGCTCCTCTACACCATCAAGATCACCGCCTGCCTCGCCTCCTCCACCGCAATGTTAGCCGCAAGTACATATTCATCCTCAATATCACTACTACTTACATATCCACCGCCCAGAGTGGCAAGGTATGCTCACGACTTGGGCATCCTTCATGACGGTCCCATTCCCTTGCAACGGTGGCAAATAATCCCTGTGGTACGACCAAAGGAAGCAACCGAGGAAGAACTCTTGGTCGAGCCCGTACACTAGTAGGTTTGCTTACCTCGGTGCCCGTGATGTGGTCTGAGGTGTCACTGAACACACCCTACTCGAGGAGGGGGCAGCAAACCGTAGCCGAAAGTGGTGGTGTTTTGGCTTGCCCCAAGACCGGTCGTGGTGTAGACATGCTCCCAAAATTGTTCCTTGGCCTCGTTGTTGTCCCCGCAATTCTTTTTCTCGCCAAACATGCAAGTTGGAACAATCTAGGACACTATCGTATTCTTTGTAATCCACTATGTCCTAATTTCACATCTTAATCCTCCATAAAACGTGCTATTGCAGCTTCTTCATCCTCAATAATATCACAACGCAACATGCTAATTTGTAGCTCCCGATAATATTCTTCTACGGATCTATTACCTTGATTTAAGCGCTGCATTTTATTACGCAAATCACGCTTAAAAGAAGGTGGGACAAATCATACGCATAGCAACCTTTAAACCATCCCACGAGTAGGCGCTAATCCTTCTGCAAACCCTATTCCACCAAATGATGGCAAAGTTTTTAAATTCACTTGTGGCTTGCCTAACTCTATGCACTTCAGGAACTAAGTGAGCATTCAATTTTTGTTCTACCGTTATCTCCCAATCTAGATATATTTCGCATCATAAGCACCCGCAAAAGTTGGTATAGTGAACTTGACTTTAGCATATGGATCATCATGGGCATTATGTTGTCGAAAATTGTTACCTCTCATACCTTGACGGTTGAAGTTCGGCCGGTTCGTTATCGTGCATCAAAGGCGCCGTGGTCGCATCTCATTATCATTATCAAACTCATGGTCATGGTCGCACCATGAGGTTCCACACGACCAACGCTTGGTGGTCGATTCACCATTCTTTCGAGGCGTAGTGAGCGCCGCAATACTATCGTTGATTGAACGTTGTAATGTGATCGTGGTAGCTTGAAGCTTCCTGTCGATGTCCTCATTAACGGTAGTGCGTTGTTCATCCAATAGCATCATGAGCTCTTCCCTCAAAATACACTCTTGCGCATCCAATCCTTCACCGACATGGTTAGTAGGAGACAAAAGACAACACAAAGGTATTATCCCTATCACTATTAGGTGGTCTGAGGGTGGAATCGCACACTCTTAAGTGTCTTACCAAGCTCTTATGAGTTTCTTACCAAATTGCAGCAGGTGGTCTGATCGGCGAAGGTGGGATGTACGATCACGTCGGAGGCGAATGCGAGGATCCAATCTGAGGGCCGAAAGTATGTGGAGCCTTGATAGGCAATGTTTAGTAGCAAGGAATAGCAATAATGAAATCAGATTAGCAAAGTGAATAAAAGTCCACAAGATTGGCCACATTCTTGTCGCCCAAACGCTGCTCCTAGAATTAGCTCAAGCAAATGTAAGGTAGGGTAGATACAAACACAATCGGATCCAAAATCACAAAGCAACTCCTTCTTTTCTTCTTCTTCTTTTTGCACTCTTTGCTTTCTTTCTTTTTTTTTTGACTGCAAAACCCAACCTAGGGTTTTTTTGCTAATGTGACCTTGACTCAAAACTCTTCAAAACCCTTTCCGGTCTATGGATATATATGGGTCACAAACTTTTTCCGAGAGCAGGGTACAAAGGTAATTAAAAGATACTCTCTCTCTCTCTAAACTTTAGCTATGGGAAAATTCACCAATGATTGTTTTCGACTAGGTGGTGGGGTGTCCGAGAGCAACAAGATAATAAATAGGGTTGTCTGACACGAGTGGTTGGTCGAATCCGACCGCACGCTCGCTTACGACCAGTGGAGAAGCCGAATCCGGTAGGTGGTCGATGGGGTGGTGTTGTGGTCGTATTGAGGGGGTGTCTAGATGATCGACACAAAGAAAGACTCGACGCTAGACACTAGATTACTTAACGACTAGACCAAAGAACAAAGACACCGACGATGGACTCGAATTCAACAACGCTAAACCGAAAACACAATTGCGAAGGCACAAAGTGGTTTGGACAATGGAATAATTACGATCTAAAATTTTTTATAGGGCAATTTTCGACTCTAGGTGATGGAACAAAACTCACAAAAATGGGATAAACGAAATTACCTAACGGCAACCTTAGCTCGATACCACTTGATGAGTCACGGCGCCCGATCTTCCGATAGGTTCGATTTGGTTCGCCGTGAGGACGTTGACGCTTTGAGGCTTCCGACCAATGTATCGTCACCGCAATTCGCTACACCCGCATGTTCGCGTTATCGACCACGCTTGCACGCCGATCGACCTTACCACGAAGGTTAATGTTCCCGCAAGCAATCAAGAAACTCACAAGAACAAGGTAGATGCAATCAATTGTATTGCGGATATGGATGAAGTTTACAAGTGGGGTTCCTCAAACCGATAATCGCGAAACCGCAATTGGCGTAATAATCTAAGAAAACCCGCCTCTAAACTACTGGCGCCATCAGATATATATAGGGGACGGAGGAGGTCGACCTAGGGTTGTGCGCCGTGGGATGAGGCGTACACAACCCGACTCCGATCTCGCCACGCTTACAAAGTCTTATTAGTTTCAAAACGGTGACGCAGCACCTTGTGTCGCGCATTTCGTCGAAGATCTAGTCGTAGGATCGGTCCTAGGGTGGTCTTGAGGAGTCCATGCTATCTTTGGTCATAGATTGTGTCTAACGAGTATCGTGCTCGCCTCTCGGTCGAGAGTGCTCCCAACGAGTCATCCGTCATAGGCCTTCTTGAAGTGGTCATAGGCCTTGCGAATCGGGTCGTGGACCTTCTTGAATCGGTCGTAGGCCTTCTTGAAGTGGTCGAGACCTTCTTGAACTGGTCGTAGGCCTTCTTGAAGTGGTCGTAATCCTAGATTTCGAGTACAAGTAAATTATCTCCATTAGGCAAAGATCATAGAGTTCTCAAATAATACACTCAAATTTCTAGAAACGATTTTACCTGATAGATTAAGTCACGTGCTCTAGCTCTTGTCATAGGACCTTGTAGTCCAACACTCAAATCTGGAAGGTCTTGTGTAGTACGTGTATCCGAAGGAGGGATGTCCTCATCACCTTCCCCACCTGAATCTACACTGAAGATGTTACCGGTTACATATGATGATGTTTCATGGATCAGAAAACGAACCAGCGATGTTAGTGTTGGATTAGTAGTGCCAATTGTCTTAAGTGGCACTATCTTTGAAACGACATTGTTCAGCCATCTCTTTTGCATTAGAGGAGTAGTTATCTCCGACTTGAAGATTCCACGCGCAATTGAGTTCACTCTAATGCCAAATGCTCCAAATTCCAAAGCCATTAGCTGCACCAACATAAACATATCCAATGTAGTTTGTTATGAACACAGGAACATTTGATGAGGAATAAGGATAGTACCTTTATGCTCAAGATAATTAAGAAAAGCGTTTTAAACCATAGAAACAATTCACATTAAGATATACTCAAAGTCAAATACTAAGTTGTGAAAAAATTCAGAGTTATGTAGTATATCGGCCACAAGCCTACACCGAACAGTTGGGCGGGCTAAATGATCTTGTTAAGTCAAATGCATGTGACTAGTAAACACTTTATGCTACTCCTTTGTTACTAAATACTGGATCTCAACGTGTTGTGCGGGACGGTGACATGATCTTGTCTGGTTTACATTTTGGGTATTAATTTTTTCAAGTTATATATGTTAATAAAAATTCTAGAGTAAGACATTTGAGTATATTACTGGTCAAGGATTTTTTTTTACTACTTGCATTCTAAAACGATGTCTATTAGAAATGTCATAAATATTAACACAGATGCAGAAAAGCTAACTAAGTGTATGCATACATGCAGCCTGCAAAAGGGGGGAAACAAAGAAGGAAATATGATGAACAAATGGTATGCATGTATATATGTTACCCCAAAACAAACACTTGTAAGAGATCAGCAGTCTTCTGCCACAGTTATCCATTTTTCTGCACGATAATGTACCCGGTTTATGCATCAAAACGAAGTAACAGTCTTTAAAACGGACTACCAGATGACATGCCCTGTGCAAGAAATGGCAAAGAACACATTCCCTCGAAGCGCCTCTTTCCCACCAAAGACACAAGCCTCCCACTGCCATTTCCCCTCCTTTCACTTCTCCTCAGCCAAAGGCAAGACCCCCCAGCAGCAGCAAGGGGAGCAAGAGGGGGAAGAAGGCCAGCAGCCAGGGAGCAAGAAGAGGAAGAACCACCAGGGATGCTAGGAAGCCAGGGAGCCAAGAGGAAGCAGAGGGGAGCGACAACACAAGACCGGCACTGCCACCCTCCTGATCTCAGCAAGAGGTAAACCCAGCACCCATCAGTATGCAATACATAGCTACACACCATTCACATATATCACCAGATCTCAGTAGCATCACCCTTAATCTCCACCCAATAACATTATCATCCCTCAACCACACCCCAGAACATTCATCAGTTCATCTCAGAGCAGTAGAGGGAGGAGTAGAGAGGGAAAGACGATAGGGAGTAGCATACCTCAAATGCTCAAGATCAACCAGCACCTCACCATGTGGGCGGCAACCATGGTGGAAGCCACTCCACCCATCCAAACATGTGTATGCATCAAGCAAATCACATCCATCACCATACTCATGCATCATCAACTAAGCAACCACATCAGAAAGTAACACAATTAAAAACAGTAGTAAAGTAAAAAAAATGAAGGGGATCAGACTGAGTGCCGGCCCACGGCCGATAGGAAGCGGCGCATGCCATAGGCCGAGGGCGCACGGATCTGGGCCACTGTGGGGACCGAGTAGAGGGAGGAGAACAGGGCCGGGCCGGATCTGCGGAACCAGGGCGGCCGGCGGCCGGGGCGGGGCATACCAGATTGAGCAAAGGGGAGGAGGAGTCGGGAGTGGCGGCGCCTGGCCTCCGGCCGCGCCAGAGGTAGGAGGCGGCATAGAGAACCGACGCGCAGGGGCACCGAGGGGGGAGATCAGCCGGGGTGGAGCCAGCGGAGCCTGGAGGAGCAGCGCAGGAGGTGGCCAGCAGCAGCCGCCGAGAGCAGGAGCCGAGGAGGAGGAGAAGACGCCTGAGGGTGAGGATGGAGGCGATGGGGTGTCGGCCGAGAGGGTCTAGGGAGGAAGAGATGGAGGCGCCTGGAGTGTTGGCCGAAGGGGATAAGGGGGAGAGAGAGGGAGGGGATAAGGGGGACGAGGGATTTCAGCGTGGTGCGGCACGTGGTTTTTTTCCCCCGCGTGGGGATGAAAATTATTAACCTCACGGTTCAAACAGTCAGGTTAATGTATTTTGCTGACGGATATAATAGAACCGTCAGCAAAATTCGAGGGATTTCGGCGTGTAGAGGCGCGCGGCATTTTTTTCCCGTGTGGGGACGAAAATCAGTAACCTCGCGGTTCAAACCGTCAGGTTAATGTATTTTGCTGACGGTTATAATAGACCGTCAGTACAATTAACTTGACGGTTTAAACCGTTAGGTTAATGTATTTTGTTGACGGTTCTATTATAACCGTCAGCAAAATTCAAATTTTCCTGAGGGGATACTATTCCCGTGACCGAAATAATATACCTTGACGGTCAGTGCGGGCCCGTCAAGAAAATTGGCGACCGTCAGATTTTGTCAGTTTTCTAGTAGTGTAGTGTGGTAGAAATTCACACAGGGCAGCATTTATATACACCGTTAACGTTAGATTATTACTTTCGTATATACGATCATGATTTTGTAGTCATTAACAATATACAGTACATAAGAAATCAACGGTCAAAAGTCAATTCATTAGATCATGGCAGGTCATACACAGCGCCTTACATTTTTGCAACAATGGAACACTACTACGTAAAAGCTCATCACAGATTTGTTCAGAATAGTCATCACGCATTTGTTTTGAACCGCTCAAATTTTATGTTTGTGATATCAGCGGTTATCACGCATAGCTGAAAACCGCTCGTGATAAGTCTTATCACGACGGTTCCAACCACGAACCGCCTGGTGATACTACGCAATCACGTATGTTCAGGTTGGAACTGCTCAGTGATACTACAGTAATCACTTGACGATTCCAACCACGAACCGCCTCAGGATTCAGAGTATCGCGCATTTCGTTCGTGGTTGGAACAAATTGTGATATGTCTTTAGACCTAATTAATTTTTATCGATTTTCAGCTAGCCTCGTGAATTGCTAGCCATGCCCTCTCAAAACTAGCAAGCGTAAACATACCACATATAATTGTTGACAACTCAAAGTGATCATTTAACTGAAAATCAATTACAAAAGAATGTTTCAAGTATATATTGTCGCTAGAGTTACAAATTGAATTACAACCAGTCAAAGTGAATTACAATATTGAATCAATTGTTTTGAGGTCGTTCATCGGTGAACGGCGTGAAACTCTCCTGTGGTGTTAACTATGTCTTCCTTGATGAAGCCGTAGAGCTCCTCGAACGCATGTGACTCGTCCATCTCGAGTGCATTTAACTCTATGTTCAAGCCCTGTCGCTAGCAGGAGTAAAGCAGTAAGCATATATATTTAAATATATAATTAGGAAATAATTATTACGAGATTGATAAAACTGGGATCGTATGACCTAGAAGCAATCAATAGTCGTGATATGATGGCATACGACAATGCGATAGGTGATCTCGCTTTTGTGGCGGCATCGCAAAAATAGAATTACATATATATGCACAATACTCAAGACGCAATATTACGAGTATGATATATGATTATTGTGTTGTAGCGTGTACCGGAAATCGTGATCCTCGTGAGTAAGTGTGGCGCTGCTCCTTTGTATAAACCTCCTTGGCAACATAGCCGATGAACGCCTACATGATTCAAAAAGTTATCCTCGCCCATTTAAAACGAAAGAAGACTACAATAGAGTTATGTGTGAGGAAATGAACATACCGCCGAGTATTCCTTTAAGAAGGGTGAAGTTGTGATTTTTGTTGAGTAGAGAATCAAGGTACAATACCATGTTCCTCTTGGCATAAGAATCAAGAATCCAAAGGAACCTACTCGTATGTCGCTATAGTCATAAACCTATGTTGAAACGTAATTTGTATAGCAAATATTGAAGCACTTAATTATGGTTGTAGGGCACTATTATGTAGTTGTTGTCGTCCAGAGCAAGCAATCATATTTTTATGTAATTCTCGACGTAGGATGCGTCTTGGTTGATTGTTTGCTCAGAGACCACGTGTGGGTCGAGGAAACCCACCGGTTCTTTGATTCGACGGGCACATTTTATAATGTATCTGTACATAAGCAATGAGTTATGATATTTATCCAGATCACGTGAGTGTAGAAATTGATTGTACACACTTACGATGTCCAAAGATCGTAGAAGTGAGGCGCCGAGGGCGCTTAGGTTGTATATGTCAAATAAGTCTTCAAGCCCACGACGGTGGCTGTGCTCGTGGAGAAAATGCTCCCTCCCGTATCTGATGGTGATTCCAGTATGACCCCCCTTCTCTCGGGTCTTGCACAAGTACCAATCATGCAAAGCTTGACAAGCTACTCCTGAGCTCTTTATTTCTGCGCTGGAGACCAACGGACTTCCGAGGGAGTATTTCACAGATTTGGGAGGTGCCTTAATGTTCTTCGATTTCGATTTGCCCTTAACGAGGTGGCTGAGAGACGTCTTCCCGTGAGACGCCTCAGGGACCGATATGGTGACACGCTTTTCTTGTCCCTTCGCCGTCTTCTCGACGGGAACCGATGTGGCGGCCTTCTGAAGCTTTGGTTGAGGCAGACTCATCGAGGGCCCTATTGGAGAGGCATGGTCCTGTCGATATCGCGTCACTGAAGGGTCCAGTGCGATGTCCTTCTTGGGCCACTGGATAAAAGTGTATGTGGCAACCCCTAGTGTTCTGATTTCTTCGTTTGAGGGAATCTCCAACGGGATAGCTATGAAATTGTCATGTACCATGTCCACCGCACTCGGCGTAACCTCGCGCCACCGGGCACCATGTCAGACCGCCTCTTCCTACTTTGGATACACCATACCCCGCCTAGCCTCAATAGGAATCGACCCAACCATCCTCACTTGGAGCTTGCAGGGCGTCGGCTTCTACAAAATGTACACAATTAGCTAAGGCGTCCTATAGGTCTATCTTTGGAGTATTCCAGATGTACATTACCTCGATGTCGCCGATCGGTAATTGAACGTCGCCATGTCCGTAATTATGTGGATGCGACGCCATCCGATGTCGAGGAGGACTTGCTCTCAAATTAACAGGCGCTTGCACCTGCATGAGTTGATTTACTTGGTTCTGCAAGTTTGTTATTTGTTCTTGAAATTTTCCAATAATCACATGTTCCAACCGAGCCGTGGTCGTCCTTGGATCTCTTCCTACTCCTATATGTGTCTGAGTTGTGTGGGAATCCATCCTCCAAGGTTCAGAAACCCCAACGCCTCGCGCGACCCGGTGCTCCTTGTTTCCTGTGGTCAGATAGTACATCCTTCTCCTTGTCTACTTGAAGGAACCTTGGGAAGATGCGAAGTCAATGCTTCCTCGCAAGAGGACATCATGTTATTGTAGACACCATGAAGTTATCGACTTATTAACAATTAAGTGGTTCGAGAAATTTACGAGGCGCTGAGACACCGCCTCGTCTCGCGGTTTGTGAAAGAGATGTCGCCCAAGACGTGGTCGATGCCTCGCTCTAACTGTGCTCGAGCGCTCGTCGATATCTCAAAGAACGGTCGTGCAGCGAGCCTCGCCCTCCGCCACCCATCGTGTGTCTTTACCCGCTGCATCGGCCGTGCCGAGTCTGTGGGGTGAGTGTTTTGTGCCCGGATAGCTCTATGCGACACACTTTGCTCCTCGAAATTGACGCCGCCTTCATCCGCACGGCGCCCCATGTATCCCGCGAAAAAAATTGATACGTCGTGAAGGGTGTCGACCGTGTTCACGCATCGCGTGATAAGCGTGCTCTTGAAGGTCCTCCACGCTGGGACATCGCCAGCCAGCGCGTGCCATCACACACGTGCTCGGTCCGCCTGGGGAAAGTGAAGGAGGCGAAAGTTCACCACAACCGGTCTCTCTGCACATCCGCCGAGACTTCCGTGTTGGGGTGGTGATGGGGACCCGCTCTGCAAGTACCCGTAGACGGTCCGGAATCTCGCACCGCTTTCTTGGGACTCGGCCGATCCCGACGCCACCGACCTCCGTGATCTTCATGTGGCCCGAGGGCAATTTGGAGATTCTCTCGCTTCTCGCCACTGCACTCACCTTGATCGGAGATCCAGACGCATTTGGCGACGCCATCGACGGCGCGAAGACGGTGCCTCCGCCATCTCGCTTACTTGCTATCTATATAAGTTACGTATGCAATGATTACATAAACAAATAGAAGTTACCCATTGAACCTAAATATATGATACGTAGTAAATAAAATATATGAAATTGCACAAAAAACTGCAAAGGAGAAGGAAATATTGCAAACAGTGCAGTTTTAACATATAGTTGAAATATTGCATGATTTTGAGTGCTCTCAGCAGGAGAGTTGCAAAAGAATCAATGTTTGCCATCTCAGCCCTGTTTTGTAGTATAAAGAAACAAAGATAAGCAATAATCACCTCACCCTAACTATTTCTGGAATAAATCATTACACCAAAACCGATCAAAACAGAATGAGGTAAATGGTATGTTAACCATCAAGGGATGGCAATGAATAGATTATGTCTTATTGCCAATCTAGTGGGTTGTGTGGGGGTGTTTGCTTCGTAGGTTATATGGATGAGGTACAGGAGGGCATGGCCTCTTCCTGTCTACGGGAGCCGTCTTGACGGAAAGATAACAGGGGTAGGATGGAGAGAAATTAGAGGGGTCAAGACAGAAACTAGAAGACAAAATTTATTTCTTGCTTGAAGAAATATTACAGCCGACACTTACTTTTATAATGCTGACTTAGTTTACATCTAAGACTAGGACTCCTAATACATGATAGATTTGCTAAGTGGAGAATGAAATGGAACATCAATAAAAAAATATTGTTTCATTAGCACTGCCAACTGAAAAAAGTAGAGCCTACTACTGCTACCTAAACAGTCAATTCCAATTCCAAAGCTAAAACAGTCAATGGGATGCTTTCTAGTATTTTTCAAGTAGGAAAAAGATAGATTTGCCAACACAAAGAACGTCATCAGAATACATTAATGCAAGTATACAAGCATGTCTAATTGTGCAAATACACAGGCATCTTATTGTGTAATCAAACTAAATATAGATCTCTGTACAAATCTATTTGTGCAAATATAACTTACATGTACATCTAGTTGTGAAATTTAACCCTACCTCTCATTTCTAATTGTGCAAATACACATGCATCTTATTTGTGCAAAATGCCCCACAAACCACTAAAACAACATGCTTTTCTACCACAATTCGAACAGCTGGCAGCAACCCCTGAAGAATCCACCAAGGAATTTTTCAAAAGTAAAAGTAACATCATCAGGTGGTCGGCAGGGGCGGGGGGCGGCACCGAGGGAAACTCTCGGCTCTTACGGCAGAGAAGGGGGGAAGCGCGCACAGGCATTGGGGCGGCGCGGGGAAACTCACCGGGTGGTCAGGGCGGGAGGCACCGAGGAAACCCCGCCTCTGGCAGAGAAGGGGGAAGCGCGCACAGGCATTGGGGCGGTGCAAGGAAACTCATCGGGTGGTTGGCAGGGGTGGGGGTGGCACTGGACGGAGGCAGGGACGAAGGGAGGCAGCACTGGACGGAGGAAGGGACGAAGGGATGCGGCGCTGGTCGGAGGTGGCGTCAGTGGAGGAGACCGAGGGTAGCGCCGGGCTTGTGGAAAAAGACTAAGGCAGAAGAGTGCACAACCGTTCGAGTCGGGCACTTATATAACTGGATATCACAGACGGTTCTATGATAGAACCGTCTGTGATAATACATCACGCACGGTTCCATAAACAAATCGTCTGCGGATAAAGACTATCACGCATTTGCTTACGTTATGAAACCGCTCGTGATGAATTAACAGAGAAACCCTATTTTAATATCACGCACGGTTATGTAATCAACCGCTCGTGATATGTTGATATCACAGACGGTTCATTACTAGAACCGTCTGTGATGTGAACAGACACACACATATGTAATGCATATCACTGATATGCTGACAAACACACACACACACACACACACACACACACACATATATATATATATATATAATTAACTAATGCATATACTGATATGCTGACAAACACATATATATAATTAATGCATATCACAGATGATATGACTCCAAAACATTAATTGAACCGTCTGTGATTTGCACAAATGAACCGCCAACTAATGGTCGGTCTGACCGCCGCCAAATCGGTCAGACCGCCAAGGGTGGCCGGTTCGACCGACCGAGGCAAATTGACCCACACCAAAAATGTGCTTCTCTCGAATAAGCGCCCGCAAGAACTTTAGAACTTCGCACACCGGTAGTTCCGTTTATCAACGGCGGAACTACCGCACAGAGAATCATTTCAAAGGGAAATCGGTCGGACCGCCCAACACATGGTAGTCTGACCGATTTAGCACTGGTCCATAACACGTGACGCGTTTCCATATTAACATCAAATTACAATGGAATACATGCTTAATTGAAATATAGTCCTTCATGATGATCGACGCGATATAGCTAGCTTCCTCACCGGGTTCTTCCTCCATCGATGCCGCTCTCGAAAGGAGGCAACTCACAAATTGATTGTACTTTTCCTCATCTACGACATTCTCAACTCCGACAATCCTTCTTTTCCCATGAAGAACTACGTGGCGTTCTTATTTGTCGGGTCCGTTACATAAAAACTTGAACAACTTTCTTAGCGAGTACGAATGGTACGCCCTTGTATCCGACACGCTTGAGGTCCACAGAGTGACGCCAGCATTTGTCGACCTTCACGCCTACCAAGTTTAACCCAATAACATCAAACAGAGGATCTTGAAAAGTACATAGTCGAGCTCCCAAATCTCCTCTATGAACCCATAGTACGAAGTTCAACCCGCGTGCCTCCGCAGTATTGAACCCTCGTGAAATGCATCTATGCGACACCGCTGCTCGGATCAGGCTCTTCCTATCCCGAGCCGTATAAAACGTGTACCCATTTATGTCGATCCTTGCCATGTCACAATTGTAAATTTTGATCCTTTGGCCAACCATAGCAGCTGCTTTCATCACTTGATGACCTCCAAGTGAATCGCATCTTTAACCATTCGCTGAACCGACGGTTGTGTTTCTCTCGTTATCCAAACCTCCGACCGGTCCGATTCATTGCATAATGTCTTTGTGCTCGTCGATGTACGGGGACACTTGGGTCATGTGTTGCAAGACCGTGAAATGGGCCTGCACGTATGTATCTAGATCGGGAGTGATTGCTTTCCACCCGATGGTCCCGATACCCTCCAGTCTCCCCTCGTGACGAGATAGAGGCACACCTATCGGTTCCACCTGAGCCATGTAGTCTACGCAGAACTCAATGACCTCTTCGGTTGCATAACCTTCGATGATACTGCCCTCCGGCCAAAATTGATTCCGTACGTAGGACTTCAGAATTCCCATGTATCTCTCGAAAGGGTACATATGACGTAGAAACACAGGGCCGCATATCTTTATCTCTTTCACAAGGTGAACAATGAGATGGACCATGATATCAAAAAATGACAGAGAGAAATACATATCAAGATGATATAGAGTCGTCACCACCTCGGCCTGTAGAGCGTCGAGTCCTTCGGGATCGATGACCTTCTGAGCAATTGAGTTAAAGAAATAACACAGCCTAAAGATTGCCACACAGACCTTGTTTGATAAGATACTCCTAATTGTAATAGGAAGCATCTGTGTCATCAGCACATGACAATCATGAGACTTCAGAACAATTAATTTCAAATCTTTCATGGAAACAAGTTTCTTAATATTGGTGAAGTAACCAGACGGAACTTTCACACCATGCAAGCTTTGACACAGTTCATTTCTCTTGGCATTGGACAAAGTGTAGCAAGCTGGGGGAAGGTACGTTCGTCCTATATCGGTCTCTTTCGGTGCTAACTCGGTTCTTATGTTCATATCAACCAAGTCAAGCCGTGCATTAACACCGTCTTTTGTTTTGCCACTAATGTTCAGTAAGAGAGACCAATTAAGCTATCACATACATTCTTCTCCACGTGCATCACGTCGATGCAGTGGCGAACTTCTAAGTGCTCCCAATAAAGCAAGTCCCAAAAAATTGACCGCTTCTTCCAGATGTTTTTCTGAGGGGTCCTTAATTTACGTCCCTTTCCAAGCACAACATCGATATCCTTAACCATATCATAGACCTCTTTCCCTCTAAAAGCCTTTGGAGCTGAACCGTCCTCCTTATTTCTGTCGAATTGTTTCTTCATCTTGCGGTTTGGGTGAATCCTGGGAAGGAACCTACGGTGACGCATATACACAGTTTTGCGTGAGTTGTTCAGCCATACACTCTCGGTACCATCTAAGCAATGCGGACAGGCTTTGGCTCCTTTTGTACTGAACCCCGACAGGTTACCAAGGGTAGGTAAATCATTGATGGTGCAGAATAACATGACGCATAAAGTGAAGTTCTCTCGTTTGTACGCATCTCATACTTGTACCCCTTCGTTCCAAAGTGTCACAAGATCTTCCAGCAATGGTGCTAGGTGCATCAATATCCTTCCCAGGTTGCTTCGGCCCTTGGATAAGTAGTGACATCAAAATGTATTTCCGCTTCATACACAACCAAGGAGGAAAGTTGTACATACATAGATTCACGGGCCAGGTGCTATGTCAGCTGATCATGTTACCGAAAGGATTCATTCCGTCCGTACTCAACCCTAACCTTATGTTCCTCGGTTCCGTACCAAACTCTTCGAAGCTCCGATCGAAGTTTCTCCACTAGGAAGAATTAGCAGGGTGTCTGAGCTTCCCATCTTTCTTACGCTCCTCCGAGTGCCAACGCATCAATCTTACTTCCTTTCGGTTCACAAATAAACGCTTCAAACGTGGGATCACAGGCAGATACTACAACATCTTAGTAGGAGGTCCTTGCTTCGCCTTAGCAGTATTCTTACGCTTGTATCGGGATGCTTTGCACACGGGACAAACATGCATGTCTGCATACTCTTTACGGTAGAGGATACAATCATTCGGACATGCATGTATTCTTTCTACTTCCATTCCCAATGGACAAAGAACCTTCTTAGCTTGGTAGGTCGTGTTGGGCAACATGTTTCCCTCCGGAAGGATGTCAGCTAAGAGACCTAACAATGCCGTAAAACTCTTGTCGGACCAACCATTGCTTGCCTTCAATTTCAACAGTTCAAGCACGGTTGACAACCTTGTGTATTCCGGCTTGCTGCTAGGGAACAAAGGTTTTCCCGAGTCCTCCATTAAGCCCTCGAATTTTAAAAACTCTCTCTCACCGTAGTTCCCTTCTGCATCGCGTAGCATCTGATTCAGATTGTCATCATGCGACCTATCCTCATCAAAAGCATATCGTTGACTTTCTCGGCGATGTCGCCATTCTCGACTTCCAGATAATCGCTCTTCACCGTGAATCGCTCCAACATGTATATCCTTTTTTGAAACCCCTTCGTATTAAGTGAGTTTCGATCTGCACTAGGTTGTTAAGCATTTTCATATTACCGCAATCAATGCATGGACAGTACATAAATTTTATCACCTTCTTCAACATATCCTGCTCGGCGGCTCTTCTAAAAGCAAATACACCATTAATATACTCTTCACTCACACGGTTCTCAATGTACATCCAGTTTCGGTCCATCTACACGTATACGCACGTAACAAATTAATTAGTGTTAAATTATATTAATAAACTACAAGTACCCTTCAAAATGACCAAACACATTAGTGATTAGTCTAGAGCAAATATAAAGGGTTACAGATTGTTACACATTAGTGATTATTCTAGAGTAAAAATAAAGGGTTACAGATCGTTACCCTTCTCTCTAAGGTGGCGCAATATGGGAGAAGGCAGCAGAGGTGCCGCAATAGGGGAGGAGGAGGTAGAGGTAACAGCTCAAAACGGGGGATAAGGCAGCAGCAGCAGCAGGGTGGCCAATGGGGAGGAGGCAGCAGCAGCAGAAGGGTGGCGGCCTCTCAAATGGAATGAAAAGGGGGTCTGTCGGGAGCATCTACTTATAGTGCTTGTATTTCACAGACGGTTCTATACAAGAACCGTCTGTGATAGGCATCTGTGATACTTCACAGACGGTTCGTATAAAGAACCGTCTGTGATACTTATTTATCACAGACGGTTTTAAAGAAAAGAACTATCTGTAATGAGGTGTTTAGTATAGCATATTATCACACACAGTTCTATATTTAATATAGCATATTGAAATATTAGTAGAAGTACGTAGCGAGTAGCGACCGATCAGACGGCCGGAGCTATATAGCCTAATCGACCCAGCCCGCCTTCCACTCCGGAGGAATAAAACATATAGGACCTCTCGTCTCATGCATGTTGTGCATGGAACATTTGAACGGTTGTCTAATTAGCTTTTGTAGCGTCACTTTATTCTCAAAAGATGGGCGTTTCTTGTACTATCTTGTCACAAACCAGAATTAGAAACAGGCAACAAAAGCAGGCCCTTATTAAACACGGCGGAACAATGATGCAGACAGAACAAAGGCCACCAAGCTAGCCGCCCAGCTAGAGGAAACAAATTAAAGAGAACGGCATAAACAAGGACATACATATATATATATATATATAACAATCAAAATTAATACGAACTCCTACCTTTAAACTATTTAATCACTTTGCATGCTCTCACCTTCAATGCACCTTCATTAATGCGTCTTAATTAAACACCATGCATACTCCCACCTCCAATGGTCAAGATTGGTATTAACACTTTAACACTGAATTAGCCATTAGCACTAGATACGTTCTATATATATATATATATATATATATATATATATATATATATATATATATATATATATATCATGTGATGATACCTTTTCATCAATTTGTGTATAGTCTAACAATGATTATAAGATATCCTAAAGTGAGTTCTATGAAATTTTTTTTATGAAAATCCACTTTTTATATCAAAATTCGTGTATATACTTTTTTTTTATATATGAAAAAAGGTATATAGCAAAAATAAAAGGCTTCAATAAAATTTTTGCAATCAATTCGCATTAAAAGATCTTTATATAATCGGGTATATAATCGGTATTTAAGTGTGTGTATATATATATATATATATATATATATATATATATATATATATATATATATATATATAGAGAGAGAGAGAGAGAGAGAGAGAGAGAGAGAGGCGCGCGCATGATTAGCGTCGATGATATATCATGATCTATACATACAGAAAGCATAAGCTATGCAAGCAAGAACATGATTCCAGAACGCATTGCATCCATATATACGTTTTGCAGCTTTTATCTACATTAGCAAGTTGATGCTGGCGTCTCCTTGATTTGCATCCTCTTTTCAGATGGGACCAATGCTGTACTGTTTTTTAGGACACCCACTAACTTCTGGTACATGCACAAGCATTGCGATCTGGTCCCGACCTGAACAAAGTTGGCATTACACACACAGAGCGATAGAATAAGATCAGCTGCAGTAACGAAGCTAATACTACTATGTACTACGGCAAACAATGTTAATTCACCCGCCTCCTAATTTCGACCGTCCAATTTTAAAAATATAACACCTGGTCCAATACTAGATCCAGAATATCATATAAATTATTTACTACAAATTTGAACCTTAATTAACAATAATTACAACAATCTATGCATAGAATAAAACCCCGCGACGGGTCACAAAACAATAACTTAAAAATAATAATGCACAAAGGATTAATTTTCACAGCTTGGTCACGCGCACTAAGAATGCTCCAATCATAGCGCCCGAGAAACGCCAGAACCATCCAAAGACCGGTTAAGATCTATGAGAAGAGCTAATCGGGCTCTGATACCACTTGTAGGACCGGAAAGGCGACTAGAGGGGGGTGAATAGACGCTTTCTTGATTTTTGCATTAATCAAATTCAACACGCACTTTTCTCCTATATCTATGAAAGCTAAGAAGATCAGAAAATGCACAGAGGAAGTCTTGTGCTGAATCCGATTACCCCCTTAAGCACAAGACTCAACAATGGAGATTTGATATCAGGTAGAACGGTCTGACCGACGGCCAACTGGCGATTTGAAAGTCAAGCGTCCGACCGATAGCCAATCGGTGGTCCAAGAGTCAAGGTTCGACCGCCGCTAGAAATCGGTCGGACCGATTCAGTCCAGGAACACTGCAGACCACCCGAAATCAAAACGAAAATTGGTCCAACTTTTGATTCAAAAGATGAAACATGACCAAATTGGGAATACACCTCCCTAAGGATATCTGGAGCCTATTCCTAGCGACGATCATCCAGATCCACGTCAAAGAATTGATCTTTTTAGGTTTTACCAAAGGAGTGTCCAAAACCTAGCAAAATGAAAAACTTGATCCAAATCTTGCTCGTGGGAGATTGATGATTTAGATGATCTTAGAAGTATTCCCACACATATAGCAAGGTAAAATAGGTTAAGAGACCAACCAAAAACAACTGGATCAAGGAAGCACCAAAATCATCAAAAGAGAGAAGAAAACACAAGAGACCTCATCTTTGAACAAACATCCATTGATTGATTCAAAATGTTGCTTGTAAAGCCATTCCCTCAAGGAGGAAAAAAGCTCAATCCAAGAGCACACACACAAATATCCTCTCTAGAGCCTAGTCTCTCCTCTCCTCTCCAAACCCTAACCCTAACTAGGGTTTTTACAAATGAAGTGCTTGGGAGGATTTTCCAACTCCCCCTTTCTATTTATAGTGAGTCCTAGGGTTTAGAGAGAGTTCACTTAATGGGCTCTCATTAAGGCCCAAAACACACGGGACACAAACACACACATTACAGTCGAAGTAATCGACTGCTTCACCATGTGTAGGTTGATTAACGGCTCTCATCATGTCGACAAGTCTCTCCCATCCGAATCCCATCGGAACCTTCAAGGCACTTGCACCGACCCCCGCACCGCTTAATCCAACCAGCTGCAACGAACAGCCCGTTCGAACCATCTTGTTCATTCTGCGTCATGCTTGAGTCACACGACCTCACCCGGCATCCATGATCGTTCTGGACCTCAGCTCTCCAATCTTAGTCCCGATCCTCCTCACCGTTGACCGTCGTTGACCGGCAAGCGACCTGCACAACAATAGACAAAGAAATCATTTCCGGGAACAAGTTCTTCACAACTTGACCCACGTTAGCTCAACTATGCAATATGCAACATTAAAGCATTGAAACTCATGCACTAGACATAACCAAAACACAATTTCGCCAAGAAGGCCGACGAACAAGTGGAATCCGGTCTGACCGTCGTACCCTACCGGTCTAACCGATATCAAACCGGCCTGACCGATTTTATCAAGCCGGTCAGACCGCTCAAAATGACTTAGCCAAAATTCCACCGTGAAAATCCAAAACTCTCTGGAATTTTCAATTGAATAGAACTTTTAACTGGAAGCTCCAAAAAAATATGAGACCAAGTGTAGAAGACCCCCTCTCTTTCCTACACACTCTATTTTTGGTCTAGCCCCAAACTCCACAAAAAGTTCTGGCCGGTCGGACCGCCGCACATAGCCGGTCGGACTGTCACACGGCCGGTCGGACTGCCACACGGCCGGTCGGACCGGTACTGCTGCCGGTCGGACTGATCCACGGGCGGTCTGACCGCTAATGCCGTAGGTCTGACCGCCTGAGGTCTAAACAGCATAGGAGCTTTTCCGAAAACGCGAGATTCGTCAAACCAACAACGTCATTGCCAATTGACTCATCATCCTAAGATCATGCACATATCCCCACGATATCCACAATCTCCCCCTTGATGAACACATTGGCAATCTCCCAGAAAATATAAGTTTGTGGTTTGAAAAGTAAAAAACTCACAGTTTTCGCGCAAATGCACAACTTGGTCCATAAGCAAGAGAAAGCCTAGGAAATGACCAAGATGGATTCAGAATAGCAAGGGCAAATGAGATAAGGCAAAGAGAGCACAAAGAAACTTCAATTTCCAGACAATAGCCAAAAATCTCACTTAGGTCCATATGGAAGGACAACTGCTCTATGTGACCTTTGATCATTTTGAGTCTTCTAGAATTGCAATTACAAATCAGAAAAGGCAACAAGACCAAGAGAACACAATTTAGATGAATGTTCCCACTCACTATGATCACCAATTTCCAGACCATTCATTTTCCCCCTATGACTCCAAAAAGCTCTAAAACAACATTTTTACCAATCTTTCTCCCCCTTTGACAATGAATTCATCAAGGTGCATGGAAGAAGATAGAGCATGAAGAAGTGGCTTTGTTTTTGAACTTTAGCAAAAAGAGCCATGAAGATTATCCATGAAGACAATACAAGTATTACACCAAGCTATATTATGTGAAGAAGCTATGTTCAATCATGGCAAAACCTGTACAGCCAAGCTAAGACCAAAATAGCAATAATCTGAGATTGAATGAACTAATAGCATGACAGGTTACTCAAAATCATAGTTTCACTAAAGGTATCTAGAAATGAGTCAAGTCATGTCTATAAGCTATACTAAGTCAATGTAGAGCATTTTGATTTCAATTAAGAAGGAAAACGTTCCAGCATTTAGCACTTTGAGCATTTTAAAGAAAAAGATTAATTTTATCTTAGAATTGTGCTAGATCTCAAGTCTTGCCACGACCATCTCAAGCAAGAAGCTTAAAAGAGTGATCTAGGTCATCCAAAACTCCCCCTGAGTTCATGCCTAGTGCAATGGCAAGCCGTCTCATGAGAAAGAATTGGTGAGATCAGTTTTTTCGCACAGAAAAGCTCATTTTTCATTTGCTTGACTTAAGAATTAACAAAGCTCAATTTTCAGTTCAAAATAAGTTCAAGACTCAGTTTACCCTATGAGACATGGCAAGAATTATGAAAGGATCACTAAAGCAAAACTGATCATAAGATCCAACAAGTCATGTTTTGATTCAATTCGCTCACAGATACTAAAGCTAGCATGGCAAAGGCTAAGCTAAACACGAAGAGCCATCAACGAACTCTAGCAGACTAGCACAGGACATGGCATGGTATAAAGTATGAAAACATGTCATACAAGGATAATAATCAAAGCTGCACAAGTTTATATTACAATGCAAGATGTTTGAATTTTAAAATGCATTATGATACAATGAATGCAAAAAGAGCAAACTCCCCCTCAAAATCGGGCCAAGAGGACTAATAACTCCTAACTCTCCCCCGCAAGTAAGCAAAACGAGAAGAATCAAGAGTTTTAGTAAAAATATCTGCAACCTGTTGCTCAGACTCAACAAAATGAAGCACAACATCACCCTTCTTAACATGGTCTCTAAGAAAATGACATCGAATGTCAATGTGTTTAGTCCTAAAATGTTGCACTGGGTTTTTGGCAATGTTTATGGTAGAAGTGTTGTCAGAAAAAAGAGGAACACTACCCAAAAATAACCCATAGTCCCGAAGAGTAGATAAGATCCAGAGAACCTAAGAGCAACTACTGGCAGCAGTTACATACTCGGCCTCGGCTGTGGACTGTGCAATAGAAGACTGTTTTCTAGAAGACCAAGAGATAAGAGATACGCCTAAGAAATGACAAGTGCCAGAAGTACTCTTCCTATCCACTCTACACCCCGCAAAATCAGCATCAGAAAATACCCGAATAGAGAGAGCAGAAGAAGAATAATACCAGAGTCCAAACTCAAGAGTATCTTGGAGGTACCTAAAGATGCGACGTACTGCTTGACGATGAGAAGCACGAGGGGAAGCCTGAAAACGAGCGCACAGACACACTGCAAATTGTATGTCCTACCGACGCAGTTGAGGTAGAGGAGGAGCCTATCATACTGCAAGATTCTTCCGTCCACGGCTCTCCATCCTCATCGTGGTCCAAAGACGGTGGTTGTGGCAATGGTAGTAGACATTGGTCTATTACTTCCCATGTCGAAGTGCCGAAGAAGGTCCATTGTGTACTTATTTTGGTGAATGAAGGTGCCTTCTATCAGTTGCTTGACTTGAAGACCAAGGAAGAAGGTCAATTCTCCCATCATGCTCATCTCGAACTCCCCGCCAGAGAATCAAAAATCTGACACCAAAGCATGAGAGGAACCACTGAATATGATATCATCCACATAAATCTGAACCAACAAGAAATCACTGCCATGCTTGAGAGTGAACAAAGTTTTATCAACCATTCTCATTTTGAAACCATTTTCAAGCAAGAAACTCTTAAGCCTATCATACCAAGCTCTAGGAGCTTGCTTCAATCCATACAAGGCTTTGGAGAGTTTAAAAATATGGTTAGGGAACTTATGATTTTCAAAATCAGGTGGTTGCTTGACAAAGATCTCTTCTTCTATGAAACCATTTAAGAAAGTATTTTTAACATCCATTTGAAAAAGCTTGAAACTCTTAGATGTTGCAAATGCTAGTAAAATGCGAATGACTTCTAATCTAGCTACAGGAGCAAAGGTCTCTTCAAAGTCTAAGGCTTCTACCTGGGAATAACCTTGAGCTACAAGTCTAGCCTTATTGCGAACAACCAACCCATCCTCACTTTGCTTATTTTTAAAAATCCATTTTGTCCCAATAACATGAGAATCAGAAGGAGGCTCAACTAAGGTCCAGACTTTGTTTCTTTCAAAAAAATTCAAGCTCTTCATGCATGGTATTGACCCAAGAGGCATAAGATAAAGCATGAGTGATATCTCGGGGTTCAAAACAGATGACAAAAGCAGAATGTGCATGAGAACCAGGAGAAATAAACCTGGAGCGAGTGACTCGCTCTTGAAGATCTCCAATCATCTGCTCAGGTGGATGCTGTCGCTGAATGTGAAGAGGAGCTATTGGTGCAGAAGTGGCCTCTACCCCATGAGTTGTGGAGGTAGGAACAGAGCCACTCAGATCGTCGGTGAATATAAGAGGAGGCTGCTCAGCTGAAGCTGGAGTAGTGGGAGCAGGCTCTCCAACCATCTCAGATGTGACTAGAGGATGGATTGGATCGTCATCCTCATAGTCATCGTCGACGAAAATGCTTTCACGAATGTCAGGAACCTCTGTACCTGTAGCATCGGGTATAGTACGAGGACTAGCCTCATTAAATGTGATTTCGCAAGTCTCAACAATTTTGTTAGTGTCAAAATTAAATACACGGCCACGAGAATGAGCAGGATATCCAAGAAATATGCCATCAGAACATCTGGATTTAAATTTATCAAGGTTGCTATATTTAAGAATGAAGCACTTGCAACCAAAAATCTTGAAATGAGAGACTTTGGGCTTATGATCAAATCTAAGCTCAAAAGAAGTCTTGCCAATCACAGATCTCAAGAAAACCCTATTAGAAATATAACAAGCAGTAGAGATCGCCTCAGCCCAAAACCTCCTAAGTGTGGAATGCTTATCTAACATGGTCTGAGCCATCTCTACAAGGGTCCTATTCTTCCTCTCTACAACACCATTCTGCTGGGAACTCACGAAGATGAAAACTGGTGCTTAATTCCCCTATCAGTGCAAAAGGTAGAAAAGAAAGAATTCTTAAATTCTGTCCCATTGTCACTCCTAATGGCTCTCAAGACTCTAGGAAGATCAACAACAAGTCTAAGGATCAATTCTCTAAAGAAGCCAAATGCCTCGTCCTTAGAAGCCAGAAAATAAACCCATGAATACCTGGAGTAATCATCCATAATCACAAGCACATACCATTTTGCACCTACCGATCAACTCTAGAAGGAGCAACAAAGGTCTAAGTGCGTGGTTGTCCCGTCCATCACCGCCACTAAGGTAAGAGGTGGATGAGAAGTAGAAACCATCTTACCATGTCTAAAGGGTGAGCACACAGGATCTCTAACAGCCTTCAGCCTAGGCAAACCTCTAATCAACTCCTTGCAACTGACTCTAGTCAAGTGGTCAAACCCTATATGCCCAAGTCTACGATGCCACAAGACAAGATCATGAGAATCAGAAGCTACAAGACATCTAGGACTGGAAGCAGAGGAGATACTGAAGTTAACACAAAAGATCTTCTCAAACTTGTAGATCTCAAAGACAAGCTCACCCGAGAAATCTAGAACTGTACACTCACCACTTTTAAACCTTACTTCTAGACCCTCATCAAGCAGCTGAGAAACAGATAGCAGATTATATCTCAGCTTACTTACCAAAGCAACGTCTTTAAGCATGAACTTGTCGTTGACGCGCACAGTACCCTTGGCTGTCACGGTCCCAGTAGAAGTATCCCCAAAGGTAATCAATTCATTGTGTGATGGAGGAGAACCATCTAGAATCTCTAGTCATGTGTCGAGAATACCCGGAGTCAACAAGCCATATGTCCTCCTTCCTCGCACGATGGACCTAAAAAGCACCAGCATGAAACATCTATGCCTCAGTACTGGGGTTAGTGATAAAAGATTTGGGAATCCAGTACCAAGTCGCACGATGCCTGGGAACAACAGTAGAAGCAGTAGTAAAATGATTAGGAACACAATCATAAGCATGCACACGAGAACCACCTAGACCTCTCCGAAATGACCTACCAAAAGATCGATACTCCCTCTGTCTAGATGCTACCCGTAGTTTCTCCTCACGATATCCTAAACCATAATGCTGCCTAGACCCACCAAAAGAGTCAATGAAGTTCTCTACGAACCTAGGGCTATGTGTAGTACAAAAAACAGACTGCCTGACTCTAGAGACTACAACAGGTGAAGGGACTCCTATAATGGTTCTCAAAGCGCTCATTCTCTCTTTTCTCTCAATCTTGGCTCTACGGAAGTAGAACTCAACAATGTGGTCATCTTTCTTGCAGAAGGTGCAATGGTACTTGACCTTTTGAGGGGTCTGTACTGATGAAGCAGAAGCACCTGTCTTGCTGGAAAGAGTTTGAGCAAAACCTGCATATCTAAAGGCAACCTTAGATGGCTTAGGAGGTTCTACCTCAAACAGGTCACCCTTCACAACTCTTGCAATCTTAGGTGGATGGTTATTGGAATGCTCTAGGAAATTAAAACTTAGGCCACTATTTTTCATACTCACTTTAGATCGGTCAAGAATCATGTTGAAGTTCTTCTTCCCACTAGAAAACCTCTTAAGAGTCACTTTGAGGTAATCATTCTCTTTGGCTAAATCCTCACATCTAGTGCACTTTCTTGACTTCATTGCCTCATCATGCTTACTCTTAAGAAGAGCTACTTCAACTTTCAAAGCCTCACAAGACACACAATAGGAATCCCTAATCCTATTCAACAGCCCCTTAAATTTAACTCTAAAAGCCTCTTGTATCTTATCAACAATTGATTCAACTTCAGCATGCAAGACACAAGATGTAGAGTCAATAACTTTCTTAGAAGCAGTAATAGACATAGATTTTTCAATTTTAGGTTTTTCTTCTAGAGTCTTGTTTAGAGGTTCAATTTCAGTTGTGAGCTTTGGACAATTTTCACATGATGCAGATTTAGAGTACAGAACCATTTCTGTCATCTCTTTCATTTTAATCATATTATTCTTACAATGAGAGCAAGTATGATTAGCATCAAATTTATGCAATTCTTTCATAGTGCTATCCAATTTTAATTCAAGCAATGCACAATTAGAGCAAGATAAAGGGATAGCATCTATAGCAGTCTCATCAAGAGAAATGACATTCATGCAAACAGGACTAGACTTGAGAGATTCTATTTCATCCAAAGCATCTTTCAATTGATTCACAACAGAGGAATGCGCAGATTTTAAGCTTGTCAATTCATTAAGCAAGCTAGAGCAAGAATTACACACATCATCAGGATTAATTGATTTGAGCCTAACAACTTCTAGGTTCAAGTTATCAATCATAATGTCATGTTTCTTAATCAGTTTAGCTTGCTTATGCAGTTTTTATTCAGCAAGAACCAAAGCACGTTTCATATTAGCAAGCGAAGGGCATACCTCATCTGGATCGCTGAAGTGATCATCGTCATTGGAGGAGTCGATGTCGTGGCTGTCCTTGACCATTAAACACATGCCGGTGAAGTCCTGAGCCTTCTTCTTGCCACGGGAGTCATCCTCCTCGTCCTATGTCTCCGAGTCCACATCGCTCATGTTAATATTTTCAAGAGCGGCAAGGACCCGACTAACAAAATTGTGATAGTTTGTCTTCTTGGGTTTCGCATCTCTAGCTTGAGGACGCCTCCGAGAGTCCTTCTCCTCGTTGCCCTTCAGCTTGGGGCACCTGGAGCGAATGTGGTTTGGCTCACCACACTCAAAGCATGTGACAGAGCCACCTCTCCTTCTGTTCCACACCTTGTTGTATGCTCTCGTGAATTTGGTGGAAACGAGGGCTAAATCATCATCAGGTAGTTTCTCCAGTTGCTCATCGCTCAAATAATGCAAAGTTGATAAAAAAACAGATGAGCTTAAATTCAAAGAATCAGATGAACTACCCTTAGATGAGTCGACCACTAAAGCCATCGACTCTGTCTTGGGGAGACGCGAGATGAAATCAATCTCATGCGTCTTCAACCTCGAGTATAGCTTATCCATGGTAAGCTCACTCATGACAGTGTTGTCATTGATGGATGTGATCTTTATTCTTCAGACCTTCACATAAAGAGCACCCAAAAGATGGCGTGCATTCTCAGACTCAGAAAAAACAAGGTCAACAGCTCGAAGATCATGAAGAATCTTAGAGAACCTTCCCCACAGCTCATCTAAAGACTCACCAGACCTTTGCTCGATCTTGGAGTATATTTTCTTGAGCTGGTTCTATCTCACTTCCTTGATCGCAGTGGAGCCCTCGTAGTAATCACAGAGAGTCCGCCAGATCTCATGAGCAGACCTCAAATGAGCAACACGCTCAAACTCAGATCGGCTAAGGGCTTGAATCAGAAAATTTCGAACATTGCAATTTGCCTCCACATCTGGAGTGATCACATCGTCATCGGCTGGCACGACATAAGGATTTTTTTTATTTTAAGCCAAATTGCGTGCCCTTGTGCCTCGATGTAAGCCTGCATGCGGGCCTTCTAGTAAGCAAAATTGACTCCATAAAAAATATGTGGTTTGGTCGAACACTTGTCAGTCGCCATGGCTCCAAACACTGGTTAAGATCTATGAGAAGAGCTAACCAGGCTCTAATACCACTTGTAGGACCGGAAAGACGACTAGAGGGGGGTGAATAGACGCTTTCATGATTTTCGCATTAATCAAATTCAACACGCTCTTTTCTCCTATAGCTATGAAAGCTAAGAAGATCAGAAAATACATAGAGGAAGTCTTGTGCTGAATCTGATTACCCCCTTAACCACAAGACTCAACAATGGAGATTTGATGTCAGGTAGACCGGTCTGACCGACGGCCAACTGGCGGTCTGACCAATGGCCAACTGGCGATCCGAATAGCTGGCGGTCTGACCGCCGTTGTGAAATCGGTCGGACCGATTCAGTCCAGAACCACTGCAGACCACCCGAAACCAAAACGAAAATTGGTCCAACTTTTGATTCAACCGATGAAACTTGACCAAATTGGGAACACACCTCCCTAAGGATATCTGGAGCCTATTCCTAGCGACGATCGTCCAGATCCACGTCAAAGAATTGATCTTTTTAGGTTTTACCAAAAAAGTGTTCAAAACCTAGCAAAATAAAAAACTTGATCCAAATCTTGCTCGTGGGAGATTGATAATTTAGATGATCCTAGGAGTATTCCCACACGTCATAGCAAGGTAAAAGAGGACAAGATACCAACAAAAAATAACCAGATCAAGGAAGCACCAAAATCATCAAAAGAGAGAGGAAAACACAAGAGACCTCATCTTTGAACAAACATCCATTGATTGATTCAAGATGTTGCTTGTAAAGCCACTCCCTCAAGGAGGACAAGACCTCAATCCAAGAGCACACACACAAATCTCCTCTCTAGAGTCTAGTTTCTCCTCTCCAAACCCTAACCCTAACTAGGGTTTTTACAAATGAAGTGCTTGGGAGGGTTTTCCAACTCCCCCTTTCTATTTATAGTGAGGCCTAGGGTTTAGAGAGAGTTCACTTAATGGGCTCCCGTTAAGGCCCAAAACACACGGGACACAAATACACACATTACAGTCGAAGCAATCGTCTGCTTCACCACGTGTTGGTTGATCAGTGGCTCTCATCATGTCAGCAAGTCTCTCCCATCCGAATCCCATCGGAACCTCTAAGGCACTTGCACCGACCCCCGCGCCGCTTGATCCAACCAGCTGCAACGAACAGCCCGTTAGAACCATCTTGTCCATTCTGCGTCATGCTTGAGTCACACGACCTCACCCGGCCTCCATGATCGTTCTGGACCTCAGCTCTCCAAGCTTAGTCCCAATCATCCTCACCGTTGACCGTCGTTGACCTGCAAGCGACCTGCACAACAATAGACAAAGAAATCGTTTCTGGGAACAAGTTCTTCACAACTTGACCCACGTTAGCTCAACTATGCAATATGCAACATTAAAATATTGAAACTTATGCACTAGACATAACCAAAACACAATGTCGCCAAGAAGGCTGACGAACAAGTGGAATCCGGTCTAACCACCGTACCCTGCCGGTCTGATCGATATCAAACCGGTCTGACCGATTTTATCACGCCGGTCAGACCGCTCAAAATGATTTAGCCAAAATTCCATCATGAAAATCCGAAACTCTCTGGAATTTTCAATTGAATAGAACTTTTAACTGGAAGCTCCAAAAAATATGAGACCAAGTGTAGAAGACTCCCCTCTCTTGCCTATACACTCTATTTTTGGCCTAGCTCCAAACTCCAAAAAAAGTTCTGGCCAGTCGGACCGCCGCACATAGCTGGTCGGACTGCCACACGGCCGGTCGGATCGGCATTGCTGCCGGTCGGACCGATCCACGAGCGGTCTGACCGCCAATGCCGTCGGTCTGACCGCCTGAGGTTTGAACATCACAGGAGCTTTTCCGAAAATGAGAGATTCGTCAAACCAACAACGCCATTGCCAATTGACTCATCATCCTAAGATCATGCACATATCCCCACGATATCCACAGTGAAGTCCCTACCGAAGTAGGTTTTTATCTAGAACTCTCTGGACTAGTCATGTAACATTACTCACCGATCTTACTGGAGTAGTTACATGACTTTCTCACAGACCTAGCTGATACAACTCCTATCACGATGAATGTAAATGATGCAACATCGTTTTATTATTCATTAACATAATCTATCATCATTATTACCATGTCATTACCATATCATGCCATGAACATCTCATGTCTTAACCTCATTAAATCATCATCATCATCATCATCATCATCATTATATCATAGCATCTAAATAAACATAAGTGAAGCACATGTAAATGTTATATTAATTCAATTGTAAAGGGAGTCACCCTGAGACTAAGAGCATCAACAACCATATCTGCCTCACCCAAATGATATTGGATGGTAAAATCATAATATTTGATCAATTCCAACTATCTTTTATACCTCAGGTTCAGATCCTTCTGTGCGAAGATGTACTTAAGACTTTTATGATTAGTGAAAATATCACAAGACTCCCTGTACAGATAGTGCCTCCAAATCTTAAGGACAAAGAAAACGGCGGTCAACTCTAAATCATGAGTGGGATAATTATGCTCATGTTCCTTCAACTTCCTCGACGTATAAGCAATTACTTTGCCGTCTTGCATGAGCACACAACCAAGACCCACTCGAGAAACATCTGAATAAACTATGTAGCGCTTCATAGGCTCGGGAAGGGTGAGAATAGGGGAAGTTACTAACTTCTCCTTTAACGTGTAGAAACTACGCTCACATTCATCAGCCCAGTGAAATTTCACGTATTTCTGAGTGACCTGAGGCATTGCCTTAGCACAGATGTAGAAATCTTGCACGAAACGCCGGTAATAACCAGCTAAACCCAGAAAACTCCTCATTTCATTGAGATTAGATGGTCTCTTTCAGTCCAGCACTGTAGCGATGCCAAAAGGATTAAACACATGACCCAGAAAATCCACTTCTAAAATCTAGAACTCGTACTTGTTTATGTTGTAATAGAACTTGTGCTCTCTCAGAGTTTCTAGCACAAGTCTCAGACGTCGTTCATGACCATCTTCGGTCTTGGAATAGATGAGAATATCATCAATAAACACTACCACAAACTCATCCAGATACTCAGTATGTTATTCATCATCTCCATAACCAACACGGACAGGTAGCAGCTAGCTTTAGTTTCTACTGTAGAGGATACGAATCCAAATTAAAGGGAGAACTAAGAGTGCATGCAATACATTGCACCATGGATCGAGATCATATGGATTGGGTTGTTAGCTTGGCTGGTCTCGATATGGAGCTACACTAGGCTTTTGTTTAAAGCGTTAAAGAAGCTGAGATAGGTGCACAGGTGTGTGGCTGCTGGTCCATCTGGGCGTCCTGTCTCTCAAAAGACGACGCATCGCCCATGCATGTGGGAGCGCATCACTAGACGTCGGTGATCTGAACTTGTCATTCATCAGCAAATTTCTCGATCGCTTTAGCTATCTTCTCGATCGCTAAAATGACGATATGCATGCAAAAGAAGCAGCACTTAATGTGTGTCATGTGTACGCTTTACAATATATGTTTTCCCCCCCAAATGCATGCCACAATGCGTGATCGATCGAGCTAGGCGACCACATTTGAATGCTGAAAGCAAGAGGCTAGTACAAGCTAGCTAGTACGTTCAATATGAAAACAAAATAACATGCATGGAAAGTACCAAGGTGATGGTAACTACAACCAATATATATATATATATATATATATATATATATATATATATATATATATATATATAACCATTTATTTTTGTTATATATCTTTTTTCATATATAAAGAAGTATATACACAAATTTTTCTTTAAAAAGTGTACCTTAATAAAAATTTCCATAGAACTCACTTTGAGCTATTTTATGATTATTATTGGAGTATGCTTAAATAGATAAAAATGTATCATCAAACGATTTAAGTGGTATATAAGTAGTGAAAGTACGTACTCCCATAAGTATCATACCACTATATATATATATAGACACACACTTTCTACTGCAACGATTAATTACTCCCACCTTTAATATACCATATAAAAGAATTTAATATACTCATTTATCACCTTAGACATACTTACATACTAATTACATGATACTAAATGCGAACCCCACCCACGATACTCGATTAGTGCCAAACAAATCGAAAATCCTAACGAGGCGAATTGGATCGATGGCTAGCTGCTTGCTGACAGCTGACATGGCGGGTACTTTGGATGAACCGATGACCGATCAACGCCGCACGGTAGGGGATTGAAGAGTCAGAGGGCCCAGCAGTGGCGCCCACCTGTCAGAGCAGGGCACCCCCTTCATTCAGTCAGCTGCTGCTTTTTGCAGCCTCTCCCAGCCGGTGGAGTGGGGCGGGCCCGCGGTCCACTCGCGGGGAGGACGCGAGGCCAGGTGTCCGTGTGAATAATGTGAGGCTGAGGTGTGGCTCTGGCGTGTGGATCGGCCGGAGAGGGATAGCTGCCAAAGCTGGACCGGGATAATATTAATAATAATGTCCAAACACTCAAATGCATGTATCCACCTGAAAAAGAAGGTGTGGAAGCACCGACCCAACAGGGCTAAGGGGGAAAGCACTCCTTGCGGTTAGCCGGACCATGATTCCACACGGGACCTTATAATTTGAAGTTTAGCTCTTTCTATGATACAAGAAAAATTGTGAGACAATTTAGCACGGAATTTTGCTGTATGGGCTGTGCAAAGTTAAATTGCTGGTTGTTGCTGTCTTGAATCAACTGGTTAAGTCTATTAAATTTATCTATCTCATACCGACTCTGCTATCTCTTTCCATTGGTATCGAGTCTCACTCCAATCTCTAACTAATTCCCTGATCCTTATCATGGCGACTAACGCTGCAGCCGTTGTGCGGATGTGGGCTTAGACGTGCTAGGCGACTCGCGCAGGCATGAGGTGCGGCAGCAACCGAATAGTGCTGCGTGGCACAAGTCTATATGCAGCGCGGCACAAGCCTGTGTGCAACGCAACAGCCGACATCGCAGGTAGGTAGCACCAGCAATCGGGTAGGTAGGTAGTGTGTGGCCTAGCAGGTAGGCAGCGCCGGCAATCGGGCAGGCATGCAGCACGCATCCTGGTAGGCAAGCAGTAGCGCAGGGCAGCAGCAATGTTCCATTAACACTTCTAAATTTTAGTCTTAGATCCACCACTGTATGAAACTTAGTCCAGCAATTTTTTTTCCCATCGGGTCTCTGCCAATTGTAGTCCTGTTCTAAAAATAATTGTCCTCTAATAAGATCATAGAAAGCCTAGTTTAGAAAGCGAGTGGTTTTCTGTAATCATCCTTTTGAGAATATATTGAACTGTTTCTATTTACGAAATTTCTGCATTGTAAAGCGACTCTAAAACCTCACAGCTCGATCACCTTCAGGCGCTTATATTGAGAATTTTGACGAAACCCCGACCATAAAATTTTTCACATATTTACATTTAGGTAAAAATTCAGACAGAATCTAAATACGAATGTTAGCTGCTTAATTTATTTTTTATAGACCACTAGAGTACGTAGATTAATTGCGACCTTATCTTACGGTTTACACTATCCCAAGTTCCGAAGGCTCGGACTCGGAGCATTGCAAGACTGCAATGTACTCTACTAATTAATTATGCCATTTTATAAAAACTAAGGTCAAACATAACAGGGCATCCATTCATACATGTATTGATAAAGGCATATATCACGGTATATACAGCTGCTATATATAGTAACTCTCTGTATCAAATGTAGAAAATATTAAAGACAATACAATGTGTTATGGTAATATAATTAGCTACAGAATTATAGATAACATATCATTTTTTAATACTTTTTTGATTACGTAATACAATCGATTCTGTAATGGTAGATAATATATTTTTTAATTTTTTTAATTTATATTAACTTAAATTTTATATGAAAGAAGTTATACACAGTTGATATAAATCTATTGAATATGACCTAATCTATGCATGCCTTTGCATAATTGACTTGCATTGTTTTTAGCTGCTGGAGCACACGTCCCATCTGTTCCATCCATTTCTTTTGCTTCGGCATTTCTTTAGCTAAAGTTAAAGGACGCCAAAGCTGTGGCGCCAGCTCGAAGGTTCATATCGCCAGCCGAATCTTCCTGCAGCTGGTTTATCTCGATAGAATATGCAGCAGCTAACAAAGGATTTTATTCGTGTATCATGGTAGATAGACCATGGCAGATGTCAAAATATCTAGCTTTAGTTATCTCTATGTGTCGGCACAGGCAGTATATATATATATATATATATATATATATATATATATATATATATATATATTAGTTGCGAGTCAAACACTATGTGTAGTGAAATAGTATGTACTAAAGCTCCACATTGGGCGTGATGACTGATGACACATCTGCCACATTGTAAGAGAGGTGGAGGGACATCAGACGGTGGTTCGCTGGCACTACTGCAAGAGAGGTAAGGATCAGAAAGTGAAAAATGACGGCTAACCATACATGAGAGAACTTGTTTATTATTTAATCTATTCTTAAAAAATATTTTAAAAATAATCTCTTCGTAACTTTATTTTCAATTCTGACCTATTTGGCTACACCATAGTGCGTGACGTGGTAAAAACACGTTGTCAGGACACGAATCTCGATGTGACAAACGAGTACTGTCATACCACTCCTCTTGGCGTGACATGACTTAGACGCGTGTTGACTCGGAGGATTATCGTGTTAGGTTTGGCTACACCGCGATGGGTGGTGTGGTAGCACAGTTTGATCACGCTGTGGTGTGACTAAAGGAGTTAGAATTAGAAATAAAGTTAGGGATATGTATCTTTAAAATATTTTTTAAAAATAGATTAAAAAAAAACTCTACATGACATGAGGTGCATTTGGCAAATATATTTTCCTGCGACGACGATATTCGACATTTCTGTTTTGGTGAGCTTATTGATGAAATTATATTATTTAAATCTGGAGGGGTTTGAATGGAGTTTATAGATTCATTTAGGAACCTAGGCTAGTGCGTGTTTAGTCGCCATTCGTGATTTCATATTCAATAATATGCCTAAGGTGTGGTAGCTAGCTAAAAAGATGACGTATATATATCTCAGTTACGTAGATCATTTGGATAGTGAAGCATGCTACAATTAAGTAAGCCAGCGTTTAGCTTGCATCTATAGATTCTAGAACAAAATAGTACTTTGCAAGTTTAATTTATTTGGATCGATCATTCAATAATTATTGTGGGACAGAGACCTAAATGATTACTCACATTCCATGGAGAGCTGGGCATTGGGATCAACCGGGCCCGACTGGAATGTGAGAGATTGTGCCCGGCACGGTTGGGCCCGCTGTGGTTTGGACTGCATCGTGTCGTGTTGGTTTGGTCTGGCTACCCTGCTGTGCCGGCCTATCTCGTCTTCGGCGAGGCTAAGGGACAGCCCAAAGCCTGCTACGTGGGGACTGTGCCGTGCCTGTAACACCCTGACCCAAAATCGGCTCAATGCCCAGCCCACCGTGGGGCGGACCCGCCCTCACATAGCACCCCACTTACACTTTCGTCCTCGCTTCGTGTAAAAGGGTTAACCTGGAGGTGCTACGTTTGGATCCAACAGGCATTATATACTACTACAACTTACTTGAGACAAGCAATGTGGGACTAATCCCACCACACAACTCCTCATGGGCCACATGGGCCACACTACGAGCAGGCCGGGGTATTACATTCACCCCCCCTTAAGGGCTGACGCCCTCAGCACAGCATACCGCATACGCGGCAAATGCCTAGAACCACCCCTCCGTACACGTCCGTGCGTCCCAAAGGTCGGCACATATGCCATACCATGTGTCCACTCGGGCCCACATATGCCATGCGCCATATGCCCACGCCGCCCCCACGCGCTCGCGTCGTGAGTTGATGCTCTGATACCATCTGTAACACCCTGACCCAAAATCGGCTCAATGCCCAGCCCACCGTGGGGCGGATCCGCCCTCACATAGCACCCCACTTACACTTTCGTCCTCGCTTCGTGTAAAAGGGTTAACCCGGAGGTGCTACGTTTGGATCCAACAGGCATTATATACTACTACAACTTACTTGAGACAAGCAATGTGGGACTAATCCCACCACACAACTCCTCATGGGCCACATGGGCCACACTACGAGCAGGCCGGGGTATTACAGTGCCAGCCCAAGCTCAGCTTTAAGTAACTATAAATGGCAGCAGCGGCGACGACGATGGTGGCGGCAACCGCCATCTTCGTTCCTCTCGTGCCCGCCTCGTTAAAAACCTAGTTAAAATTAAATTAATTGCGTAAAAACATGAACACATAAAATATTTTAGGGAAAAAGTTGAATTTTCTTGATATTTTATAGATACAATGTTACTGCCTCGTTAAAAACTGTTGGACCGAAAAGACGACTAGAGGGGGGTGAATAGGAACACACTCACTTTTTCACAAATAATTGATTCAATAAGATTTACTCCAATATCTATGGAAGCTACGAAGATCAATATACCAGTACAGCGGAAGACTAGTATTGAATCCAATTTAACCCCCTAAGCAAAACAAATAAAATCAACACAAGCTAAAGAAACTCAGTGTTGGGCGGTCTGAACGCTGACCCCTGGTGGTCGGATCGGTGACCTTGGCGGTCTGACCGCCGGCCTGACGAATAGATCAAGCAGCCCGAAGAGCGAAGTTGCAAATAGATGTAACTTTTGATCTACAACTCCAAACTCGGTGAAACTTGGAACACACATTCTCTATGATATCAGGAACCTATTACAATTGAAGATTGTGAAAATTCTTGGAAGAATTACGATCCTTTTCCGTTCCTTGCACAACCAACACAGTGAGGGAACCATGCTCAACCATTCCCAAGTTGAGCCGCTGAAATTCTTCACGAAGGGCGGGCTGCTCTTCAAGCATCATTGTGTTGCAATAAACCTTGCGACTGAGTGCATCGGCCACAACATTAGCTTTACCCGGATGGTATTGAAGACCCATATCATAATTTTTGATCAATTCCAACCACCTTCTTTGCCTAAGGTTTAGATCCGGTTGAGTGAACAAATATTTCAAACTTTTGTGGTCCGAATACACTTCGCAACGATTATCGATGAGATAATGTCGCCAAATCTTTAACGCGTGTACCACTGCAGCTAGTTCCAAGTCGTGGGTAGGATAATTGAGTTCATGAGGTCTCAATTGTCTTAATGCATAAGCCACTACTTTGCCCTCTTGCATAAGAACGCAACCGAGTCCTTGACGAGAAGCATCGCAATAAACATCGAAACTTCAGTGGACATCGGGAAGAACGAGAACTGGAGCCGTGGTCAATCTTTTCTTGAGTTCTTGGAAACTCTTCTCACAATCAGTAGACCACTTATACTTCTTGTCCTTCTTGAGCAATTCTGTCATTAGCTTTGCAATCTTGGAGAAGTTCTCAATAAAGCGACAATAGTATCCCGCTAAACCGAGAAAACTTCTCACGTCAGTCACTGATTTGGGTTGACCCCAAGATAGCACATCACTGACCTTGCTAGGATCAACGGCGATGCCTGACGCTGAAAGGACATGACCCAAGAATGCCACTTCCTTCAACCAAAACTCGCACTTACTGAACTTCGCATAGAGTTGATGTTCGCGAAGTTTTCCCAACACTAGCTTCAGATGTTCAGCATGCTCCTCATCATTCTTTGAGTAAACGAGAATATCATCAATAAAAACCACCACAAACTTGTCCAAATACTCCATGAATACCATATTCATAAGATTCATGAAAAGGGAAGGAGCATTGGTCAAACCAAAGGACATGACTGTGCACTCGTACAATCCGTAACGAGTAGAGAAAGCCATCTTCGGAATGTCTTCAGGCCTGATTCGGACTTGATGGTAGCCCAACCTCAAATCAATCTTGGAGAATACCTGAGCGCCGGTCAGTTGATCAAAGAGGTCATCAATCCGAGGCAGCGGGTACTTGTTCTTCACCGTCACAACATTTAATGGGCGGTAATCAACACACATACGCAGAGTCTTGTCTTTCTTCTTTACAAAAATTACAGGACAGCCCCACGGTGATGAGTTCGGGCGAATGAAACCCTTTTCTTGAAGCTCACCAAGTTGCTTCTTCAACTCCTCTAATTCATTTGGAGGCATCCGATACGGCCTTTTTGAAATCGGGGCGGTACCGGGCAGCAACTCGATGACCATTTTAGGGTGTGTTAGACACCAGCTATCTAATATCACATCTTACTCTTCTATTCTCACAAGTTTTAGTTGATTAACCTCTCATTTTCTACCCCATTTAGAACTTTTGAGCTTGCTGTTCGGAAATTGAAAGATCGTTGTCCAGGTTTTGCATACAAGCTTCTAGTCGAAATTATCCGTTCCAGAAACTTCAAAACCTTGTAGAGGGCAGCCAACACTTCAATTTTCCAAACTCATTAGTTCCCAAAACCCAATTAAACGATAACAACTATCTTTGAAGAAAGGAGAGGTAAACAATTTTTAAAACTCAAATGAGAGTAAGATGAGAGGAGAAAGCTAAGATAGGTAAGGAGTAAAATCTAAGAATTACTTAAGCTTTCATAAATCATTTGAAATTTTGAAATTAAGTTTTCCAAAATATCCTAAAGACGACCAAGCTTGGGTTATTACGGTCAGTATGGCTCTGATACCAACCTTTGTGAGACCCTAGGGTATTTAACTTGTAATACTTAACAAATCAAGATGATTAAAGCATTACAAATCAAATATCATGGCTCTCGGCGTATATGTACTTTCCAGAAGTGCAGTACACATACCCCATACAAAAATTATGCATCAATTCCATTCATCACATAGAATCCAAAGCACGATTAAGCAATACGAAAGACATACAATATAGAGTTATTACAAAAAGGGCCGACCGGCCAAATACAATTAAGAGTCTAAGATAACAGCGGAAGCAAGGTGCCATAAGATGGCGATAAACAAAAGCCAATTAGTGTGCCTTTAACCCACAAGGCAACCAACCGGTCCACCGAGCTAGTCGTCAAACCCGCAGCACATCTCACAAAAGTGAGGCCCAAGGGGCTCACCTTCCTCCTCTGCAACAAATAGTTAAGCAAAGCAAATGAGTACAAAAATTGTACTCCACAAGACTTACGTGTAGAGTAACAGGCCTATACATATGCTACATGCAAGCTTATTTAAGTGGAGGCTGTATGTCTCATTTTTAGCATAAAGCAATCTTTATTTGCAAATAATGTAGTACATTTAAAATCAAGTTTACAATCTGTTTTTATTATTCAAATACAGAAATTAACATCAATATAACAATAAATAAATGACAACAACATCCTGGAAGTGACTAACCCAATAGTCACCACAACAATAGTATGAACTACCCATTCATACCAACTATGTCAAATTTTAATAAAAAGGTTGTAGTCTAACTCTTGCAAAACCTAACCAAGCGTGTCCATAACCTAGGATGAGGCTATTTGAATAGTTTTATCTCTGCAGGGGTGTACCAATGTTCCCACACGCTAGACCGCCTTTTTGCCAAGCTATGAAGCACACTTCTTTAGGTATGCCGGCACGACTAAGTCCTACAAGACATTTTCAATATTATGCATTAACTGCGAGTCGTCCGTATGGATAGAAACCCATACGTTGTGTCGGAGTCATCGAAAGCCTCGGTCAACTACCCCTCACGGGTAAAGCCTCGGACAACTGCGATGCCCCTCGAGGTGGAGAACCTACCCGGAATCTCCACCATCGCACACCCAACACAAAAACACAGATCCTTTTTCACACAACACACACAACCCACCTCCTGCGACTCGGAGATAACACATGCCAAAGTACTAAGTCAAGAGAGGTCCCATATCCCTCTCGCGTGGTTAGCACGCAAAATTGCTTGGAGAGTGTGATACAAGATGTTCGGTCCTTGTTGACCTGGGTAAGACATCCACAAACTCAATAACCAACCATCCAACCACTTGCCCAAGTCTAAATCAATTTTTCATTTTCAGGTTTTGACTTTATAAAATAACCAAGCACAAGTGCTGGACATAAAGAAATAATAATTAGATGTGTGATCAAGATCATCGACTAAATCGATGATCGCCCACTACTACCGAAACTAAGTATTTCTAAGCAATATCAAGCGCAATCTACTAAATGACAAGAGCTCATCCAACGAACTCCAATCACAGCAAATAACCTAGGCTCAGGTAGTAGAGGGTAAACAATTCCTACAGATTATGCAACTATAGGATCCACTAATCATAATTTAACAACAAAATAGCAATGCATACATACAAGTTGAAATCAATATATTAGACTTGAAAAATACTGGGATTAACATGATCAAACTGCTTGCCTTGCTGTAGATTATCCTCTTGCTGCAGAGAAGCGGTCTCGTAAACAATAATATCATCTGACCCTACCGAAAGAAATCGAAAGCACAATAAGAACGAATAACACCGAAAAGACCCCAAAATACAAGGTCATTCAAAAATTATGAAAAATCACAGAATGAAATTCATTTGGATGTTCTATGCAGAAGTTATAGCCGTTTGAAAATCAGTTTTCAGAAAAATCCAATTTAATTATAATCTGCCTCTCTTCACCTCATCTAAAACTTTCACGAAATTTTCTGGAGTAGTGGTGGACATGAGGATTACAAAAATGGATAGAGAATATTACTACATGACCAAAATAATTTGGTTCACCTCAATTGGAGTTTTTATGAATTAGTTATGCATTTTCAAATTTAAAAGCAATTTATAATGTATTAATAATTCCTTTTTGAAGCGCTCTCCACAAAACATGTTTTCTGAGATGGAGACAAGGTTGGAAAATATTTTATAATAAAGTTTATTAAAAATGAAAACTAACAAAAGTGGTTTCACTGTTTTTGGAGTTAAAATGAATTACTTATGCAATTTTGAAGTTAATGCATTTTTCAGTTCATAAATAAAGCATTCCGGATTTCGCAAAATCATAAACGACTATTTATACCCAGCCGATGCTAGCCACAGTCGCTGACCAGTGGGCCCCTTAAACAGTGCATTTTTCAGTTTTGAACCGAAGAGAATTTCCGGGCTGATAGGTGGGGTCCACATGTCATACACTGCGAAAATCGGGATTTACACTACGCTTACTGTGCTCGGTCCCACATATCAGTGACAACAAGAATCCGAATAAGACAACCATTAACTACTAAGCAATCATTACCAGTTAATGAACGAGATTTGGTTTTAATGATGAGGCTACAGTGTTGTCGGAAAACCGACAATACCGCACTAGCTTCGCCGAGCTCTCGCCGGCGTTCCCGGCCACGGCGGTGCTAGTTAAGGGCATGGATGGGTTCACAATATCCTTGCACACCCAACGGTGGCACTCACGGTGGTTGAGCTGGCCCGAGGCGGCGGCGCACCGGAGAGAAGCGGAGGAGAGCTAGGGCTAATCGTGCACTGCAAGATCGAGCTCCGCATTGTCTAAGGAAGAGGGTGCCAAAGCAACTACAAGGCACAGGGAGGCTACCTGAGCGAGGGAGAGACTTGGAGAAGGTCAGAGTTGAGCCAGCGACGATGAGGGTGACGGCGGCGCGGTCCTTCACCGAGGGAAACTCGATCTGGTGAAGGAGACAGAGAAAGAGTGGTAGAGAAAGATCAAAGACAACCTACAGATGGTGTACAAGCAAAGAATCGGCAAGGAGCTACCACACCGGAGATGGGGACGAACGGGGCTCCGCGGCCGAAAATGGTTCAAACTTGGATTTTGCGGGCTCCTGTGAACCGATAGCAAAATAGAGTGAGGGGAAAGATTAAGCAGGCCAAGGCACGCATGGTGACGTACTAAAAAGATAGAAAGGCTCACCGAAGTCGATAATGGCCGAAGGAGTAGCTCTGGGCGCGCTCTGGACAAAGCGGGAGCACGAGCTTGCCTTAGATCCTACATGCAAAGACAGAAGCTCCAATGAGCGAAAATGGGGAGGCCATGGAAGGTAGGAGTCGAGGGACACAACGGTGGAAATCTTACCTGTGAGAGCTGCACAAACGAGCACCCCTCTCCTCAGCCACCGAGAGGATAAGTGCAGAAGAAGGTGGGCATAGGGTCAGTTTTGAGCAGTAGCGAGGACGGAGAAGAAAGCGGCGTGAGTGGGCGAAGCCCTACGATTGGTAGCCAAGGGCGGTGCGGCAACGGTGTTGACGGAGATGCACAGCATGCAACGGCTGCGTGGAGCTCAGCTCCTGCACAGCGCCTGCCCAAGGTGGAAGAAGACCCTGACAGGTGGGGCCCGCGACGCTAGTGACTCAGTCGCACGAGATAGAGAGATTGAAAGGGGTTGGTACGGGCCGTTGGATCGAGATCGAACGGTCCAAGCGAAAGGGACGATCGTCCGGTCCGAACGTTCACGTCAATCCAGGCCGTTCTATCCAAATCGGACGGTTCACGTGAGTGGAGCGATCGGCCTGTCCGAACGTTCACTTCAATCCAGGCCGTTGATCTAAGATCCAACGACTCTCGTTGATCGAAACGTTCGGATGGTCCGAACGTTCACACGCACATAAGTCGTTGATCTCGGATCCAACGATCCACGATGCTCGCGCCCGAGCGACCGCGCCGGGTGCAGTTAGTTGACTAGGCCGAGGAACAGTGAAAACCAGTTAGGGTTTGAATTAAATAGCTGATTTTTGGAGGATTTGCTTAAGGTAGCTAACTAGTTCCAAAAATCATGAAATTTTAACTGGTTGTTGCTGACTTAAGGATTAACCTTACATAAAATTTCTAGAGATTTTCATGCACTGCATTCTTCTCCAGAAATTCTAGAAGATTTGAGTTATGGTTTGACCAAGCTTTGACTTGGTTTGACTTGCCTCCAAAATTATCAAATAATTTCTAAAAATCATGAAATAATTTAGAGGTGTCACATACCATCCCTAGGGCTCAGGAAAAAAAAAATTACATGGGTTTGGCACAAGATCTTTGCCAAGGAGGTTTTTGATTGGATTTAATTGAGGATTTTGATTTTTGATTCCCATAATTCCTTTACAAGAATTACAGAAATGCTCAAGGACTTCAAGATGCAAGAAAAGTTTTAATTTCCACTCATTTTCTTACATTTGAAGCAAGGACTTAGAATTGGGATGCCACACACGCCTTCCTCTCGTCTAGAGATAACAAATGCAGCATGGAGAAGGACCAAAAGAATTAGTATGCATGAAGTGCAATGGATTGGCTTCATTTTTGTATTTTTTAATTTTTGATTACAAGAAGCTTTGGAGATTACCCAAAAGAACAAGCTAGCATTTCTAATATTGCACAAACAACATATCAAGCCTAACAACACTAGCAAGATCTTGATAAGACATATATATCAAAGCTAAGCACGAAGGCTCAATATAAAGCAATAAATTTGACCAATTTAAGAGCAATAAATTTCACCAATTTAAGCAAAGTTTTAAATTTAGCAAGTTCATCAACAGGGATCCTAAAATGAAACTAGCCATGTCAAAATGTGAAAGTGAGATCAAAAAGCTAACAATGACCACATTAAGAGACAATCAGGTCCTGAATTGAATCATTTTGCTCAAATTTCTCAAACGCCCATTTTTCAACAGTTTTTCGTTTGCACTGAATATGGAAGTTGACTAATGGTCTAACTTAGTGACAAGATCCTAGACTAGGAGCCATCCACAAACTCATCCTAAGCTTCGACTAGAAGTTGATTAAAGGTATATCTTAGTGAAGAAGATCCTAGACTAGGAGCCATCCACAAACTCTTCCTAAGCTTCTACCAGGGCAACAAATCTTGAGGTCCATGTCAGTTCTGACACGCAGTCCCCATGAGATCGTCTGGATCATTAAACTATCTCCAAGTTCATGTCTTTGACATGCAGTCTCGTAAGATTAGTTTGGCACAATTTAAGCATAAGATAATCTTGAAATGTGATTTAGATTCTCAAGAACATAAGAAGCTTAAGTAACCATCAATTTTAGATTCAAGAGCTAACAAACCAATTCTGACAGGGCCAATGTCACAAAAGGAGCACTAATTGCGTAACTAGTTAAAACATCCATGAATTGCAGTTTTAGTTCGAGTTGTTTTAGAGTTCTAGCTCATACAGTAAAGACTTAGCTACATATGTGAAAATATGATAATTCTAGTAAGTCAAAGAACTAGACATGACATTGAGCAAGAATTGAAATACTCAAACTCCTAAGGGTAATAGGCAAAGCTTCATTAATTTTAAAAGATAAGCATAAAAACTTATATTACAATACATCTTTTTGGATTTTTCATATAAATACAATCTGATACAATGAGATGCAAGAAAAGCCTAAAAACCTAAAGAGTTCAAAAAGATCAATAAGTTCAGAAAAGAACAAGGACAGATTAGAAGTACAAGGAAAGATCAGAAAAGATCGAACTCCCCCTCAAACCAACCCATAAGTATAAATTACCCCTAACTCGCTCCTCAAGGTGGCAAATCTTGTTGGGTCTAAAGGCTTGGTGAGGATATCAGCCAGTTGAGGCTCGGACTCCACGAAGTGCAGCACAATATCTCACCCTTTTCGACATGGTCTCTAAGGAAGTGAAAGTGAATGTCTATGTGCTTGGTCCTAGAGTGTTGCACTGGGTTTTTAGCAATGTTAATAGCAGAAGTGTTATCACAGAAAAGAGGACCACTAGCAAAATTTAACCTATAGTCCTTAAGAGTGGATACCATCCACAAAATCTGACTACAGCAACTAGCAGCAGCTACATATTCAGCTTCAGCAGTGGATTGTGCAACAGAAGACTGCTTCCTAGATGACCAAGAGACAAGAGAAGTGCCTAGGAAGTGACAAGTGCTTCAGGTACTCTTTCTATATAGCCGACAGCCTGCAAAATCAGAATCAGAAAACCCCTGAATGGACAAAGACGAAGAACATGAATACCAAATGCCATACAAGAGGGTAGAGTGTAAATACATGAATATGCGCTTAACGGCTTGGCAATGGGAAGCTCTCAGAGACGTCTGAAACCTTGCACAGAGGCAGACCGTGAAGTGGATGTCTGGTCTTGAGGCCGTCAGGTACAGGAGGGAGCCGATCATGCTGCGATACTCGCGTTGATCCAAAACAGTCGAAGTCGTCATGGGAGTGCCGATCGGCTTGCAGTCACCCATGTCGAAGCGTTTGGGCAGGTGCTTAGTGTACTTTGTCTGATGGATGAAGATCCCTTCCTTGCATTGCTTGATTTGAAGCCCCAAGAAGTAATTGAGCTCTCCCATCATACTCATCTTAAATTCCCTGGACATAGTCTCAGAAAAGTTAGAAACAAGAGCATGAGAAGAACCACCAAAGATAATATCATCAACGTAAATTTGAGCAAGTAGGAAGTCATTACCACGTCTAAGAATGAACAAAGTCTTGTCTACCTTACCCATCTCAAAATCATTCTTAAGCAAGAAGGTCTTAAGTATGTCATACTAGGCTCTAGGGGCTTGCTTAAGACCATACAAGGCTCTGGATAGTCTGAACAAATGATGTGGGTACTTGGGATTCTCAAAGCTTAGGGTTGCCTAACATACACTTTCTCCTCTATGTAACCATTTAAAAAGGCACCCTTAACATATATCTGATATAATCTAAAGCCCTTAGATGCAGCAAATGCAAGCAGAATGTGAATGGCTTCTAGTCTAGCAACAGGAGCTAAGGTCTCATCAAAATCTAACCCCTCAACTTGGCTAAAACCCTTAGCTACCAACCTAACCTTGTTTCTAATCACAGAACCATCCTCATTTTGTTTATTTTTGAAAGCCCAGCGGGTTCCTATAACATTATGGCCACTAGGAGGTTATACTAGGTTTCAAACCTTGTTCCTCTCAAAATTTTCTAACTCCTCATTCATGGTGATGAGGACATCCCTACTATGGATATAGCCACGCCCACACACACGAATCATCCACAACAGTACTAGGACCTCTTACCCGAGCTCGTGCTCGCCAATTTAATTACCAGGTGAATTCGTTCCTATGTTTATATATTACTGAAGATAATCCGCTACCAAATGCAAGTGATTTAATTGTGCTCCGGAACATGGGAACGGATCAAGGAGAGGCTTGTGGAGTCATGGACATGCATCGAAGTCATAATGGAGGTCACCACGTCACTTTCGGTCCATGTCAAGCAAGAGTTCGAGTTGGGCTCGTTCTGGATTCGAATTCGGACTGCTGCGATAGTATTAAGTTCAAACGGTCGTAACTTATTCATACTGACTACGTTTGGGGTGATTCTAGACTTCATGGAAAGCTTATCAAGTCTACTTTCCAGCGGATCTAAGATCATCATCAAAATCCATCCGATCCGGCCACAATCATCAAATGTATCCACATAGGCCTTGTAACCCTAGGGCCACCTCCACTTCGGCCCATGGGCCTTGTAACCCTAGGGGCGTGCGCCCACTTCGCTGGCCGCCACCCCTGGCCATCTCCCTATATAGGAGTCGTCGTCTCCTTTTGCTAGAACTCGGATTTCGTTTGATTAGTTTCTCCATTGTGAAAACTCTCGTTCTTCGCTTGTGTCGACTAGACCAACCGTAAAGGACCTCTGTGGAATCCCACCTCTTGAACTTAATCATATATTTGCAATTCAGATTGCTTTTTACCGCGTTCTTGCTTGTTCTTCGATTGCTTGCAGGAATTAATCCTCGTGATCAGATCAACGGGTCTTTGACACGGTTGATAACGACTTGGTGGTTAGTTCAGTGATTGTTTGGTTCGTGCGTGCTGCGTTCGTAGCCTAGATCGTGAGAGTTGACCATCATCCAATCGAAATTTACCCATCTCACCGAAAGATCGGGACAACAGAGTTCATCACATGGCATTGACCCAGCTAGAATCCGATAAAGCATGTGATATATCGCGGGGTTCAAAAGAAGCAACAAAAGCAGAATGAGAGTAGAGGTTTGGATCATGATACTTGGAGCGAGTGACTTGCTCACGGAGATTACCTATCATATGATCCGGAGGGTGCTGCCTTTGAATGTGAAGTGTTGCACCTAGAGAGGAAAGCATCTCTTCAATCTCCGCAGGTACTGCTGATGGTGAAGATGCAGCAGGAGCCTCATCTGAAGGCGAAGTAGTCACAGTAGGTTCTTGTGCTGGAATAGGAGCGTCAACAGCAGCAGGTGGAAGAACATCATCGAGTCCTTCATCATATTCCTCTATAAATATGTTCTCTGTCACCTGTGTATCACCTGAAATATCTGATCTAGCTCAAGGGCTAGTCTCATCAAAAGTGACATTGCATGTCTCCTGAACAAGGTTAGTTTCAGCATTAAAAACCCAAAAATCTCTCGAATGTGCAGGATAACCCATAAATAAACCATCAAAAGTTCTAGACTCAAATTTATCTAGGTTTCCTGTCTTGAGAATAAAACACTTGGATCCAAAGACTCGAAAGTGCGAGACATATGGTTTTCTACAAAATCGAAGCCCATAAGGAGTCTTGCCCAAAGACGGTATCAAAAAGACACGATTTGCAATATGGCAAGCAGTAGAAATAGCTTCGGCCCAAAACCTCCTCGGTGTGCTATACTCATCTAGCATCGCCCTAGCAATCTCGACTAGGGTCCTGTTCTTCCATCCACAACGCCATTTTGTTGTGGGACGTGAGGAGAAGAGAATTGATGCTTAATTCCATGCTCAGCACAAAATGAAGTAAAAGAGGTATTCTTGAAATTCGTGCCATTATCACTGCGGATCGCTCTCAAGGTACCCGGAAGTTCAGAAGCCAAACGAAGAATAAGATCATGATAATGATCAAAAGCTTCATCCTTCGAAGCAAGAAAGAACACCCAAGTGTATCTAGAAAAATCATCGACTATGATAAGAATGTACCATTTTTCACCAACTGACTGAATCCTAGCAGGACCAACAGTATCCATATGAAGCAATTGTTCCGATCCGTCAGTCATGACTATAGTCACTAAAGGGTGTGAGGCGACAACTTGTTTGCCATGCCTACAGGGCGCACATATAGCATCCTTGACGGCTTTGAGTTTGGGCAAACCTCTCATGAGCTCAATGTTTCTAACTCACGTTGGATGATCAAAACCAATATGCCCCAAACGACGGTGCCAAAGCCAGAACTCATAAGAAGAAGACGAAATCAAGCATTTGAGAGAACCAGTAAGAGATTCAAAAAAATCGACTCCAAAGATTGTAGCAACTCTAGTAATCCCAAAAACAAGGTCACCAGTTGAATCAAGTACCCGACAAGTATTTTTCTTAAATCTAGTATCATAGCCATCATCAAGAAGTTGAAAGACAGAAAGCAAATTAAACCTTAGCTTATCCACAGGGGCGACGTCCTTGAGAATGAACTTGTTGTTCACCCTGATCGATCCCGTTCCTTCAATCCGCCCTTGTCTGTCATCTCCAAAGGTGATGAAATCATCACCCGTCGACCACGAGAAGGAGGTGAACCATCTTGAGTCTCCGGTCATGTGGCGTGAATAGCCGGAGTCGACGAACCACGTGTCCTTTCTCTTTCCGCGGTAATCCTGAAAATCAAGGCACAGAAGAACGATGTGTCTCAATACTGGGGTTAGTTAAACAAGACTTAGGAACCCAGTACTGAGAAACACGTCTGCGAGTAGTATGCAAAGCAGAAGTGCTATCCTTGATTCTATTTGAAGTTCTATTATGAGCAATGGTTAAGCTAGCATGAGAGTTATCTTGTCTAGGAACATGATGATGAGTATGTGACACAAATCCTAAACCAGGTTTTTTCTTTTCTATGTTAACATGTTTCATAAAAGCTCTAGGTTGATTGGATGAAATTCTAGTAAAATTTTTCTTATCATTTTTCAACATACGCCAACAGAACTTAACCAAATGCCATCATTTATGCTATAGGTGCAATGGTACTTGATACCATTGGGAGAAGCACCCTTTGACTAAACAGATGGTTGGGCAAAACCCATAGATTTAAAAATAGTTTTTGCAGGTTGGGTTGTGAATTCAACTAACCTATTTTCAAGACTTGAGTAACTTTTGGGTTATAATTATTTTTAACAGAGTTGTATCCTAATCCTTGCTTCTTATAAGGAGTTTTAGACTTGTCCAAAATCATATTTAATTGTTTCTTACCTTTAGAGAATTTTTCTAAGGTATCCTTAAGATAAGCATTTACTTCTTCAAGATTAACACATGATTCATAGGTTTTACCTTTAATGGCTCTAGCATATTTATCCTTATATAAAGCAGCTTCAAGTTTAAGAGCTGAACATGAAGCACGTGTAGCAGACTCAATACTGTCCTTAAGCTTGGCATATTTAGCTCTAACTGTTTCTAAGATATCTTTGACGTCATGTCGCGTTCTAAGCAGAAAGTGCAAAAGTTAGAATCAACCACTCCAGAAGCAACCAACTTGCCAGAGTCTAAACATTTTTCACAAGGAGCAGATTTAACCTCAACTAGCTCAGTCCTAGCATTTTAGAGTTGTTGCAAAGCAGTATCATGAGCAGATTGCAGTTTAGCAAATTGTGAGTGTAGAGCATAGCAGGATGAACATTCATCAGATTCAAGAGTCTTAGCATTTGTAAGTTCTAAAGTCAAATTATCTACTTGTGACTCTAAGTCCTTGTTCCTGACTCATGAGTTTCTCAAAGATTGTTTCGTATCTATCAGAAAAGACATCATAGGAAGGAGGTACCTCATCGTTGTCGTCGTCAGCGGAGTCGGCTATGAAGCACAAGCCGGTGAAGTACTTGGCCTTCCCCTTCTTCTTGTCTTGAGGGATCTCCTCCTCCTTGTACTCCTCGTTCCCAGAGTCCATATCGCTTAAGGATTGATCCCCAAAAGCGGCAAGAACCTGGAGAGCGCCCTTCGTCAGCTTGGCAGCATCATACCTTGATTTGGTCCATTGAGGCTTCTTCTAAGTTGGCTTTCCCTCCTTATGGTTGCTCTTACCTTTCCGCTTGGGGCAATTTGCCCGAAAATGATTAAGCTCACCACACTCATAGCAAGTCACGGGACCTCCTCTATTTATGTTTCTCATATTGTTATAGGCCCGTGTGACCTTTTTGACTATGAGGGCCAACTCAGCCTCAGGGAGACTCTCAAACTCCTCTTCATGAATTGCAGATAAACTCCTCAGCGAAAATCCAGAAGAAGACTCAAAAGACCCATCAGAAACTCTCTTGAGTGGGTCTTCTACAAAAGCCATGTTTTCCTTCTAGGGATGATCAATCCTCTTGATCTCATGAGTCTTGAGCTTGCTATAGAGCAGCTCCAAAGTCAGATCAGAGAGGTTGACGTTCTCCTCAATGGCGGTAGCCTTTATCTCCCACTCCTTGGTGTTGATTGCAGCCAAGAGGTGGGTGGTATTTTCAGACTGAGAATATTCAATACCAACAACATTTTCAGACCTGCATCATAACCTATTCCCTAGTCAGCCCGAATCTCGGGGACGAGATTCCTATATTGGGGAGGTTTGTAACATCCCAAAAATTTGGTCTGTTTTAAAGTTTTAAAAGAAAAATAACCATTTGAATTTTTCTGCTAAAGTTAAAGCTAAATGGGAATTTTCAAAGAGCAAAAATAATTTAATATGAATAATCCCAACATCAACTATTATCAAAATTATTTTATTTGGATTCTATGTGCTTGGATATATTTCCTATAATTTTCTTGAATTTTTCCAAGTCCATTTGCTATTTTCTATTTGCCAATTGGATTTTCTGCTATTTTCTAAAAAGAAAAACCTATTATATTTTCCCGAACGATGTGGGCGAAGTCCATTACTATTACAGTCAGCCCACTCCATCGCCCGCAACTCCTGCTGCAACCGCCTCCTCGCTCGCCGCTTTCTCCTCTGCAGTGTGGGGATCACTGCCAAGACTGCACTCGCTTTCTCCCCATTGTCTGGTGGCCCTCCGCCAGCCGCCACCTCTGTCGTCAACCCGGACTCCCCCTGCCGAGTCCAAGCACCGCACGCTGCCACCGCCGTCTCCCTCTCGATCTCTCCTCGCCCAGTGCTATATAAGGCCCGAGCCCCGAGTCAAATTCTTCGCCCCTCTCATCTCCACCAAAACCCTAAGGCGCCGCCCCCAGCTTCGCCTTCGTCGCGCCGCAGTTGCTGAAGATTGGATCTCGGCCGAAGCATCTCCGCCGTCGAATTCCGCCACCGTCCGACCTTTGCCGTCCGTGCTACCATCACCACCGAGTGTGCAATATCCAGAGCTTCGCCATGACGCCGTCGCCCTCGCCTGAGAACCCCTCCTTCGCCGTTGTCGGGCTATCCGACAAAAGAGAGTCGTCCCAGCTGCCGCCATTGTCGCCACCACCGGTGAGACGTCGCCGCCCGAGCCCAACCACCACCTCCAGCAGCTTTGCCCTTCTCTCGTGGTCTCATTTTTGTACCTTGCCGCCGCCACCTCGCTGCCGTCCGCCATCGCCGCCGTCAGTTTTACCGCCGGCCGCTGCCTCCTCTGCGTGGTCTCTATACCGACATGGAAGCCCGGTCAGTAGCCACCTCTGCAGCTTTGTCTCGTTGTCAACCCATGTGGCGCCCCGTCTGGTCTCTGTCAGCATCGCGTGGCTCAGCCCACCAGCAACCAAAACCGAAAGCCGGGTGGACTTGGTCCATGGTGCACCAAACCACTGACTAGTGGTACCCACATCCATTTCATTTTCTTGAGCTTGCTATAGAGCATCTCCAAATTCAGATAAGAGATGTTGACGTTCTCTTCAATGGCGGTAGCCTTTATCTCCCACTCCTTGGTGTTGATGGCAGCCAAGAGGTGAGTGGCATTTTCAGACTGAGAATATTCAATACCAATAGCTTTCATCTGATTAATCACTTTATTAAAGCGACTGAAAATGTCATCGATACTCTCTCTAGGACGGATCTCGAATTTGTTATATTCACGCTTATAGACTGTTTGGCGTACTTTCTTGATTTGGGACGAACCCTCATGGTAGGTTTCGAGGGTGTTCCAAATCTCGTGCGCAGTCTAATGATTGCAAATCCGATCATACTCCTGTCTACTAAGCCCACCATATAAGAGGTTTTTTTGCCTTATTGTTGTTAGCCAAGAGGGCTACTGAAGCCGGCGTAGCAACTTCGGGAACAACGAGCGGGGCTCGAACAACCTCCCATATAGCTTATTCGCTCTCAAGGAAGACTCGCATGCGATTCTTCCAATAGGCATAGTCGTGCCCATCGAAGATATGCGGCTTGGTGGAGTATTTATCCATCGCCAAGTTCAGTGACTAGTTAAGAGCAAGATTGAACTATCCGTGCTCTGATACCACTTGTTGGACCAAAAAAGCGACTAGAGGGGGGGGGGCGAATAGGAGTACGCTCATTTTTTCACAAATAATTGATTCAATAAGATTTTACTTCAATAGCTATAGAAGCTATGAAGATCAATATACTAGTACAGTGGAAGACTAGTATTGAATCCAATTTAACCCCCTAAGTAAAACAACTAAAATCAACACAAGCTAAAGAAACTTAGTGTTGCGCGGTCTGACTGCTGGGTCAATGGCGGTCTGACTGCTGACCCCTGGCGGTCGGACCGGTGACCTTGGCGGTCTAACCGTCGGCCTGAAGAACAGATCAAACAGCCCGAAGAGCGAAGATGAAAATAGATATAACTTTTGATCTACAACTCCAAACTCGATGAAACTTGGAACACACCTTCTCTATGATGTCAGGAACCTATTCCAATTGAAGATTGTGAAAATTCTTAGAAGAATTACGATCCTTTTCCGTTTGATAGGAGGAGGGTTCAAAACCGAGTCAAAACGAAAACTAAATCCAAAATCTTGCTCGTGGGTGATTGATGATCAAGATGATCTTAGATATGTTCCCACATATCACAGCAAGCTAGATCACATAAAGAAATTAAGTAAAAACTCACAGATCAAAGAAAGACTCAAAATCATCAAATAGAGAGAAGGAAAACAAAGAGACAAAACGTTGATCAAACTTTCCTTGGATTGATTTCATATGATTTGAGTTTACAGCCACTCCATCAATGGAGGACAAAGCTCAATCTATGAGCACGAAATCAAATCAAAACTCTCTAGAACCCTAACCTCCACAAAACCTCTCCCTAAGCAAATTAGGTTTTCAAACAATAAAAGAGTTGAAGGGGGGTGCAGCTACCTCCCTCCTCTATTTATAGTAGAGGATTAGACCTTCTAGAAGTTTGACTCAATTGGGCTCCCGTTAAGTCCCAAAACAAAGGGGTCACATACGCACACATTTTAAAGCGTCGTCTTTATCGTCTCTTGATCTAATCAGCTTCACCTTGCGCCATCTTGCGCCGCGGTTTGGCCAATATGTCACCCTTGTCCATTCTGCACCACACTTGAGTTCATTGACCTCACCCGGCATCGTCGATCATTCTGGACCTCAGCTCTCCAAGCCTAGTCCCGATCATCCTCGCCGTTGACTGTCGTTGACCACCAAGTAACCTGCATAACCATAGACAAGCAAATCGAATCTGGGACATGCATCATGCAACACATATGCACTGAAACTCATAACTTTGACCTAACAACCAAACATCGCCGCCGCGAAGGACGACGATGCAAGTGAAAACCGGTCAGACCGCCAGCATGGCCGGTCTGACCGCCCACCCTGGCTGGTCTGACCGCCACCTGTTGGCCGGTTTGACCGCTAGTTGGGACTTAGCCAAATTCAGCCCTGAAATTCTAAAACCTACTGGAATTTTTAAACCAATAGGACTTTTGACTGGAGACTCCAAAAATTATGAGACCAAGTGCAATAGAATTCCCTCTCTTGCCTACAACCTCTATTTTTGTCCCAGCCCAAAACTCCACCTTTAGAAATTGGTCGGTCCGACCGCCACTATGGCCGGTCGGACTACCACTGGCCGGTCTGACCGCCAGGGGTGGCTGGTCGGACCGCCCTATGGCTGCCTGAGACCTGACAGCATGCCAACATTACCGAAAACACGTGAAACGACAAACCTTTAACGCCATTGCCAATTGTCACATCATCCTAAGATCAAGAGCATGTCACCATGATATCCACAAAAACCTTACACCCTAGAGTATGGTTCCCTGAGTAAAAAAAAGAGTACAATAACAACATACTAACTACTCATCAATATTAAGATCGTTCATGCGTTCGAGGTCAACATACACCTACACGACCTCAAGATCCTCCAGTTGATGTTATTGCCGCTCTTTAGCCAATTCTCAGTCCTTGGCACATGTGATTGCCTCCACCATCCTAGGCATGACGGATGATCTTCTTTCTTCAACTATTCTCCCTACCATGCTAAACTTTGCTTCTGTAGAGACAGTGGACACCAGCACTAGCAGATCATCCCATGCGAAATGTGGCAACACAGGAAATATCTGCTTGTTGTTCTTCCACCACTCGAGCAAGTCTATCTTGCCACCGGAAAGATCAGGATCGATGTTTGCAAAATCATGCTCCAGGTAGTGGTTTAGCTCTGAGACCGAATTCTACTTGGGGGCTGCTTGAGACTGAGAGGACGAAGAACTGGACTTGCCATTTAGCTTCTTCCACAGGTGGGATGCCAAGCTTGTCTTTCCTTATTGCGTCTGCTGTGAGGCCTCCTATCTTGCGCTACCGCCGAATTTGTCATGATACATGCAGAAAATACGAAAAAGCTCCTATTTGACATGTGCGAAAGCTTCTGAGTAATCAAGACCGAGGTATTCACCTATTCCCTCCATACTGATCTGCAAACCTGGCAACTTTTTGTAGGATCGAAAATGATAACAAAGCAATACACGTGTAAAATAGAACTAAAATATTTAATAATTGTTTCCTCCATTAGTACGATAGCATGACCTAAAAGTGGATTCTCGCTAGATTTAGCAATCTTGCTTAACCAAATAAATTCTATAATTAAGCAAGAGGTAAGGTAATAAACAGTTCTCCACGAACCTGGCTGCCACTTGTGGGGAATTTTTGAGCTAGCGAATGACATCGCGGACACCATTCAAATATTCACCAATCATTTGCATACCGTCTTCAACAACAAGGTTTAAGATATGGCATACACATCTCTGGTGGAGAACATAACCACCAATATACGTCTGTAATCTTGGGGTGAGGATGTTCATAGCAGTCGTGTTCGCTGATGCGTTATCATGAGTTATAGAAGCAATTTTATTATCTATCTTAAAATAATCGAGTACATGTAGTATACGCTCGGCAATGGCATCTACCGTGTGTGATTCGTTAATTACCTTAAACCGTATGACTCTCTTATTTAGCTTGTAGTTGTCATCTAAATAATGTGCTACAACACTAAGGTAAGCACTTCTCTGGTGTGATGATGTCCAAATATCTGAAGTTATAGCAAAAGAGAACTGAATTTGTAGGAATAGTTCTTTTAGCTCTGCTAGTTCCTTATGATACATCCGTAAAATATCAGATGTAGTGGTTCTCCTACTAATATGTTGGTACTGTGGGCAAAAGCCGCATTGGACCATTCTTTCGAACGCGCGACTTTCACTCATCCTAATCAGTTGATCTTCCGAAACAATATATCTAGTAATTTCCTCACAGGAAGAAAGCGGGTTGTATACCTAAGTACTTACAGAGCTTTCAGCCTCGATGTTTAGATATGTTTGTACTCCTCCTCCTAGGCTCTGCGCCCTGATCTTGCGCAATCATGCTTTGTAGTGTCGGTTCAAGTGGCCTATCCCTACAGCTGTGCAAGCAGTTAATTTAGCTTGGTAATAATTCTAAGTTGCGAACTTTACTGTTTGGCAATCTTGGATTTTCTGGCTCTAGGTCATGTGCTTCCAGCAATTCGCCCTTTGTCCAGACCCGCTAATGTTGTCGTCTATGGACAGGGGAGAGAACTCTCGTGTCCCCATTGGTTCTGGACTGCCCTAGTACTCCTCATAGCCCTCCGTACCGTCCATATGATGTCATTCATGCCGTAGTCTCCCATGCTTGATGGGAGCTGACGAGCATCAACGGGAGTCAGAGCCGAAGGAGGACTAGGGGAGCGGCGGTAGGAGATTACACTAAGTCGCCCTACGACCCTTTTCGTGCTATGACTCCTCGTTAGCATACTGTTTAGGAGCTCCTTGGTGCACCGACTCCTTGGTAGCATAATGGATGGATGGTGAATAAATGGGGAGAGTAGATCAATGTTGAAGAAATGAGGAGAGTGGGTGGATGGTAAAGAAATGAGGAGAGCCGAGAGTGGATGGTGAATAAATGAGAGTGGATGGATGGTGAAGAAATGAGAAAATGAGTTGCTTTTATAGCCATCCATCAGGAAGAAGGCCGTTGCACTTGAACGTTGCTAATGACCGTTGTCTTCACCTCCCGAACGTTGCTAATGATCGTTGTCCGATCTCTTTTCCCTGATTCCCTCTCTCAGTCCATGCATGTACCCGTACACCAGTCACTCCCTATCTCCCTTTATCTAACTTTCCTCTCTTTTCCCTGATTCCTCTCTCTCTGTCTCAGACTCCTAGTCTCTCTCTTCTCACTAGGGCCTGTCGACCACTCCCAATCTCCCATGCTATTTCTTCTTTCTCTCTTTCCTCTATCCACTCACTCGGTCGATTGAAATCCCCTGGCCACTAGCTTCTTCTTCATTCTTTCCTTACTTTTTTCCTTGGAGCTCCTTCCTCCTTCTATTCCCTCCTCCTGGAGCTTCTTTGGTGCCGCTGGCCCCCTGCTCACTTAGCAGTGCCTCCAGCCCGCCGCACCCACCACCGGCTCCTCTCCCCAACACCTCCTCCTCTGGCCCACCGTGGCCTGGCTCACTTGCGCCTATGCCTGGACCAGCGCTGTGCGCTTGGCCGCTGGCCCACGCCCGTATGGCTCGCCCAGCCTACGGCCACCTCGCCTCATACGCCCTCGGCAGAGCGGTGAGGCGGAGGAGGCGAGGTGGAGCGACGGGGCAGAGAGGAGGAGGAGAGTTGGAGCGGGACTACAGGAGGCGAGGTGGAGCGAGAGACGGAGCGGAGGAGGCGCGGCGAGAGGCTAGGAGGCATGACGGAGCGGCGAGGCAGAGAAGGTGAGGCCGAGGCGAGGTGGCGGCGGAGGCGAGGCATTGCAGCGCGGTGGGAGGTGAGGCAGCGAGGGCCGAGGTGGCGAGCCCGAGGCCGCGAGGATGGAGCCAGCGAGGCTGAGGTGGCCGTGGGAGGCGAGGAGGCAGGAGGTGTGCCGGCCTTGCTCGCCGTGCTGTGCCGCCCGATGGGCTGGCTTTCCAGGCCCAGCCAGGCCCACTGTCCGTGCTGTGCCAGCCCGTCCTACCACATGTCGGGACGTGCTATGCTTGGGCCATACCAGGCTGGCTGGGCCTCAGGCTGTCCCAAAAAAGCACAGCCCGTCTACCAGTTCTATCCATGGTCTTCACCAAAAACCAACACTTACGATGCTCTACATGCTTAAGCTAGCTACTTGCATGTACTTCTCAAAACTTGCATGAATGCAACATCCTAAATTTTGAGTTTATTTGAAGCCTTTAAAAATAAAAAAAATCAGTTGATTTTTCTTGGTAAAATTCTAGCTTAATTTGAATTTTCAGAATTCAAAAAATTTTAATGTGATGTAACATCCCAAAAATGCATGAATGCAAAAATGTGGGATTTTTTAAAACTTTTCATGTATTATCTATTATCATCCTTTTGCCAACATTGTTGAGAATTATTTGAACTGCATTTTCTTCTTTGCTGGTACAAGTGAACCCTAAAAATATAAACCCTAGAATCAGAATCATGTTCAAGAGCCAATTAGTATTGGTTAATAAATACCAGATTAGGGTCTATCAATCCTTGGGAAATTCCAAAAGCAAAATCCCTTTTTAGTAACTTGAGCCTTCCTTGGTCTTCTCTTTTCCCTTCTGCTACTCCTCTGTCAGCTGGCGTGAAGCCCCCTAAGCCACCGAGTTCCCTGGCTAGCCGTGGCAGCTTCTTCTTCCCCCGTGTATTGCAATACCACCTTGACGCCTCCCCGTCCACAGTTTCTCTGACTAGTGACTCAGCCAAGACGGTGCAACTGCGACTGCGCCGTGGTCGTGGACGTCCAAGGAGACCCAAGTCGGGGTGGCCGCCAAACCCAGAGCGACCGAAGACCGCCCTCTGGTCTTGGTCTTCCGGGTGGACCCGTCAGTGTGTCCTGTCCCCTGTTGGCATCGACACCTACCGAGTCCAGACACCACGATGCGACAAGGTGTATGCGCTGGCAGTCGCTGTCGCTCGACGATTAAGAGCCATGCTAAACCCGTCACACCACTGCACTATGCTGCCGACTATGTCAATATCGGCAACCACTCTGTGGTACTGCGTAGCGCCAGATGTAGCGTATGCCCCAGACGGCCTCCACTCTTGCGGCTATAAATAGCATCCCAAGCCGCCTCATTGTCGTTCTATGCTACGAGAGCTAGTTCTCCCACTCGTCCATTCCTCAACAGAGCTCGAGTTCCAAGTAAGGCTTGAGCGTTCGCTTCGTCCCGGTGCCTCCACGACGTCGCTAGCAGCATTGGCGCCATCAGTGAAGCCCTTTTCCTATTTAATGTGTCAACTCTTCTTCCCTGACCCCAGAGGTGGTTCCCCTCATTTAGTTCCACTCTGTATTCATAGGAGCTACCGCCGACCTCGTTCTTCCCCCCTTCGACCAGAGTAGCCCAGGCAGTCGGATCAACCCCGTCGGCCATCACCACCACTTGGAGCCTCTTCAGCCTCGCAGAATTTCATTGCCAGACCATCTCCGACTAGCTCGCTTCCTCTGCGTCCTACCGGTACGTTCTTAATGGCCATTAGATGATCATTTTCACTCTAGATGTGCAAAAGCATTGCTGGAATGATGAATGCATTGTAGACCCAAGTTGTAGTCGACCCCCCCCATGTTGGCCGAAACTCCTCCAACCTAGATTATAGTCGAGCCTCCAGATACTCGAACTGCTCCCCGCCTAATAATGTGGCCGAACATATATTCCTGATCAGATGGTCGAAACTCCTCCCGACCAGACGGATGAAACTCCCCCAAGCAGATTTACGAAACTCCTTTTTACCAAATGGTCAAAACTCCTTTCGTCTGGATTGTAGGACCGCAAAGGCGACTAGGGGGGGGGGGTGAATAGGCACTTTCTCGAATTCTTCGCCTTAATCAAATTCAACACGAACTTTACTCCTTTAGCTATGAAAGCTAAGAAGATCGATGGCGCGCGAGGAAGCCTTGTCTTTGAATTCGATAACCCCTTAACCACAAGACACAAATGTGGAGAATTAAACTCACCGAAATACATTACGGACACGGCGGTCGACCGGCGATCAAAGGCGGTCCGACCGATTTGAATCGGTTGGACCGGCCACAACAATCGATCGAATCTTTGGCGATCGACCGCCGTATAAAAATCGGTCCGACCGATTTAGTCGAACAAAATGCCAAGCCCAAATCCAAAATGAAATTTGGTCCAACTTTTGATTCAACCAATGAAACTTGACCAAATTTGGAGCACACCTCCCTAAGGATATCTAAGACCTATTTCTAGTGACGATCGTTCAGATCCACTTCGTAGAATCGATCTCTTAAGCTTTTACCAAAGAAGTGCACAAACCCTAGAAATATGAAAATCTTGATTCAAGACTTGCTTGTGGGGGTTGATGGTCTAGCTGATTCTAGGAGTATTCCCACACATCAAAGCAAGATAAAATCGGTCAAGAGACCAAGCATAAACCCTTGAATCAAGGAAGCACCAAAATCATCCAAAAGAGAGAAGAACACAAAGGAGACAATTGATCTTTCAAGCAAGCATCACAAGATTGATTGATCTCACAAGATGCTTACAAAGCCACTCCAACAAGGAGGACAAGAGCTCACACAAGGAGCACACACACAATCTCTCCAACCCTAGCTCCTCCTCTCCTCTCCTCTCCAAACCCTAGAAAAAGGTGGAGGGGTCCAAATGAGTACTTCCAGGGGTTTTATATCTCCCCCTTTCTATTTATAGGAGAGGCCTAGGGTTTCACTTTTGGGACCCACACACACATGGGACCCACTCACATACATCTGTTGAAGCAATTGCCTGCTTCACCACGTGTAGATTGATCAGCGGCTCTCATCACGTCGGCAAGACTCTCCCGTCCGAAACCCATCGGAACCTCCTAGAGACTTGCACCGACTTCCGCACCGCCTGATCCAACCAGCTGCACCGAACTACCCGTTTAATCCATCTTGCCCATTCTGCACCATGCTTGAGTCACACGACCTCACCCGGGATCCATGATCGTTCTGGACCTCAGCTCTCCAAGCGTAGTCCCGATCCACCTCACCGTTGACGTCGTTGACCTGCAAGCCACCTGCACAGCAATAGACAAACAAATCATCTCCGGAAACAAGTTCTTCACAACTTGACCCACGTCAGTTCCACAATGCAATATGCAACAATAAAGCATTGACATCCATACAATAAACACAATCAAAACACATCCATGCCAAGAAGGCTCACCTTCAAGTGATCGTGATCGGACCGCCCCACGTACCGGTCCGACCGATTTCAGGCCGGTCGGACCAATTCCATAACGGCGGTCGGACCGCCCGAAAAGACTTAGCCAAAATTCCATCTCGAAAATCCGAAACCTTCTGGAATTTTCAAATGAATAGAACTTTTAACTGGGAGCTCCAAAAATGATGTGACTACATCCAGGAGACTCCCCTCACTTGCCTACACATCCTATTTTGGATCGGCTCAAAATCCACTTTTAAACAATCTGGTCGGATCGGCCACCACGGCCGGTCGGACCTCTTCCACGGGCGGTCTGACCGCCCTTGCCACCGGTCGGACCGCTTTGTGGTGCAGCGGACTAACAAAACCGAAAATGCGAGATTTTGCAAACCAACAAAGTCATTGCCAATTGACTCATCATTCTAAGATCGTGCACATATCCTCGCGATATCCACACGGATGATCCAAACTCCTTTGGATTGGTGGGTCGAAACTCCCGTCGACCGGATGGTCAAAATGATTTCCGACTAGATGGTCGAAACTCATTCCGACCAGTTGGTCGAAATTCATTTTGACCGGATGGTCGAAAAACTTTCCGACCGTGTGGTCAAAACACCTTTTGACCATATGGTCGACACTCCTTTTTACCGAATAGTCTAAACTCCCTCTGACCATATAGTCAAAACTCATCTCGACCAGTTAATTGAAACTCGCTTCAACCATATAGTCAAAACCCTTCCCCACCAGTCAGTCGAAACTCCTTTTGACCAGTTTGTTAAAACTCTCTTCGACCAGATAGTCGAAACTCCATTCGATCAGATAGTCGAAAACTCCTTTCGACCAGCTCGTTGAAACTTCATCAACCAGTTAGTCGAAAACTCCTCTGCCCAGATTGTCGAAACTTCTTCGACCAGATAGTCGAAAACCCCTTCCGACTAATAGTCAAAACACATTCGACGAATAGTCAAAACACCTCCGACCAGATAGTCGAAACTTCTTCGACTAGCTAGTCGAAAAACCCCTTTGACTGACAGTCTAAACTTCTTCAACTAATAGTCGAAACTCCTTTGGCTAATAGTCGACAGTTCTTTGACCAGTTAGTCGAAACCCCTTCGATCACTTAGTCGCTGCCCCCTTTCAACTATATTGTCGAAACACATTGGCCCAATGGTCGAAACCCTTCGATCAGGTGGTCAAAACCTTAAACAGTACTCGAAACAACAGTACTCGGAAAACCCCTTCTTCTAGGTAGTTGAAACCCCTCCGACCAGGTGGTCAAAACATTGAACAGTATTCGAAGCCTAGAACTCGTACACGGGCTAGCCACTGTCCCGAAAACAGCTTACAATACCTACTCGAATCCAATGTACAACACCGAACGTGGTTATAAGAACTAGAGACTAACTAAAACTGTCCAACTAAACCGAAGACACCCCATTTGGAGTTCATTTGGATTTTTGAATGCAAGTAGAATTCATTTAGGATTATTCGAATTTTTGGGTGGATTTTGTGTATAGAACCTGAAGCTCCAGAAGGCCCTCTACCAGACCACGAGCAGGAGCAGCAGTATCTCGACCAAGGCGAGTCGATACTTTGATCATATTGCACCCAATCTTTGCAAAATATGTTGCTTTCAATTATGAAATTGCATTGCTATGGTTTATACAACTATATTAGTCTAATTCATAGTTAATGCCTTAATAATAATTAAGTACAAACTTCCCATCCTTGAACTTGGACATTATCAGTTGTCACCATAGAATTAATGCATTTTAAGGATAGATAACATCATTGAAATAACAAATAGCTCAAGTCCTCAACCAGTCAAAGCCGGTCCCGTTATTTTAGGAGCCAATCCCCTTCAACGTCGGAGTAACTACGCGTCTATGCCACTTTTTGAATATAGCGACGTCCAATTACCTATCGACGACATCAAGGTAATGTACATCTCTAGAGTGCTACATAGATAGATCTGTAGGATGCCTTAGGTAATTGTGTATCGTTTTGTAGGAGCCACGCCCTGCATGCTCCAAGTGAGGCTGGTTGGGTCCATTTCTATTGAGACTGGGCGAGGGATGGTGTTTCCATGCTAGGAAGGGACAGCGCTACACAGTGCCTAGCTGGCGCAGGGTTACATGACATTTTCAAGGCCATCTCGCTGGAGAAGCCCCCGAGCGAAGACATCACAACATCAGGGGATGTCGTCCACACTTTTATCCAGTGGCCCAAGAGGGATATCGCACTGGACCCTACAGTGTCGCGATCTCCACACCACAATGCCTCTCCAACATAACTCTCGATGACTCCACCTCAACCTCCGCTTCAGAAGGCTGTCGTATCGGCTCCCGTGGATGTCGTGCACACTTTTGTCCAGTGGGCCAAGAGGGATATCGCACTGGACCTTGTAGTGTCGTGGTCTCCACACGACCATGCCTCTCCAACAAAACCCTCGATGACTCCACCTCAACCTCCGCTTCAGAAGGCCGCGGTATCAACTCCCGTGGAGACGACGCCGAAGAAACAAGAAAAGTGTGCCGAGTCGTCTCCCGGGAAGACGTATGGCAGGCGATACCCTCAGGCCAAATCGAAGAAATTTAAGGTGCCTCCCAAGCCTGGGACATTCTCCCTCGGAATGTCGTTGGTCCCCGACGCACTATTACCATGCCTTGGAATGGGTTGCGAGAGCTTGCATGCCTGGTACATGGAGAAGACCATCTAGCGGGGGACAAATTGGCCTGTTGGAATCACTGTGAAATTCACAGAGAGGCATTTCCTCCCCGAGTTGAGCTTCTTCGTTGTGGGCTTCCAAGACTTATTCGAACTATCCAACCTCAACGCCTCGCTTCTATGATGTTGTACACTGTAAGTGTGTACAATCAAGTTCTACATTTACGTAATACTAATAAATGCCATAACTCATTGCTTATGTATAGATACATGATGAAAGAAGTCAGGCGATCGCGAGAACCTATGGGTTTCCTCGACGCACATTTGATCTCTAAGCAATGCATCACCCAAGACACATCCTACGTCGGGAATTACATAACGATGGGATTGCTTGCTCACAACGACATGGGCTACATACTAGTGCCCTACAACTAGAAGTAAGTGCTTTACTACTTGCTATACAAATTTTATTTGTACTTTATACGCAACACGAACTTAGGTTTAATGACTATAGCGATATACATGAGTAGGTGGCACTGGATCCTTATAGCCATTGTACCAATGTGGAACAAGGTAATATACCTTGATTCCCTACTCAGGAACGACCATGAATTCACTCTTATGCAAGAAATACTCGACAGGTATGCTCATATCCTCCATTCATAACTCTATTGTAGTCTTAATTTGTTTAAAATGGCAGAGGATAGCTTTTTTGGAATCACGTATGTCATTCAGCGCTTATGTTGCCGGGGGAGGGAGACACAAGGAATCGAGCACCACACTACGACACAGGATACCTTTTTTGGTACCTGCTACAACACAATAATCCTATATCATACTTCGTAATAATGCCTCTCGAATTGACTATACCTACACATGTAATTCTATTTTTGTAGTGCCACCAGCAACTACAAGACCACTTATGTGCATTCTATGTTTGCCGTCATATGCAGGACATAATGAGTACAAAGACGAATGATCCAGACGTTTGTCAATCTCGCAATAATTATTTCTTAATTATCAATTTAAATATATATGCTTACTACTTTACTCCTCCTAGTGACAGGGCTTGACAATCCCACTAAGTACATTCAATCTGAATGAAATCTCGAACGTTCGAGGACGGCTCGCCACCTTCATCGTGACAATGACCATTAACCTGAATGGAGAGTTTCACTCCGCTTAATACATGTTCAAACAATTGATTCAATTGTAATTCACTTTGAGTTGTAATTCAATTGTAACTCTAGATTACATGAACATTCTTTTGTAATTGAATTTGAGTTGTAAATCACTGAGTTGTAATTCACTTATCTGTGATTTATCTATTTTTTGCTTGTTTGTTTTCAGAGGGCATGGCTAGCATTTCCTGAGGCTAGCCAAAAACAAAAGATATATTTAGGTATAGAACGAACCATCATAGACGGTTACCACCAATAACCGTCTATCATATATAGCATATCACAAATGGTTGGTACATATAACCGTCTGTGATGGCCAACATATCACAGATGGTTTTGTGGCCATCTGTGGAGGTCTACTATTACAGACGGCTACAACCAATAACCATCTCTATATGTAAGATATCACAAACGGTTCTTTTCACTAACTATCTGTGATGTCTCCAATCATAGACGGTTGGTGCAGATAACCGTCTATGATATCCTACATATCATATACGATTATTGTTAGAATCCATCTATTATAGTAGTCCTTCACAGATGACTTTGACCAAAAACCGTCTGTGTTGTTACTTATCATAGACAGCTCAAAAATCGTCTGTGATTACCGCCTATTATCAAAGACACATAAAATCAGATGGTTCAGAAACCATCTGTGATGACGAGTTAGAACTGTCTGTAATGACCCTTTATGTAGCAGTGTGCGCTCGATCATTCTGTCCTAACTAGATATAGAACTGGAACCATGAATAACCTTTATAAACATTTCCTCTGGGCATCAATTACATTGTGTCGATGATCTAGTATCGACCTTATGAATGAATATTTGGGGGTTTTCTAGAATTAGAACCACGTAGAGAAAGACGCATGGATTTATATAGGTCCGGGCCTTCTCTTGGGAGAATAATAACCCTACTCTTGTGTTGCTGTATTGACTATTCTCTTTACAATCGGGAAGAAGATCATGAAAACTAAGCTTAATGTCCTCTTGTTGTAATCTCCGATTACCTCCTCCCAATGTCCATGGACTTTAGCTTTTTATATAGCACATAAAGGGGTGACAGTTACTCCGGACTAAGAAGCGTCTTAACGCTTAATAAAATGCGCACGTTGATAGAAGTTATCGTCAGAGAGATATCCCTTCACGTTGCCTGGCAGTTATCGCCAGAGACAGAGGCGTAATACATGTAGTTATCCAGGAGGATAACAATGTATGCTATCTTCTCTGTGTTTTAAACACATCGTGTAAGATTCCCTAGTCAATTGGGCTCACATGTCAATAGGCTTTGTTGACTATAGGATAGTCGTAATCGACTTGGTCGTAGAAAAGGCTTGCGACCAGGAGGTGATTTTAGGAAGGCTTACGACCATGAGGTGGTTGTAGGAAGGCTTACGACCATGAGGTGGTCGTAGAACATCTTACGACCATACAGGGGGCGTAGAATGGTTTACAATCAATCATCTTAAGCTTTTTCCCTTATGCACGATAAGGGTTATACTCAAGACTATCATGAGGATATTGCTATCTATAGAAACAATTACAGATAAATAATTTAATTAATTAAGGATTATTAGATCCCCGTTACATTGTATTACATCAACCCTTCTACAGAGGAATCAAGTTTTGGAATACGGTAAAAGAAGTAGTATTTAGGTGGTGTGAAGTGCAACAAAATGAAATCATCCCATGAGCTATTTGTACCCAATGCATGCCGTCCTCAATGCTCACCTAAAATAACAAAAGGCAAGGGTGAGTCCAAGACTCAGCAGGTACAAATCAACGACATACGAAACATCATATCAACGACAACTCATTCTCAATATCTCAATTACATATTCAAATGTCATGAATGCAATGCAACTTATGCACATATCACCACTTCCCTTCTGCATATACCGATATAGCGGAGTGTAACACCCGTTGGAGTTCACTCATGCCTACATTCTCGAATGCGGGGATTCATTGCCCATCCTTTTTTCATATGGGTATCTCATTGCCCATATCTCACATATGGGGATCTCATTGCCCAGTTCGGTGGGTTATTTCTTTCCAACATGAATACTTTAACTGAAATGAAATAAATAACTTCCATACTTTCCAATATTCATCATCAATTAACGAAAACATTTGAGCAACGTGAAATAATCATACTTCACATAAGTAACCATAACCACAGTCATTTAGCCAATTGGTACCACCAAACATTCAATATTCCTCTAAGATGTACTTGCCTTCTAGATGCAATGACCGGGTTGATGTGAAGTAGACAATACATCCGATGCTAATCCAGCTATAGTAATTATTCAGTCAAAATGCTAGCCATAGCAATTCAAGACAACCACTTAGATAACAACGATCCTACACGCAGCCCAAATCCAACATTTTCATATCTTTTAATATACCCAAACAAAAATGATGAACTAAGACATTTTTAGAATCTACAGGAAGTTTTCTCCCACTTCCTAAATATTCATTAAATTTAATTATGCCAATAATCTAATCAAATTGAGGTTTTTCCAACAACTGCGTCCAGTAGCAACTAGGTATTAAACATCAATATTACAATAATCATAACTTCCATTCTGTTTATCCCAAAATTGCATTCTTTGTCTCTTTGGAAACCTTAAGGAATTATTATAACAGTCATGTTGTCAAATTCTCTAATTAGATCGTTAACTAGTTTTAATCTATCGATTACTACAACTGCCAAAACCTGATAGAATCTCTGAACAGAAGGATTGCAATGGTCATACCATTCTAACCATTTTTTCAAATTTCATGATCGAGCACTCTACAGAAAAAACAAATAGAGATCTACAACTCTCTAGTAGGCGACATTCTAAGATTTCGCACCTACAATGCCCGAAACTACAGTGCAACGTAACCAATAGATTACCAATTTAACAAAAGATTCTACCGATTGCTAAATAGAAAAGAGGAAAAGATTTCTCACCCTTGGACAATGGACGACGAACACGAGATCACTGAAATTCCCGCGATTACCCATTTCTTTCTTCTTTCTTTCCTTATTCTCCCCTTTCTCCTTTCTTCTTCTCCCCTTTCTCTTTTTTTCCCTTTTGGCCAACAGCGGCAGGAAGGAAGGATGCGCAGGGGGATGGGGTGTCAGGACCCCGGATATGCAACTCCGACTCCCTCCGTGTATTCTGAACTAGTCCCAGGATCAGTAGCTAGCTCACACAGTTGGAACATTGATGAAATCACATCCATACAACCGAATAGCTGAAGAAGTAGACAAAATAATATTACTTAGCAGCAAAAGGACCTTATGGTCAAGTCTTACAGAGGTTGCCACGCAGGGCTCAACGACAAAAGATACACCTGCAGTGGAAACCAAAACATCTTATTGTAGTCATCTGACATGACCATAGGCAATCGAGTAGAAGATGCGGCATAATTCGAAAAGTCTTACATGTAGTCTTCCTCGTAGAACTCAGTGCTGCCTGGTTCTTCTTCGACGATTGATCAACAAGTGGCACAAAGCCGTGAGTACTTTGAGTACTCAGCAAGTCGTATGGAAAAGTATGCAAATAGTATTCATACAAGGCTCGACAATGATAGCTTTATGGATATTTTGCAAAAGCAATATCGACCGTAAATACAGTAAGTAGATTGTAAAGCACAATTTAAAAGATTAATGCATAAGTAATCAAGTTCTTTGAAACAACTAGGGAACACCCTGCTCACTTCCCAACCAATGACCGGTGAACACCCCCGTTCACTTCCCATCCAATCCATTCCTCCATTTTTGATAACATCTACCCCCTCGTGTGAAATCACCAGAAATTGTCTATAGTCTCTACTTAGGCGAGACAACCACATCCCAAAATTCTTCCCCTTTACTGCACGATCATTCACCTGAGTATGAAATTATTTTTGGTTCAACCCGACCAAACGGCAACCCTTGCATGGCACAACAAGCAGTTATTAACAGTAGTCGTGCCACAATTCCATATATCGTTTGGTCAAAATTAATCATTTAAGAATATGTGATCATGAATCCCATCGCGACTAAGCATGGCTAAGCATAATACGATACCCATGTTGGATTTTACAACATGTCCAACTAAAATAACCCATCCTATGGTGTCCAAGGAGTTATGTCATTCAAGGGCACATGTCAATAGCAATTATTAAAGGAGGCATAATGACAATTAGGCATGTAACTATTCCCGAAAGTATTTATTATAAACTTAGCAATGCAAGTTGATATAAATCAATATATTTTAATAAAATGGGTACGACATGATCAAAGGTTTACAACTTACCTTCGTTGAAGGGTTGAGATGCTTCGGTCGTCAGTCCAAGAATTCTTCGAAAACACTGGAATCTATATGTGCGAAAAGCGCTAAATAAATAAAATAATTTTAAATAAAATCCAAAAATTACCAAACTAGAACCAAATGAAAGATACTAAATTTAGACGAATTTAGGAATTTGAATCACTAATCGAGCTCGGACGAAGGAGAACAGACTCTGTGAAGTTTGATAACATAAGGTCGGAAGGAGGTTCGATTGGTGAGAAGGAGGTTATACTAGTCGAAAGGAGATTCGACTACACGTGGTCGGAATGAGGTTCGACTGGTCGGAAGGAGGTTCGCACCAGGTAGGCCGCGATCTTGCGAAGACCATGTCGATGGAGAAGCTTGACGGTGGCGCGGGAGGCGGTGTGAGAGACCATGTGAGAGGTCCTCCACTCTGAGTGATGAGTATTTGACAAGTGTGTTGATTAGATTGAGAGTTGAGGTTTTCGGTTTGGGTATTTAAAGGAGTCGAGTCGTGGAAATCGGAACTACATTGTGTATGGAGCGGAAGTTCGATTAATCAGACTCTAGGTGTTGGAAAAAGGAACTTCCGATTTATCTGGGTTTTGCTCTCGGCTGAAGGAAATCGGAACTTCCGCACAAAGGGTAGCGGAGTGTCCGAAAATTCTGACATTATGTGTTCTCTAAGATATCAAATCGAATTATATATCCGAAAAGTCGGTTGTTCGGATATCGGAAATACCGCAGATGTTGAGCGCGGAACTTCCGATATTCTGACAAGTGCGGATGTTAAAAATCGGAACTTCATTTCGTGGTAATCTTGAACTTCGATTGTGTCCGAGCTGTGCGAAGAAGGATAAATTGTGATTTTGATTGTGTATGAGTTTGAGTCTTATACAAATATTGATGCTATGATATTGTGCAATGCTATGTGATGTGTTTTTATGCGTGTTGTTGCGCAGGCATCAAGATGGAGTCGTGGCGAGACACGTGGACGGACTAAGCGCGGAGGCGTTGAGGTCGAAACGGTCGGGATGTGTCGAAGACGGCGTGAATCTTGAAGCGGTTGCGAGTCGTGCACAACAAGGTGTCGAGGAGGCTTCGGAAGGTGCGCAAGGGCGAAGGGTCTTTTAAGCAAGCGGCAAAAGTGGAGGCGGTTCCGTTCGGGTGTAGCGGGCTTAATGGGTTGGAGGCCCATTAGCAAAGGCTATAAATAGGGAGAACCACAGGTTAGGGTTAGACCTTTTGAGAGAAAATTAGGGTTAGCTCTAGAAAAGGGTGTGTGTTGCCTTTTTGAGAGTTTGTTGGTTTTGAGAGAATGAATGAAATCTCTTGTAATCATTCCTCTGTGTTTCCATTTGTAAGCGTTTGATTTCTATCAATGAAACTCGAGTCGTTGATTACATGTTTATGCTTCTCTTTATTCCTCTCTGCTCATGTTGAATATCTAGGGTTTTGGCATATCTTTTGTTTCGTTGTATGAAATAGCATGAAACTTCATATCTAGAATCGTTTGGTATTGCTATTACTTCCTCAAAGTTTCATGCTCTAAGAATCGAGAATCTAAGCTTATCATTGGTTTTGGTCTTTCTTGCCCTTCTTCAAGAAATCCGTTTACGTTCGATTATTGAATCTTTGGTTGCGATTCTTCTCCATAAGGTCAAGATGGTGTTTAGGATGATGTCTGTAAAACTTGACTGAGAAGAGCATTCAAGATTAAGTAGTTTGGATTTTTGGGCAAAACCCAGCGTTACATTCTTGATCGAGGATAATTGGAGCTTAGATTTTATCAATGGAGTACCATAGCGGAACTTCATGATACACCTTCTTGGAACTACATAAGCGGAACTTCCATGATCTCATGCCGGAACTTCAATTTCGGAAGAACGACTGAAACTTGTTTTGTTATTTGATCTTACTTCATTTACCTTCTTTAGATCTTGAGATCTTTGTAGGTTTGGTTTGAAATACACGTAAGGGGAGTATTAATTTTTAGGCATCATTCACCCCCTCTGTTGCCATTTCGGTCCTTCAATTGGTATCGAGCGGTTAGCTCTTCTTGATAGATCTTAACCGGTCGGTTGAGCCATGGCAACGGACAAGTATTCCACCAAGCCTCCGGTTTTGATGGTGCTGATTACCCCTTACGGAAGAGCCGAATGGAAACTTACATCCGAGGCTCGGGGTATGCCATCCGGAGAAAGGTGAAGGTTAGATTTCTTTGTTCTGCCGATGAGAACATCAATCTTGGAAACATGGCGATGTTGAGGCAAATGCTAAGGCAAGGAACATAATCATTCGTGGCTTGAGCGAAGTGAGTTTGATCGCATTTCTCATTTGATTTACGCTTCGACATCCGGGTGACCCTCGATGCATACCACGAGGCACTACCAGTTAAGGCGGTTCGACAAGACCGGTTCAAGCGTGAATCTGATGAATTTGAGATGCTTGTTTGGTGAATCTCTTGACGAGTGCTTTTCGGCGTTTTCACAAGATTTTGAGCAACCTCCGGCGGTCGGTCTTACATACCCCGACTCGGATAACGCTCGACGAGATGCTTTACGCACTTGATCTTCGTGTTTGGGAGATGAAAGTGACTACCATCAAAGATAGCACGGACCTCGACCACGACTCTTGATGCGCTTTACTCGCGTCTCAAGACTCACGAGATTGACATTGTCTCTCGAAGGTCGAAGTCACGATCGATGGCTTTAGTCAACGATCCTACTTACGGATCTTCTTACGAGTCGACACGTGGGTTCTCCTAGTCGCTCTCGTGACATAACGATGATCGGTTAGAGCGACTTGAGGATGAACAGCTAGCCCTCCTAGCTCGGAAGTTTTCTCATGCTTACAAGAGGAGGAGGGATGGTAAAGAGGAGGTCACGTGATTTGTTTGAGTGTGGTGGCCCCAACCACATCAGAGCAAACCTGTCCCAAGCTTGGGAAGGGCAAAGGTGACTATGGCGGTCCAAGCAAGAACGACTACATCGACAAGAACCGCAACACGAAGCCCTCAAAGACTGATCAAGGCAAGAAGAAGTTCCGCAACTTTGGGAAGGCAAAGAAGTCATTCCATCGCGTCCTCACCGCCCTCGACAGAACCGGACACCGGCAGGTGGAGGGGTGGAGTAACGATGATGGGAAGGGCGATCATGATCCCAAGGACGACGGCAACTTCTCCGGCATGTGCTTCATGGCCCTCGAGGGCGAACTGAGCGACAGCGAGCTGTACTCCGACTCCGATGAGGGTCGCCGGGCTGGGAAGGGAAAGGTCTGGATCGTGGACTCCGGTTGTTCACGTCATATGACCGTGAGTCTCGTTGGTTTTCTTCCCTAGCCGCGCTCGGGTGATGAGGCGATCACTTTGGAGATGCTTCATTTGGGCGCGTCATCGCTAAAATCTTGTGAGCATTAATGATTCTTTTATTTTAAAAGATGTTGCCTTAGTAAGTAAGCTGCGAGATAATCGCTTTGATCTCTCGACTTACCGATGACGGTTTCGAGGTGAGCTTTAAGAAAAACAATTGCAAAATTCTTGATTCTTCGGGTAGTCTAGTTTGCGGGATTTCTCGATATGGGAGGATCTTTCGTGCTGATTTTTGTGGATCTTCTGGTGATCCTCTCCGATGTTTAATTACTTCTGAATCCCGTGATTTGACTTTCCGGCATAGGAGACTTGGTCATATAGGATTTGATCATCCGACCCGAGTTAGCGCCACGATCTCATTCGTGGTTTGCGAAACTCAAAATGGTCAAGGATCTTGTTTGTGCTCCTTGCCGCACGCGGCAAAATGGTTCTTCTTCACATCCTCGATTCTGATGACTATGACAGATGCACCAGTCAAGCTGCTCCATATGGACACAATGGGACCGGCTAGAGTGCGATCGATGGGAGGAAGTGGTGCGTGCTTGTCGTGGTCGATGACTTCTCGAGGTATTCTTGGGTGTTTTCTTAGCCTCGAAGGATGAGGCGTTTACTCTTTTTCGTGGTCTTTTAGTAGGCTTTCTGTTGAGCTCCCGGGTGCATTACGAGCAATTCGACCGATAATGGCACCGAGTTCAAGAATTCCTACTTTGAGAGTTTTGTGGTGAGGCAGTGTAGAGCACCGCTCGTCTCCATCGTCCCCCAACAAAATGGCGTTGTGGAGAGGAAGAACCGTACCTTAGTCGAGATGGCGGGGACGATGCTTGATGAGTACTCTACACCTAGGAAGTTTTGAATGAGGCAATTACTCTTTGCTTGTCATGTTTCTATGAGTTTTCTTGAGCACTCTTGCATCGCACTTCTTATGAGTTGAGATATGGCGAAAACCAGTCTCGCATTTTCGTGTGTTTGGTTGCAAGTGTTTTATTAAAGTGCAGGAACCTAGATAAGTTCGAGTCACGATCTTGTGATGGGATCTTTACAGGTTACTCGACTTCTTCTCGTGCCTATAGAGTGCAGGCTGAGTCTAGTAAATTGTTAGAAACACGTGAGGTGACCTTGATGAGGCGATCCGGGGACTAGGCACGATATTTCGAGTTCCTTAGAGCGATGCAGAGTCCATCTTTGTGGGCGATGAGGAGGATGGAGATGAGGGTTGCTTACCCGATCCAGTTCCTTCTCCTCCTCTTGAGGTGCCTTCTTCCACCGCACCTCGAGGAGATCGTACCCTTACCTTCAGCTTCTTACGAAGCTAGTGGCTCTGTTCCTATCTCATCGATCATGAGGTAGAGGCCACTTCTTCATCTCACCTGGACCTCCAAGACACATTCAAAAGGACCATCCTTGAGCGGATAATTGGTGACCTCTTGAGCGTGTCACACGTTCCAAAGGCGGCTTGTCTCTTTTACGTCTCCATTACGCTTTGTCGCCTCATTTGAGCCTAAAGATGTTTGTCATGCTCTATCGATGAGTCTTGGACAAGCGCTATGCATGAGGAGTTGGAAAACTTTGAAAGAAACAAGGTGCGGTCCCTTGTTGAGCCCCTCAAGGTCACAATATCATTGGGACCAAATGGGTGTTCAAGAACAAGCAAAGTGAAGATGGGTTAGTCATTGAAACAAGGCTAGGTTTGGTAGCTCGGGGTACTCTCAAGTTGAGGTCTAGATTTGAAGAGACCTTTGCCCTCGTAGCTAGATTTGAAGCCATTAGAATCTCGCTTGCCTTGCAGACTTCTAAGGGTTTCAAGCTTTACCAGATGGATGTCAAGAGTGCCTTCCTCAATGGCCTTATTGAGGAAGAAGTCTATGTCGAACGACCTCCTCAGTTTCGAGAACCCCAAATACCCTAACCATGTCTCTGAGCTTTCCAAAGCTTTGTATGGACTCAAGCGAGCTCCCGAGCTTGGTATGAAAGGCTTAAGTCCTATCTGCACGAGCCATGGTTTTGAGATGGGTAAAATTGACAAGACCTTGTTCATCCGCCGTCTTGGCACCGATCTTACGCTCATCGGATCTACGTGGATGACATTATCTTTGGCGGCTCCTCGCATGCTCGCGTTTCCCAGTTTTCCGATGTCATGAGCTCGGAGTTTGAAATGAGCATGATGGGCGAGTTGAGCTTCTTCCTTGGCTTCCAAATCAAGCAGACTCGGGAGGTACCTTTCTTCATCAAGGCAAATACACTCGAGATCTCTGAGCGTTTCGACATGAATGATGGAAAGCGATATCAACTCCAATGGCATCTCTGGTGCTCGGATCCGGATGAAGGCAGCGAACACAGTTGACCAAAAGGATTTCAGGAGCATGATTGGCTCTCTCTTGTACCTCACGACCTCGAGACCGGACATACACTTTTACGTGTGTCTTTGTGCTCGGTTTGAGCTTCTCCTCGAGTATCTCACCGTCGGCGGTGAAGCGCATCTTCGGTACCTTGAGCTACCATTGACTATGGTATCGGTACTCCTCCTCTTCTTGTCTATCTCTTAGAGCCTTCTCCGATGCGATTTTCTTTGGTTGTAGGATAGATAGGAAGAGCACTTCCGCACTTGCCAATTCATTGGCACTTCTCTCGTCTCCGGTCGTCGAGGAAGCAATCCGGTGTTGCGCAGATCCACTGCAGGCGAAATGCGTTCTGTGCGACGATTCTTGTAGCCAAGTGCTCTGGATGGTCTCGACCTGCGAGATTTCGGGCTATCTATCATTGCGTTCCACTCTTCTCGTGATAACACGTCTGCGATTTGCATTGCCAAGAACCCGATGCAACATTCTCGGACCAAGCATATTGATATTAGATATCACTTTCTTGAGACCATGTAGAGAAGGGCGACATTGTGCTCGGTTTGTGGAGAGTGAGCACCGTTGGTGATATCTTCACTAAGCCTCTGGCGCTCTCGGTTTTGACTCTGCGGAGAGCTTGGGGTGGTTTGTCCTTACGGATCTTTGTGAGGGGCGTTGTGCTACTCTTGTATTATATTATATTATATTATACGCTTACTCCTTTACTCGTTTCATCTCTTTTAATATTTGGTTGAAGTCCTTCCAAGATAGGTTAGAGTGTTTCTCTTGCCACATTGCTTTATTGCTACTTCTTGTCTTGTGCTTCTAGGATCTTGCTTATTAGTTGTCTCTTCCCTCTCTAAGTAGAGCTTACTCACTTCTTATAGGTTCTAGCGGTCGGGCCACCCTTGGATAGACAGGGGCAGTGTTTGCTCCTTAGTGTTTGTGTAGATCACCTAATAGTCCTAGAATCATATGGGGTAGATAAGAATCATGAGCGATAGTTTTCTCTATATCTTTTCTATGCTCTAAAGGACCGCTTTTTACATTTTACTTATCGATTTTTTTTCCTTTGGTTCGGGGAGTTATTCTTGGTTATTCCATACTCTTAATTTTGTCATAACTCAACTTTGAATTAAAAGATGCATCTCATTCGAGGGAATCGGATTTTGTGTATTTCATCAAGCATTGCATGATAATCAAATGGAGCCTTGTTTATTATCCCTTATGATCTGTTTTCACTATTTTACATCTTGCCATGATTTATGCTAAACCGCTAGATCTATCATGACTTTTTATGTGTAGTTTAGTCTTTGCCATGCTAAGGTATTTAAAATGCTAAACTTGAATTAAAATCTTGTCATGATAGCTCTTGAGACTAGTCAGTTGAAACTATCCTTTTATGATTTTCGCCATGTCAAGTAGGTCGAGTTGAGTCTGAATCTCTTTTGAACTTTTGAGTAAGCTATGTCGGTTTGTTAAGAAACATGACTTATCTCTAATCAACGGTCTAAAAACTTCAAAAGCAAAAATGATCTCTTTGTGCGAAAAAACTGATCTCACCAAATCTTTCTCATGAGGCGGCTTGCCATTGCACTAGGCATGAACTCGGGGAGCCTTGGATGACCTAAGATCACCTCCTTAAGTACATTGCTTGGAGTGGTCGCATAAGGCTTGGGATCTAGCATATGGTTTAAAAAAATGGTTGAAGCTCAGAGGCGGTTGTGGATGGCACCTAGTCGAGCTTGCTTTCTCGAGATAAAACCATAAAAGTCTTGAGAAAAAGAAAAATGTGCTAAAATTGCTTATCTTCAAAGAGACCAAGTTCGGATAAAATGAGTCCTTCTTCAACTGGTAGCACTCTAAACTGCTCAAGATGAGTCTTCTTGGTTCAACTTAGATTATTTGACATGGCTTGCATCATCCTTGGATATCTTTAGCTAGACTTCAATCTTGACTTATTTGACTGCTAAAGAATGGATCATTAATCAGTTATGGACTTTCTGTCTTAGCTCTTCTATACATCGATTGTCATGATCTTGATAGCATTCTTACGTGTTATGGCTTGGTGTAATACTCTAATAGTCATTTTGGATAATCTACATGGCTCCTAATGCTTAAAATGAACATCATATAGTCTTTTCCTCCTTTTCTACATATTGATGATTTTATTGCCAAAGGGGAGAATGATTGTGAGAAAAAGCCTTACGAAGAAAAGCCTTGAGTTTTGTGCGAAAATTGCTCTTTCATCTCATCTCAAGTCTTTTCTTTGTGTCAACTTGCTCTTGTGCTTAATTACTCTTGTTTAGACCTTGGTTGTTGTAATCTCAAACTCATCTTATGCTTTTGGTAATTGTCAATATACTCATCAAGGGGAGATTGAGAGACCATGTGAGAGGTCCTCCACTCTGAGTGATGAGTATTTGACAAGTGTATTGATTAGATTGAGAGTTGAGGTTTTCGGTTTGACTGCTTCACGAAAGTCAGGAAATCGGAACTACCGCTGTATGTATGGGCGGAAGTTCCGATTAATCTAACTCTAGGTGTTGGAAAAAGGAACTTCCGATTTATCCGGGTTTTGCTCTCGGTGAAGGAAATCGGAACTTCCGCACAAAGGTAGCGAGTGTCCGAAAATTCGACATTATGTGTTCTCTAAGATATCAAATCGAATTATATATCCGAAAAGTCGGTTGTTAGGATATCGGAAGTACCGCAGATGTTGAGCGGAACTTCCGATATTCTGACAAGTGCTTGGATGTTCGAAATCGGAACTTCATTGTAGTAAATCTTGAACTTCCGATTGTGTCGAATCTGTGCGAGAGAAGGATAAATTGTGATTTTGATTGTGTATGAGTTTGAGTCTTATACAAATATTGATGCTATGATATTGTGCAATGCTATGTGATGTGTTTTTATGCGTGTTGATTGCGGGGCATCAAGATGGAGTCGTGGCGAGACACGTGGACGGACTAAGCGCGGAGGCGTTGAGGTCGAGCGGTCGGGATTTGTCGAAGACGGCGTGAATCTTGAAGCGGTTGCGAGTCGTGCACAACAAGGTGTACGGAGGCTTCGGAAGGTGCGCAAGGCGAAAGGGTCTTTTCGCAAAGCGGCAAAAGTGGAGGCGGTTCCGTTCGGTGTAGCGGGCTTAATGGGTTGGAGGCCCATTAGCAAAGGCTATAAATAGGGAGAACCACAGGTTAGGGTTAGACCTTTTGAGAGAAAATTAGGGTTAGCTCTAGAAAGGGTGTGTGTTGCCTTTTGAGAGTTTGTTGGTTTTGAGAGAATGAATCGAAATCTCTTGTAATCATTCCTCTGTGTTTCCATTTGTAAACGTTTGATTTCTATCAATGAAACTCGAGTCGTTGATTACATGTTTATGCTTCTCTTTATTCCCTCTCTGTTCATGTTGAATATCTAGGGTTTTGGCATATCTTTTGTTTAGTTGTATGAAATAGCATGAAACTTCATATCTAGAATCGTTTTGGTATTGCTATTACTTCCTCAAAGTTTCATGCTCTAAGAATCGAGAATCTCGCTTATCATTGGTTTTGGTCTTTCTTGCCCTTCTTCAAGAAATCCGTTTTGGTTCGATTATTGAATCTTTGGTTGCGATTCTTCTCCATAAGGTCAAGATGGTGTTTAGGATGATGTCTGTAAAACTTGACTGAGAAGAGCATTCAAGATTAAGTAGTTTGGATTTTTGGGCAAAAACCGGCGTTACATTCTTGGTCGGGATAATCAGACTTAGATTTTATGCGTGAAGTACATAAGCGGAACTTCCGCGATACACTTCCGGAACTACATAGCGGAACTTCATGATCTCTGCCTTAACTTCCGATTTCGGAAGAACGACTGAAACTTGCTTTTGTTATTTGATCTTGCTTCATTTACCTTCTTTAGATCTTCAGAGATCTTTGTAGGCTGGTTTGAAATACACAGAAGGGGAGTATTAATTTTTAGGCATCATTCACCCCCCCCCCTCTGTTGCCATTTCGGTCCTTCACGGTGGTGTGAGCTCTAGCCGGCGGTGGTGAAACAAGAGCGAGAGAGAGAGGGCGAGTTGAGGGAAAACAGGAGGAGGGCAAAAGGGCTCCCTAGGGCTCCATTTAAAGAGGAAGGAGAGGGACCGGGCGACATGATGGAGTGGCATGATTCATGGCTGCGCAGCATAGATGATGGCATTTAATGCATATGCCACTGAGGGGACGACGACATTTAATGCGCATGCCGCTGAGGAGATGACGGCATATAATGCGCACGGCGTGGCGGAGACGACGACATTTAATGCGCAAGGTACTAAGGAAAAAGATGGATAAGGAATACACCGAGGCGAGGGTGGTCGAAACCAAGAGGGTTGTCGAAACCGAAGGGGTGGTCAAAACCGAAGGAGCTAGTAGAAATAGAAGGGAGTGGTGCGGTCAGAGCACGGGGACAGGAACAGGCCGATGGGAATTCGGAACAGACAGAGAAATGGGACTTTAAATACTAGATAACTCCAATAAACTCAAAACAAACCAAATTTGAATTAATTGAAGTTTGATTAATTCATATTAAATTGCTTTTATTATCTAAAATTCCAAGTTAAGCTTTAGCAAATTCAACAAAAATTAAATGGTTATTTTTATTTTTCAATTTTTTCATAAAACCCTGAAAATTGGGACGTTACATGGGTTGGTGGCTAGGGTTGGGAAGCTACCTCCCCCCTTTTTGGTCGGCTGCACATCCCCCCTTGGGCCTTGTCTCCATGGGCTGAGAGCCCACGGCCCAAGTTCTCCGCCTCAAGCGACCCCCCTCTAAACTCCGGATAATTCCTTTCCCTAAATTTGTTAACATCTCTAAAGTGAAATGGGGTATTACAGTATGCTAACTGCTCTATGTTTTAAATACATCCCGTAAGATTCCCTAGTTAATTGGGCCCACATGTCTGTAGGCTTGGTTGACCATAGGATAGTCGTAATCAACCTGGTCGTAGAAAAGGCTTACGACCATGAGGTGGTCATAGAAAGACTTACGACCATAAGGTGGTAGTAGAAAGGCTTACGATGGCTAGGTGGTCATAGAACATCTTACGACCATACAGGGGGTCGTAGCATGGTTTACAACTAATCATCTTAAGCTTTTTCCCTTATGCGAGATAAGGGGTATACTCAAGACTATCATGAGGATATTGCTATCTATAACAACAATTACATATAAACAATTTAATTAATTCAGGATTATTAGATCATCGTCATCTAGCCCCCTAACTTCAAGTGAAAATAACTTACTTGGAAAGGAGATCATAATATAGTAGTCGAAAGTAAAGTCTTTTCGACTAGAATTTTCATTTGACCAAAAATATAGTTGGTAAAGAAGGTAATTTCACTTGAGTTGTAAAGATATAATCACCTTTCCCAAATGGAAAGATTGAAGAATCCCAATCGACTCTCACATATCTATCTATTGGAGCGGTTCCCAAAGAGGTGGAAACTGCTAAGTGTTAGATAGGATGGTGCCTTGGCTTCCTACATGCATAACGCCTTCTCTTTCGAGAGATTACGCGTTCACATGATAGCTGTAATCTATATATGTGTAACTCATGTACTCTGATTTCAACAATCAAAGATAGTGTTACTTTCAAAAAAAATTACATGTATATAGATTACAGCTATCATGTGAATACGTAATCCCTCGAAAGAGAAGGCATCATGCATGTAGGAAGCCGAGGCACCATCCTGTCTAACACGCCCCCGGAGTCGGAACATCACGAAGGTGGACATTCAGACTGGACCTAAATTCAGTGAAGACGGAAGTCTCGCGGACGACGGTCTAGCGATGATGATCCGGCGTGATGACGACGGTAGATGGGGCGCTCGGAAGGCCGTGGAGGGAGGGTTATATCGACGAGCGCGCCGCGTCATGCCACGATGTCATCGAAATAGAGGAGGCGCCGGAGAGGTCAAAGCCGAGGCGGTGAAGTCCGGGGCCGAGGAACGTCGACAGGTCGGCAGGGCGGCGAACAGATCTATGATCGGAAAAAATGGAGAAAACTCGATTTGAAGATGACCAGGGAAAACTCTAATTAGTAGCCGATCGGATGATCGGTGACACGACTTAAACTATGGGTTGCGCAGCCCCCGGAAGAGATCATGGAGATGAGATCATCTCCCAGGGGCGGCGCGGCGGAAGCTTTGGAGGCGGCGGCTCAAGAGCTGCACCGCTCTGACACCATGTAAGCGAGGAAAGTAACGCTATCTTTGATTGTTGAAATCAGAGTACATGAGTTACACATATATAGATTACAGCTATCATGTGAATGCGTAATCCCTCGGAAGAGAATGCGTCATACATGTAGGAAGCCGAGGCACCATCCTATCTAACACTAAGTTCCCATGATCTCCTACTCAGGCGCGTAGCTAGAAAAAATCTACCACGGGTGTGACCTAGGGTTTTTACTTTCCTCATTTCCTTTTATTGTTCTAGAAGTTCTTATTATCTAAACCGACAAATCGAGTAATCATATTTTTCATCATAAACTTCTTGGTTTCTTCCGTTGTTATCCCAGTCATAGGTTCGGCTTTAATCAATTTGTGAACGTATCAATAGCTACAAAAAGGAACTTGAAGCCTTCTGGTGCTTTTGGGAAAGGTCCTAGGATATCAAGACCCAAGGATGCAAAAGGCCAAGAAAGATGTATGGTTTGCAATGCCTGACCCAGTTGGTGTATTTGTCTGCTATGAAACTAGCATTGTACACACTTTTTAACCAACTCTTTAGCATCATGGAGAGCCGTTGGCCAGTAGAAACCTTGTCGAAGCATGAGTTCCATGGTTGCCCCCATGTATTTCGCGAAGGAGATTTAGCGCTTCATTTTGCGATATATGCATCGCATGAGAACCCCTTGAGTACCTCATTTGTAGAGGATCTCTTCGACCAAAGTATACATTTTGGCCTTGCGATATAAATGATCAGGTTCAAGATCATCAATGGATATTGTACCCTTTGGAAGATACTCATAGATGGGATTCATACAAGTATGCTCCTATTCTAAAGAGGTTATCTCAATAGGAGATATCTTTGGTGTTTCGACCAGAGACGACTTCTGGAGCTATTCTAAGTAGACTCCTTTTGCTACTTGTGATCGGGAAGATGACATTCGAGCTAATTGGTCGGCGAGGAAATTATCCTCTCGAGGGATATATTGCACCTCGATTCCCAAAAAATGCTTTTCAAGCTTCCTAACTTCTGATAAGTACCGAGACATGGTTGGATTAGAGCACTGATATTCTTTTCCGACCTGATTCATGACTAGTTGAGAGTCTCCTCTCACAAGTAGTCATCGAATCCCGAGTGCTTTCCCGGCTTGTATGCGAGCTAATGAAGCTTCGTGTTCTGACGCATTGTTAGTGTCAGGAAAGTGTAATTGAATAGCATACTTTATATATGGTCGTGATCCATCAAACCCTCGAGCCGCTTAGTTTACGTGACCCATCAAAATACATTGTCCACTGGTCGTGGGATTCGCACTGAGGATCCTGAACAGGTTCAGGATTTTTCCATTCGGTGACAAACTCTGCCAAGATTTGGGATGTAATGGTCATCTAGGACATGAAATGGAGGACGAACTCCCCAAGTTTGACCAACTATTTTGCCATGCATCCTGTTGCTTCCCTTTTCTGGGGGACATCTCCTAAGGGAAACTCAGACGACATAATTATCTTGTGCGCTTGAAAATAATACCTTAGTTTCCTTGAAGACATGAGGAGGGCACATAAAAGTTTTTGGACCTGACGGTATCGCTCCTTAGGCCCATGTAAAACTTCACTTACGTAGTAAACTAGTCGTTGAACATTTTCTCATTCGACAACCAGTACTGCGCTCACTGCCTGCGGTGTGGCAACTAGATATATTAAGAGTGTCTCTTCTAGTTTTAGAGAAACCAGAACAAGAGCACTCATAAGATATCTCTTGACATCCTTGAAGGCTGTGTTTTCCTCCTCTAACCATTCAAAACCCTTGTGCTTTCTAAGAAGTTTGAAGAAAGGAAGTCATTTCTCTCCCATCGTGTGATAAAATGACTTAAAGTTGCCATGCATCCTATGAGTTTTTGGAAATCTTTCTTTGTGCTCGGATGGTGCATTTGTTCAATGGCCTTTATCTTTTCAAGATTTACTTCGATTATTTGTGCAGAGATAACGAATCAAAGCAATTTTCCTCAAGAGACTCCGAACACATACTTCTCAGGATTGAGTTTCAAATGGTGTTTTATGAGGTTGTCGAACGTTTCCCGCTGATCGGAAATATGATTAAGCCGCTTGATGCTTTTTATGAGCAGAGAATGTCATTTGCATCAAGCATTGAAAAGAACTCCAACATTTTTTAGATCAAATGATATTTTAACATAGTAAAATATTCCAAATAGTGTAATGAATGAGGTCTTTTCTTCATCATCTAAACATATACTAATCTAATGATAACCAAAATATGCATATAGGAAACTTAATATTTCACAACCAGCAGTAGAGTTAACAAACTGATCAATATGAGGAAGAGGAAATTCATTTTTTGGACAAGCTTTATTAAGGTCTATAAAGTCTAAGCATATACGCCACTTACCATTAGACTTTTTAACTATTACAGGATTAGCCAACCACTCTGGGTGGTTGACTTCTCTTATTAAGTTTGTTTTAAGCAACTTGTCTAATTCTGATCTAATAGTATCTCGTTGATCAGGTGCAGATCTCTGTAATTTTTATTTTACAGGTTTGTTGTCAGATTGTAGAACTAGCTTGTGTTCAATCACCTCCTTGGGGACCCTGGTTATGTCGGATGCTTGCCATACAAAGACATCTGCGTTAGCTCAAAGGAAGGTGATGAGGGCGTCTTCCCATACAGGGTCAAAAGTAACCCCAATGTGAACAGTCTTTGAAGGTTCCTCTTGTAATACTCTAATTTATTCTAAGAAAGGAAGCATTCAAAAGTGAAATTAGACATAAGAAAAATGGTGTTTCTACAGTTTTTCGGCAATCTGGGCCTCGGGCCTTGGCTAGGAGGCCCATGAGGGGCCGGACACCTATAAAAGGAGGGGAAAACCCTACCCACTACTGTAGCTATAGTACTGTGCGACCACTACAGTACATCCCCCCCTCGCATTCCATTGCTTTTCCCCTCCCTCTTGGTGGTGTTGTCCCAATGCTGTCGACCAAGCAGAAAGGTGGAGGAGAGGGAGACAAAGGGGAGAGGAGAACCTCGTAGGGATTTTAGAGAATTCACACGCATCTTAAAGGGTAACGATCGTGTGAGGACCCCGGATTATTGGGCTTGTAATGCTTAGTCACCAATTGACCCTAGCATCACAAACGAAATAACCCGTGTCTTCGAGACATGTATACTTCCCAGAAATGCAGTATACACCCCTCTTTACAAAATTCATGCATCAATTCCATTCATTCACATAGAACCGAAGCAAAACAACAACCAGAAGATAACATAAATAAAGGATAGTTATTACAAAAGAGAGGCCGACCGGCCAAATGACATATACAAAAAGAAATTGAATAGCGGAAGCAAAAGTGCCATAAGATGGCCATAAACCAAAAGAGCCAATCAGTGTGCCTTTAACCCACAAGACAACCGACCGGACCGCCAAGCTAGTCGTCGAATCCACAGCACATTTCACAAAAGTGAGGCCCTTGGGGCTCACCCTCTTCCTCTGCAACAAATAGTTAAGCAAAGCAAATGAGTACAAAAATTGTACTCCGCAAGACTTACGTGTAGAGTAACAGACCTATACATATGCTATATGCAAGCTTATTTAAGTGGAGGATGTATGTTTCGTTTTCAGCACAAAGCAAACTTTATTTGCAATAATGTAGTACATTTAAAAGCAAGTTAACAAATCTGTTTTTAATGTTCAAATAATCGTAAATAACAACAATATAACAGTAGATAGAAGACAACAACAATCCTGGAAGTGACTAAACCATTAGTCACCACAACAATAGCATGAATTACCCATTCCTGCCAACCATGTCAAATTTTAATTTAAAAGGTTGTAGTCTAACTCTTGCAAAACCTAACCAAGCGTGTCCATAACCTAGGACGAGGCTATTCGAATAGTTTTATACCTGCGGGTGTACCAATGTACCCACACGCCGATCGCCTTTTGCCACTAGATTAGCATACTTCCTTTGGTATCTTAAAGACACTAAGTCCTCGAGACATTTTCAATATTGTGTATTAACTACGAGCCGCCCGTGTGGATAGAAACCCATACGTTGTGTCGGAGTCATTGTAAAGCCTCGGTCAACTACCCATCTCAGGTAAAGCCTTGGACAACTACAATGCTCCTCGAGGTGGAGAGCCTACCCGGAATCTCCACCACCGCACACCCAACACGAGAACACATATCATTTTTCACACAACACACACAACCCCCTCATGCGACTCGGAGATAACACACGCCAAAGTACTTAGTCAAGAGAGGTCCCATATCCCTTTCGCGTGGTTAGCACGCAAAAATGCTTGGAGAGTGTGACACAAGATGTTCGGTCCTTGTTGACTTAGGCAAGACATCCACAAACCCAATAATCCACCATCCAAACACTTGCCCAAGTCTAAAACAATGTTTCATTTTCAGATTTTGACTTTACAAAATAACAAAGCACAAGTGCTAGACATAATGGAATAATATTTAGATGTGTGATCAAGATCATCGACTAAAATCGATGATCACCCATTACTACCGAAACTAAGCATTTCTAAGCAATTTCAATTCGCAATCTACTAAGTGACAAGAGTTCATCCATCGAACTCAAATCACAACAAATAACCTAGGCTCATGGTAGTAGAGGATAAACAATTCGTACAGATTATGCAACTATATGGTACTAACCATAATTTAACAACAAAATAGCAATGCATACATACAAGTTGAAATCGATATATTAGACTTGAAAAAAATGGGATTAACATGATCAAACCGCTTTTTTTTGTTGTGGATCAAGATATTCTTGAGGATCAATTATATTGTCAACGTGCTCTTGGATCCTAACAAGAAAGCGGAAAACAACCGATAAGAACGAAGAAAACACAAAGACCCAACAGTAAACTTTCTCCAAAAATTCTGAAATTTTTACAGTAGCAAGGTAATGATTTATAAAGAATTTAGCAACAAGAAACAATTGATTTGGATTCTTAATGCCAAAGATATGACCAAATCAAATTTGCTCAGCTTTTATAAATCAAAAATGCTACTATTCATTAGCAAAATTTTCTGGAGCTATAATGGTGTTGAAAACATTTTTAGATTAAAGTCCAGTTGAAAACATAACCCACCAAATTTGAATCTCCCAAAAAGGAATTAAAATGAATTAGTTATGCATTTTACAAGTTATCACATTTTTTAGTGGATAAATAAATCCTTTCGGGAAAATTAGAAATTTGAAATGACGTGGACGATCGTGGAGCGTTGATCTTGGATCCAACGGTCCGCGACCCTGCGCTGACGCGCGCCGCGATCGAGAAACCCTACTCGTCAACCGTTGGATCTGGATCCAACGGTCCACGTGGATCCGAGCGCGCAGGCGGCCGAGAGACCCTACTCGTCAACCGTTGGATCTGGATCCAACGGGTCACGACCGAGACGCGCGACGAATTCGAATTTCAGCGCGATCCCGAGCCGTAGATCTTAGGATCGACGGTCCGCATCGACTCAAGTTCAAAACACCCGTCCTGTTTTCGTCCGGCAAAACGACGGGGAAGGAAGGCTCGCCGCCGGTGGCTCTGGCCGCGGCAGTGCGAGCAAGTGCCAAAAATGGGTTCCAAACATCATTGCGCACCTAATGGTACCAACGAACTCGGCTGCGGTGGACCAGAACACCGGCAAGCCGGAGAGAACCGAAGTGGTCCGAAATGACAAAAACGAAGATGGCAAATGTGCTCAGCTGCGGTTCAAGGGAGCAGGTGCCAGGCCACTAGGGACTAAAGAGGAGTTACCTGAGCGCACAGGATGCACCGAGGAGAGCCGAAGCTGCCCGGGCGAAGAAGAATGCCGATTTCGGCTGAAATTGGGGGAATCCGAATTCAGTTCGACCCTGAGCAAATTGAACCGAATTAAGTGAGGGTTAAGCTTCAGAGAGTAAAGGGGAAACAGAGGGAGCAAAGACCCGAAGAAGAAAACCCCTGCTGCACCGGCTCCACCGGAGCTTCAAAACCGACAATGGCGGCCGAAGGATTCTAGAAGATCTGCGGCTCCAGCGGACTTGTGAGTCCTAGCTAGAGTTGCGGAGGTGCTAAAGGAAGCTAAGGGAGAAACAATGGAGCTTAAATAGCCGAGGATGGCCGAGAGCAACGGCGATATCCCGCTCGAGTCAACCTGGCCATTTGAGCGCGAGAGGGCGACGGGAGCAGGTTGGGGAGTGGACGTCTGAGGGAGGAGCGCGACGAGCATTAAATGCGCGCAGAGATAGCCGTTTAAAGGCGACCGAGGAGTGGACTGGACGCGCGGCGTTTCTCCTCTGCGCACGCCATGGCTGGGCTCACGCGCACGCTGGCGGAGGAAGGAGACGACGTGTCGACCATCAGATTGAAATCGAACGGCTGAGTTAGATAGGGTGGATTAAAACGATTCCATCGTTCGGCTGGTCGAGGACCGTTCGATGCCGATCCAACGGCTGAGTTAGATCGGGTGGATTAAAACGATTCCATCGTTCGGCTGGTCGAGGACCGTTCAATGCCGATCCAACGGCTCACAACCCGCACACCCGATCGACCGCGCCGGTGCGATTAGTTGACTGGACCGAGTCCAGTGGCTCGAGCCCGAGTCCGGTTCGAACCCGAGGAACAGTGCAAACCAGTTAGAATTTGAATCCTAAATATCTGATATTTGAGGTGGCAAACAAACTCCAAAATTTATGAAATTTTAACTGGAGCTTGCTGACAGCAGGAGGAACCTCTCATAAAATTTTCAGAGATTTTCAGGACCTGAATCTTTCTCCAGAAATTCCAGAAGAGGGGAAATAGGGTTTGACCAATTTTGACTTACCTCCAAAAATTATCCAATAATTTCTAAAAATCATGAGATAATTCAGAGGTGTTTCCAAGCCTCCCTAGAACTCGGGAAAAATATTTCCAAGGGTGTGGCACAAGATCTAAGCCAAGGAGGTTTTTGATTGGAGTCAAATGAGGATTAAATTTTGATTTTCCATAATTCTTTTTAAAAGAATTACAAAAATGACCAAGGGCTTCAAGATGGAAGAAAAGTTTTAATTTCTTTTTTTTTTCTTACATTTGAAACACAAATCTATTTTTGGGATGTTACAGATCGTCTCCCCGCTGTTTAGAACCGGTTTGATCTTTAATCGCTATCAATTAGAGAATTGTTGATCTGTTGTGTCTAGAATCAGAAATCTGTACTGTGCTTGCTCGTCAGTTTTCATGTATATAAATTACGAATTAGAGGATAGGGTCTCTAGATATTTGTGGGGTTTGTTCTCAGCTTTCCATAGAGGCTGAGATCACCCAAATCGGAGTTGTAATTTGGGAGATACGTCAATTTCTTTACTACTATGCAGAAACCCTGACGAGATTACAGTAGTCGCGTTGATTAATAGATTAGGTTTAGGAGATGGCCGATTCAGGGCAGTCTCCCAACACGACTTTCATGGAAAATCGTATTAGCTTTCCAGATTGATGAAGATCATGAATTTTGGATAAGCCATGCAAAAGATACGGATTTTTCTTTAACTGCTGTTCCTTCAGATTGTCAGGTTCTAACTTCAAGTTTTTAATTGTAGATTAGATTATGTTAATGGCAGAATTATAGAATCTCGCCCACTAAGTTTTTGTAGATAATTTTATTATCTTTCCAGAGAATCCTAGACCACTGAATTTGGATGTACCAAATAAAAGTTTCAAAATTCCCAAGTCAGTAGTACCGAAGATAACAGAACGGTCTTCGGGATTAAAGACAAAGGCTTAGATGGGATTATTTGATCTTTTGGTCACCTGAGAAATTGTAGATATACTAGTGTAGATTCCAGGAAAATTGGATTCATGACTTTTGGAGTTTTTACTCAAAAGTTATGGATTTTCCTTTGATAGCTGTCTGTTTGGACAGATTAAGATTTGGGAGTGTATCTGTTAAGTCTCGGGTTGCGATTAAGAGCGATTGATTTCATTTTGTTCTATTGCTATGCTGTGTAATTTTGAATGATATATTTAGTATACTTTACGGTTGCTAGGTAGTGGCGAGCACTGGTGTTAGAGCCTTTCCATCGTCATCCGTCTTTCGATTAAGGCAAGTACATGGTAGAGTGGTGAACAATGGGTTGTTCGCTATAATCATTGATTTTACTTATCATGCTATTTATTATGCTTTCATTCAGCTTATTCTTATACATGATATTGATGACCTTGAGTGAATGAGATTATGATATTGATATAATGAGGAGATATTGAGTTAATGAGATGGATTATGTTGATGAATAAATAAAGATGTCGCATCATTTACATTCATCATGACAGGAGTTGCATGAACCAGGTCGGTGAGAAAGTCATGTAACTATTCCGGTGAGGTCGGTGAGAACGATATATGACTAATTCGGAGTACTCTAGATAAAATCCTGCTTCGGTGGGGACTTAACGGGAGTGAAGGATAGAGTGTGTCATCGACGGGTGAACACTCCGCTATACCAGTATCAGCTGATGAGATGCATATGAGCATGAGCATGTTGGTGCATTCGCATATATGAGTAAATTGTTAAATTGTGCAACTTTACCTATATAGAATATGGCTTGTTTGTTTGAGAATGAGAATGACATCAACTAAATGGATGATGATGATAACTTTGATTATGGTTAATAAACTATTGTTTATGGCTTTATTATGTATTTGCTGAGTCTTGGACTCATTCATGCTCTATTGTTGTTTTTACGTGATCATTGATGACGTTTTACTCGGGAAGGGCTAGCGCACTTGGAATCATGCACTTGACCCAATTAGTTGATTCATTGGACATGACAAACTTTTAGAATAACATGCAGATTTATATCTAGGACATGATGGTATTGAATAACCTTAGATGTTTGGTTTATGTTAATCTTGGTTTATTATTTTGCTATGCTCCTAGGACTAGATTATCTATGATTATCATAGTATTATGCTTGTGTTATTGTGACCCGTGGATGGATTTTAATGTTGATATGCTTGCTGTAATTTTATAGTAAGTTGATGTAAATTAGATGGTTAAAGTAGTTTAGTGACATTATAGGCTCAATCTTGGGCTAGGGTGTTACACCTATGGGTTTAGTGGAACTTCCTTGACTTGATCATTGGGCTTTGGTATAGGTTTAGGCTTCGACTGCTTGGTCGAAGGCTGACTCTTGCCTGCTTCTCGAGTTGGTATCTGGCTGATCATTTCGAGGAATTTTCAGTTGCATGTAAATGCTATCATTTTGTCACGACAAACTATGATTACTCCTTTGGGACCTAACATCTTAAGACATTGATAACCATAATGAACAGTCATTTGGAATTGTTCCAAAGCTGGTCGTTCGAGTATGGCATTGTATGTCGTGTCGAAATCAACCACATCAAATGAGATTTTTTTGTCTGAAGTTCTTTGGAGAACCAAATATTCCAGGAAGAGAAACTTGTCCAACGAGTTTGGTTGAAGACCCCAGTACGATCCCATGAAATGAGTATCGTACAAACTTTACCTTGGTCCTAGGTACTTGCATCACATCCAAGGCACTTGTGAACAATACGTTTAATGAACTCCCACCACCAACTAATACATGATTTACTCGACAGTTGTTGATGGTAGGCTTGACCACAATCGGACATCGACCTGGTCAAGTAGAAGGCATTAAACAATCACTCTTCTCGAAAGAGATGGTGACTTTCGACCACTTGGGTAATTTATTGACAAGAGGAGAGTCAATGGAGTTTACCTAACGATCGACAGCTTTGAGTTGTCGTTTTGACTCGTATGCGACGATGGTGTGCTTCAGATCTTGAAATGGCATCTCCTCATCGTCGTCCGACTACTTTCAACCGCTTGTTTGTCCTACCTCCTTGAGTGTAGGAGGGGGTCCTTTGCAGCATAGTAGTCCTTGAGTTTTCATTGGAAAACTCAGCAGTTGCAAAGGTCGTGTCCTTTTTTTATGGATAGGACATCACCTAGACTTGTCATTCTTCCGTTCGGGGTGTTTTCCCTTGCTCCGATCGGAGTATGATTTGGAGCTTCGAGGCTCCTTATCACTTACGACCAAAACTTCCTTGGAGCTATTGACTTGAGACTTTTGGACTTTGGTTTTGCTCTTCGATTTCTTGGCCTATTTATCCTTTTTACAACTTTCACATGCTTCTTGAGTATCTTTATCATCTCGATCGATGGTTCTGTTCCAGTCGACAGCTTCCATAGCAATTGCATATCGGTCGTCCATCTCAAAAAGCTCAGCACGCGGACTCCATACTTAAATACTCTAATAACATAAAAGTTAGAAATCTCAGGTATTGAGTTGCGAACCTAACTAAAATACCTGATGAACTGGCACAAGGTCTCATGGGAATTCTTTCTCATTCTGTGCAGGTCATTCTCCTTCACAGGACGGTTGTAGGTGCCCTATAAATTGGCCAGTAGTAGATCGTAGAGATGCTGCCATGAAAAGATCGACTCCTGTGGCTGATTTAACAACCATGATAGAGCAGACCCTTCGAGTCTAGTAGGAAGGTAATTTGCCATGACATGCTCTCGTCCTCCTTCTCGAACAACAGTTGTATAGATCTGAAGAAATTTTATGGGATTTTGTGACCTGTCAAATTTCTCTATGTTCACCGGTCGAAACCGTGGCGGCCAGCTAACTGCTCGAAGGTCAGGCGAGAACTCCAGATATCCGATAATTACATCATGACGCCTTCTTTGCGCCTTCTTTGCAAGAAAGAAGGGTTGATATCACCAGGTGATCGTACAAGACAATGCCCAATGGCAGGTGGACATGACCTACCATAGGTCTCAGTCCTTTGAGGGAAACACTCCTCGTATTCCATCTGTTGTTGCATGTTCCTAGGTAGAAGTGGTGCTGTTGCAGAATCCTAGATAGAAGTGGTGAACGATCACCTCCCCTAAGAGCTTGTCGATCACCGGATGTCTGAAGAACTCTTCTCCAAATAGAGTTGTGGTTAGGGGAGTGGCCATAACTATTGTTGTGCCGTTCTCCATGGGGAGAGTCATTCGAATGACTAGCGTTTGACGGAGTCGCCCTGGTATGACTACCAGAACGATGTCGATGAGTTTGCTCAAGCCTGACCATTGTGCCCCGAAGCCTTCGTGCAATCTCTTCAGCGAAGAGGTCGTAGCCTAACGCTTATCCAAGCTCTTGAGTCGTGTTCTCGATCTGGTCATTTATACGTTGAAGTTCTTGAGCTTCCTCTGACCGATATTGAATGCATCTACGTAAATTTTTCTGGGTTGCAATCCTTCTCCTCCAGATGGTCTCATATTCATCCACATCTGAGTTTGCCTCAGTGGAGAGCGATCATTTCTAGGATTTCTTCCGCGCACATAATGGTGGTGATCCTGTTTATCGCCGGAGGCGTCCTCGCCATCACAACAAGAGACCGAAGTGAGTAAGTGATGGGAAGCATCACTAGCCCGGCCTCTCAGAAAGAGATTAGGCTATGAGGGGAGGACAAAGTCCTCTTGGATATGATTTACACTTGTGCCTGAGTCCTCCTAGCTTGAGGAGTAGTCGAATGACAACATCTTGCAACTTAGAGCAATCCCCTCCAAGAAGGGGAATTCAGGGTTATAACCGTTTCCAATCGAAGGTGAAGCCTGCGAGGGTACGGTCGACTCCGCAGGAAAAATGGGCTCGACCACGCACCTCGTGGTGGTAACCAAAGGGTGATGATCACAAGATGCTGGTTGATCCTGGAATGATGAATTACAGGACTTGCTGGGCTAGATCGGACGACCTAAGACGGACTTGAACATTTGGAGGGGAACCCTCGCCATGCTCTGTACTTGTCTTGGTGCTGTTATGATCATGATCGAATGGACCCTTGCCCTTTGAGGAATCTGGTTATTCATCTGGATGTAATATTGTGGGAGAAAAATAACCCTCATCAACTCTGTTCGCGACATGGTCTCTTGGGTCTGGTGAAGGATCCCTGGAAACAGCATTACCATCGGACGAAATAATACTCTGCTTGTATTTGTAGCAGGCATCTATGTCGAGTTCTGCGTATTCTGCCAACTCGAACCGGTTCTCCTTATTCCACTCTCCTGCCTTGAAAGCATGAGAGTAAAAAAAATCAAGAGAACTTGCTGAAAAGGAATCACCAAAAAATTTACCCCACGGACGGCGCCAACTGTCAATGATCTAGTATCGATCTTATGAATAAATATTTGGGGGGTTTCCTAGAATTAGTACCATGCAGAGAAAGGCACATGGATTTAACAGTTTAGGCCTTCTCTTGGAAGAATAATAACCATACTCCTGTGTTGTTGTATTAACTATGCTCTTTACAATTGGGAAGAACATCACTAAAACTAATGCTTAATGACTTCTTACTGTAATCTCTTATTTCCCTCCTCCCAATGTCCATGGACTTTAGCCTTTATATAGCACATGAATGGGTGACAGTACTCCAGACCAAGAGGCGCCTTAACGCTTAATAAAGTGCTTACGTTGATTGAAGTTATCGTCAGAGAGATAACCCTCCACATCGCCTGGCAGTTATTGTCAGAGACATAGGTCTAATACATGCAGTTATCCGGGAGGATAACAGCGTATGCTAGCTTCTTTGTGTTTTAAACACATCGCAAAAGATTCCTTAGTCAATTGGGCCCACATATCAGTAGGCTTTGTTGACTATAGGATAGTCGTAATTGACCTGATCGTAGAAAATGCTTATGACCATAAGGTGGCCGTAGGAAGGCTTACAACCATGATGTGGTCATAGAAAGGCTTATGACAGCCATGTGGTCGTAGAACATCTTACGATATACAGGGGGTCGTAGGATGGTTTACAATCGATCATCTTAAGTTTTTTCCCTTATGCTCGATAAGGGGTATACTCAAGACTATCATGAGGATATTATTATCTATAACAACAATTACAGATAAACAATTTAATTAATTGAGGATTATTAGATCCCTGTCACATTGTATTACATCAACCCTTCTATAGAGGAATCAAGTTATTTAAAAGGGAAATGTTTGTGCACTCTTCGAATACACATTTTTCTGTTGGAGGGAAATGTTTTGGTTTGAGAAAATTTGTCAGTATAATTAAATTTCAAAATAACATATTACCTGGATTCCTGGGAACTACAAGAACTGCATCGACCAGTGGAGCACAATTTTAGCAGAAAGAATATTCGAAGAAAGAGGAAAAAATAATATTATTTTGGTTTCAAAATAATTTCAGAAATTATATTTTGACAAAAGGTCCAACTTTCGGTCACTTTTCAAAAATACCCTTGTTCTTTGGACATTTTACAGAAGAGTCCTTATCTATTTTAAAACATAAAAGAGCAAAGTACGGGCCTCCATGAAAATGTTATCAGATTTAAAAATAATTCGAAACCAGCTTTAGAGAGCTCCGATAAACTACCAAAACTATCATTTAACCATCCAAGTTTTACCAAATGCCACGGGAAGTATTTTTACCATCTTATACCCAAAATGCAAGGTGTCCCTTGAGGTGGCAACAACTCAATTAAACCAGAATTTCCATTTGTCAATTAGAGATTCCTTAGGTGAGAAGCCTCACATGTCAACAAAAGCACCATGGCCGGCTAGGCCATTTGCATCTAATCATTTTAGCTAAGGTGATCTCATCCCTCTACTTCTCATCTCCTTTTTCTTGATTCATGGCTCATGCTTTGCATATTTTGCTATGGAAAGGGAAGGGGGTACGGACAAGAAGGACAAGGGAAGAAGGAAGCCAAGCCATCAAGCATCTCCTAGTCATCATCATCACCATCATCTCATCTATTCATTATCGCTACCATCAAGCATCATCTCTTTGCATCAAGGTGTGTATGAAGAATGCTTTGAAATTTAAGAATGCTATAGAAAGTAAAAATGTTTAATGATGCTTCATGTGATAGATGTGTTCTGGATGCTTGATGTGTTCTGGAAATTATTTGAGTAATTAGTATGTGTAGGTTTGATCTCAGATTTCCTTGTAATATCATGTTAAATAAAATAGAATTAATACTAGAATATCAGAATTTGGGAAGTGGATCACCAACCACCAGGCCCAAGCCCATGCAGAGTCAGCAGGGGTAGGGACTGGCTAAAAGGCTAGGGCCAGCCCTGCCCTAGCCAGACCTCCAGCTGTGCATGCCTTGCTGGTTCCCTAGTCGCTGGCTACCGAGCTCCAACCCCTGCGCACCGCCCTGCCCTGGCTGCCAGCTTCCTATCGCTCCTGCTCTAAGCCATGCATACAACAACATGCATCTGCGTGATGTGCGCACGTTAATAACCGCCTATGATAGTACGCAACACAGACGGTTAGAAAAATTGCATATGATGATCTCATGTCATTATTGACTAATAAACTTAAACGGCTCATGAAACCGTCTGTGATGACGTTTTTGAACCGCCTGTGATTACCTTTTCTACAGTGGTGTGTGTTGTGCTACTAGTACATGCTGCCCTGCCACACCTAGATAATTGCTTGCCTATATATATATATATAGTGCTAATGGGTAATTCAGTGCTAAGGTGCTAATACCAATATTGACCGTTGGAGGTGGGAGCATGCATGGTATTTAATGAAGATGTATTAATGAATGTGCATTAAAGGTGGGAACATGCAAAGTGATTAAATGGTTTAGACGTTATATATATATATATATATATATATATATATATATATATATATATATATATATATATATAGAGAGAGAGAGAGAGAGAGAGGGTGCAACATGCAATTGATGATGTTGCGGTTGTGATCATCTGTGCTGCTGCTTGTAACATCCCAATTTTTTGAGCTTTTAAAAATTATTTATTAGTTAGTAGTTGGAAAATTCTACATTTGGACTTTGTTTGAATTTTTAATTAAAGCTTAATATGGACTTTTAGCATCAAAATAATTCAATATGATTAATCACAACATCAACAATTGTCAAAACTATTTTATTTGGATTCTATGTGCTTGAATATATTTTCTAGAATTTTTCTGAGCTCATTTGCTATTTTCTAATTTCTATTTGGATTTTTCGCTATTTTCTAGAAAGAAAAACTAATTTAAAATCCTAAAACAGTGTTTGGGCCGAAACCCAAACCCTATTCCGTGCGGCCCAGCTTGCCCGCGCACGCGCCCCCTGCCTCCGACTGACATGCGGGCCCCGCATGTCAGCCTCTCCCTCTTTCTCGTGCCCGCCTCCGCTAACAGGTGCCCACCGCATGTCAGCCTCTCTCCTCTCTTCAGCTGCGTGCTATGTCCGGTCCCACCCGTCAGCCTGCGCGTTGTCTTCTGGTACGTGTCTTCGCCCAAGCCGTAGTCACTGACAAGTGGACCCCACCAGTTTCGTTGTTCTTCATCTCCAAATGGGACTTCGGTTCCGATTACCTCGCGCGCGCGCCGTTGGCCTCGACACGGATTCCAAGGTTCCTCAGCCCAATTTAAAGCCGTACCTGCGTCACGAGGATCACATCCACCTTCGTCGCCTTTTCCCTGAATTCGCCAACCCCAACGCACCGCCTTTTCGTCGGATTTGGAGCTCGAACCTAGCGCCACCCAGAGCTTCTTTGCTGGATTCCTTCGCCGTCGGTGAGCGTCAACCATTGTCAAGTACACCCTTGAGTTCGCAGCGTCACGGCTACCTGATGCGCGTACTCTTCTTTCTGGAGGAACACTAGTTCGCCGTCGCCTCGTCAAGCCACGCCGCTCCGCTGCTCATCTTGTCACCGCCGTCGTTCTGGTCGTCGCCAGTGACATTTGACTGCATCACCAGATTCCCCGAGTCACGCTCGTCCAGATGCGCACTTTCGTCGTCACTGAACCACCGTCGTTTGCCGGATCAGAGGTCGCCAGAGCATCGCCGGCGTTCTACCAACGTGGACGCCCACGTGTGCTGCCACCTCTGCGTTTGTGCCTGCGTGTCGTCTACGTGAAGCTAAGTCAGCCGCCCCCTCAGCGCTGACGCGACAGTCCAGATCCAAAACCCGTATACCGGTTCGGTGGACTTGGTTTACCGTAAGCCAAGTTGCTGACATGTGGGTCCCACATGTCAGAATTTCTAGGGATTTGTTTTAAATCCAAAATTTCTTCATTGACGTCATGCTGACGGCATAATCTGATTTTTCTTTAGAAAAATATTTCAGAAATTCCAATTTAGGATATTTTCTTGAGTTTTGATCTTCCAAAGGCCATATCTTCTTCATCCGAACTCTGATTGAGCCCATTCAAATTCCTAAATTCATCTAAATTTAAGATCTATTTATTTAAATTTTTATTTAATTTTTGGAGTTTGTTTTGTCTCTATTATTTATTTATTTTATTTACGAGTAGACGTTAATTCTTCGAGGACTTTTGAAGGAGTGCACCAAGATCAAGACCAGTACCTAGACCTATTCCAAGGTAAGTTATACCTTTGATCATATTGAACCCAGTTTTCAAAATACTTTATTTCAAGTTATTGCATTCTATTTAAAGTATTTATTTAAATGGTTTTGGGTTTAGTTATTAATCCAATTTATTATATCCACCTTATCTACTGTTATGCCATGATCTTTTGTCACCCTAAGTTGGTTCATTATTGGTTGGTATTATCGTAGCACCACCAACGTGGGTTAGTTAGATATGAGTAGATTGCTTAGCCATGCTACGTGTCATCATCTCATGTGAGTTGTAGATATAAACTTGACTAATTGATTATGGAACTGTGTGATAAAATAGTATGTGTTGTGTGCTATTACTCGTTGATGGCTTGTGTTGCACTTAACCAACGGGGTGGGAAAAGATTTAGACTGAGCCAAGTGGTGAAAATTGTGTGATATGGTGAAAACTGTGTAAATGATAATTTTGGTTTGTGTGACATTTAGTTAGAAATTGGAAGTCTTGCCTTGGTCAATTAAGAACTTAGCTTTGTGCGCTATTGAACTAAGCCTTACTGTAGACCACATGCCTGGTATGGGACGGGCCTAACTTAGTAAGTTATGGAGTGTTGACATTGACAACTCAGGTTGTAGGTTAAGCTGTGTGACGGGTTGGAGGTGTAATTCTCACATCACAGGACGGTTCGCCGCTTTCCTGTCCAACGGTTGTGTCGTACCAAGTGCTATGTGTATCGATTGGACGGCAGTAAAGCACATCGGGAGTGTTAATACTTGAGATAGAGTTTCTGAAAGGTTTTGTTATGATCAGTGCTAGATACAATGATTATATTGTGTGAGTAAAGTGTGTAATCTCTGCAGAGTGTTAATCAGTCTATTCGAATAGCTACGTCTCCGGTCATGGACATGCTCGGGGATTTCACGCGAGGGGTAGATTTTGATAAAATATTTGAGAAGGGAGCTGTGTGATCTAAGTCATATGGCTGTGTGAATAACTTATTTAGACTCTATGCCCTTTGTGAAAATAATTGTCAAATTATTATTTTTATTTATTTTAAATATTGTTTTCAATCTATTATTCATATTTAATTGCAAATATTACTTTATGCAAAATAACCACATAAGCCTTTTGTTTGGAATACACCATCATCTATAAATTGCATTCTATGGTATGACTTGTGAGTACGGTTGTGTACTCATGATTGCTTCAAACAATCAACATAAGTGGATGAGTCTTCGCTTGCTTTTGAGGAGGAGTTCTACGAAAGTGCTGATCGTTAGGGTCTTGATCCCAGTCGGTTACCTGTGGTAAATTGATGGGATTCCGCTGGAGTTAAACTTTGTTCCGCTGCTGCTACTTTATTTATTGTCAGTTCTGCGTGGCTTAATAAATGTAAACTCGACCATAAGGTCAACACCATTATTTGCTATTCAAATTAGTCGTTTATTCTATTAATCGTCTTGTGTGGATCAATATTCATCTATGTTGATACTGTGTGCACTAGTATGATCCTGGACTATTGCAGAATAAACAGAGGGTCCAGAATTGTATTTTTTGATCCCGACACTGCTGCTGCAACAGAGGACATCAGGAGCAAGAAGGGAGGAAGAAAGGAGAAGAAGGGAGGAACAGAAAGGTGAGGGAAAATTCAAGGGGTTCGAGATCGGCGATATTTTTCTTGTGGGTAGCATCTCATAATCTCTATATTTATCATAGGTTAGTAGTTATTCGATTTGTAGATCGATTGGTCCAAGGGAAGTGTAGATTTATATAAACCCTACATCGTTGAGATTAGACGCAGGGCCTTGCAGGGGTAATTCAAGATATTTAGGCTTGGATTTAGTGGTTGGCCCAATTAGGGAAAAGTTGGAAAAAATCGTTAACTTTCCAGGAAGGTTTGGATCACTAGAATCGAAGTAGCGAGTGAAGAGTTACAGCCTCTGAAAGGTCGCTGTCCAAAATTTGGACGTAGCTGGCAGATGTTGTGTAGACGGGTCAGTTTTATCTAGTAGATGGCAAAATTAAATTGTGGTGGCAACTTAAATAAGTTAGGAAATTTTATGTAGTCCCTTTGGATGCGACTTTAGTAAATTAGGAAATTTTGTGTAGTTTTCAAACAAATTGTGTGAACGGAGCGGTTTACGTGATCCGACCCCCTTTGGATGCGACTCTAGTTTGTTAGAAAATTTTGTGTAGTTTTCAAACAAATTGCGTGACTGGTGCGGTTTACGTGATCCGACCCCCTTTGGATGTCCGAACTCGGTTTCATGGTGACCCAATGGTTTTATTTCCTGTGTCTGTATCCGTCCATGTAGGATACATCTACTCTCGTTGTCGACCGGGGAAAGAATACGCCCCGTGGTAAAAAGATTTCGGATGATTTTGGCAGATGACTTTTGCTGCTTGTGGACCTGAGATTCTAGCTAGGGAATTTGATTTTAGCAGGATGCTATCGATCTTGTACGAACGCTTAATGCTCAAACATGCTGATCAGATCTTTAAATAAAGTCGGTGCTTTATGCTTCGGTGAGTCAGGTGTGGTACATTTTCTTTCCACTGCCGCCAGCTTGTCGGTGGTGATTAAACATATTACTTTGATATTATCCATGTATTGGAACAGTCTCCCGGTAGTCCGGTCAATAATCAAATACACTTACTAATATATATTGTGATCAGTTACATAAATACAAAACTTTGGTTCCAAAAACATTAGTACAAAACTTAGCTCACCTTTGGTTTATCTACAATTACTGCATATTTCCTTCTTAATCTTCTTCATTACAGGAAAGTCCTTTTCTTTTGTCATGAATTAATGACCATTGCACTTTAATATATGCCCAGTGACACCGGCGTGTTAATGAAATGATACAAGCATCATTCATCCAAAGAAATATACCTAAGAAGTTGCAATAGGTATCCATTGATTCCAAAAGCCATTGAGATACGAATTAATGCTCGAGGACTACCGATCGTGACAGTTTTGGCGGCCAATTCCATGGGCTAGCTAAGCTAGCCATATATACACGAGTGATCCTTGGAACCACTTGTGTACATCTAGCTCGCTAGAAGAATCATGCGTGCGGACTGAAATACTTTTATGCCCGGAATACATTTATGCACGTCTTTTTAGTTTTACATAAGAAGTGAAATAGGCATCCACCGACTCCAAAAGTCAAGGTGGAGGATCTATATATAAATTAAAGACTACAGTAAAATTATTGTATTACTTTTCTAAGTACTACTACGGTATTGCACTGTGGTACTATAGTAAAACACTACTCACTATCTCACGAAACATTATTCGTATGATGGACATCTATAGTAATATAGATGATCAGGATCCTCTCAAGATATGAATTCTCGAGGACTACTGACCTTGAGAGTTTGGCGAAGGCTGCTTGTGTACATCTAGCCCGCTAAAAGAATCCTATGTGCCGACTGAAATACTTTTATGCTCGAAATACTTTTATGCATTCCTTTTTTAGTTTTACCCTTTTTCGTAATATCGGCGAATGCATTACATTAAGGCACATCAGTCAGTATGTTTTTTTTTTCAAAAAAATTTGTCCACGAGCGCCTCTCGATTTTCTTAAGAAATTAAGTAGGCACACGAGAGGTTCGACATCAGCCAGTATGCACAATTTTGAAACATATATATGGATTCAGAACATTCAGCACCAATACTCCTGCATAGGAAATTAGATCATCTGTACTAGAGAGGAACGGTACCTACAATATAAATGAGTATGCTATATTGAATAATGTACAACACTACAGCAAAAAAAACTATAGCAAAAGTATATGATTTTACTGTGGAGTTATTTTTGTTGTAGTATAAATAATGTATCACTCGATCTGAGCCGTTAAATTCTAATTTGATGATCGTAATGCAAAGATAGGAGACGGCCATAATGCGGAGGACTATTCAACCTCTACATTTAGTCCTACAACACAAAGGATCCGGTTCCCTCCCTTGTCGATTTTCGATCTGGCACTAGTATTATTGGGTTGTGGGGCCACAAGAGCTCTGAGCCGTGGAACGTGCACAGGCACCACCCATCATATATATCGTAGTCCATGTACAGGAGAAGGTCAGCTAGCCTGTGCAGTTTGACCTCCCTCGCACGTCAGTCTGAATTCTGAAAGAGCTATCTAGCTAGACTTTCCTTTTTCTTCTTCTTCTTCTTCATCTCTACGCGTATTGGTTGGTGTACAGTGCTTGGATTTGCGAGCGTCTTGCTCCAGCCGAGTGTGCACTACTGCATCCGTCAGTTAATCTGTCGGGCGAGCAGTACAAAACTGGAAAGGATAATATTTCCATAAGCATACGACGCCTCCGTAGTCGTGGATGTGATAATTAAGATACCAACATTAGGCTCCAGTGTTGTCTGCTGACGACGTCCAAATGCCGAGAAAATTACAGTAATTCTTCCCCATCCTATTTCAATACTCCTCGACCACCTCCTTAATCATTAGCGCGGATCCAAATGCTTTTTGTGAGGATTCCTCAACCAGCATGACGCGATTTGTGGATCGCGCCAAAGGTCCTTTAAGACTTGACTCGCCCGAATTCTGACAAACAGAAACTAATCGCCAGAATCTGCTTATTAATTTCCATGAGCACTCAGGTTCATCTCCCACAGTTAAGTGAAAGAGAAACCGGAGTACGTAGCATATGACTATTAGACTACATATATGAGCAAAAAGCGATTCTAGACAAATGATTCTTCGTAAGTACTGCTCTTTTTACCGCTATGGATTAACATCCATATTTTCCTGCTTTATCAGTTGTGCTATGGGACCATGCAAGAGGCACACGGTTGTGCTGTCCGGTACCACCGCCAGAATTCAACTCTCTCCGGACAACTACACTTTCTACGTTGGTCCCCTGAAAGTCCATCGGGCTCTGCCCTGACATTGGTTGGAATTTCAAAAATGACAGTACATATCTTTACTACAGTATTATAAAAAGGAGTGTATCTGTCCTCTACTCTCTCTTGAATCGATAGAAATTTTTTATGGATAAATATGTGCAAATATGTATAAGATACTTAAATGATCTTACGTGGATAACTATATTATATGTGTTTGTGGTTTATGGTAAAATTCTATGTGGCTTATTGATTAGATGAAAATTATGTATGAAATTTTTATTTGTAACGATAAGGTGGTTTTCTAAGTTTATAAATTATATTAGGTTTTCTAAGTTTATTTGTAACACACGCACGGACAATCAGCTAGTCTATAAAAAAAACAAAATTGGGAGTGGCCTAAATATGAATTTAATTCAGAAGAATAGACACATGAATCCAAGCCATGGAGAAGGCTGATCAGTTACTAACATTGGTTGGAATTTTATTACTACTATTTTTTTCTACCATCAATAATTGCTCTCGATCTGACCCTACTTTAAGTTCCACTGAGCCACACCACCACGCGCACGCGCTATGCGTACTGATGGCTTCTTCATACTGTTAGTGCGAGCAGTCGAGCCCGGGTAAATAGTTAATTAGATGTAACATGTCAACGCTAGAGGAATAGAAATGGAAAGGAAGGTGTCCAATTAAAGTCATTCAGTGGTCAAGGGCACATAGGCTAGAATTGACAATGGGGAGGTGAAAGTGATATGTCAAACTCCGAGAAATATATATCGGGCAGATTAGCCCAGTAACACAGTAATCATCGGTATTTAGATAAATAACATTCAAATTAAGGTCGATTGCGAAATAACACCACGAACAATTAAGATTTTTGAAAATAACACTGTCGTCACTCAGACAGACATTAGTATGTAAAAAGACTTATGTGCCCTTATTCTATTTCCTTTTTAATTCTTTTTTCCAAAGACTTCATATAAGCGAACACATTTGGAAGCGCTTCGTCGGCAACATTCGACGCCACCGCCAGCGAAGAAGTAGAAGCCGTGAGCTTGGCCTCCGAGTATATATGCGCGTTGCACACCTCACCTCCTCTCCTTCCTCTTGCCTCCCTCATCATCCCCACTCCATCTTCCTCCTCCCCCGAGCTCAGAGAACCACCGCTGTGCGTTGGCTACGAGCTCCGCCCATGCGCGAGTGCCTCTTCGGTGAGCTCCTTCCCCATCCTCTCGCGTCAAAACGTGTTCCCAAGGACTCTACAATTTCCCCCAACTAATTTTGGGTTTCCTCGACTACAGCCTACCGGCAGCTTCGTCTTCCCCACGCACGGTGAAAATCGCCGCCACTACTGTCATTCTTCACACGGTATATCCTGGTTCGATTCCTCTCACCAAAAGCATCCCTTACCTCCCCTAATGTTCCCCACCACTAATTCAAGTCGTCTTCCCACAAGTCACCACCCCCACATTGAGCCTCCCACGCCGCCCTCGGCTCTCACTGCCAGCCTGCCTTGGCTTGTCTCCGTCACCACCACCTGCACCGGTGAGCTCCCCTCACTCATCTCGTGCTCACGCGCCCCCTTTTCTCCTCTCACCTGCGTCCCAGCGCCACCGCCCTTTTCTTCCCACCCCACCCTGGCCCGTGCACCATCGCCCGCATGCCACCGAGCTCCTTGAGTTGTGCTACCACCACCCGTAAGTTCTCCTCAGCCATTGCGCTCCATTTTAGCTACCCACAACCACCGCCGTCATCCCTCATGACCGGCGTCGAGGCCACCTGGCACCTCCTCTGTTTTCCCTATGAACGTTGGAGGAGCGAAGAGGGGTAAAACAAGTATTAAAGTTGTATTCTCTCACGTCATGTATCCCTTCTCGTTAAAAAAGGATGAAAAATATGACGACAATGTCATTTTCAATAATATCAGTTAATTGTTCACAGTGTCATTTCGCAGTCGACCTCGATTTGGGTGTTATTTGTCTAAAAACCAATTATTACACTACTGCTGAGCTAGTTTCCCCATATATATTTGCGCCAGTAGTTGCACGCATGCTCACCTATATATGTCTTCCCCCAATGAGGTGAAGGGTTGCTGGTTAATTAATAATGACTTCTGCTTAATTGGTTAATTAATTAAATAATATCCTAGTGTTGTTGTGATCGACACGGTGCCATTTGCTGCCGGTGGAAGCGGCCTACAGCAGGCAGGAGTATGCTGGAAAATAAAGAGAAACAGAGCACGCTTTGCCTCTGAGCTTTTATCCCCGGCCCATTAATAATTGGTTATATTTCTCCCATGGAATCTGCTCCGAATTGAAGGGATAAGAAAATTGTTAAGTTTAAGTGTGATACGAATTGAGTTTCCTATTCTAATTCATAGTTCTACTCTTACACAAAGTCTTTCATTTACCACTATAAATATATCCATATACTACATAGGAAAATCAATAGCTTCATTGTAAATATCCCCTCATATAGTGATATTGTCTTCATGCGTCCATAGTTTTTTACAAATGAGTTTTCCACTTAAAATTTGTGTTACTCATTCCTATTTTCTTTGCATGATTTGCAACAAGTGATATTAGAGCACCGGAGATCTCGCGAGTTGCAATCTGAATAGACGTCAAATTCGAGGCCATCTCCACATCGAAGACAAGGGGCAGTTCTTTCTCCATGTGTAATAAAGCAGGAAGTTACAATTTATTGCTAGGACCCACATAGTTGTACCAGCAAATTCAGGATTTCTTCCGCATGGCGACTCTGAAGTATGATCTTCTGCTGCAGGATCGAGACACGAGGTTTTCTCTATGGCAAGTCGAGATGTAAGCTGTTCTTGTACAGCTAGATTTGCATGATGCTTTATTGGTTATCAATAAGATGTCCGCTGTATGGTCTCTTTAGGGACAGTGAAGAAAAGATCGTAAGGTCTTATCTCAGATTTATTTTTATCTATCAAATAATATTCTATATGAGATTTTGAAGGAGAATACCGCCACCACTTTATGGTTGAAACTGGAGCAGATTTGCATTACCAAAGATCTAACTAGTAAAATGTATTTGAAGTAGAAGCTTTATTCGCATAAGATGACAGAAGACAGGTCATTATTGAACCACCTAAAAGTGCTCAAAGAAGTACACTACTATAGAGAGGGTCATCACAGATGACTCCAAACCGTCATCACAGATGGTTTTTGAACCGTCTGAATCTATGTGTCTGTAATAACAGGAGGTTATAACAGACGGTTTGAGAGCCGTCTGTGAAAAGTCCTATCACAGTTGGTTTTTTGTGGAAACAGTCTGTGATAGTCCCGTCTGTGATAGTAGGCCTTCACAGACAGTTTCAACAAAAAATAGTATGTGATATCCCGCATATGACATACGATTTTTGGTAGAAACCGTACGTAAATGGCTACTACCACAAACGGTTTCCTATAAAAACCGTCTATGATATGTGGGATATCACATACGATTTTATGTTGAAATCGTCTATGAAGGTCTACTATCACAGATGGTTTCTACAAAAAACTGTTTGTGAAATGTAGGATATCATAAACGGTTTTTGATAGTAGCAGTCTGTGATATGCAACATATTACATATGGTTTTTGGTGGTAGCCATCTGTGATTGGATACATATCACAGACGGATGTTAGTACTAGCCATCTGTGATTGCATACGTATCACAAACGGTTGTTAGTAGTAGCCGTTTGTGAGTACCATTCACAGATGGTTTATTTCACAAAACCGTCTGTGATAGTTCGTTCTATACCTAAATATATTTTGATTTTTCGGCTAGCCTCAAATAATGCTAGACATGCCCTCTAAAAATAAGAAAGTAGAATACAAATATATCATAATTGATTTGATCTAGAATAACTCAAAGTGATTTGCAAACTCAATATCAATTACAAAGTCACTTTAATGATCTAATTACAAAGTGATTTGATTACAACTCAAAGCAAATTACAATAAATCAGAGTCGCCAGCGTAAAACTCTCGACTCTGTTTAATGATCTCCCTTGTTATGAAGGTGGCGAGCCATCCTCGAACTTCCACGAGTAAGTCTAGATCGAAGCTACTTTATGGTATTTTCATGCCCTGTCTAGCAAGAGTAAAGTAGTAAGCATATATATGTAAATTCATAATTATGAAAAGATTGACCTCTGGATCTTTCGTCTTAGCACTCGTGATTTCCAGCATATGACGACAAACATAGAATGCACATATGTTGCCTTGACGTAGCTGCTGGTGGCACTGTAAAAATAGAAGTGTGATATAGGATATAGGTATAGTTAGTCCGAGAGGCCAGGTTACGAAGTGTGAGCAGCTACCGGAAATCGCGTCCGATGTCGCAGTTTGGTGCCCTGTTTATTATGTGCCCCTCGCTCGGCAACATAGGCGCTAAACGACCAACGTGATTCCAAAAAGTTTTCATTGAACATTTCAAACGAACAAAGACTACAATGGAGTTATGTATAGAGTACTTTTTGCACAAAGGTGAAGTCGTGCTTGTTATTGACTAGAGAATCAATGTATATTACATTGTTCTACTTTGGTAAAATGACTAGAAGAACCCAGTGCCACCTACTCATGTATGTCATTTTAGTCATTAAACCTATGTTCGTGTTGCGTATAAAGCACAATTGAAATTTGTAAAGCAAGTAGTGAAGCACTTACCTGTAGTTGTAGGGCACCAGTATGTAGTCCTTGTCGTTATGAGTATGCAATCCATTCGTTATGTACTTCTCGATGTAGTTTGCGTCTTCGCGGATGCATTGCTCTGAGATCAAATGTGGGTCGAGAAAACCCACCGCTTGTCGCCATCGCCGGCATTGTTGCATCATGTATCTAAACATAAGCAATGAGTTATGAAATTTATCGGTATTGCATGAATGTAGAACTTGATTGTACACACTTACAGTGTCCAGCATCGTAGAAGTGAGGCACCGAGAGCGTCGAGGTTGAATAGATCAAATAAGTCTTCGAAGCACATGACGAAGTAGCCCGGCTTGTGGTGGAAATGGTTCTTATTGTAGCTGACAGTGAATTCAGTAGGCCGGTCTTCCCTCACCTCGTCGGTTTGCCGCATACACCAGTCATGCAAAGTCTGGCAAGCCAAACCATTGCGGCATAATGCTGTGTAGTTGACCAATGGTATTCCGAGGGAGAACGTCCTAGACTTGTGAGGCACCTTAATCTTCGTCGATTTGGCCTTAGCGCCTCGCGTGCTAGTTGTCTTTCTCGAAGACGACTCGACAAACTTTTCTTGTTTCTTCAGCGTTGTCTCCACGGTACGGGATACATAGGCCTTCTAAAGCGGCACTGTAGGGTCCAGGGCGATGTCCCTCTTGGTCCACTGGACAAAAGTGTGCACGGCAACCCCTAGCGTTATTATGTATTCATTTGGGCTCTTCTCCAATGGGATGGACATCGAATTATCATGTACCATGTCCACCTAGACCTTGGCGTAACCCTACGCCAGTTAGGCACCATGCACCACTATCTCTTCGTTGCATGGAAACACGACCCCCCGCCCAGCCTCAACATGAATGGACCCAACCAGCACTTGGGGCCTGCAGGGCATGGGTACCTACAAAATGATACACAATTAGCTAAGGCATCCTACAGGTCTATTTTTGGAGCATCCCAGAGATATACACTACTTGGATGAGGTCGATAGGTAATTGGGCGTCGCTAAGTTTAGGAAGTGTAGGCATGGACACGATGCTACTCCGATGTTAAGGGGTACTGGCTACCAAAATCACGTGAACGTCTTACGACCGGCTGAGGATTTGATTCATTTGTTTCTGCAATGCTTTTATCTGTGCTTGAAATTATGCAGTAATCTGTTCTTTAAACTCTGCTTTCCACTGTTCTCCCCGCTCTATCTTGGATCTCTTCCGACTCCTATACGTCTCGAAGTCATGTGCAAATCTATGCTTCCAAGGTACGTAAACCCCAAGGCCCCGAGTGCGACCTGGGTGTTCCTTGTTTCACAGGGCTGTGGATAGTATATCCTTCTCTCGGACTGGTTCGAAAGAACCTTGGGATGATTCGGTACTCGGTATTTGCTGCAAGAGGCTATCATGTTATTTTAGACCCTACGAAGTTATGAACTTATTAAAAACTAGGCAGTTTGACATATCTTACTATGTGTTGGCACACCCCCTTGTCTACCGGGTTTGTGAAAGAGATGGCGTCCGACGACGTGGTTTTGGCACTCGCTCTTAACCAGTTTCGGGCGTGCTTATTGTGGATATCGTGAGGATATGTGCACGATCTCAGAATGATGAGTCAATTGGCAATGACTTTGTTGGTTTACAAAATCTCGCGTTTCGCTTTTGCTTAAGGTCGGACCACGGCGATCGATCGGTGGCTCAGGCGGTCGATCATGGTGAGAGGTCCGACCGGCGGTGGTGGCCGGTCCGACCGGTATTGCCTAAAGGTGGTTTTTGGAGCTGAGCCAAAAATAGGTTGTGTAGGTAAGTGAGGGGAGTCTCCTGGATGTGATCACATCATTTTTGGAGCTCCCAGTCAAAAGTTCTATTGAGTTGAAAATTCCAGAAGGTTTCGGATTTTCACGATGGAATTTTGGCTAAGTCTTTTTGGGTGGTCCGACCGCCGTTGTGGAATCGGTCGGACCGGCCTGAAATCGGTCGGACTGGCGATGTGGGGCGGTCAGATCGCCGATCACTTGAAGGTGAGCTTTCTTGGCATTGATGTGTTTTTGAATGTGTTTAATGTATGGATATCAATGCTTTATTGTTGCATATTGCATTGTGGAACTAACGTGGGTCAAGTTGTGAAGAACTTGTTCCCGGAGACGATTTGTTTGTCTATTGCTGTGCAGGTGGCTTGCAGGTCAATGACGTCAACGGTGAGGTGGATCGGGACTACGCTTGGAGAGCTGAGGTCCAGAATGATCATGGATGCCGGGTGAGGTTGTGTGAATCAAGCATGGTGCAGAATGGGCAAGATGGATCGAACGGGTAGTTCGTGACAGCTGGTTGGATCAGGCGGTGCGGAAGTCGGTGTAAGTCCCTGGGAGGTTCCGATGGGATTCGGACGGGAGGGACTTGGCGACGTGATGAGAGCCGCTGATCAACCTACACGTGGTGAACCAGGCGATTGCTTCAACAGTTTGTTGTGTGTGTGGGTCCCATGTGTGAGTGGGTCCCAAAAGTAAAACCCTAGGCTTCTCCTATAAATTGAAAGGGGGAGATGTAAAACCTCTTGAAGCATTCATTTGGCCCTCTTCATCTTTTTCTAGGGTTTGGAGGAGAGGAGAGGAGAAGCTAGGGTTTGGAGAGATTGTGTGTGCTCCTTGTGTGAACTCTTGTCCTCCTTAAGGGAGTGGCTTTGTAAGCATCTTGTGGGATCAATCAATCTTGTGATGCTTGCTTAAGAGATCGATTGTCTCCATTGTGTTCTTCTCTCTTTTTGATGAGTTTTGTGCTTCCTTGATTCAAAGGTTTATGCTTGGTCTCTTGACCTATTTTATCTTGCTTTGATGTGTGGGAATACTCCTAGAGTCATCTAGATCATCAACCCCCCACAAGCAAGTCTTGAATCAAGATTTTTATATTTCTAGGGTTTGTGCACTTCTTTGGTAAAATCGTCAGAGTTCGATTCTGTGAAGTGAATCTGAAGGATCATCGCTAGAAATAGGTCTCTAATATCCTTAGGGAGGTGTGCTCCAAATTTGGTCAAGTTTCATTGGTTGAATCATAAGTTGGACCAAATTTCGTTTTGGATTTGGGCATTGTTTTTCAGTACTGGACTAAATCGGTCGGACCGATTTCTATACGGCGGTCAGACCGCCCGCTTTTCAGACCGCCCGTTCAAGGCCGGTCGAGCCGATTTCAAATCGGTCGGGCCGCTTGGTTAGTGGCCGGTCGACCGCCAAAGGCCTGCACCATCAAATAAGATCCATTCTCCACTTGTGTCTTGTGGTTGAGGGGGTTATCGAATTCAGCACAAGGCTTCCTCTGTGCGCTTACTGATCTTCTTAGCTTTCATAGCTAAAGTAGTAAAGTTTGTGTTGAATTTGATTAAGGTGAGAAATTTGAGAAAGCGCCTATTCACCCCCCTAGTCGCCTTTACGGTCCTACACTCATCTATGATCTCCACAAATGGAGAGGAGACCTCCGACTGGTTGCCAGATCATCCTCACGCATCCATTCTGGGATTTTACCAGTGTACCCAGTGGTGCTGAGCCTATGGGGGTGAATGTTTTGTGCTTGGATAGCCTTGTGCGCGACACTTTGCTACTGAAATTCGTTCGTTGTCTTCAGCTACACAAAGGCGTCCCATGTATTCGACGACACGAAACTATACTTTGCGCAAGGCTTCCGATCCTTGTTCACGTACTCCGTGACAAGTTTGCTCTTAAAGGTCTTCCAAGCGTGTTCCATCGCGAGGAACGCATGCCGTCACACAAGTTCAGAGAATTCTAGTGGTATCTTGAACGATGTTGTAATTTCAGTCCACAACTGCGCTTTCACTTCGCCCGTCACATCCTTCCTTTTCTGTGTGGTGATGGGAACCCATTCCCTTGCAAGTATACTTGAGGTGGTCTGAAATGCTACCGCTGCTTTCTGGGAAAGCAAAGGGACAGCTGGTCGTGATGGTCATTCAGCCCACAACTATTTCTGATATTCCTCTAGTATGTTGCTTTTGTACCACTTTCCTCGAAGATCCTGACGCATTCGGCGACGTCGATGACGACGAGGAAGACGGTGCAGACGCCATCTCGTTTACTTGCTATCTTGCAAGATTAACAAAGTAATATCTCATAATGCTAGTTAGAGTCAATAAAAACGGCATAATTTGAAATTTATTCTAGCACAATCCAAAGCGGTGATCGTACCTTGACGGGAGGCGTAGACGAAGAGGTAGTCAAGGTCGGGGGAGCAAGGCGTCATTGAGGTCAGGGGCGCGTCGAGGTCGTAGAGTGATGATGCTGGCGATGGGAGGAGGTCGGGGGTCGCAGAGGGATGACGCCGGCACCGGGGTGAGATCGATCGTAGGTCGCAGAGTAGCTCTGAGGAGTAATGACGCAAACCCAGAGAGTAGCTCTGAGGAGTAAGGATGCAAACCCTAGTGGGTCCCCCTATTTATAAATGTATATCACAAACGGTTCTCTAAAAGAACCGTCTGTGATATCATATATCACAGACGGTTATATTAAATAACCGTTTGTGATAAGCGATCATATCACAGACGTTTTTTAAAATACTAGTAGGGTGCCTGTGCGTTGCAACGGATCTAAAATAAATAATATCATAAGTGCTAAATTGTGTTAATGTTTAACCCAATTATCATAAGACCGAATGGTATACCATTGGAATTTGAAAACATGTCAGACTGCTCCCAATCTTTAGTTCTCAACCTACCTTTATCTTTTACTGCTCTTCGCTCTAGCCCTATCAAAAGGAGAAAAAAATATATCTACTTTTACTACTCAATCTCTTTTCATTCTTTTCATTACGTGTACCATAAATAGTTAACATCCAAAAATTTATCAGTTTACATATAAGATCTTTGATGATAATTTTGCTCAAATCTTTGCAAAGATCACTTTATAAAATCAAAGACTAATACCACAGTAATACAAACCATTTCTTTGATAAAATGCAGTACTGGATTTCATTGATAGAAGAGGGAATTCACAAGGTTTACAAAAGTTGATGAAATTGTCTATTCCAAAGGATAAGCAATTGACTCAAATCAACACTGTTTCCTTAATATTATAACTTGTTAGCACTTGCATTCATTGAGTCCCAATATTTCTATGCATATTGCCTTCACATCAATTTCAACTACAATGACATAACCCATGTATATACACTATTACAGAAATGAAAGAGTCATTTTTCACAGTTGAAACCTAATTAATGAAGTTGTAGATGCATCGGTCGAGGCGAGAAATGGACACAAATGGAATGAAGTGTTCCATAGAATCTTTTAGGGCAGCAGCCATACATAAAAGTCGAGGCGAGCACTTCCCATTCACCTATACTTCTCTGACTCAATGTCAATATTAGCTACCAGACCTGCAGTTCAGAAATCATTTTCAGAGTTGTGAAGTATATCTTATTGCTGCGGAATCAAATAGCGCGGAACAAACTCTGAGAATGATGGTCAGTGTTATCAGCTATAGTATGCAAAAAGTTAGCATCAAACAAAATACACTACATGCCCCATGTAAAAATCAAGACAGTAAAAAACTTTGTCTTTCCCTGCACAACAGAAGTGACATCAAGGGCACGTTTGTGACCTGTATAATGGAAAAGTTACATCAGCACTTGTGCAAACACATCAAAGGGTAAAATTTTGAGAGGATATACGATATGGCTAGCTCCCCACTGCCTCCTACCACTGCAGCCTCTTGTCACACAGTTCTATCGTGAATATAATTTTTTTTTTGCAGTAGAAAAACTATCACAGATGGTTCTAAACAAGAACCGTTTGTGATAGTTCTTGTTCAGAACTGGCTGTAAAAATAGACTATCATAGACGATTTTTGTTCAGAACTATTTGTGATAGTTTTTTTTCACAAACGTTTTGAAAACCGTCTGTGATGCGTCATCACGGACATATAATTTCAGACTATTTAGAAACCGTCTGTAATGACGGATTAGAACCGTCTGTGATGACTCTTTATGTAGTAGTGTGAGGATATCATCTCAAAGTGGAGATTGTTTAGTTTGAGCGTGATACAAACTGAGTTTCATACCCTAACTCATAGTTATACTACTACACAGAGTCTTTGATGTAACGCTATAAATATATTCCTTTAGTCTATAGGGAAAAGTAATAGCTTCATTGTAAACATCTCCTCGTGAACTGATATTGCCTTCGTGCACATGTGGTTTTCTCGAAAGGGTTTTTCACGTAAAATTTGTCTCTTATTTATATTTTTTGTGTGCATTATTTGCAACAAGAAAACGACATCACTGCACATATCATTTATCAGTTTTATCTATGGAGGTAGGGTCCTCCACCACAAAATTAATCTTTTTTACTAGTGACTTCCATGATTTTAACTTTCCCCCTCGCTTTTGCGTGGCGTTGTTATGCCCAAACGTCAGGGGCGGAACCAGAACATCATTGGTTGGATACAGCGTCATTTACAAGTGGGATAAATGTTATTATTTTATGAAAAATGCCTGGTTAGTGTCTTAGTGGCGATAGCACACCCTGAGACAGAGAAAAACATGCTCGATCGATCATCAAATACCGAGATGAACAGGAGCGTTTTGTGTTTCTAGTCGTCTTACTCCTTAATTTCTAGTTCTTTAATGTTATAATGCGCAAAGCTTTTGCGTGTTTTCGAAAAAAGAAATAAATATGAGCTGATGTCCCATATACATATAGTAACAAGTAAATTATTTTCTAATTACTATACGTTTTTTTGGTGATATATGTCAACTATATGTGCATATCAGATTTTTACACTTACGTGAGGAGTTCTGGACTACACAATTACACTTGAATGCTGGAACGGATGTAGGTGAAAAGGTAACAGGGGTCGTAATAGTTATAATCTAACAATGTTAATGTTACGATGGATATCAACTTCTTCTTCGGTCAGGTTAGGCCGGTGTTGTGATACGTAACCCGACCCCAACCCCTCACACTGGATCAGCCACTGGTTGAAATTCGAGACATACAATCGAACAGTTGAAACATAGATTCTTGCCGTCCTCACCTGACATCACCTGTTTGTGCAACTACGTCGAGTAGAGCTAGCTTTGCCGGCCGGGGGCCGTCAGGCCCAATGGCAGAGCTCAAAGAGGTTCACGAGGTGCACCGAACCCCAAAATTTTTGAAAAAAAAACTACTAGTATATACATGTAGTAGTAATGCATTATTTATACACAAACTTACAAAACATACTATCTAAGTGTTCCAAAAGATTCAACCAGAGGGCTGGGCCAGGCCTCGTGCCGGTCCAGCGTGTTTTGGTCAAAAAAAAATTAAATTAACATTGTTTTTTTCGGCTAATATTTGTATTTTAAGCAGTCATTTTTTTTAGTTGGACCTCGAGCCATTGCCCAAGAGGCTCGAGACCCAGCTCCGCTACTGGGTTCAACTCATCCAATAGGTCAGGCCAGCGTATAGCCATCGTTAACCCCAACCAGCCCATTAGCCCAAGTGCCCACTAACTCACTAAGGCAGCCCAAACATCAATTCATGCTTCGTTCTCTTTTGCATTAGCTGCAATAGCAAGCTACCAAAGTGCACAACAGCTACAACGGCCAATGGGCAGCAAGCCTGCGCGGTGAGCGGGTGGCGGGAAGCCAGCAAGAGTGCAGATGCACTGTGCACGGTGGCCGGTGGGCAACTCGGCGAGGAAGGTGTGGCACGGCGCGGCGAGCCGTGGCGAGCTGGGAGCTGCTGTCAGCGTCGCACCATCACATCGGCCCACCGGCGCAGCGGCCATCCGTATTCTTCACGTCCTCTCGTATAATTTTGCACTCTTGTCACTAAAATGCTAACTCCACCACTGATCTGATGGTCATGCCTGTGAAAGTTAGTAGGCCTAGCTTGCACGTGCAGCAGCAATGCGAGGTGTAGCAAAATGCAAGAGCTAGCGAGGATCAAAAGCAAAGCACATGCATATTGCATATATGCATATATGCATGGAGCACCTGAGTGAGACTCAGCTCAATATGCATGGAGCACCTGAGCGAGATGCAGGTTGGTCCAGCGCTGCGCCATGTATTGTGCTGCTCCACCACCCTGCGCGCATGCACCCAACTGGTCGATATATGCTCGCACCGTTGTCTTCCAACATCGTGCTGTTTGTTTTATTAAAAATTCTAGGTTTATATATGTTTGACGTTAAAAATCCTGTAATTTTCCGTGCTCCAAACGTGTCATAGTATTAAATTTCATGCATCGATCGCAACGAGTTCATCATAAAACATAATGAATTTTTTAATATAGAACATGAGCTCCAAACATTATAAATTTTTTTTTGAGACTCTTTATACAGTGAACTTGATTGTGTAATTTTTTTAAAATTTTATATATTCTGAAATTATCTTAAAAATTAAGTGTTTATGTCTCAAAAATTAGAATTTTAGGTTTTAGAAATTAGGGTTGCATGATTTCATTTGACTTGTAATGTGGGAAGTTTAGTACCACATTACTACTCTAGGTAAGAGACACTCATTAAGGGTTTAGGCCACTGCCTGGCCTCCCTCCTCTGCACATCTGTTGGCCCATCGTTGTTGTCCCCCCTTGCATCAAGGACTTAGGAGAGCAGGTCAACGGCCAACGCATGAACTCACACTACTACAAAAAAGGCTAATACTGGATGCCTCATCACAGACGATTTTTCAAAATCATCAGAGTTAATGGTAATCACAAATGGTTTTACCAGCGCAACCGTCTCTATTACTGGATACACTAAGAACCGTCTGTGATGAGCTAATATCACAATCGTCTGCGATACTTCACAGACGGTTCTTAATATAAACCATCTGTGATAAGTATCTCATCACAGACGGTTTGTATTAAAAATCGTCCATGACGTAGAATTTTTCTTACTCTGCGATTTTACAAGTAAAATCACAAAGTAAGAAAAATTCCAAGCCACGATAAAATCACAGTTCATATTAAGAATTGTCTTTGATGAGATACTTCACAGACGGTTCTTAATACGAACCGTCTGTGATTCGTAGCGCAGGAGGGCGAAAAAATTTGAACGTGTGTGCGGGAGGTCAAAAATTTTGACGCTATCCTTATATATTATAGCCCTCAGCCTTGTCTTCCATCAGTCTCTCCCTCTCCCCTCCCCACGCTGAGCTCCGGTGACCACCCTCGCTTCCCTGTTGCGGTTCAGGGAGGAGACACAGCCGACGATGACGAGGAGGAGGGATGCGGACGAGCTCCTCGTCTGCCGCAGGAGGTAAACTGCTAGAAGGTACATGTACATCCCCAAAACATACACAATTTGTTGGCAATTTGTTGTAAAAAATAGTCTTAATTTTGTGTTACCTAAGGTTGGGGTGATGTTGGAGGTTTTCGGTCGCCTCTCCTTCCTTGCCGACAAGCTGGAGTCGAACTCATATAACATGCAAGAATAGCTTGTGATATGCTGGTGAGGTACAGAGAGGAGCTCACAGGACCAATTCAAGAAGTTGATGAGTTCTTTAGGAGCTTGGAGGTAGAGATGGTTTCTACTTAGTTTAACTTTGTAACTTTATTCTTTTTTCCCTTTCGGATGGGACGTTGTGAAACCTTTTGGTTTCCCTTTCCTATAATGTGTTTGCCATCAGAATTTTAATTGGATTTTTGGTGTCTTGCTAGAGGTTGCATATGGAAACTATTGTCCAGCAATTGATTGGTTTGGCTCAAAATTTAATTTTTTTTGTAATACAAAAAACTATCACAGACGGTTCTGAACAAGAACCGTCTGTAATAGTAATTATCACATACGGTTCTTGTTTAGAACCGTATGTGAAAATAGACTATCACAGGCGGTTCTAAACAAGAACCATCTGTGATAATTACTATCACAGATGGTTCTTGTTCAGAACCGTCTGTGATAGTATTTTTCACAAACGGTTAAAAAATCATCTGGGATGACCGCCTATTATCATAGACATATAAATCCCGACGGTTCAAAAATCATATGTAATGACGGATTAGAACCGTCTATGATGACCTTTTCTGTAGTAGTGTCAGTGATGCGCCTCGACAACTCTTCCAGAATTCTCGGCGCTGTGACTACTCTAGGAATTCCCGGATGGGATGCGAAGGGCTTAGTAAACCATTTGTTTAGTTCCTTGGTACAATCCTAGTAACTTAGTACAAGCCTAGTTCACCAGCAAGCCCCTAGTGAACCATTTATTTAGTTCCTTGGTACAAGCCTAGTGAACCATGCAAGTTCTTAGTGAACCATTTGTTTAGTTCCTTGTATAAGTCTAGTTATTGATTACACAAAACTACAAGTCACCGGATGATAGCTAGATGCCAATATCTGCAAGGAATAAAATACAATGTATTGAAAAGATTGACAATAAAATCAAAATAGTCAACCATTAAATATGACACGCTGTGTGGTGAGATTAAATGATGGCATTTCCATTTACATGCAATTGTTATGGGATGCGTTGGCAGGTTAGGCCACGCCGGGGACAACGACGTGATAGAGTGTTTTTGCCAGGCTACGCGTCATGGCAAGATGAAAGATGCAGTTTAGGATGCTTCAGCAAGGGCTGGTGCCAAACACAGCACGTACACTGTGCTGGTTGATGGGCAACATAAAAGGGGGGTAACTTTGATCGTGCCTTTGAGCTAATGAGTATGATGATGCATGAAAGCTTCCTACCAAATATTTACACATACAATGCTAAAATTAGTGTATTTTGCCACAGACAGAGAATGGATTCAAGAAGCTTAAAAGGCACTCTGGGTGGCCACTACACTTGGGCAGCGCCTTGATAACAATGAGATGTTACAGCGCAAGAATGGTGAAGGTCCTATTTCTTTTCCTTTCTATAAAATGCTTGATTATATTGGTGTGCGGCATAGGATGCTCCACCACACATTGGGTCTCTGTGGTCGCGTGTGATGTGAGGCGTTGTCCGACCTGCTCGCTTTTATGGTGTCTTCTAGGATATACATTTTTTTCTCTATGGAACAAATTATACAATGGGGTTCGTGAGTCACGCGTCCCGTGTCATCCCATCACATGGTAGGTCAAGTCCACCTGCCAATGGGTATCGTTGTATACGATCACCTGGTGACATCATTCCTTCTTTCCTAACATTTGCTGCCAAAATAAAGAAACTAGGTTCAACAAAATGTAGTCGAAACGGTTTACAGCAAGCTCTTTTTAAAATTATAGTTTGTTCGACTATTCTAAAAAAAAATGCTTGATTCGATTAACCTGGCCAGAGGAAGTACACCACCTAGTCGAAGTCTTCCATCTCTACACGTGGTCCTGCCCACTAGAAGGAACTTCCATCGATGTCAGTGCTAAGTGAAGCCGCTGCGTTGGTCCTGCCCACTTTGTACAAACCTAGTGAAGCACACAAGCCCCTAGTGAATCATTTGTCGAACCAACTACAACATAGATGTAAGTTTATGCTTTGGCCGTCAACCTACTCTTCGAGTCCTCGATGCAAGGGGGGACAACACTGATAGGGTAACAGATGTACGGAAGAGGAAGGCCAGTCCGTGGCACAAGAGACACTCGTGAGAGTGGCGCGCGAGTTCTCTCTTACTCTAGCTAGATGGGAAACGCAGGCCAATACGTACGATCGAGCGCTTCTTTTCTCGAACGGGTACTAAATCTTTTTTGTGAGTTAGACAACTCGTGCGCCCACTACTACAGAAAAGCTCATCACAGACGGTTCGTAACAGTCATCACAGACGATTTTTGAACCGTCTGAAATTTTATGTTTGTGATAACAGGCGGTTATCACAAACGGTTGAAAAACTGTCTGTGATAAGTCTTATCACAGACGGTTCATGGTTGGAACCGTCTGTGATACTACGTAATCACAGACGGTTCGTGGTTGGAACCGCTCGTGATTACAGAGTATCCGAGATTGGAACAAATCGTGATTACGTTCGTGGTTGGAACCGTCTATGATAAGTCTTTAGACCTAATTAATTTTTATCGTATTTTCAGCTAGCCTCAGGAATTGCTAGCCATACCCTCTGAAAACTAGCAAGCAGAAACATATCACAGATAATTTTTGACAACTCAAAGTGATCATTTAACTCAAAATCAATTACAAAAGAATGTTTCAAGTATATATTGTCGCTAGAGTTACAAATTGAATTACAACCAGTCAAAGTGAATTACAATATTGAATCAATTGTTTCGAGGTCGTTCATCGATGTCGACAGCGTGAAACTCTCCAGTGGTGTTAACTATGTCTGCCTTGATGAAGACGCAGAGCTCCCCTCGAACGTGCGTGACCTGGTCCATCTCGAGTGCATTTAACTCTATCTTCAAGCCATGTCGCTAGCAGGAGTAAAGTAGCAAGCATATATATTTAAATTTATAATTAGAAAATAATTATTACGAGATTGACAAACCTGGAGATCGTGCGTCCTAGAAGCAATCAATAGCTGCATATGATGGCATACGTAGAATGCGCATAGGTGATCTCGTTTTTCTTTGGACCGCAAAAATAGAATTATATATATATGTATAGTCAGTTCGAGACGCAATATTACGGAGTATGATATATGATTACTGTGTTGTAGCGCGTACCAAAAATCGCATCCTGTGAGTCAGTGTGGTGCTCGTTCTTGAGTAGAGAATCAAGGTACAATACCATGTTCCTCTTTGGCACAAGAATCAGAAGAATCCAGTGGAACCTACTCATGTATGTCGTTATAGTCATAAACCTATATTGAAACGTAATTTGTATAGCAAATATTGAAGCACTTACTTCTGGTTGTAGGGCACCATTATGTAGTCCTTGTCGTCCAGAGCAAGCAATCCTATTTTTATGTAATTCTTGACGTAGGATGCGTCTTGGTTGATTGTTTGCTCAGAGACCACGTGTGGGTTGAGGAAACCCATCGGTTCTTTGATTCGACGGGCACATTTCATAATGTATCTGTACATAAGCAATGAGTTATGATATTTATCGGTATCACTGGAGTGTAAAATTTGATTGTACACACTTATAGTATCCAGCATCGTAGAAGTCAGGCGTCGAGGGCAGTTAGGTTGTATAGGTCAAATAAGTCTTCGAAGCCCACGACGAAGTGGCCAGGCTCGTGGAGAAAATGCTCCCTCCCGTATCTGATGGTGATTCCAGTATGGCCCCTCTCCTCTCGGGTCTTGCGCAAGTACCAATCATGCAAAGCTTGACAAGCTAGTCATGAGCTCTTTATTTCTGCGCTGGAGACCAACGGACTTCCGAGGGAGTATTTCACGGGTTTGGAAGGTTCCTTAATGTTCTTCGATTTTGATTTCTCCTTAACGAGGCGGCTGAGGGACGTCTTCCCGTGAGACGCCTCAGGGACCGATATGGTGACATGCTTTTCTTGTCCCTTCGCCGTCTTCTCGACGGGAAGCGATGTGGCGGCCTTCTGAAGATTTGGTTGAGGCGGACTCATCGAGGGTCCTATTGGAGAGGCAGGGTCCTGTCGATATCGCATCACTGAAGGTTCCATTGCGATGTCCTTCTTGGGCCACTGGATAAAAGTGTGTGTGGCATCCCCTAGTGTTCTGATTTCTTCGTTCGGGGGAATCTCCAGCGGGATGGCCATGAAATTGTCATGTACTATGCCCACCTGCACCCTGGCGTAACCTTGCGCCAGCTGGGTACCGTGCTGCACTGCCCCTTCCTGGTATGGATACACCATACCCCACCCAGCCTCAATAGGAATCGACCCAACCATCCTCACTTGGAGCTTGTAGGGCGTCGGCCCCTACAAAACGGTACACAATTAGCTAAGGCGTCCTATAGGTCTATCTTTGGAGCATTCCAGAGATGTACATTACCTCGATGTCGTCGATCGGTAATTGCACATCGTCATGTCCAGAATTATGTGTGGACGCGACGCTACCAAATAAACAAGGGCGGTTTGTGCCTGCATGAGTTGATTTACTTGGTTCTGCAAGTTTGTTATTTGTTCTTGAAATTTTTCAATAATCACATGTTCCAACCGAGCGTCGTGCTGGTCCTTGGATCTCTTCCTACTCCTATATGTGTCGGAGTTGTGTGGGAATCCATCCCTCCAAGGTACATAAACCCCAACGTCTCGTGTGCGACCCGGGTGCTCCTTGTTTTCCAGGGCTGTAGACAGTACATCCTTCTCCCTGTCTACTTTGAAGGAACCTTGGGAAGATGCGGAAGTCAATGCTTCCTGCAAGGGGACATCATGTTATTGTGACATCATGAAGTTACAGACTTATTAACAATTAAGTGGTTCGACAAATTTACCAGGTGTTGAGACACTGCCTCGTCTGCTGGGTTTGTGAAAGAGATGCTGTCCGAAGACGTGGCTGATGCCCTCGCTCTTAACCGTGCTCGAGCGCTTCGTCGAGATCGCAACAAGCGGTCGGCAATGGTCTCGTCCTCCGCCGCCCATTGCGTGGCTTTACCCGCGTACCCAGCGGTGCCGAGCTTGTGGGGGTGAATGTTTTGTGCCTGAATAGCTCTGTGCGCCGCACTTTGCTCCTGAAATTCGGCCGTCGTCTTCATCTGCATGAATGCGTCCCATGTATCCCGCGATAAAAATTGATACGTCGTGAAGGGCGTCCGACCATTGTTCACGTACTACATGACAAGCAGGCTCTTGAAGGTCCTCCACGTGTGGGACATCGCGAGCAGCGCATGCCATCGCACACGTGTCTGGTCTGCTTCAGGGAAAGTGAACGAGGTAGAAAGTTCAATCCGCAACTGGTCTCTCTGTACAACCGTCAGAGACTTCCAGGTTGGGGTGGTGATGGGGCCCCGTTCCCTTCCAAGTACCCCGCAGACGCTCCGGAATCTCGCAGCTGCTTTCTTGGGACTCAGCGGGATCCCGACGTCACTGACCTCTGTGATCGTCATGCGGCCCGAGGGCAATTTGGATATTCCTCTGCCTTCTCGCCTGCGTACCACCTTGATCGGAGATCCAGACGCATTTGGCGACGTCGCTGACGGCGGCGAAGACGGTGCCTCTTCCATCTATATAAGTTACGTACGCAATGATTACATAATCAAATAGAAGTTACCCATTCAACCTAAATATATAATACGTAGTAAATAAAATATATGAAATTGCACCAAAAAAATGCAAAGGAGAAGGAAATATTGCAAACAAACAAACACACATACAGGGATGTAACGACACGACATATTCTTACCTCCCATCTTATGTGTTATTAAAGCATATTTCCAACATCATATAAATAACAAAAATGATATATATAAACATGTAATTTATTCATGTCAAATAAACTATAGCATTTCAATCAACAGAGAAGTAAATGACTAACAGAGCTAAAGTATCACAAATCAGAGCATGGTCAGAGCATGGAAAATTACTGGCTTCATATGCCAGACTTTGAAAATTTAGTAATTCAAAGCTGGACATGAGGGACTAGAAACTTGGCTAGTGTCTCCATAGCCAATCTCAAGCTGAGACGACTACGGGCAAAAATCACAGCCTGCCAACTCAACTTGACAATACTAAGATCACTTTAGAGTACTTTGATAGTATGGAGGAATGGAGACCACTCACATCACTAGAATTTATTTTCAGAAAAATGTCAGAAAACATCTTCAAGAATTAATCTAGTTCTGGACCCTAAAGTGGAAGTGTCGGGCGAAAATTAAATGGTGCAAGTTGGGGGATGATAACACACAATTCTTCCATGTGACTTCATCAATCGACCACAAAAGGAACAACATAGAGGTCCTTGTGGAGAGTGAAATTGAGCATTACGACAATGCCTCCAAATTGAAAATTGCGACCGATTATTTTAGAGATCTCCTCGGTATAGAAGGTCCTTGGTCTCTAACAATTAACCTTGCATATCTTTACCAACAAGATGAAAATATGCATGCTCTCTCTGACTGCTTCACTTGGGAAGAGATAGCAAAGACAATTTTACACTCCCAAACAACAAAAGTCTAGGACCAGACGGATTCACCAATGAGTTTTACAAGAAATTCTTGAACATTATCAAGCCAGATCTCGTACACGTTTTTGCGTACTTGCATGCCAATAAACTAGACCTGTCAGGGATAAATAACTCTTATGTCACTTTGATACCAAAAACTGAGATGCCGATGCAGATTAAGGATTTCAGACCCATTTCCCTACTACATGCCTGTACACTACATGTAGCAAAGCAAGGAGAGAAGAACCATAGGGTGGCGCTAGATCGGGGGAGGCGGCGTTGGGTGGGGCCGGATCGGGGGAGGCGGCGTTGGGTGGCACCAGAACGGGGGAGGCGGCGTTGGGTGGCGCATGATCGGGGGAGGCGGCGTTGGGTGGCGCCGGATCGGGGGAGTCGGTGTTGGGCGATTCTGGGAAGAACTAGGGCAAGTGTTAAGAACTAGGGCAAGTGACGGACCACTTATATAGACTAACATCACAGACGGTTCTTTAATAGAACCGTCTGTGATTATTTATCACAGACGGTTCTATTAAAGAACCATCTGGGATAACCCTAAACATCACAGAAGGTTCTTTAATGGAGCCGTCTGTGATGTGAGTAATTAATTCAGGCTATTGATATCCAAATCGGACAGTTCAAGTGAACGGGACGATCGGCCGGTCCGATCGGCCACTCAATCCAGGCCGTTGATATCCAAATCGGACAGTTCAAGTGAAAGGGGCGATCGGCCGGTCCGATCGCCCACTCAATCCAGGCCGTGATCTCCAAATCGGACGGCTCGGATCCAGGAGCGAGAAGGCCCGAGTGGTCCAAACGGGTACGAGATCTGGACCGTAGGATCTCCATCGGACGGCTCACACACGATGCGGTTAGGCGATTGAGCTGAACCGCGAGACTCGGAGTCGACTCGTTCGAGCTCGAGAGCGTTGATTTATCACGAGCGATTAAAGAACCGTATGTGATAACTATAACATCATAGACGGTTCTTTAATAGAACCGTCTGTGATGTTATAGTTATCACAGACGGTTCTATTAAAGAACCGTCTGTGATAACCCTAAACATCACAGATGGTTCTTTAATGGAGCCGTCTGTGATGTGAGTGATCAATCCAGGTCATTGATATCCAAATCGGACAATTCAAGTGAACGGGGCGATCGGCCGGTCCGATCGGGCACTCAATCCAGGCCGTTGATATCCAAATTGGACGGTTCAAGTGAAAGGGGGGATCGGCCGGTCCGATCGGCCACTCAATCTAGGTCGTGATCTCCAAATTGGACGACTCGCATGCAAGAGCGGGAAGGCCCGAGTGGTCCGAACGGGTACGAGATCTGGACCGGAGGATCTCAATTGGATGGCTCACACACGATGCGGTTAGGCGGTTGAGCTGAACCGCGAGACTCGGGTCGGAGTCTGACTCGGGTTCGAGCCCGAGGAACAGTGATTCCAGATTTTGATCAATTGAAAGGTTAAGATGATTTGGGAATTTCCATAGGTAGATCCATAGCTCCAAAAATTCTGAAATTTTTACTGAGTGATCCTGACTTCAAGATAAACTATGTATGAATTTTCCAGAATTTCTCATGCAGTGCATTGCCCGGTAGAAAATTCACAAGCTGCTGGACAGGAGTTTGACCAGGGAGACAACAGGTTTGACCAGCCCTTAAGAAATAGCAAATAATTTCTAAAAATTATGAAATTTCTTAGGGAGGTTACCCAGATGATCAAGAATTTAGGAAAATTTTTTCCAAGGATGATCACAAGGTTTGATTAGAATACCTGGAATTGCAACACTTCGAGTCAATAACCTTAATTGAATTTGAAGTCCACATTTCAAGGAGATAAATTCTAGAGAATTCAAATGACAGTAAGGATGCATCCAAAAGTTTTAATTTATCCTCATTTTTATACATTTGAAACACAACTAATTGCCGGTCAGACCGCTAAGCCATAGAAGCAATGCACTTTTAACTTTGCTCAAATGACAAAACACATTTGCCCATTTGTGTGCATTTCCAACAAGGTTTCAAAGATGATATTCTCAACAAGTTGATAACTCTAACAAGTCCGCATTAACATCAACATTAGAGATGACAAGTCCATAACACATGTTAACATCAAATTACAATGGAATACATGCTTAATTGAAATATAGTCCTTCATGATGATCGACGCGCATATAGCTAGCTTCCTCACTGGGTTCTTCCTCCAGTCTGATGCCGTCTTCGAAAGGAGGCAACTCGTCAAATTGATTGTACTCTTCCTCATCCACGACATTCTCAACTCCGACAATCCTTCTCTTTCCCATGAAGAACTACGTGGCGGTTCTTATTTGCTGGGTCAGTTACATAAAAAACTTGAACAACTTGCTTAGCGAGTACGAATGGTTCGTCCTTGTATCCGACACGTTTGAGGTCCACAGTAGTGACGCCGCATTTGTCGACCTTCACGCCTTGCGGAAGTTTAACCCAAAGACATCGAGACAAGGGGATCTTGAAAAGTACATAGTCGAGCTCCCAAATCTCCTCTACGAACTCATAGTACGAGTTCAACCCGCGTGCCCCCGCGCTATTGAACCCCTCGCGAAATGCATCTATGCGGACATCGCTGTTCTGGACTGTGCTCTTCCTATCCTGAGCTGCCGTATAAAACGTGTATTTATGTCGTATCCTTGCCATGTCATAATTGTAAATTTTGGTCCTTTGGCCAACCATAGCAGCGTTTCATCACTTGATGACCTCCAAGTGAATCGCATCTTTAACCATTCGTTGAACCGACGGTTGTGCTCTCTCGTTATCCAAACCTCCGACCGGTCTGGATTCAGTTAGCGTACCATGTCTTTGTGCTCGTCGATATACGGGGACACTTGGGTCATGTGTTGCAAGACCGTGAAATGGGCCTGCACGTATGTATCTAGATCGGGAGTGATTGCTTTCCTCCCGATGGTCCCGATACCCTCCAGTCTCCCCTGTGACGAGATAGAGGCACACCTATCGGTTCCACCTGAGCCATGTAGTCGACACAGAACTCAATGACCTCTTCGGTTGCATAACCTTCGATGATACTGCCCTCCAGCCGAGATCGATTTTGTACGTAGGACTTCAGAATTCCCATGTATCTCTCGAAAGGGTACATATGACGTAGGAACATAGAACCCCATATATTTATCTCTTTCACAAGGTGAACAATGAGATGGACCATGATATCAAAAAAAGACAGAGGGAAATACATCTCAAGATGACATAGAGTCGTCACCACCTCGGCCTGCAGAGCGTCGAGTCCTTCGGGGTCGATTAACTTCTGAGCAATTGAGTTAAAGAAATAACACAGCCTAAAGATTACCACTCGGACCTTGTTTGGCAAGATACTCCTAATTTCAATAGGAAGCATCTGTGTCATCAGCACATGACAATCATGAGACTTCATACCAATTAATTTCAAATCTTTCATGGAAATAAGTTTCTTAATATTGGCGGAGTAACCGGACGGAATTTTCACACCATGCAAGCTTTGACACAGTTTATTTCTCTCAGCCTTGGACAAAGTGTAGTAAGCTGGGGGAAGGTACGTTCATCCTTTATCGGTCTCTTTCGGTGCTAACTCGGTTCTTATGTTCATATCAACCAAGTCACGCCGTGCGTTAACACCGTCTTTTGTTTTGCCACTAATGTTCAGTAAGAGACCAATCAAGCTATCACATACATTCTTCTCCACGTGCATGACGTCGATGCAGTGGCGAACTTCTAAGTGCTCCCAATAAGGCAAGTCCCTAAAAATTGACCGCTTCTTTCAGATATTTTTCTGAGGGGTCCTTAATTTACGTCTCTTTCCAAGCACAACATCGATATCCTTAACCATATCATAGACCTCTTTCCCTCTAAAAGCCCTTGGAGCTGAACCGTCCTCTTTATTTCTGTCGAATTGTTTTTTCATCTTGCAGTATGGGTGAGTCCTAGGAAGGAACCTACGGTGACGCATATACACAGTTTTGCGCGAGTTGTTGAGCCATACACTCTCGGTACCATCTAAGCAGTGCAGACAGGCTTTGAATCCTTTTTTACTGAACCCCGATAGGTTACCAAGGGCAGGAAAATCATTGATGGTGCAGAATAACATGGCGTGTAAAGTGAAGTTCTCTCGTTTGTACGCATCCCATACTTGTACCCCTTCGTTCCAAAGTGTCACAAGATCTTCCAGTAATGGTGCTAGGAACACATAAATATCGTTCCTAGGTTGCTTCGGCCCTTGGATAAGTAGTGATATCAAAATGTATTTCCGCTTCATACACAGCCAAGGAGGAAGGTTGTACATACATAGATTCACGGGCCAGGTGCTATGTCGGCTGCTCATATTACCGAAAGGATTCATTCCATTCGTACTCAACCCTAACCTTATGTTCCTCGGTTCCGCACCGAACTCTTCGAAGCTCCGATCGAAGTTTCTCCACTGGGCAGAATCAGCAGGGTGTCTGAGCTTCCCATCTTTCTTACTCTCCTCCGAGTGCCAACGCATCAATCTTGCCTCCTTTCGGTTCGCAAATAAACGCTTCAAACGTGGGATCACAGGCAGATACCACAACATCTTAGCAGAAGGTCCTTGCTTCGCCTTAGCAGTATTCTTACGCTTGTATCGGGATTCTTTGCACACAGGACATACATGCATGTCTGCATACTCTTTACGGTAGATGATACAATCGTTTGGACATGCATGTATTCTTTCTACTTCCATTCCCAATGGACAAATAACGTTCTTAGCTTGGTAGGTCGTACTGGGCAACATGTTTCCCTCCGGAAGGATGTCAGCTAAGAGACCTAACAATGCCATAAAACTCTTGTCGAACCAACCATTACTTGCCTTCAATTTCAGCAGTTCAAGCACGGTTGACAACCTTGTGTATTCCGACTAGCAGCCAGGGAACAAAGGTTTCCCCGAGTCCTCCATTAAGCCCTCGAATTTACAAAACTCTCTCTCACCGTAGTTCCCTTCTGCATCGCGTAGCATCTTATCCAGATTATCATCATGCGACCTATCCTCATCAAAAGCACATTCCATACCCTGCATATCGTTGACTTCCTCGGCGATGTCGTCATTACCGACTTCCGGTATAATCTGCTCTTCACCGTGACTGCTCCAACATGTATATCCTTTTTTGAAACCCTTTCGTATTAAGTGAGCTTCGATCTGCGCCGGTGTAACACCCCAGCCCAACACTGAGCCTGGAATGCCACCACACTACACTTTACACTAATATTTATCGACACACTATAAAATTACAGCAAGGAAACAATGATAATCATATCAATGGACCATAAAAAAGGACATGCATAATTATGGATCAAGCGACAATAAATAAGCAATGGGAATTATAACCAGGCAAATAATCCAAAGCAGCATCAACGAATGAATCCAAATTAATAAAGCAAATAGTCTAGTCCAAACGATGTCCTAAACATTATTCAATAATTAACATGTCCAAGTGTAAACCAATATTGAATGAAAAGATTATCATGGCGAATGATCATGTGATGTCCATGTGCTCTACTCGCCTCGATTCACGGCATCCTCGAAGATCACCTAAAGACAACAATAGAGCAAGGGTGAGTCCACGACTCAAAAATACATCCATAAACAACGAACAATAATAAATCATCGACATTCAATAACTCCATTATCATCACGGTACTTCCATTAATATTCTCATCAATTAATCTCATGTATCAATGCAAATCTATTCTACATGTCCACATGCACTTCTTTCGCGTATACCGGTATAGCGTGAGTGAATGCTCGCGACAACATTCACTCTCAAGCCCGTTCCTCCTCAAGGATCGGGGACCTCCTCCACTCCCGTGGAGTTGTGATCAATCATGATCACCTTCTCTTATGCAAAGATGCTTATGTATGCAAACATGCAAACTCCATCATAAACATCATATCCAACTTTTCATCATGTCCATTAACAATATAAATCCATACCATTCCATTGCTTGCAATTAAACAAAATAAAAGCACAACAATAATGGTAATAGAAGATAAAGAAAACAGTGATCGATCATTGATCGCTGTCTACCATGCACTTGCCTGTACTAGTTGTGACGCACAATTTGACTAGCAGAAGGCAACAAGCACAACGCTTCTCCTACATTAAATACACACATCTCAATACAAGCTACAGCATCATAAGAATAACAATCAATATACATCGCTCCTACACGTCCCCAAATATACCACGTTACGCCGGTACCGAATAGTTACCCACAGCTGTCCGGTTACTAAAAAGAGCGTAACTTTTGACTCGAAAGTCCGATCACCACAAACCACCCCATTCTGGATTCTTCACAAGATTATCCACATTTTCTTAGATTACGAAGACTTCTAATTAAATCATCTAACCCTCCGTATTTAGCTCCGAAAGCCGGTCTGTCCGCTTCGGAACAGCAGACTTAATAAATTCATAACTTTTGTTTTACTCAACCAAAATGCGCGTTCTCAGATCCTACAGAACCATTGGACAATTATCTACAACTTTCATGTAGATCAAAAACTCTAATTAAGTTATTTACTATTTTTAATCTACAGTCTACCAACACAGCGCCAAAGACGACAACAGTAAAAACAGCGGTCTTCCGAAAATCATAACTCAAATTATACTTGTCCGATCGACATGATAAAATATGCTATAGAAAGATATCAAAATTATCTACAGTTAACTAGAACTACTAATCACGTTATTAGCAATACCATGTAAAATTGCATCACTACATTATTTAATAGCACTAGTTGTTTGCAATCATATATAACTACAAGACAAAATAGTTAATCACTAACTTTCCAACCGAGACATTAGTTACCGCAAGTATTGGTAACCCCAATCAAAAGAACTAATTACCATCCAGCCGAGGCCTTCAACTACAAGAGTGATTTCATGAAAACAAAATTTGTCATTCACGTCAACAACTCACGCATGGCTTTCTTGTTGAATGCTATTACCTTCTTGTATGCAATCGGCGTAAAAAAACAAGCAAGCGACACTTTCGGTTTCGGTAGCGATTACAACGCAGCCTCCACACGCGATCGGCGGTAAGCCGGGTTGGCTTCCACGTAGCAGCAGCCGGCACACAGGCGATCGGGCGGCTGGCCGGTGGGACAACAACTTCGGTCGCGGCAGCTCGGTAGCGGCACCGCAACACAATGAAACAATCAAGCGGCCGTTTTGGTCGGCATCAAGAGCGCCACAGACGGCAAAGCGAGAAGGTACCAAGACTTGGTCGGGCGCAGACGATCGCCAGATCGGCTCGGCCATTGCCGCAGCGCGGTAGCGCCGAGGCAACAAAGCGGTCTTGTGGCGATGCGACAAATTGATCTTGTGTGCAATGCGGGAGAAAAAAAGAATGGAGACGGCTCGGTGGGAAAAAGAGATTAAAAAGGCTAGGGTTTCTAGAAAAACCATAAAACAATTTATATAGCTCATAAAAATTCCGAAAATTCTATTTTTCACAAATTCTTTTTATTTAATTACGCACAAGCCCTAAATTCTTTAACTAATTAATTTAATTACACTCCGACCCTTACGACGTTTTTATTAATATTATTATTATTTTCAGGGTATCACATTCTACCCCCCTTAACGGAATTCGACCCCGAATTCTACTCGCCGTTCTACTCAAATAAAAACTGCACTGCTGAAATTAAACAACAAAATAACACATACCCGACGTGAACAACTCCGGATAATGCTCGCGCATGCGAGACTCCAACTCCCAAGTCGCCTCTCTCTCGGACTGATGCGTCCACAGCACCTTGACGTATACCAACGTCTTGTGCCTCAGCACTCGCTCCGACCTCTCCAGAATGCGCGCCGGACGCGACTCAACTGTGAGGTCTTGCTCAATAGTCAGCGGCTCTAATGAAATCTTATGCTCTGGATCTCTCAAAAACTTTCTCAGCATCGAGACGTGAAACACATTATGAACTCCACGCATGGACTCAGGAAGGTCCAAGCGGTAGGCTAACTTTCCAATTCTTGCAATAATCGAGAACGGTCCAACGTACCTCGGGCTAAGCTTTCCTTTGGTACCGAAACGGACAATACCTTTAGTGGGAGACACTCTCAAGAGCACCTGGTCACCCACCGCAAACTCCAAATCACGCCTCCTCAAATCAGCATAACTTTTCTGTCTACTCTGAGCTGCTAACAAATTCTGCCTCACCATGGCCACACGCTCAACGGTCTTCTGAATCCAATCCGGACCCAAAACTGCCTTCTCTCCAACTGCATCCCAACAAAGCGGCGATCTGCCCTTCCGCCCATAGAGAACCTCAAATGGCGCGGCTCTAATACTGGAATGGTAACTATTATTATAAGCAAACTCTGCCAGTGGCAACTGGTCCTCCGAACTACCCTTCCAAGATAGAACACAAGATCGCAACATGTCCTCTAAAGTCTGAATAGTACGCTCTGACTGCCCATCATGCGTGGGTGAAACGTCAGTACTAAGGCGGAGCTGTGTGCCCAATGCACTCTGCAGACTCTCCCAGAACTTGGAGACAAACTTCGCATCCCTGTCAGAAATGATGGTCTTAGGCACACCATGCAGTCTTACTATTTCACACACATAAATAGGAGCTAGATCACTCGCTGAATTTGTCGTGCGAATAGGAATGAAGTCTTGTGAGACTTCTTTGAATCGATCCACCACTACCCAAATCGCATCCTTCCTCGCGGCGAACGAGGCAACGCCACCACAAAGTCCATGGAGATATCATCCCAAGGCCACTGGGAACCTCCAAAGGTTGCAACAACCTGCGGGGACGCTTGTGCTCGGCTTTCACTTGTCGACAAACACCACAAGAAGCCACATAATTAGCAATATCCACCTTCATTCTTTTCCACCAAAAATTCATTTCGATCTCGATACATCTTAGTCTCACCAGATGAGCGATTATGCAGTGCGATGTGCCTCCCTCAAAATATCATCTTTGACCTCCGCCTTTTGTGGCACACAAAGACGGCCTTTAAACCTCAAAGTACGGAATCATCCATACTAAAATCACCCTCTTTGCCTTCATCCGGCGCTTCCTAACCTCCCGCAATAACCGGTCACTCTGTTGTGCTTCCCTTTGCGGTGCGAATAGTGACTCAAGAATCAAGCGTGTCTCAACATGTGTTGTGCCCGCATAACAATAGGATATACCCATGCGATCAAAATCAGCAATGAGGCAATCTAGAGTAGCGAGTCGCCTTGCGACTAAGAGCATCCGCAACTACATTGGCCTTGCACGGATGATCTTGAATAGTAAGATCATAATCCTTGATCAACTCCAACCACCTCCTTTGCCTCAAATTCAGATCCTTCGAGTGAAGATATACTTGAGACTCTTGTGATGCGTGAAAATATCACAAGGCTCGCCGTATAGATAATGCCTCCAAATCTTGAGAGCAAAAACAACCGCATGACCAACTCCAAATCATGAGTGGGATAATTCGCTCGTGCTTCTTTAAGCGTCTCGATGCATAAGCAATTACCTTACCGTCTTGCATGAGAACACGGCCAAGACCCACTCGTGGCGATCTGAAAAGATCGTGAACGCTTCTGGCTCGGGAAGAGTGAGAATAGGAGAGGTCACCAACTTTGTCCTTCAAAATCACAGCTGCGCACACTCATCGATCCACCGGAATCTCACACCTTTTGAGTAAGTGAGACATCGGTTTGGCGATGATAGAGAAATCTGCACAAAACGCCGATAATATCCAAACCAAACCCAAGAAACTCCTCACCTCCTTCACATTAGTCGGCCTCTTCCAATCCACCATCAGAGAGACCTTACTAGGATCAACAAAGAATACCACGAGGATTTAATCACATGACCCGTAAAACCCACTTCAAATCCGAACTCACACTTCTTCAACTTAGCATAGAATTTGTGCTCTCTCAAAGTATCTAAAACCAGCCTCAAATGACGCTCATGATCCTCATTAGTCTTGGAATAGACAAGGATATCATCAATGAACACCACCACGAAGTCATCTAGATACTCGTGTAACATGTTGTTCATGGTCTCCATAAAAATAGCAGGTGCATTAGTCAATCCAAAGGACATAACTTTATACTCATAATGCCCATACACGTGGAGAAAGCAGTCTTCTCTACATCCTGCTCACGCACACAGATTTGATTATACCCTGACTGGAGATCAATCTTGGAGAACACTTGAGCTCCATTCAACCGATCAAACAAGTCCTCAATGCGGGGCAATGGATATTTGTTCTTGATTGTGACTGCATTAAGCGCCGCGGTAATCAATACACATCGCCAACTCCCATCCTTCTTCTCTGTGAATGCGAGCAGGAGCTCCCCATGGCGATACACTCGCTGATCAACCCTTTAGCCAACAAATCATCCAATCTGCTTCTTCAACTCGTCCTGAAACGGACGTGCTAATCGATATGGAGACATCGAGATGGGACGAGTACCCGGAATAAGATCAATGCGAAACTCCACGTCTCGCGCAGGTGGCAAACCCAAGCTCAATCGGAACACATCGGGTAATCGCGACCACGGAATCTCCTCAATCTGCGAAGCCACGCTCGGTTTCTCGGCAAGAGCTAAAAGAAGTCCGATTTTCGCACCGCGGCCCGAACAGTCCGGCCAACATCGAAAGAGAGCGCGGGCGCGACTCCTGAAAAGTCAACGTCTCCCGGGCGAGTGCCGCACGAACATTCGTTCTCTGAAGCAGGTATCACGGCTCGATAAGAATGCAACCAATCCATACCCAAGATAACATCTAACGGCTCCATTTGAATAACTATCAAATTCGCCGTGAACTTCTCTCCGTCAATGACAATAGAACACCGGGACAAGCGGTAGAGCTAGCGATAATACCCCGGAGAACTAACCAACACCGATCGAGAAATCCATCAGATACTCAAGTTCGCTCTTCTAGCAAACGCCAAGCGAAACAAGCGAAAAGGTAGCCCCGAATCAAAAGGACTAAAGCATCAAGCGAATCCACAAGCAAAGTACTGTCACCACGTCGGGACGACCGCGAGACTCTGCGATAGGCATGGCGTACACTCGAGTGGCGCCATGGCGAAGAAGGCGATCTTAGGCGGCGAGCCCCAACAATCTGCGTGGCGGTGCGGTAAAGCGGTCGTGCAACTGAAGCGGTGCGAAGGTGGCGGTGCCGATGGTACCTATTTGGGCGCCCAAGTCAAGGAAATGGCATCGCCGGAGGTGCGATCATCATCTGGAAAGATCCTCGGCGGGACCCATCAAGAAGAAGATGGCACAGCTCCCACTTGATCACGCTAGCGGGGTTACGGCGACACACCGCTCCTTGTGACTGGTCGGCCACACCGACGGCAATCTCCGTCCAAGTGCACTCAGCATGCGCGGTGTCCATCACCGCACTTAAAGCAAAGCATACCACCTACAGGGACGGACGAAGAGCTGGAGTACCTGCAAAAGGACGAGGCGCCGAAGAAGGAACGGCCTCGATCGCTAGACCGAAAGATGCGGTCCTCCCTTGAATTTCTTGAAAGCGGGTCGCTGACAGACCCACTTCCCTCACTAGAGCTCCTCTTCTGGTCACCACCAGAAACTACGATCCACCGAGGCTTGTTTGCCCCTTTGTGAGTGCATCTCCAACTCCATGCCCCTAGCTTGCTCCACAATAGAGCAGTAGTCACGGAGTGGAGTAGCTCCCAACACATGCTTGGTATTTCGAATTGAGACCCGACGGAACCTCTTGGCCTTCGAAGATCATCGTTAAGCTCACAGAAGGGACGGCGAACCAAGTTGTTGAACTCGGCCTCATACTCGGAATAGACCTCTTCCCACGGGCAAAGGTCGTCAAGGCAACCTCCATCTTCTCCACAAAAGAGTAGGGTAGAACTTCCCTTGAGCGATCAACAAAGTCCTCCCAAGTGGCGGCCCTTGAGTGGCGGTCCTCGAAGACAACACGCCCTCCCACCAAATATCCGCTTGCCCTTTCAAATGAAAGGCTACAAAGCGGACCCTCGAGGTGAAGACATCTCTAAAGCTCCAAACGCCTCTCCATGTAGCGCAACCACCATTGCTCGACGGTGTGCCCGGCCAGTCAAGCGGATCCAACATCAACCCCATCCACTCTCGAGTGACATCCGCGCCTCGAACCGGTGGATGTGCGGCAGAGCAACAACAGATGCCGCGGCAACAGGGGCTGCCGGCGCCTGTTGACGAAGAGCACGAATCTCTCCCACCAACTCTCTCGGAAAGCGGGGTCTCATCTTGGGCCCCAACCGAGGCGGGTCAACAGCAACCCCTCACCATCGACTCAATCACTACACAGAGGTGGCTCCACGGAACCTCTTCCGCGGCCCCGACCTCCACGACCATGCCACCACGACCACGTCCTCTACCCCTCGGCATGGCTATCAACCACAATCAACAATACACAATGAGCTCAAAGCTCAAAATAAACTCATCCATCAATAAACAACATAACAGGCGTAAAACTATATTCGTACCTCTCTCTAACCTCATCATGCACTAGTGTGTCAAATTTTAGGTTAGTTAACCATTAGCATATTTTAGTTGATTTACCAAACTAAAACAAATTTTAACAATTTTAGTTTGCCTATGTTGTTAATCTATTCACCACGGACCTAAAGCCCGCTCGATACCAATCAAACACCCCAAATTTCAACAGAGCACGGAATGCCACCACACTACACTTTACACTAATATTTATCGACACACTATAAAATTACAGCAAGGAAACAATGATAATCATATCAATGGACCATAAAAAAGGACATGCATAATTATGGATCAAGCGACAATAAATAAGCAATGGGAATTATAACCAGGCAAATAATCCAAAGCAGCATCAACGAATGAATCCAAATTAATAAAGCAAATAGTCTAGTCCAAACGATGTCCTAAACATTATTCAATAATTAACATGTCCAAGTGTAAACCAATATTGAATGAAAAGATTATCATGGCGAATGATCATGTGATGTCCATGTGCTCTACTCGCTCTCAGTTACGGCATCCTCGAAGATCACCTAAAGACAACAATAGAGCAAGGGTGAGTCCACGACTCAGCAAATACATCCATAAACAACGAACAATAATAAATCATTAGCATTCAATAACTCCATTATCATCACAAGTACTTCCATTAATATTCTCGTCAATTAATCTCATGTATCAATGCAAATCTATTCTACATGTCCACATGCACTTCTTTCGCGTATACCGGTATAGCGTGAGTGAATGCTCGCGACAACATTCACTCTCAAGCCCGTTCCTCCTCAAGGATCGGGGACCTCCTCCACTCCCGTGGAGTTGTGATCAATCATGATCACCTTCTCTTATGCAAAGATGCTTATGTATGCAAACATGCAAACTCCATCATAAACATCATATCCAACTTTTCATCATGTCCATTAACAATATAAATCCATATCATTCCATTGCTTGCAATTAAACAAAATAAAAGCACAACAATAATGGTAATAGAAGATAAAGAAAACAGTGATCGATCATTGATCGCTGTCTACCATGCACTTGCCTGTACTAGTTGTGACGCACAATTTGACTAGCGAGAGGCAACAAGCACGACGCTTCTCCTACATTAAATACACACATCTCAATACAAGCTACAGCATCATAAGAATAACAATCAATATACATCGCTCCTACCGTCCCCAAATATACCACGTTACGCGGTGCGAATAGTTACCTGACTGTCCGGTTACTAAAAAGAGCGTAACTTTTGACTCGAAAGTCCGATCACCACAAACCACCACATTCTGGATTCTTCACAAGATTATCCACATTTTCTTAGATTACGAAGACTTCTAATTAAATCATCTAACCCTCCGTATTTAGCTCCGAAAGCCGGTCTGTCCGCTTCGGAACAGCAGACTTAATAAATTCATAACTTTTGTTTTACTCAACCAAAATGCGCGTTCTCAGATCCTACAGAACCATTGGACAATTATCTACAACTTTCATGTAGATCAAAAACTCTAATTAAGTTATTTACTATTTTTAATCTACAGTCTACCAACACAGCGCCGAAAGATGACAACAGTAAAAACAGCGGTCTTCCGAAAATCATAACTCAAATTATACTTGTCCGATCGACATGATAAAATATGCTATAGAAAGATATCAAAATTATCTACAGTTAACTAGAACTACTAATCACGTTATTAGCAATACCATGTAAAATTGCATCACTACATTATTTAATAGCACTAGTTGTTTGCAATCATATATAACTACAAGACAAAATAGTTAATCACTAACTTTCCAACCGAGACATTAGTTACATAAGTATTGGTAACCCCAATCAAAAGAACTAATTACCATCCGGTGAGGCCTTCAACTACAAGAGTGATTTCATGAAAACAAAATTTGTCATTCCGTCAACAACTCACGCATGGCTTTCTTGTTGAATGCTATTACCTTCTTGTATGCAATCGTGAGAAAAAAAACAACAAGCGGCGACACTCGGTTTCAATGGCGGTAACGCGACCTCCACCGCGGCGGTCGGCGGGCCGGGTTGGCTTCCACGTAGCGGCCGGCACCACAGCGATCGGGCGGTGGCCGGTGGACAACAACTTCGGTCGCGGCTCAGCTCAACAAGCACCGCAACAACACAATGAAACAATCGGCAGGCCGTTTTGGTCGGCATCGCGGCGCGCAGGGGGCAGCGATGCTTGAGTCACGACCGCCTTGGTCGGGCGCAGACGATCGCCAGATCGGCTCGGTATTTGCGCAAGTAGCGGCGAGAAGGCAATGATCTTGCGCACGATGCAAAAATTGATCTGTGGCGGGCAGAGAAAAAAAAGAATGGAGACGGCTCGGTGGGAAAAAGAGATTAAAAAGGCTAGGGTTTCTAGAAAATCCATAAAACAATTTATATAGCTCATAAAAATTCCGAAAATTCTATTTTTCACAAATTATTTTTATTTAATTACGCACAAGCCCTAAATTCTTTAACTAATTAATTTAATTACACTCCGACCCTTACGACGTTTTTATTAATATTATTATTATTTTCAGGGTATCACAGCCGGGTTGTTAAATATTTTCATATTACCGCAATCAATGCATGGACAATACATAAATTTTATCCCCTTCTTCAACATATCCTGATCGGCGGCTCTTCTAAAAGCAAACACGCCATTAATATACTCTTCACTCACACGGTTCTCAATGTACATCCAGTTTTGGTCCATCTACACGTATACGCACGTAACGAATTAATTAGTGTTAAATTATATTATTAAACCGCAAGTACCCTTCATAATGACCAAACACATTTGTGATTAGTCTGGAGCAAATATAAAGGGTTACAGATCGTTACACATTAGTGATTAGTCTAGAGTCAAAATAAAGGGTTACAGATCGTTACCCTTCTCTCTAACGTGGCGCAATTTGGGAGGAGACAGCAGAGGTGCCACAATGGGGGAGGAAGAGGCAGGGGTAACAGCTCAAAACGGAATTGGCAGCAATGTGCATGGAAGGAGGCAGTAGCAGGGTGGCGCAACGGGGGAGGAGGCAGCAGCAGCAGCAGCAGGGTGGCCAATGGGGAGGAGGCGGCAGCAGCAGCAGGGTGGCGGCGCCTCAAATGGAATGGAAAGGGGGCCTGTCGGGAGCATCTAATTTATAGTGCTTGTATATCACAGACGGTTCTTGTAAAGAACCGTCTGTGATAAATAAGTATCACAGACGGTTCTTTATACGAACCGTCTGTGAAGTAAGAACCGTCTGTGATACTTATTCATGTTTTGTAGTAGTGAACCGTATGTGAAGTAAGAACCGTCTGTGATACTTATTCATGTTTTGTAGTAGTGACCGCTCTCATGAAACATACCATTCATGTTTAATTGAATCATGCATTTGCATGGTTAATTAGCTTTCTTCTAGCTAGTACTAGCAGATTACTTAAACAGTACTCACTTTATCACATATGTTGTCCAATTACGTCGATGCATCTGAGGCTTGCTACAATATCTTGCATTGCATTGGCCATGTATAGTGTAGATAAAGAAATAAAGGAAGAGAGAGAGAGAGAGAGATGTATAGTGTATATAAAGAAAGAGAGAGGGAGAGAGAGAGATCACCTTTTGCTAGGATGGGTACATTTCAAAAGAAAGATAAACGCAACAAACTGATGGGGGACGCATGCAACGTGTAACGGTACCGTGTAAGGTAGCATTTATCTATCCTAGCTTTAGGAACATATCAACCAATGATTAAGTCCACGACAACAACAATTAGGAGCACTTAGCGTCTAAGCATGACAAGTTTGTGATTCCTGACGGGTGCATAATTCATGACACGTAACTTGTGCTCGATTATATCGATCGACACACACCTGCATATATATATATATATATATATATATATATAGTAATTAGCATACGCATAACGTAGTTGAGCCCCTTTCTCCTGTTTATTATTCGCCACCGGGACAACAACTGTTTATTCTTGTTCTTGTTCGATCTTTATCCTAAAGTATATTATCCGCCGTGTATATCATGCTAGCCGCCTATATATATATAACATCTCAGTCCAATATGAACTTGGAATGCTATTAAAATAACAAGATAAACATAATTAACTAAAACTCTTTATCAAATTCCGGCAGAATCTCCTTTGTATAGTTACTATACTGGAGGTTCCCACAAGCAAATATAACAAGAGGTAGTCTAGTTAAAAAAAATGATCCAAACATAACCCACATAGGCTATTCATTTTTATCAAATAGACATATGAAAGTAGATCATAAGTATCTAATTTTTAAACTCCTTTATTACAGTCTAATCCAATCAAGTAATGATCATAAGCAGAATTTTAGGTAATTCATCCATCTACTGAATTAATTTTCCTTTTATTCTCATGTGTGTATATAGTGCGAGCGTGCAACTACCCTAACCCTTCCTTTCTCCCGTGCATGCCGATCTCATACAGGTACCTAAAACACAACAAACAACAAGGGGTGAGTCCAAAGACTCAGCAAGCATAATAATTGGTATCAACAGTATAAGAAAGAAACCCATCAATTATACATCACAAATCTATTCACCGAATAAACCACATACACATGACATGCAACCTGCTCATATGCTCTTTATGCTCTTTGTCTTTATCTTTGCCTTTTTGCATTTTACCGGTAATTCAAAGTGCGCATCCGTCGATACACACCCATGCATGTGCTATCTGGCACAGGGACCTTTACTCATACTTTGCAAGTATGAGGACCCTTGCCCATGCTCTTCAAGCATGAGGACTTATTACCCGTCACCAACATGACGGGACCCAACTCTGGCTTGATCAACACATGACCAAGACTTCAATAAACTACATGATGCATATGTATGAATTCTCCATTTGACAACAATATACATCCATAACAACATTGCATATGAATATCCTACTCATACTAGAAAACTCACAAACATAGTCCTTCCAACTTTAAATACAACCATGATAAATACGTAACTCGTAACAATAGAATCCATACTCATTACCAGACATATGACCAAATCAATCATGAACAATATAAATAACCATAGAATGTATCGGTCAAGTCATTCGATAATATCTAATATAACCATAATCACACTTGCCTTAACCGCGAGAGAACGTGGGACGTACAGAAGGCGCTGCCCCTGGGACCCGTCCACCACCTGAATAAATAGTTAACGCACACTAAGACGACAGTAGCGGGCCAAAGCAAAAAATATATAACAACCTACTCGAACTCGCGAAAGGGTCTAACTCGATTCCAACCCCAAATCCTAAACGTCGATCTGTCCCCTCAGTGGATAGTCAACTTATAAAATTCATAACTTTCACTACCGGGATCCAAATTACGTGCTCTTAGACTTTCTGGAAAGGTAATTAAATTACCTAAATAAACTTAGTTGGAGAGCCCTTTTGATTCTGCCATAAACTATCCCTACCAAGCCAATCTACAGAATATCAATTTTTACATCGGGTTCTCTGGATAGAGCACCAAAACTACCATAACTTTTTCTACGCAACTCGGAACAGGGTGATCTTGTGCTCTATGGAATCATGACAAAACCAGCTACAATAGTCTAGTTGGGAAAGTCCACTGATTCGGCCTCCTACTAGTCCTAATGTTCAGGTGAAGATCTCTGTCCTAACAATCTGACAAACAGAAAACAGCGATGGTAAAACTTGCATAACTTTTGATTGGCAACTCTAAAAAAAATATTTTATCAACTTAGAAAGCTTATAGAATTATCTACAATATTCATTTTGGGAGGCATTTCTGATTCGACTTCTAAAAAATTCAAATTGACCAGACAAGACAATCTGCCAATTCACGTCAACCCTCCTGAACAGTCGCAGTAAAACTACCATAACTCCTAAATCGTACGTCCAAATCATATGATCTCAATGCCAAAAGAAAGATAAAGACAAGATCTACAACGTTCTAAGAGGTGATCAGGTCAGAAAATGAACGCAACGTACCCAAATCTGACGAGCAACAGCGCTGACCAAAACCGATCTGCTGTCTCCACTTGGCCGGCCCTCCAATCGCCGTCACCTCGCCTTCCCTCCAAAGGACCGCAGCAAGAACCTTCACCGGGGAGGGTGGTGGTGCTGTGGAGGAGATGGTGGTGCAGGGGAGAGGTGGGGAGAGGCGGCGCACAGCAGGGAGAGGTGGGGAGAGGCGGCGGCCACTAGGGGGGAAAAGGGGGAGGGGGTGGGGCATTAGGGTTTTGGCGGGAGGGTTGGGGGGTGGGACCCCCTTGGCCGGCCACAAGAGGGGCCTTTCCTCGGCCGCGGCCCAGTTTGTCGAACAAATACGGAAAACCCCCTCTTCTATCCAGGTTTTCTATTCCTTTTAAGCCCTCTTTCTCCTCCCGACTAGTTCTTCAATTTACCGAACCGAAACCGGTATTTTACACACACACACACACACACACACACACACACACACACACATATATATATATATATATATATATATATATATATATATATATATATATATATATATAGTGGATTCGTGTGCTGTTACAATTTGGCAATGGTACAGTTGCAAGGTTTTCGATATTAGTGTATGTATCCATGATGTAAAGGTGTACGTAGGGCTAATTTGTGGCCCTTGTGCTATGATATACTGTTGTAATTAACTCAAAAAGATGCTTTCATCAATATCTAAAATAGAAAGAGAAGTATACTTTCGAGGAAAAAAGCAACCCAATACCAAGTGAAGTTTTAATTAGTCCCGTCACTTTTCTTTGCGCGGTTTAAGTTTTTGTATTCTTTTTAATATTAAGTTTTTGTGTTCGCTTGGTGTAAGGGTAAACTGTAACGGCAAACATAAATTTGATTTGAACTTTCAAGGTTTTCAAATCGGGTACCTGTATTTTAAAAATTATTTGGCAGCACCATTTTTAGGTGGGATGTGAGAAAATATCCAAAAGGTCTAAAAAAAAGAGGGGAAAATATCCAAAGGACGCACATCCACTACATAGTTAGATGTGCGTTAGATATTTTTGTTTTTCTTCTAATTAAAGTGAGAATATTTCACACAATTATTTTGTCATTTCATGTGACAACCCACAGATGCCACTACCTTTGGTAACATGTCAATTTACGACCTACACCACAGTGGATAAAGTATAACTAGAACATAGTCTTAAATATAAGGTTTTTAGGATACAAAGCATCGAACATCGAGTTCATGCCTATACACGTCAGGTGGACAAAAGCTACTTCTACTACACGACTCTCAAGCTTCATCTTCGACACCGAAGGTTGAACCATCGAAATCCTGATCCTCTTGAGATTCTTCCATCTGTCACTGTGGATCACCTCCATCTTGCTCCTCAGCAATGAAACTATCAAGGTCTCGAACTCTCCAAAATCTAACCAAGGTAATTATAATAAAGAGATGAAGACAGAAGGTACTCAACAAGTTCAACCATAGAAAGCCAACAATTATATAATCTGACTATCCAATTATACCAAACCTATACTAGTAAAGGACTCACGTCCTTGATAATGTGCTACATAGTTTTCTAAAATATTTGTTGTCAAATTAATCAAGTTTTAATTATGAATCCTCTACTGTTCATGAGACAACACAGGAAGAACTCTGGTAGTTCCATTTCTTGCCGCAATGCGGTTTCTACCCGAAACCAGGGAGTGATAGTCAATTTTTGCTTTACAGAAGAACTCTGCGGAGATAGTGCTACTGTACCCACACATGTCTATGTCTTTAACGCCGACTAGATACTCATACTTCTTTTAGTGTGTGGATGAGCTCATCATGCCTTTCCAATATTCATTCAGGATATATCTATGGCAAAAAGCCACCGCTTCCACCACTAGCTTCCATAGAAGCACATAGTCCTTAATCCCACCAAGAGATACACCATCTAGAACAATTACATACCAAAACCCAGATAACTAGGTATGTGGTCAGTGCGATTGAACGATGATTGAATGCCTTATGACAGTTGTTATTTAGTCCTTATGTGATTATCCCATATGTATTGGAATCGCTAAACTTCCATAAACACATACAAGTGATTCCAGCTGCCATTCATACTAGTGATCATCATATAACCAATCCAAATGTCATATTGATTCAGGAATTTATAAAGTAAATTTGACATGTAGGTGATAACATATAATAGATTGCAAGTAATTGATACTGAATTTAAATCCAAAGCAGTATGATCGAAGGTGTTGAACTTGCCTGAGAAATAAGGAAAATTGGGGTATAGAGGCTTTGGTTTGATAAGAACTTTCCTCCATGCTCCGACTTCTAAAAAACACCAACGGAGTCAAATAAGGACTAAAAACCAAATAAAGACGATGCAGATATTGGTACTAAGTCAACACGTATTAAGCTATCGTTTGATTGAACGACACTCTGCCCCAAAAGACCAAGGTTATGTAGGAGATAATAAGGAGTGATTTATTTGAACAAAGAAAAGTTCTTTTCCTTTTAACTAAGAAATATGATTAATAGGATTTCAAGAGAACTTATTTACTTTGTTTAATTAGAAATGAATTTTACTTTACTATAAAAGCCTAATAACTACTTTTGATTGGTTTACTTGATTAATATAAAAAGGAAAATTTTATTTTATTAGAAAATACTAATTAATTAATTATAAAATATTATATATTTAAATTGAATAATTAATTTAAGTTGAGTTATTAACAATTTTATTTATTTATAGTTTATGTGCTTGATGTGCATTTTATTGAAATTATTTATGAAATAGGAGGTAGGTTTGAAAAAGAAAAGGAAAGAAAAAACAACTCAATTGAGCCAGCCCATCTGGCCTAGCACACACACCCCCACAACCTGCACACACCCAACAAACTCAAGTCACCTCTCTCTCTCTCTCTCTCTCTCATCTCACCCGATGCTGCCACCCAAGGAGACTGTAACACCCCAGTACAACATAGAGCTAGGATGTTACTAAACTACTCTACAGAACCATTCCATTTCAACTTAGTAATCAGCTTTCAGCAATCATTCAACCGAATGACACAATTATAACCATCATGATCTAACACCATCTACAATTTATCAAAATGAAGAATATCATCTATCAATTGTAATTAATCTAAGCATGGATATTTCTCTTTACCAACCAAAACCAAATCAACGCCTATACTACGCAATAGGTAATATTTAGCAAATAAATCTAGAGCATTAAGACTCAAGAGACTTACGAGGATGAAGTCTATTCCAATCAATGAAGTTATTCAATCAAACAGGATTAAATGAACCAATGACTGAAGTTTAAACACATAAATAGATCATCTACGAATACAAGTGAAACATCCACCACGAAGGATGGACACAAAACAAAACTATAAGAACTAGCGTGAACTTGAGATCGAAGGTAAATAAACTAATTTTATTTGCCATTGATAGTGTAAGTGTGATGTGCATCAAGATTACCCCTTTCCATGCATGTCATTGCCTCGAGAGGTACCTAAAAGAACAATAACAACAAGCGTGAGTCCACGTCTCATCAAAGTACAACAGAGATAATAAACAAAACTTCACGGGTAGCCAATAAGGATATCAAGACATCATATGAACATCAGCAATGATCCATAAATAAAATTCATATACTCGTATGTAATGCATATGACAAGAATGATCTTTCTTACATCTTTGCAATTATTGGTAATGCTGAGTAGTGCATCCGTCGATGTATACTCAAGCCTGTTCCCTCAGGCACATGGATCTCAAGCCCACACTCCACAAGTGTGGGAACCCATGCCCGTCCAATACGTGACGGAGACCTCAAAAGAAACAAGGCTTGGCTACCAGATAGCCCAAGAATCAGAAATGTATGCCAAGATGCAAATGAATTTCATAATCTCATTCCAACATGAGAGAAATAACATTCAGCGACAATAGCATAGAAATAAACTCATAAGTAAACCATGACATTTTATCATGAATACTGCATCCCAGTTCATTCTATGCTTTTTGCACTTGCCTCAACTGCGAGACGGAAGACGACGACAGGAATATTTTAATCCCGGTGCTCACCACCTACTGGCAATCGTAAAGTATACTAAATATACCATTCAAAAATGCACAACATATTAATGGAACAAAATAAAATTAATCGCTCCTAATCACAACCCGAAACTTAACCGTTACACTCCCAAATCCCAATCTGCCCAAACAGACAGCTATCGAAGGAAAATCCATAACTTTTGAGGCAAAGCTCCAAAAGTTATGAATCTAACTTTCCTAGAATCTATTCAAGCATAGCTACAACTTTTCAGGTGACCGAAAGATCAAATTATCCCATCTAAGCCTTTTAATCCCATAGACCGTTCTGTCATCTTCTGGACTACTGACTTGGGAATTTTGAAAATTTAATTTGGTACATCCAAATTCAATGTTCTAAGCCATTATGAAAACTACATAAAACTAGCTTCCTTAATAAATTTATTAGAATTATCTCCACTATGCAACAAAGGTTGCAACAGTCTAGTCTTTCTCTACAGTCCACAACAGAAGGACAGCTACAATATTAAATTCAAAAATTCATATCTTTCGAATGGCTGAACCAAAATTCGTAATCTTTATCGATCTGGAAATCTTAAGAAATTTTCTATGAAAGTTGTGTTGGGAGACCTCCCTGAATCATTCATTAACAGAATATTTATTCTTAAACAAGACGACTGTTGTAATCTCGTTAGGATTTCAGGACAGCAGTAAAGAAACTAATGTATCTCTCAAACTACAACTCCGAATTAGGTGATCGTGGTGCCTATAGAAACCTGACGACAAACCCCACAACTCTCTCCTCAAATTCTGATTTTAACTACATGAAATCATGTCGTCCAACAGGGAGCAGATTACTTATTCTAATCACAGCAGTTCGACGATTCTCTAATCGATGGCAATTAAGGATCCAACTAGATCCAAACAGTGGGGAGATGATCGTTACCCTTGAAGACACGTGAGCCCACTGAATTTCCCGTGAGGCGCTCCTCCCCTCTTCCTCTCCTCTCTCTCCCACCTTTCTCCTTGGCCGACAGCAATGGGAGAGGACCACCAAGAGGAAGGGGAATAGCAATGGAGTGCAAGAAGGAGGGTGTCTACTGTAGCAGGTACTATAGAAGTAGCATTGCTGTAGCTACAGTAGAGGACTAGGGTTTCCCCCTCCTTTTATTGGTGGCCAACCCCTCATGGGCCTCTTGGGCTAAAGGCCCGAGGCCCAGGTTCTCGAATTTTCTTTCTGTGCAGCGAATGCTTCGAAGGTCGTAACTTTCTCTCCTGAACTCAGAATGGAGTGATTCTTGTCTTCACATTTAGCTAACTCATGGTACTTCAACTTCCTATTTGTGGAGTTTTTTCTGAAAACGTTGTCTTCATTACGAAATTTGCCTTGGAAGCTGAGTCAGATGCCGGCCATGGTTCTCTATGCAGGCTGCCTTGCGGGCCCCATATCTTAAACCTCAAAACTCCAAATTAGGTCAATGAGGATTCTAAATTGGACTATGGAAAGCGATGTACAACTTTGTAGTTATGATATTTTTCATTCGAAGTCATTCTAGTCGCGAAAATCATGTTGCAAGATTATTACAGATTCTGTCTTTTTTCGGTGCGAGGCAACAGAGGAATCTCTCAATCTTCTTATATTCTTTATAAATAAACAGGATATTATAGAGACACTGCACTTATTGGCTCGCTGGCACGAGCTCCGCCTGATCCCCCATGCCGCTAGCTCGGTTTCCTTTCGCTTTCTCATGCTCCTATGCTCATGGCACCGCCACCGCTCGGTGATGTGGCCATGGCGCCGACACCTCGGCCTCCTCGCTGGCCTCACCGGTTCTGACCTCCTTGCCCGCAACCTCCCCAAGGAGATCCCAAGGCCCCCTTCTTTCTTGCCATCACTTCCCATGTTCTCTGCTTTGGTGGATTTGGATCTAGGGTAGACCCTTGTCCAATCCTCAATGCCGCCCCTCAAATCACCGGTGACTACCAGCAGCCATAAGATGGCGTGGTGTTCGGCACCACTACAACTCCGGCCGACCACCTAGCCTTCCAAGTTTGGTCCTCTACCTCTAGCTATTATACCTTATTTGGCTAAGTCTTGATGATGCTTGAATGAAAGGATGAATGGGTAGATGGATGCATGTATGGATGTGAATGGCATAGTCTTGAATTCATGATGTCTAGATGTATGCATGCATGCTCGCACAATTTTGCATGTTAGATCCAAGGCTGTCATTTGGCAAAAACCTAAGCATGATATTTAAGCAATACCAAGAGTCACACTATCATGATATGATCCTTAATGTAGCAAATCAAACATATAAACTGATAACTTTAATCATTGAAATATGTTGATCAATTTCTTTATCATGACAATAGAACTCTAATTATCGAGTTATTTCTAAGTATGACATTGACATGAACAAGGTAATGATAATAAAATATGAAGATGATCCTTGCTACACACTGGTACCAACTTTAGCATGTCCTGGTTCTAGAAATATGAAGGCTAAACATTATTTATTACTTTTGAATCTGAAACAAATGCATTTCTATTCCTATGGATGCTAGTAATATTCACATTTATTCATAGTGTCCACTTGCTAAAAGAATTTATTGAGCTGCTAATAAGAAAATGATATTACACCTTAATCTGAGACGACTCAATGATGATAAAGGAATGTAACACCCCAGCCCAACATAGAGCTCAAAATGTCAACAACCTATGCTAATTACCAATTTAAACATTAATTTATAATAAATTTAAGCAAGCATATTGAGATAACCTTAACAATTAAATTATGCTAAGCAACGATAAACAATAATACGTAGTAAAATAAACTCATCAACACAGAAATTACCAACAGATCGAACACATAACAAATCAAATTTTCATGGTCATTACAAACTTAGAGATAAATTACAATATGAATTATTACAACTATAATACAATGTCGTTACAACTCAGAGTCATTTACAAGAATTATTTACAACAGATCAAAATACAAGTTACAACTTTGAGTACATTACAAAACAAAATAATAAAATCTTGCATGCCGCCGAAGCCTTGCATCGTTGTCTATCTATCGCCAGCCAGTCGAACCCATTCCTCAGCCAATCAGAAGCCTTGTCCATATTTCCATTGACCGCCAAAATCCAAAAGATCGAAAGCAAACTAAAAGCGATAAATTAGGGTTAGAGTAAAGGACTATCATCAGATTACATGAAGCTCATCGAGGTTCCCATACTGACCTCGGTCAGTAGGCACCATCTCACTTCGGTGGGTTTCATCACCCAACAGTTTTAGAAATCCGACACCCACCATTATACCGACTTACCTTCACCATAGAAAATCCGGGAAATAGCATCAAAGACCACCTTTGGACCAATGGACCATAGCCAAATAGTTGGTCGTGAGAGCCAAGAGGATAGGGCAAAGGCAAAGTGGGCATGCACAGGACAATAGAAAGTGGCAGCCGAGAGCTCCCTGCCATAAGCATCCATTCCCACAAAGCCATCACACAGCCAACACAACCAACAGCCAAGCCTCGCAAGCCCCTCAGTCAAAACCTCACAAAGCCAAGCAAGCCACATTCACTCATCAGTTCACAGCCAAGAGAGCAAACCCACCACAAGCAATGACAACATTCCAACTCCAGTTCATCCCTCAACCAAAGCCAACAAGGCAAAGCATCAAGCTAGTACACTGCTCAGCCAAGACAGGGAGCAAGTCAAGCACCCCCACACCACTGCCATCCCAAGGCAAAGCCAATACAAGCTCCAGCAAACACACCCAGCTCACACAAGAGAAGCCAAGGAGTCCAGAAGGCAAGGAGGCAAGGAGCCAGTAGGTGAAAGGAGGCAAGAGACGACCAAGACCGCCTGTGGACGACCACGGCAACCCTGGACCGACAAAGCTCCAGAACCATCACCGACCAAGGGCTGCCATCCTCAACCTAACCCAAACAAGGTAAACCCACCACTCTTCCCCACTGTTTTTGTGGATATCATAGGGATATGCTTATGATCTTAGGATGATGTTACAATTGGCAATGTCGTTGAAGGTTTGTCGAATCACGTATTTTCAGCAAAAATTCAGTACTATCGGGTCTTAGGCGGTCTGACCGGCCAGGGCGTCGGTCAGACCAGCCACCCTTGGCGGTCCGACTAGTCAGTGGCAGTCCGACCGGCCATGGGCGGCGGTTGGACCGGCCATTGTAAATGTTTGAGTTTGGAGTTGGGCCAAAAATAGAGGGTGTAGGCAAGAGAGGGGATTCTCATACACTTGGTCTCATAATTTTCGGAGCCTCCAGTCAAATGGTCTATTCGCTTAAAATTTCCAAAGAGGTCTCGGATTTCAAGGCTGAAAATTAGCTAAGTCCCTAGCTGGGCGGTCTGACCGGCCAAGGGGCGGTCAGACCAGCCATTGAATGGCGGTCTGACCGGTTTTCACTTGTTCGTCGCCATTTTGGCGGCGATGTTTATTGATTAAGTCAAGTTCATGAGTTTCAGTGCATATGTGTTGCATGATTATATTTTGACTAACGTGGGTCAAGTTACGAAGAACTTGTTCCCGGAATTGATTTCTTGGTCTATTGTTGTGCAGGTTGCTTGGAGGTCAACGACGGTCAACGGCGAGGATGATCGGGACTAGGATTGAGAGATGAGGTTAGGAACGATCGAGGATTCCGGGTTAAGTCATTGGATTCGAACATGGCGCACAATTGATAGGGATGACCGAACGGGAGTTCGGTGCAACGGGTTGCATCAAGCGGCGCGGCGGTCGGTGCAAGTGCCATGGTGGTTTCGGTGGAAGCCGGATGGGAGAGACTTGCCGACATGATGAGAGCCGTTGATCAACCTACACGCGGCGAAGTATGGGATTGCTTCATGAAGATTGCACTCGGTCTTTGGAGAAGATCGAGAAGGGGTATTTTGGTAATATCACTAAAATACCGCATTGATTGCTTTTGGCTAAACCGCAACGCAAGACGACGCAAGGAGAAGCGGTTTAGGTCAAGAGAAGATGAAGACGACGCTTTAAAATACATGCATGAGTTAGACCCATTTGTGTGTGGGCTTAACGGGTGCCCAATAGGAAATTCTTCTAGAAGGTTAGCCTCCACTATAAATATGTGAGGGTGTTGTAGTACCTCCTTAATCATCTTGCTTATTTGAAACCCTAGTTTTGTTTTTTAGATTAGGGAGTGGAGAGGTTAGGATTCTTGAAGAGGAGATTGATTGTGTGCTCATGTATTGAGTTTTATCCTCCGTGTTGGAGTGGTTGTAAACCAGCAACAATCACAAATCAATCTATGCAAGTTTTCTTGAGATGAGTCTCTTTTCATTCTTACTCTCAATTTTGTGATTTTGGGGCTTTCTTTGATTCTCAAGTTTTATGTTGGTTTCTGCCCCTGATCTTGCTTGCTGCAATATGTGGGAACTCATCTAGGATTATCTTGATCATCTGTAACCCACGAGCAAGTTTTTGGATCTAGTTTTCGTTTTGACTCGATTTTGAACCATCCTCCTCTCAAACGGAAAAATGTCATAACTTTTTCAAGGATTTTCACGATCTTTGATTGAAATAGGTTCCTGGTATCTTAGAGAAGGTGTGTTACAAGTTTCATTGAGTTTGGAGTTGTAGATCAAAAGTTAGACCTATTTGCAACTTTATTTTTGGATGATTTCCTTTGTTCATTAAATTTGGATGTCGATCCAAGCAAGGTGACCGGTTCGACCGCCATTAACATAGAGGTCAGACCGCCCAACACTTGGAAATTTAGCCTTTGTTGATTTTGGCTGTTTTGCTCCGGGGTTTAGATTGGATTCAATACAAGACTTCTGTTGTGCTTAGATATTGATCTTCATAGCTCTCATAGCTATCAGAGTGAAAATTGTGTTGAATCCGATCTTTGTGAAAAAGAGATTGTGCTCCTATTCACCCCCCTCTAGTCGCCGTTTCGGTCCAACAGTTTTTTCCCAATCCAAAACCCAAAATATGAACAACAAAGTGCACAGAGAGCACGCACAACAGTCGTACCATCACCAAACCCTTACCATTGAAAACAACAGAGGTCACCGTGCCATATCAGAAACTCAAGCCATCTCCATGCCCAGGAAGCCAGAGCCAGCATCACATAGCCAGCACAGAGCAAAGGGGAGGAGTAGAGAGAGTAGAGGGGAGGAGTATACCTCGGCAGCACCACCGCCAGCCCACCTCGAGCTCTGTCATAGCCAGCCATAGCAACCCACCTCCATCACCTTCATTATGCATAAGCATCGATCAACCATACATTGAAAAAGAATCAAAACCAAACATTAAAACCGAAAATAACAGAGAGGGGAAAATGGGGGACAATCACATCCAAAGAGAAGAAGCTGAAACCAGTCCACAAACCACAGCCCGGCGACCTAGTGACTAGCAGGCCGAGCTAGAGGCGAGCAAGGGGGCACGGGCAGGCCAAGCATAGGGGCACGGGCCATGCCACTATGCAAAGGGAAGGGCGCGAGCGAGCCTAGCCAGGTGTGCGGATGCGGCCAAGCCGCAGGAGCGTGAGGGAGCGGGCCAAGTGGAGAAGGCCATCTCACTGAGAGCGCAGACCTGAGTAGGCGCACCGCAGAAGGGGGGAATAGGCTGTGCCGCATCAGGGAGGAGCGGGCCGAGCCGTAGGTGCGAGCGAGCAGACTAGTGGCGGCGGCAGGCGGAGGCCGGAGGAGGTGGCACCATGGCCCATGTTTTTGGCTAGGAGCAAAGCCCCATGGAGAAGAAGGGAAATGAGGAAGAGGAGTAAAAGAAAGGGAAGCCAAATGGCTTCGGCCGAATGAGATAAGGAAGAGAGAAAAATAAAATGAAATAAAATAAATAAATAATGAAATATATAAAAATAAAAAATAAAAAGAGAGATAGAGAGATTAAGAAAAGAGGGAAGAAATTAGGTAAGGGAGTAGAAAGGAAAATTTTAGTAGGGGATTAGTAGTAGTAGGGTTAGTTGCAGTAATAAACACTAGTAATCGTAAATATCGGTATGGCATAGCGCATGCATGACATACCTGTGCAAATACGATGAACCCCAAGAAGTGTAGGTTTATAAACCACGTTAAGTTGAATAGCAGTAGCCTGACCGGTAGGAAATAAAAATGGGAAAAAGTGTACAATTAATATAAGGCTATATAAATATATTAATCACCGGTAGAACTCACTAAATTAGACAAATAACCTTATGCGTTAAAAATAATTTAATCGTGGTAGAGTAATTAAAATAAACAACCCCGGTAAGTATCACCCCTAGAACAGACTGGCCAGTGTCCGTTATTAGCAAATGCGAGAACAAGAAACTAGCAATTCCAGTGCCAGTAGACCATAGAAAAACGACACTTGGGGAGTGTTAACTTAGCGGGGGATCTGTAAAATATTATTAAATTAAAATATGCTGACAAGGGAAATCCATTGATTAATATACGCCTATTAGCCCAAAAAGCAACTCAGTATTTATTTTATTATCCGTGTCTACCGTATATTGCAAAAGACGAACCGATTCAGGCAGAAGTATCTGATCCGGTATCCATCGACGCATATCTTTTCTACGATTAGGAAGGCCAGCCTATCTCTTCAACATCAACCTAGTTATATTAAATGTAAAAGTTACTTTGGTGTATCATATATGTATATGCATCAAAACTATTTCTCAAAATCAAATCGGATAAAGAGAAAAGAGATGAGAAATGAGAAAAGAAGAGCAGTACAACTGATATGAGTAGCTGTACCGCAAGAAAATAATAGGATGGTAAAGGGGGGCCTTGGCGGGAAAAGAGAAGAGGCAAGAGGTGGGACTCTTTACATATGGATAATATATAAGGACCAACATAACTCTTACTTGGATAAGGAGCCGTATTTAAGTGTCAACCATTTTTCTGTTTTGGCGGGCAGAAAATGTTACCTTGTTACGTAATTATGCTCTCCACATCCGATAAATAATATTGCTTGGGTTGAGTTATGGAGGAACCCAGGACCGGTAGGAAAAGTTCATAAGTGGGGGATCCAAGGCACTATAGTACCTCAAGGTGGAGAGTTTGGTGCGGGGAAGTCTGGCCCAACCAACATTACGGGAACTCGGTGGAAGGCTGGGTGAGCGTCCCAGGACACAAACGAACAGTAATGGGTGGAGACTTAATCACATAACCTGAAAAATATTGTATATTCTGAACTCGATACATCATCAAAGGAAATGCAGGAGACCTAGCTCGAAGAGAGATCAGAGTAGTTATAGATAAATTGGTACAAATCCTGCGTAGTGCTAAATATCAAACCATGAATTCATGCATGTCTCCTAGATTGGACGCTACGGTGACCGCTAGGGGTTTATCTTCTTACTGAGCGACAAGTAGTCTTTTTAGAATTAAAACTTGCCACATAAATCTTGATAAATTATTTTCCAAAAAAATAGATGAGTTAGAAAATGTGATAACGAACAGAGAAGAGTCATACAATGCATATTTGTTAATACATGCTTGCTGAGTATACTAGTACTCATTCTTGCTATATTATTCTCCATTGTTAGATCATAGTTCGGCCAGGAACTATCCAGAGTGGGATGAATGATACGCAGGTGTCGAGGAGGCCGCGGGATGTGAGGGCGCTTACTACGAGGAGCAGGGTGAGGTGGACGCCTTATTCGGTGAGTGGGACTAGTAGACGACCGGTGGAGCAAGGTAGGCAAGCGAGGGGAATTCTTCCCCATTGTATTTAAATAAATGCATTAAATACTATAGCCTTGTGTGGTAAACCGTGTAACAAAGTACAATTTCTATCTTATTGTTCTGCTGCGTTAACTCTCGTAAGGCTTACTATTTGTCGGAGCGGTGTCCTACCAGACAGACAAATAATAATACATTTGCTTAAGTATGATTATGTAAAATCCTAAAGTTCTGTTACCAAAATAAAAATAAATAAAGTTATTATTTTATTGGATTTCCTGGTTGCCAAAGGATTTTTTTTATTTTCTGTAACCAAAAAAGAGTATTCAATGTTAAAAGGAAAAAAGAAAAATTAATTATTTAATTTCTTGGTTTTAAAGTTAAAAAAGAAAGTTTATTGAGTTTTATTGAATTTTCTTGGATTTTATTGGATTTCAAGTAAAAAATAAAATTTTAATTCATTTATGGAATTTTCTAGTATTTTAAAAGGTTTTTTTCGTAATTTATAAAAAATAAAATTAAAAATAAAAGCCAACTTTAAGCTAAAATTATTTTTATTAAGTTCAAAATAATTCTAGGAATTTTTATGAATTTTTCAAAAAAATTTGGACTCTATTTACTATATTCTAAAAATATATTCAATTTATGGTTAAACTGTATTTCGAAAATAATAATAAATGTAAAATCCAATTTCCCAATCGGTCACCTATCCGACCAGTGCTCCACAACCAGCACACTTAACTCCCACGACCAGTACCATCCTTCCCTTTTCTTTTCATTCACTTATACCTCCCTTCTTTCTTTTATGTCTTTCTCCGTTCTAAAATAAATCAAAAATTCAATTACCCAATCGGTCACCCATCCGATCAGTGCTCCACAACCAGCACACTTAACTAACAAAACCACTACCATCCTTCCCTTCTTCTTTTCATTCACAAATGCCTCCTTTTTTTTTCTTTTGTGCCTTTCTTCTTTCTCCTTTCTAAAATAAATCAAAAATCAGATTGCCCGATCGATCACCCATCCAACCAATGCTCCACAACCAGCTCGCTTAACCTCCTTGCAATACCAACTCTCCCTTTTCTTTCCTTCCTTTTATTCCTTCCTCCCTCCTTTCTTTTTCCTCCAGCATAAACCGTGTCTCTCTGTCTTCCTCCCTTGGACTTCAATGGCAGCGCCTACTACCACCACCCTTTGCCGCCAGCCACCGCCAACCTCACCACCGGCCGCCTCTCACCTCGCCTCCCCCTTCCCCAACTCCGGCCACCTCTCCCCTTGCTCCCTGCTGCCATACAACCGAAGAACCGAGCTTGAGCTCCATTAATGGCTGCCACCACCTCTCTCCTCTTTTCTCCGCACTCAACGCATCAAATTCAATTCCGTCTGAAACAAAACATCCGCATTAACCACACCTACGTTACTATACCATCAATTAGGTGTTTCTTCCTTTGCATTCAAACCATTTGATAGTTTTCTTTCGCTCTTTATTGCACCCGAAATTGAAGCTTTCTCTCTAACGAATTCATATGGATTCAAGCACCTCCTACCCTATATAAAGTGAGCACCAGGAGCTCCTCTCAATCCTAAACCCACCTCCAAAACCTCTCCTGTCATCTCCCGGTAGTTTGGCCGAATTCTTGATTTGAAGCTCGTCGGCCGATCGTCGTTCTTCCACTCTAGCGCCGCCTCCAGTGGGTCTCCACCACCTTCGTCACCACCATCGGCATCGCGACGTCGTGCTCTACGCGTGCACACCTTCGCATCATCGAAACCTCGCCAGAGCACCGCCACCCTCCAGGGCTGCCACCACCGTGCGCCACCACCGCTGTCGCCGGTTGTCCCCGACCACGCCGCCACCTCCAACGGCTCCATCTCGACGTCAGCAATCCACTTTGGTAATTTGCCAACCCTTTTTCCCTTCCTCTCACTGGCGCCATGGCCTTTATGTTACTTCTGTACACATGCGCATGGAGGAAGGTGAACAGTAAAACACTAACAAGCAATGCACTGTAGCAATTTGAAGAGTTGGTGTAATTCACTCCAAATACTCTTTCTCTCTCATGTGATCTCCGAATCCGATGATTATTTTTGCTAAAATCATATAAATTCTTATTTTATTTTTTAGTATTTATTTTGTAATTTTTATATTATATTATATTTTTACTATTTATCCCATTTTGTGCTTCGTCGCCGCCACCAGTCGCCGCCGGCCGAACCGCCACTACCATCGGGGAGAGTACCTCGCTGGAGTTCCATTTTTTTGTTGTTCGCCGGTCATCTCTCCCTTCCTCTCGCTGGCACAGCTAATTTCTTTCATTCTTTTCACTATTCACGTGTGTTGCATGCATGAACAATAGCATGCAACATGCTACGTATTCAAGAGTACTGCTTTGCTACCTCCGTTCTCTCTCTCCCGTCGTTCATTTTCCGAGCCGACTGCGTTGCCGCGTGACCCTCGGTTTCCCCTTCCTATCCCAGGAATTCGCCGCTCTCTTTTAGCCGCAACCAAAAACTTTACGTTGACGGCCGAACCACCTTCAGTCGTCGTTTTCGGCGTCGTCTTTGATTCCCCTGCGATGTCGTCATTGCCATGTCATGTTCACCTCGCCACCGACCACTCCGTTGAGCTCTATTGTCGTATGGCACCCCGTAAGGATCAGCATCTCCTCCTCTTCGTTTTGCGCACCTTCGCGTAGCTCACCGTTGTGCACAACGTCAGTAGGCCGTTGCGAGCATCGTCGTTGCTGCATTAGATGATCGTAGCTTTCTTCGACCAGATAGTAGTAGTTTCCTTCGACCAGGTAGTCATAGCTTTCTTCGACCAGATAGTCGTAGTTTCCTTCGACCTGGTAGTCATAGCTTCTACCGACTAAGAAGTCATAGCTTTTCTTTTGACCAGTGCAGTAGAAATTTCTTTCGACCAGTCGAAACCTTTCTTTCGACCAGTGTCGTCATAACTCCTTCCGACCACGCAAGATGAACAGTACTTGGAGATGAACAGTGTTCGAAGTGGCCAGTTCTCAGAAGAAGAACATCACTCGAATTCCTTTTTGAGTATTTTCTTTAGGTTTAGAACTTCCAGAAGCCGTATCTTCTTCATCCAAACTCCGTTTGAGCCCATTCAAATTCCTAAATTCATATAAAATTGATATCTTCCTTGCAGTATTTATTTTATAACTTGTGGATTTTAATTGCATTTTATTTTAATATTATTTGAATTTAGATTGTTTACACGTATAGATTTCAACGACTTCGAACAACTTGATTTCGATGCCATTTGAGAGCATCGATTATTTAAGCAAGGCAAGTTATACCTTTGATCATATTTGATCCTATTATTTCAAATTATTTAAATTCTGTTTTAAATTATTATTGCATGCTAATTTTTATTCAATGTAATTTGAATACCTGTTTTAAATTTATAGTTATGCCTAAATCCTTTGTATGGCCAATGTTGATATTTGAATCAAATATATTGTCACCCTAGATGAAAACCTAGTTGATACGATAGTATAAACTGTGATCATTTGAAAATATTATGCAAAGACATGCTTAGACCAAAAATGTTTAGTTTCAGGAATTTGGCCAAATAATCAACTATTGTTTAAAACCCTATGGCATTGGTTTGTCATGGAAGATTTTGCAAATGACTTTGAAAATCAAAAAATGAAAAAATTGGTTTGTACTTGTGCGAAATGGATGCTTGGTAGGTGTAGGTTTATGCATGGGCTCAATCTGGGTACAGTTGAGGCCCAGGGGTTATTTTGGAATCGACCAAGTTAATTAAGGACCGGTCTTCGAGCCGCATCTTGTTAAGCCACATCGTACTTTCACATGTCTCAAATGGGAGGGACCTGGCTAACGAATTTGTAACGTTTCACCGTGGTTGTGCCATGTTCATGTGTGGGTGTCAGAATGACCTACTTTTATATATTCCCACCTGGCACAAGAGGGGGCCTAAACCCGGCGGGTTTCTATCAAAAAGGGGTGAATCCTTAGCGAGGTAGGACTATGGTGGAATGGCGCATGGTAAAGGCCTTGACACGTACTCTAGACTGCTTACCTAAGGTAGTGAGCAGTGTGATCGACAGATGTCAAACAAACTAGAGAATTAATGTCTTGTGGGTAAAGTTGTACCACCTCTGCAGAGTGTAAAACTATTCGAATAGCCGTGTCCACGGTTATGGACATGCTGAGCAAAGCCACTCAAAGTTAGACTTTGATTTTGTTTTCAAAAGACTTTATCAAATGGTTTTGGATTTCTATCCAAATGGGAAGTTGGGCAGGAAGCCATGTGATAGGAGGGTATCCATCACCATATTTCATATGGAAGTTATCCTACTATAAAACTTGAGAATTTATAAAATAAATTTTAGTTATAAAATAACTGCTTTGGAACTTAGTACAAATGTTTAAAGAAAACATTGCTTTATGCAAATTCAACTAATAAGCCTTCCTTTGATATATCCATGCATGCATTAACTCTGTTATTGGGTGTAACTTGCGAGCACGGTAGTTGTGCTCACCCTTGCTTCATGCAAATAAATTTCAGATGGGGACTTCGGATCTCGATGACTAGGCCGCTACCCCAGTCGATTGCCTGTGGCAGATCAGCTCGACTCCACTACTTCTTCGTCTTCCGCTGTGTTTGTTATTGTTGGCTTGTAAGTCTTTTTTGTAATAAACTCTGTTGATTATTAATAAAGTTATGTGAATTATGGATGCTATCATATTTGTTTACAGTGTGAACTAACTACTAATCATAGGACTAGTTCAGAAATGTACAGAGGATTCTGGAGTGTTACTCCCGAGTCCGACAGATTACCCTCCAGGGTAATGACACGGGGCGTTGCACATATCAAGATTAAAACCCATCCACGTGTCACATTAAAACAAGTATAAGGATATAACAATCATAGATAATTAATCTCTAGGAAGCATAGCAATATAATGATCCAAGAACAACACAAAACCAATAGAATAAAGTCTAATAAATGAATATTCAACTTCAACCTATCATTTAAGGCCATTCAAAACTAACAAGTCCTAAATATAATTCATCATTCTATAATAAAGGTTCTCACGTCCAATGAATCAAGTGACTGAGTGTGGGTTTGTGGTTCCAAGTGCGCTAGCACTTCCCAAGTGACATGTCATCAGCGGTCACCTAAAAACAATAGTAAAGCAAGAGTGAGTCCAAGACTCAGCAAATATATAATAAAGCCATAAACAACAGTTTATCAACCAAAATCAAAATTATCATCATCATCTATCTATTTAATGTCATTCTCATACTCAAATAAACAAGTCATATTCCATATAGGTCAATTTGCACAATTTAACAATTTACTCAGATATGTATGCACCATCATGCTCATGCTCATATGCATCTCATCAACTAATACTGTTATAGCGGAGTGTTCACCCGTCGATGACACACTCTTCCTCCATCTTCGTTAGGATGGGGTCCCTACATTGTAGGACTTCAATCAGTTCCTACAAATGTAATACTTTATCTAGAGCACTCCGGACTAGTCATGTATCTTTCTCACCGACCTTACCAGAATAGTTACATGCCTGGCTCATGCACTCTTATAATGATGAATGTAAATGATGCAACATATTTAATTATTCATCTCATTAACTGATTATCTCATTCTCATTACCTCAATATCATAATCTCATTCTTCCAATGTCAACAATATCATGTATAAGAATAAGCTTAACAAAATCAAAATAAATAGCATGATAAGTAATATCAATGACAACAGCGAACAACCTGTTGTTCACCACTCTACCATGTACTTGCCTCTTAGCCTTTAGAAGCTGGATGACAAAATTGTGGTACAACGCATGAGGCCACAGTCCCTGAACAAGCAAGTTAAATCAATTTCAAAACTATATCATCACAGTACCAAAATAGTACACTAATTGCCCTCGCTTATCTATGCAAAGACGACACAATTAACCCAATTCTACCGGACGCACTACCCACTACCCTAGCAGTAAAAGCTCTCTAACTTATACATAAGAACCTGAAATTCAACCAAACAAGACTTTCTAGAATTGTCACAAAAAATCCTGCAACTTACTTGTTATGACGAACTTTTGATTCTACCGTTTTCTTCCCTGTTTCCTTTCCCGAAGACTGTCACAGAATCTGTCAGGACAGCCTGCTTCACAATTTTATATCTTTAATTCTTTAATTCTAACTCTGAACCTTCGATATTTTTGTCGTGTTCTTTTAAACACTTTCATAGTTGAGAAATATGGAACACATTGTGTACTTTGGACAAAGATACTGGTAACTCCAATTCATACGCAACTACTCCTATTTTCTTTAAGATTTTAAGAGGTCTGATATATCTAGGACTTGACTTGGCCTTAATAATGAACCTCTTTATTACTTTTATTGGAGAGACTTAATACAGAATGTTGAGGTAAACACTAGAATGTTGAGGTAAACACTGACCCTTGGTCATACACTATCCTCTTAGGAACTTCGTGCTTCGAAACAATTCTCATCTATGTAAAGTATTGCTAGCTTTTCACAGGTAGTCTACTGACTGATAGCAATGAAATGAGCTAATTTGGTTAAGCAATCAACAATAACCCATATGGCATCTTTCTTATGAATTTGTCATAGGTAATCCTGTGATAAAATCCATATTGATTTCTTACAACTTCTATCCAGGCATAGGTAATGGTTGCAGCAATCTTGCTGGATTTTGATGGTCTACTTTAACCCTTTGACAAGTGTCACACTCTGAAATAAACTGAGTGATCTCATGTTTCATGTTTCTCCACCAAACTATGCCCTTACAATCCATGTACATCTTTCTACTTCCTGGATGGATGGAGTATGGGGTTTTATGAGATCATGCAGGATCATCTACTTGATAACAACGTCTTCTGGAACACATATTCTTCCTTTATACAAAAGAGTTCCATGACCTTTCAAGTTAAATTCTGAAGGTCTCTTAGATTTGATCCTATTGATTTCTTCTTGAATGAACTTGTCTTCCGATTGCTTTTGACAAATTTGGTCCTCAAGGGTTTGTTGAACTACTAAGGTAGCCAAAATTCCATCTGTTGGCCCCACTGTCATTTCAATTCCTAAGAAGATTAAATCTTGAGTTAACTTTTTTGGCATTTTATCCAAGCTGACATAGTTGCAAGTTGCTTTTTGACTCAAGCCATCTACAACAACATTTGCTTTGTGTGGATGGTAGTTTATGTTAAAATTGTAATCCTTGATTAACTCCAACTACCTTCTCTCCCTCATGTTTGACTCTTTTGAGTGAAGATAAATTTTATACTCTTGTGTTATGTGTATATCTCACACTTAACTCCATATTAATAGTATCTCAGATCTTCAAAGCAAAAAAAACCTACTACGGACTATAGGTCATGAGTAGGATAATTGACTTCATGTGGCTTCAACTTTTGGGATGCATATGCCATCACCCGCCAATCTTGCATAAGAACACAACCCAAACCACTTCTTGAAGCATCACAATAGACTACAAAATCCCATCTATTTTCTGGCAAAGTTAAAACTGATGTTGATGTCAACCTTTTCTTCAACTCCTGTAAATGTTTCTTACAAGCTTCTGTCCATAGAAACTTTGTGTATTTCCTCAATAACTTGGTCATTGGTCCAAAGATCTTTGAGAATGCTTCAGTAAATCTTCTGTAGTAACTTGCCATGCTTAGGAAACTACAAATCTTTGTCAAATTCATTGGTGGTTTCCAATCTAACATTGTTCAATTGCACCTTACTTGCGTCTACAGATATGCCTTCCTTAGTTATAACATGACCAATGAACGATACCTTATCCAACCAAACCTCACATTTGCTGAACTTGACATACAATTGACACTACTATAGAGAGGGTCATCACAGACGGCTATAATCCGTCATCATAGACGGTTTTTGAACCGTCTAAATCTATGTGTCTGTGATAATAGACGGTTTATGAGCTGTATGTGAAAATTCATATCACAAACGGTTTTTGGTGGAAACCGTCTGTAATAGTAGGACTTCACAGACGGTTTCAACAAAAAATCGTCTGTGATATCCCACATATCATAGACGATTTTTGGTAGAATCCATCTGTGAAGTCCTACTATCACAGACGGTTTCCACCAAAACTATCTCTGAAGGTCTACTATCATAGATGATTTAAACTAAAAACTGTCTGTGATAGTAGGCCTTCACAGATGGTTTTTTGATAGTAGCTGTATGTGATATTTAACATATCACAGACGGTTCTTGGTGGCAGCCGTCTGTGATCGGATATATATCACAGACGGGTGTTAGTAGTAGCCGTATGTGATTGTATACATATCACAGACGGTTATTAGTAGTAGCCTTCTGGAGTATCATTCATAGATGGTTTATTTCACAAAACCGTTTGTGATAGTTCGTTCTATACCTAAATATATTTTGATTTTTCGGCTAGCCTCAGGTAATGCTAGTCAAGCCCTCTGAAAATAAGCAAACAGAAAACAGATATATCACAGTTGATTTGATATAGAACAACTCAAAGTGATTTAGAAACTCAATATCAATTACAAAGTCACTTTAAAGATCTAATTACAAAGTGATTTGATTACATCTCAAAGTGAATTACAATAAACCAGAGTCGCTGGGGTGAAACTCTCCACTCTCGTTAATGATCTCCCCTGTTATAAAGGTGGCGAGCCATCCTCGAACCTCCACGAGTAAGTCCAGATCGAAGCTACTTTCTGGTATTTTTCATACCCTGTCGCTAGCAAGAGTAATGTAGTAAGCATATATATGTAAATTCATAATTAAAATCAAGTATTAAGAGATTGACCTCTAGATCCTTCGGCTTAGCATTCGTGATTTCCAACATATGACGACAATCATAGAATGTACATATGTTGCCTTGACGTAGTTGCTGGTGGCACTACAAAAATAGAAGTGTGATATAGGATATAGGTATAGTCAGTTCGAGAGGCCAGCTTACGAAGTGTGAGCAGGTACTGGAAATCGCGTCCTGTGTCGCAGTTTGGCGCCCGGTTCATTATGTGTCCCTCCCTCGGCAACCTAAACGCTAAACGACCTACGTTATTCCAAAAAGTTATCCTCGGACATTTCAAATGAACGAAGACTACAATGGAGTTACGTATGGAGGAAATGAGTATACCTGTCGAGTACTTTTTGCACAAGGGTGAAGTCGTGCTTGTTATTGACTAGATAATCAAGGTATATTACCTTGTTCCACTTTGGTACAATGACTAGAAGGACCCAGTGCCACCTACTGATATATGTCGCTTTAGTCATTAAACCTAAGTTCGTGTTGGGTATAAAGAACAAATGAAATTTGTATTGCAAGTAGTGAAGAACTTACCCCTGGTTGTAGGGTACTAATATATAGTCTTTGTTGCTATGAGTATGCAATCCCTTCGTTACGTACTTCTCGACATAGTTTCGTCTTCGCGGATGCATTGCACTGAGATTGTTGCCATCGCCGTCATTGTTGCATCATGTATCTATATATAAGCAATGAGTTATGATATTTATCGGTATTGCGTGAATGTAGAACTTGACTGTATACACTTACAGTGTCCAGCATCGTAGAAGTGAGGCGTCGAGGTTGAATAGCTCAAATAAGTCTTCGAAACACACAACGAAGTAGCATGACTTGTGGTGGAAAGGGCCCTCATTGTAGCTGACACTGAATCCGACAGACCGGTCTTTCCTCGCCTCGTCAGTCTGCTACATATACCAGTCATGCAAAGTCTGGCAAGCCAAACCAATGTTGCGTAATTTTGTGTGGGAGACCAACGGCATTCCGAGGGAGAACGTTCCTAGCTTGAGAGGCGCCTTAATCTTCCTCGCATGCTAGTTGTCTTCCTAGAAGACAACTTGACAACTTTTTCTTGTTTCTTCGACACCATCGCCACGGTACGGGATATGGAGGCTTTCTGAAGCGACACTGCAGGGTCTAGGGCATTGTCCCTCTTGGACCACTGGACAAAAGTGTGCACGACATCCCTTAGTATTGTGATGTCTTCATTTGGGCACCTCTCCAGTGGGATGGACATCAAATTATCATGTACCATGCCCACCTGGACCTTGGTGTAACCCTACGCCAAATGGGCACCGTGCACCACTATCTCTTTATAGCATGGGAACACCACACCCCCCCCCCCCGCCCAGGCTCAATATGAATGGACCCAACAGCACTTGGAGCCAATAGGTAATTGGGCGTCGCCAAGTTCAGGAAGTGCAGGCGTGGACGCGATGCTACTCCGATGTCCGATGTTGAGGGGGATTGGCTACCAAAATCACGGGGGCGTCTTGCGACCGGTTGAGGATTTGATTCAACTATTCCTGTAATGTTGTTATTTGTGCTTGAAATTGTGCAGTGATCTTTTCTTTAAACTCCGCTTTCCACTGTACTTCGCACTTGGCCTTGGATCTCTTCCGACTCCTATACGCCTCGGAGTCGTGTGGGAATCCATTCTTCTAAGGTTCGTAAACCCCAAGGCCCCGAGTGCGACCCGGGTGATCCTTGTTTTCCATGGCTGTGGATAGTATATATTTCTCCCTAACTGATTCAAAGGAGCCTTGGGACAATTCGATACTCAATGTTTGCTGCAAGAGGCCATCATGTTATATTATACCCTACAAAGTTATGTGCTTATTAAAAACTTGGCAGTTTGACATATCTTACCATGGGTTGGCACATTTCCTCGTCTACCGGATTTGTGAAAGAGATGGCTCCCGACGACGTGGCTTTGGCCCTCTCTCTTAACCAGTTTCGAGCGCGTTTGTCTGTGATCTCAACAAATGGCGGGGAGACCTCCGACTGGATTACCAGATCGTCCTCGCGCATCTATTTTGGGATTTTACCCATGTACCCAGTGGTGCCGAGTCTGTGGTGGTGAATATTTTGTGTGTCGATAGCCTTGTGCGCAGCACTTTGTTGCTAAAATTCGTCTATTGTCTTCATCTGCACAAAGGTGTCCCATGTATCCTACGACATGAAACTATACTTCGTGCAGGGAGTCTGATCCTTGCTCACGTACACCGTGAGAAGCTTGCTCTTGAAGGTCTTCCAAGAGTGTACCAACACGAGGAACGCATGCTGTCGCACGAGTTCAGAGAATTCTGGTGGGATCTCGAACGACGTTGTAATTTCAGTCCACAACTTTGCTTTCTCTTCGTCCATCACATCCTTCCATTTCTTTGTGGTGACGGACCCGCTCCCTGGCAAGTATATCACAGGTGGTCTGGAATGCTACCGCTGCTTTCTGGGGAAGCAAAGGGACCCTAGAGGGACTGACGGCCATGAGGGTCAATCGGCCCATAGGCATTTTCGATAGTCCTCTAGCATGTCACTTTGGTACCACTTTCCTCAGAGATCCTGACGCATTCGGCGATATCGATGACAGTGGGGAAGACGATGCAGACGACATCTCGTTTACTTGCTATCTCGTAAGATTAACAAAGCAATATCTTCTTAGGGTCAATAAAAATAGCACAATTTGAAACTTCTTCTAGCACAATCCAAAGCGGTGATCGTACCTTGACGGGAGGCGTGGACGAAGAGGTAGTCGAGGTCGGGGGAGCAAGGCATCGTCGAGGTCAGGGGCAGCATCATCGAGGTCGCAGAGGGATGACACAGGCGAGGGGAGGAGGTCGGGGGGTCGCAGATGAATGATGCCGACGCGGGGAGGAGGTCGATCGGAGGTTGCGGAGTAGCTCTGAGGAGTAATGACGCAAACTCGGAGAGTAGCTCTGAGGAGTAAGGATGCAAACCCGGAGAGTAGCTCTGAGGAGTAAGGATGCAAACCCTAGCGGAGCCTCCTATTTATAAATGTATATCACAGACAGTTCTCTAAAAGAACCGTATATCACAGACGGTTATATTAAAGAACCGTCTATGATATACTTATGACCAGTGGGTGGGTGGTCGTAGTAAAGTAGCTTATCATAGACAGTTCTATTATAGAACCGCCAGTGATAAGCTCTAGGCAAGCTATGACCACCCCCAGCTTTTCATGGACGGTTCTATTATAGAACCGTCTGTGATAAGCATAGCATAGACGGTTCTATTCCAAGACCATCTACAATAAGCGAGCATATCCCAGACGATGATGTTTAAGAACTGTGTGTGATAAGTATCACAGACAGTTCTATTGCAGAACCGTCTGTGATGCTCAGCGTGAGAATTTTTGGACTCATTTGTGGGAGGTGAAATTTTTTGGCTCCTTAATTAGGAATCGTTGTGCTACATATATCACAGACGGTGTGTAACACTAAACCGCCTGTGATAGTTCTTTATATATCCAAAAAATTACTATTCTATTTTTCGACTAGCCTCAGGAAATGCTAGTCATGCCCTCTGAAAACAAGAAAGTAGATACAATCACAGATGGAATAATTTCTTAATTAGTGTATCAATTACAATAGAATAATTCCTTAATTACATGCGTCGAGTTTCTTAATTACAATGGAATAATTTTCCAAATAGGTGTTCATTACACTTGGTTATTTCGTTTTAAAAAACAAGCCTTCACGATGATCAAACCGCATATAGCTAGCTTCATCACTCAGTTCTTTCTCAAGCCTGATGCAGTCTCTGAAAGGAGGCAACTCGTCAAATAGATTGTACTCTTCCTCATCGACGAAATTCTAAACTCCAACAATTCTTCTTTTTCTATGAAGAACTACGTAGCGGTTCTTATTTGCTGGGTCCTTCACATAAAAAACTTGAACAACTTACTTAGTGAGTACGAATGATTCGTCCTTGTATCTGACACATTCGAGATCACAGTAGTGACGCCATACTTGTCGACCTTCACACCCTGTGGAGGTTTGACCCGTTGGCACCGAAATAGGGGGATTCTGAAAAGTACATAGTCGAGCTCCCAAATCTCCTCTACGAACCCATAGTAGGAGCTCAACCCAGCAGTATTGAACTGCTCGTGAAACAAATCTATGCAGACACCGCTGTTTTGGACTGTGCTCTTCCTATCCTAAGCTGTCGTATAAAATGTGTACTCATTTATGTTGTATTCTTGCCATGTCACAAATGTAAATTTAGGATCATTTGCCAACCATGGCAGCATATCATCACTTGATGATGGCCTCCCAGTGAATCGCACCTTTAACCATTTGTTGAACCAGCGGTTGTGCTCTCTCGTGATCCAAACCTCCGACCGGCCTGGATTCTACTGGTGTAGCATGTCTTTTTGCTCGTCGATGTACAGGGACACTTGGGTCATGTGTTGCAAGACCATGAAATGGATTTGAGCATATGCGTCGAAATCGAGAGTGATTGCTTTCCTTCCGATGGTCCCGATACCCTCCAGCCTCCCCTCATGACGAGATAGAGGCACACCTATCAGTTACACCCAAGTCATGTAGTCAACGCAGAGCTCAATAACCTCTTCTATTGCGAAACCTTCGATGATGCTACCCTCGGGCTGAGATCGATTCTGTACATAGGACTTGAGAATTCCCATGTACCTCTCGAACAGGTACATTTGACGTAGGAATACAGGGCCGCATATCTTTATCTCTTTCACAAGGTGAACATTGAGATGGACCATGATATCAAAAAAATAACAGAGGAAAATACATCTCAAGATGACATAGAGTCGTCACCACCTTGGCCTGCAGAGCATCTAGTCCTTCGGGATCGCCGACCTTCTGCGCAATTGAGTTAAAGAAATAACACAGCCTCATGATTGCCACTTGGATCTTGTTCGGCAAAATACTTCTAATTGCAACAGGAAGTATTTGTGTCATCAGCACATGACAATCATGAGACTTCATACCAATTAATTTCAAATCTTCTATAGAGACAAGTTTCTTCATGCTGGTGGAGTAACTGAACGGAACTTTCACATCATGTAAGCTCTGGCACAATTCCTTTCTCATGACCTTGGACAGAGTGTAGCAAGCTGGGGGAAGGTACGTTCATCCTTTATCGGTCTGTTTTGGTGCTAACTCGGTCCTTATGTTCATATCAACCAAGTCACGTTGTGCGTTGACATCATCCTTTGTTTTGTCACGAATGTTTAGTAAAAGACCAAATAAAGCTATCACATATTGTCTTCTCCATGTGCATGGCGTTGATGTAGTGGTGAACTTCTAAGTGCTCCCTATAAGGCAAGTCCCAAAAAAATTGATCGCTTCTTCCAAATGTTCTTCTGACGGGTTCTCAATTTACGTCTCTTTCCAAGAACAACATCGATATTCTTAACCATATTGTAGACCTCTTTTCCTTTAAAATCCCTTGGAGGTGTACCATACTCCTTATTTTCGTCGAATTTTTTCTTCATATTGTGGTATGGGTGATACTTGGGAAGGAACATACGGTGACGCATGTACACAGTTTTGCGTGAGTTGTTCAGCCACACACTCTCGGTATCATGTAAGCAGTACACGCATGCTTTAGGTCCTTTTATACTAAACCCTAACAGGTTATCAAGGGCAGGAAAATCATTGATGGTGCAGAACAATATGGTGTGTAAAGTGAAGTTCTCTCGTTTGTACGCATCCCATACATGTACCCCTTCATTCCATAGTGTCACAAGACCTTCCAGCAATGATGCTAGATATACATCAATATCATTCCCAGGTTACTTCATCCTTGGGATAAGTAGTGACATCAAAATATACTTTCGCTTCAAGCACAGCCAAGGAGGAAGGTTGTACATACATAGATTCACGGGCCAGGTGTTATGTCGGCTGCTCAAGTTACCAAAAGGATTCTTTCTATCTGTACTCAACCCAAACCTTAATTCCTCGGTTCTGGACCGAAGTCTTCGAAACTCCTATCAAAGTTTCTCCACTGGGCAGAATCAGTAGGGTGTCTAATCTTTCCATCTCTCTTACACTCCTCTGAATGCCAACACAGCAATCTTGCGTCCTTTTGGTTTGCAAATAACCGCTTCAAATGGGGAATTATAGGCGGATACCACAACTCCTTAGTAAGAGGTCCTTGCTTCGCCTCGATGCCCTCACCGTCATCGGAGTGATTCTTACGCTTGTATCGGGATGCTTTGCACACCGAACATACATTCATGTCTCCATACTCTTTATGGTAGAGGATATAATCGTTCCGGCATGCATATATTCTTTCTACTCCCATTCCCAATGGACAAATAACCTTTTTGGCTTGGTAGGTGGTTCTGGGCAACACGTTTCCCTCTGGAAGGATATCCGCCAGGAGACCTAGTAACGCTGCGAAACTCTTGTCGGACCAATCATTGCTTGCCTTCAATATTAGTAGTTCAAGCACGGATGATAACCTTGTATATTCCGGTAGGCAGCCCAGGAACAAAGGTTTCGCTGAGTCCTCCATTGAGCTCTCGAATTTACCAAACTCTCTATCACTATATTCCCCTTCTGCATCGTGCAGCATCTAATCTAGATTGTCATCGTGCGACCTACCCTCATCGAAAGCATAGTCCACATCCGGCAGCATATCGTTGCATCCCTCGACGATGTTACTACCTTCCGATATAATTTTCTCTTCACCATGACTGGTCCAACATGTATACTCCTTTTTGAAACCCCTTCGAATCTAGTGCCCTTCGATCTGCTCCAGGCCGATAAACATCTTCAGATTATCGCAACCAATGAATGGACAATACATAAATTCTATCCCATTCCTCAACATATCCTGCTCGTAGCTCTTCTAAAAGCAGAGACGCCATCAATGTACTCTTCACTCACACGGGTCTCAACGTACATCCAGCTTCAGTCCATCTACGCTACGCATGTAACAAATTATAGTTTAATGCACGCAACTACACAATACAAGGTAAGTCAATGTATATATACATGCTGCTCGATCATTGTTCTATATATTGTAAATCTTAACTGCCAATTAATAACCTCCCATTGGATGATAAACCTAGATTATATAATGCATATAATTAGAACCAAATGCTAACCTTAGATCACCAAGAATAAATAGATCTACAAGCACACACTTGCAAATCTATTGTATTTAATTATTTCACCGAGCGCCCCAGTGTCGGTCGGCTCCATCAAAGCAGTCGCACGTAGACGATTCTGTCTGGAGTCACTATAGACAAATCTGTCTAGAGTCGATCGGGACGACCAGATATTTAATTACGTATATCACAGAATATTCTTAAAAAGAAATGTCTGTGACACGTATCATAGACGGTTTTAAATAGCAACCGTCTGTGATAATCGTTGGCCTCACAGACGGTTATTGTCATGAACCATCTGTGATCAATATCACAGACGGTTCTTAATAATAACCGTGTGTGAAACTATATACCTATCAGAGACAGTTCTTAACAAGAAACCGTCCGTGATATGCACCTTTATATATCTGCTCGTCCACTCAGATCTAGATCTATATGTAGTGAGAAATATCTTTGATATATTTGCGGCTGCTTAGAAGGAGGCGGCGGCCGGCTCTAGGGCGCATTTGGTGAAAGAAATACCGTAAATTTTTAAGTGTGCTTGTAGATCTATTTATTTTTAGTGATCTAAGATTAGTCCTTTGTCTCTAATACGGTTGCTTTTTTTCGACGGTCGTCCACACAGCATGAGGAGGATGAGACAACAGCCATGCTAATTTCATCGATCAAGCTTGCAAGTTCAACAAGCATAGCTACCAGGAGAGCGCATAAAGATGCTACTTCGCTAGCATTCCTCCATACACAACTACAGGTCTCGGATGTGCCATGCACGTAGCATGTAGAACCCTCCTCCTCATGCTGCTTGGGCACATCCAAAGCCTGCAGTTGTGTCTAAAGGAATGTCAGGGAAATAGCCTCTTCATGTGCTCTCCTGGCAGCCATACTCCTTGAACTTGCATACTTGATGAAGTTGGCGTGACTGCTGTCTCCTCCTCATGCTGCGTGGACGGCCGCCGAAAAAAACAGCCGCATCAGAGACGGTTCTTGTTAATAACCGTCTACGATTAACATCATAGACGGTTCCAATTACAAACCGTCTATGATAAATAAACATCACAGATGGTTCTTGTTAATAACTGCTCGTGCACCGGTGGTCATCCTCCGACAGCGCCCACACCCGACTCGCCGGCCCGGTCATCTTCCACATCTCCACTTGGACTGCATTCGCAGTGAGCCTTCGGCACCCTTGCACTCCTAGTTGGTCCTCTTGGCCGTCTCGCACCCGCCCACCAACTCACCCTCGACCTAGCTAATGTATTGCTTCCAAACGTCGCGCGCCTCACTGGACGTGTAGAGGAAGAGGCCTAGCACGTAGGCCGCGGCCTTGTGGCAGGCGACGGCCCCTTGTTCGAGGAACACGAGGCCGTGCTGCATGTCCTGGTACGTGAAGACAAGCATGAGGCCGAAGATGAAGCAGGCCTCCGGGTTGGCAGCGCCAGCCAGGTGGTTGACAACAACGAGGTAGCGCTCGTTGTCCAGCCACTTCATAGCCTCCTCCCGCTCCAACGCAACACGTCTCCACACGGTGCGCTCCTTGGATGCTTTGTACATGGCCTTGCAACTAAAATATACATACACAATTCAAGATAACATAATTACTTCGTAAGAGAAAATTAAAATTAAGGCCAAATTAAGGGTGTTATTGTTAGTCAGATTAGTGGCATGTTTCTCTAGTCAAATTAAAAGGCTAACATGTATGCATGCATGGATTGGTTGCCACAACAAACAGTATAGTAAGTGGCTTGTAAGCTGCAGAGGTCAGCCATGGGCTGAGGAGAGCTCGCGGCCATGAGGCCGACGATGTTGACGATGACATCGTGAGGAAGAACGGCGATCGCCGACCTCCTCGCCTTGGTCCTCGCCATCATGCTCTGTGTGCTCACCATGGCGCATGACATACGGTCTATGAGTTTTCAATACCGTAGTTATCGAGTTTTTTTAACTCCACTAGTTGTTGATGAAGGGTGCGAAAGACATGATCATTCTTTTAAAATGTATCACAAATCGAGACAAATCATAACGTCGGCGCGCAAGACAATGAGACGCATCATAACGTCGGCGCAGGAGACAAAAAGACGCATCGTGCGTGAGCCAAAAGGCTTAAACATCACAGACGGTTACTATTACAAACCGTCTGTGATAAATACATGTCATAGGCGGTTCTTGTTAATAACCGTCTATGATAAATAGTATATCACAGACGGTTCTTATTAAGAATCGTCTATGAAGTTTCCACTATCACAGACGGTTATTGTTGAGAGCTGTCTGTGAAGTTTCCACTATCACAGACGGTTATTGTTGAGAACCATACGTGCTAATACACAGACGGTTTTATTTAATAACCGTCTGTGATGTATGCGATTTTCACAGACGATTATGATTAAGAACCGTCTATGAATTATCACAGACGGTTCTATTTACAGACCGTCTGTGATACTTACGTATCCAAAGAAATCGTCTGTGATGAAGCGTCTAGGGTACCTTGTTTTGTACTAGTGTGATGTTCTCTCAAAGTCTGCATCACTAGCCTTAGTTGTTCAACATGCTCTTCTTTATTCTAGGAATAAATTAATATGTCATTGATAAATACCACAACAAACTTGTATAAATACTTCATGAAAAACTTGTTCATCAAGTTCGTAAATACTCTAGGTGCATTGGTCCAACCAAAATCTCATGATTACCATACCTGGACACAAAGCCAGTCTTGGATATGTCTTTCGCACCTTTCAACTAGTTAAAAAGGTCATCTATCCCAGGTAAAGTAGTATTGTGGTTAAGGTCGGGTAACGTACCGATCACTACACATATATGGTTTCTCCTACCTGATCTACCGAGACACAGTTGAGCCGACCAAGGTTTCCGCCTTGACTGGTTCCAGCTCCCCTGACTTGACCACGTCCTGCCATCTTATTGGTTGGAGTGGCAGTAGATGCTGATGGGCGTGGTTGTCCTTGAACTTGCTGCTTCCTGACCAAATGTGGGTTTGGACGTTGACTAAGCTGATGATCAGACCCTCCGCATCCGAAACAAGCTCCTCTAGTCCTAAAGCAATCCCTGGCCAGATGCCCTCCTCCACATATAGTACACTTGGGCTTCTGGAACAGAGCTACAGAAGGATGGAACTGTAATGGCGTTGTTGGACGAAACCGCCCTTGTTGTACTAAACAGAATCTCTGCCGCCCTTGTATGCTCGGCTGAGGTTTTAATCCTGACTTTATTTCAAACTTCGTCTTCTTTCTTCATTTCGTCGACTTCCTTTGGAGCATACCGCACCAGGCGATTGAACTCAGTCATGCACTTGATCACCGACATACTTTCTTGATTCAAGTCCCTGAATTCTTGTTTCTCCTGTTCCTTGATGCTCTCGGGAACAATGAGCCTCGTGAAACTCTTCATTGAAGAACTCCCAAGTGGTTGGCTGTCCAGGTTGCCTCATTTTGCTTGAAGTTCTCCCTAATGTGTTCATCTTTCTTTCTATGTCTCGCAGCCAATCCTCTTCATCCATTGGTTCAACTGCATAGAGAAAACCTCAGTCAGGTCTTCTTTGCTGAAATTCTCCCAAGCTAACCCCTCTTGCTGGTGCTTGAGCTGTTGCATTCTGATTTCCTCCCCTCATTTGGTTCAGCATCTATTGAAAGAACTCGTTCCGACTTTCTTGAGACTGTCTTACAAGCTTCCGTCAACTAGAAAATATTAAGCAAAGCAGCCTTAATCTGAAATGATGGTGGTGATTGCAAAGGATCAAAACTATATGTGGAGGTTTACATATACCCGGCATACTTAAAGAGATCAGAAACAGGATCACAATCCCAACAGAAGGAATACGAAGCTTTTACTACGGCGAATTAAGTCAAAATGTTAATATACTTGCAATCAGTTGTGGATTAGCTAAAACATAACAAGATAACAACATCAACCAAGGATAGAAGAGTAACAGGAGTAGTAAAGGATAGGAAAGTAACAACAACAATAGAGAATAGGAGAATAATAATAGATAAGAGCTAATAAAGCACAGAAGAATAAGAGACCAAGGATTTCTCCCTTAGAAGTACCATAGTCCCTACGATCCTACATGCCTAGGGTCAAAACTATTGCTATGATACCACCTATGAAGACCCACACATGCTACTACCATGGGTAGTATGTCAGTCTACAGCTCACACCAGATAAAGTATAATATTACCAGATGTGTGCACATCATATATAGAATCACATAGAGGCAATAGCAACAGTCCCATAGTTATCTTACAACTAGAACATAGTCTTAAACATAAGGTTTTCAGGATACATAGCATCGTGAGAAATCTAGACCCGCCATTATGAGTTAATTGAGTATTTTGATAATTAATGATAATTATCATATGGACTAATATTTTCATAAGTTAGTGAAACATGTTAAAGTCCCATAATGATAAAGACTTTGGATGGCTCAATGTGTTGGAAGTCATCAAGTCAAGTGATCGGGGTCATGTGTTGATGCTTAAGTCAAGAACCCGGTTTTGAAGAGAAGATGTGAGTCATGATCCAAAAGCTCTGAGGGTATGTACAAGGCAAAGGTATAACTAGTGAGGCTAAAGATGTGCTTCTTAGTCATTTTACCGGTGTCAGTGTTTGGTTTGGAGACTATATTGCTAGTGCAGATTGTCGTACTATTAAGAGGGGTCTAGACTAGTAAGTTGAGTGTGTCATGTGTTGATAGCTCATTATTTGTAGCATTCCAAATATTCATTCTGGTTTCAAAATAAAATTTAATTATTTTGTGGATAAAAAAATTTCCTGCTTATTTTAAAAGCAAAAAATATTTTCAAAATTAAATACCAATGTTAAGTTGAAAGTATTTTATTTAAGTCCAAATTACCCTCGGGAATTTCTGTGAATTTTTGTAGAATTTTTTGGACTTTAATTGCTATTTTATAAAACCCTAAATGAATTAATTATATTTTCTAAGATTTCTAAAACAGTAAAAATCCATAAATTAAAGTTGGGCCGAGGCCCACTTTCCTTCACTGTTTTTCTTTCCTCTCAATCCTTTTTCCGTCCTACGGCCCATCTCCCGGCCCAACTCGGCCTATGCCACCTCTCCATCTCTTTCCCCTAGCTCACTCTTCCTCTCACACCAAGCGGGGCCCGCCTGGCAGTCTCTCTCCCTCCCCTATTTTTCTTCCCGTGCGAGCACACCACCAGTGCCTTTCTGCGCTACCGCCACCGCCACACGCCACGCTGCCGCCCACGCCACCTCGCCTCCTCCCCGCATGCCACCTCGCCTCCTCGTGCGCCCCACTCCGCCTACCCGTACGCCGCAGCCCGCGCCGCTCACCTCCCTTTCTCCCCTATTTAAAGCGTTGCAAAGCCTCCTCCTCCTTCCTCTCTCCTCCTTTCCCCTATCTCTTTTCCCGTTCGGAGCCTCCCACCATCTCCTCTTTCTACTACAGCGCCGACCGCGCTTCTTCAACGTCGAACCCCCACTCCGATGAAGCTCTCACTGCCTTAGCCACGTCACCTTGCGCCCCTCCTTCTCTCACCATTTCCCTCATTCTCCTCTCCCCACTCCCTCTACACTCGTTGTATTTCACCGTTGAAGACCTCTGGCCGAACCTCCTTTCTCTGGTGAATACACCGCCATTGAAGCTCCTCCATCACCGCCGTCTCCACCCACAGCTCTGCCTCGCCTTATTCTACCCCGTGCCCCCTCGATCTTTGCCGGACACCCATAGGGCCGTCGTCACCGCCTTCAACGACCACCGCCACTGTTTGTTCTCCTCGCCGGCCATCTCCTTGCACTTCATCGCCGAAACCTCGAGCATCAAGTTCGCCTTGAGCCTCTCTCTCATTTGGTGCCTTGACAAACCCTCACTGTGGCGCGTAGCACCAGCGAGCTCCACCCCTGAGCGTCGCGTCCTCCAGCCAACGTGGCACAGCTGTGTCAGTGCCACCTCACCTCGCTTGCCCACGTGTCACGCACACCTGGCTCAGCCACTGTGATGTGCACCTAGTCCACCGTGGACCGACACAAAAGCTGTGGACCTAGTCCACCGACATGGGGCCCACATGTCAAAGACACAAACCCTTTTCCTTTACAAAAAATTTAACCATAAATCATTAATCCCCTCGCTGGTGTCAGCATGACCCAATAATTGATTTTCCTTTAGAAAATACATTCCTAAAATTTTGAATTTTCCTATTTCATCATTTCATGTGTTTTTGGCCTTACGAACTTGATTTCATCGATTCTTGTTCCTAAAATCATCTAAAATCAATATCTACCTCTCATAACCAAATTTTTTTAATTTGGAGTTTATTTGAATCTTGCTCGATTTGGCTTATTTTCACGTGTAATTTTCGACGACCCCGGGAAACTGATTCATTTGAAGAGTTAGATCTGCAAGCTTTTGAGCTAGGCAAGTTACATCCTTTGATCATATTTGAGAATAGTACTTTAAATTATTTAAATTATATTTTAAACTATTATTGCATGCTTGTTTATATTTATTTATTTAAATTCCTATTTTGAATTATAGTTATGCCTAGATCCTTTGTACCACCAATCTTGACATTGATTCAAATATACATTGACACCTTAGATGAAAATCTAGTTTATGCACTAGTCTGAACTAGAATAGTTTGGGAAAAATTATGCTTCGCAATGCTTAGACCAAAATATTTGATTTGGGAATTTACAGCCAGAGATCCATTGTTGTTTAAAATTATATCCATGACATTGATTTGTCATGGAAATTTATAAATGCTTTGAAAACTGAAATAAAAGGAAAAGTTGGTTTGTACTTGGGCGAAATGGATGGTTGGTGGGTACAAGTTTATGCACGGGCTCAATTCGGGAATGGATTGAGGTCCAGGGTTTTGTTGGAAGTCTCCCAATTCTGTTAAAGACCGGTCTTCGAGCCGCATCTTGGAAATCTCCACCGTACTATCACATGTCTTATATGGGTAGGACCAAGATAAATAATTTGTAATATTTCATTGTTAGTTATGCCATGTTATGTGGGTGTTGGTTAGACAGTATTCACACTTGGCGCAAGAGGGGGCTCCCAGCGGGTGGTTAGCCCAATGGAAGTGAAACCTTAGAGGGCATGACTAATTTGGGATAACAAGTTGTAAAAAAAATTATGATAATCAATTAGTCGCATACCTACGGAAGTATGTTAGACGGACATTATAAGATGATTATCTCTTATGGGTAAAGTTGTACAACCTCTGCAGAGTGTAAAACTATTCGAATAGCCGTGTCCATGGTCAAGGACATGCTGGGCAAAGCCACTCAATGATAGAATTTGGCTTTGATTTCAAAAGACTTCATCAAATGATTTTGGATAGCTTATCCAATTGAAAATTTTGGGTGGTTAGACATGTGATAGGAGGTTATCCTTCACCATAATTGTATGGAGGTTATCCAACTATAAAATATGAGAATTTAGAAAATAAATTTTAGTTATAGAATAACTACTTTGAAACATAGTACAAATATTTAAAGATAACCTGGCTTTATGCAAAATCAACTCTATAAGTCATCCTGTGCTATACCCTCATGCATTATAATCTGTTATTGGGTGTAACTTACGGAGTACATTCATTTGTACTCACCTTGCTTAATAAATTGTTGATCAGGAGAAGTGTACTACGATGAGGATGAGAACTTGGACGACTAGGCTATGCCCCCAGACAATTGCTTGTGGCGAATCGTGTGGTCTACCTTTTTAACTTTTGCTTCTATTGTACTGTGCTTTTGGATTTATGTCTTTTGTAATAAACTTGAATTACTATGAATGAATCATGTATTATGGTTTTCTATCATTTTTGTTGACTATGTGCACTAACTATTCCTGGACTAATGTTGAATACACAGAGAATCTAGCATCCTTCGCTGTCGGGTTCGACATTATTCTTGCTCTATCTCTCCGTGGTATGTTGTCGGTATTTGCAAATGTTTTTTTTTACAAATAGTTAAGGCTCATACACAATCCTTGTAGCATGTGACTTTAGTTTGCGAATGTGTTTTGCACATAGTTTGAGTCCATGTACCTAACCCATGTAGCAAGATCCTAAGTCAGCAAATGTGTTTTGTAACTTGTTGATCTTGTGTTTATTCCTTATTTGCATGGCACGACAATTGGCAAATGTGTTTTGCAATTGTGTTAAAGTGCGTATAGTTAGTACTTTGGCATTTGTCAGTGGCCGATCTGACTAGTCCATGCGGTCTGAGGCTGTGTGCCAGTCTAACCATCAGGAGGTCTGACCGCCAAGGTGAAGCGGTCAAACGATGGGGCTGCTATCCAATCAGAGGAGCGGTCTGATAGCGTAGGTGTTGCCGGTCTGCCCCCCCCCCCCCACAACTTCTTCTAGTGGGCCTTTTCCTCTAGATTTGGGTTGAGCTCCTTAGTGGAGTGGTCTGACCGGCCTCTAGGCGGTCTGACTGGTCCTTGTGTGAGCGGTCAGACCGGTTGAGCCTGCAACGGCTAATTTTTATAGTCACTGCAGTGAGGCAGGTTTAACCAACCATTTGTTGGAGGTCAGATCAGGCTCCCCTGTTTTTTAGGGATATTCCCCCAAACTGATAGTTTCTTTCTATGGGGGTATAAATAACCCTTGTGGTCGGTTGAAAGAAGGTGCTACTATTTCTATCTCCCTTGATCTAAGAGCAAGCCTCCTCTTCTCTTATGTGCATGTGTTGTACTTAGTGAGCTTAGAGAGGCTGATCCTTGTGCATGTGTTGTTTTAAGTGGTGGATAGTTTATCCATCGAGCTTCAGCACTTGATTCATTCAAGTGATCGCCTCCGACTTGTTACTATTGATGTTTGCCGATATCTAGACAACTTGAAGTAGTTGTGCCACTGATCTTCTCTAAGAAGATTATGAGAAGACCCGGGTGTTGTGAGTGATTCGGTGCACTCTCTGAGCCTCTTTATTTGTTGGATCCATGACATAAGATTCGTCAAGTGGATGCCTCTCAAAAAAGAAAAAGATTCGAATCAAATAATGTTCTATACTAGCTAGCTATGGCCAATGAACAAAAACATAAAGAAATGGCTCACGGTTTCAGAGTTGCGAGTCTGCTGCAGGGATTAGGCTATTGGTTGAAAAAAAAATTGGAGGGTAGCGATAACTCCGGTTACCGTCGGTAAATTTCGGTCATTTTTCGACCAAAATTTTCAAAAAAAACTCATATTTTCGGATTTTAAATTTAAAAAAATAAAATTTGAAAAAAAATTCAAACAAATTCAAATTTCTTTGGACTAAATTCATCAAAATCGAAATTTTCAGAGATAATTTGAATTTTACCAACCCCCACCGGTAACACCGGTTACTGCTGGTATGTGGCATATTGTCTATCGATCTGGAAAATATCAGAACCTGGTCTGTCGTGTCAACTATGGACAACTCTATCCTCCTAGAAGATCATGGACTACTTGCAAGTACTAGTTAATTTATGTCCTTGGATCGTGCTCACCGAACCATGCATTTGTCAGTGATACGTAATGTAGCTATCATCGATACGATTATATCACATCTATATTTCTGAATTATAGAATCAATGTTATTATATTTCTGGAATGAATATCATTTATAAATAGTAGCAAGTACGTGATTTGTTGGTGAAACTCTTTATTTATTGTATGATATCATTCTAAAAGATCCTTAGTCAGATGTCACTGGTTGAAATACTAGTGACTCATAGACCAACGTATGTATTAATTAATGACCACGTTTCACCAGTCGTAGATATGGGGATATCAAATCAATAATGTGAGTACATGTTAGAGAACATGATGTTGAATTGACCCACTTTTAGACACTATTGAGATTGTTATGTTTCCATGTGTTATTAGTTGGTCTCATACAATGATAATGTATAATCCTTACACCTGAGATCAACACATTTTCCTACATGTGTAACAGTATACTTATGAGTTACCAAACGCTACTTTGTAACTGAGTAGTTATAAATGTAGCTTTTGGTATGCTATGAAATATACAAATGGATGTGACTAGTCGGATATAGGATTTGCCCCTCCTAACCTAATAGGAGACAGCTCTGGGCCCGCTCGAATAAATGAAGTGCATGACCGTGCAACAAGTGGTTGAAGAGGCAATCACACGAAGTTATATATCACTAGATCGAGAAAAGATTGAATAGTCAATGGATGACATATATCTCACATGGAGTTCGATCAGGTATCGTGATGCAAAAGGAGAATATGTAAGTAGATCGCTTAGTCCAACCAGATATGGACAGGTCGTTTTGGGGATACGGACTGGTCGTGAGCTTGTTGTACATGATCACAAAATGATTGTAAAGTGTTGCAAACTTGCCATGACCAGGTGTGAACTAGTCGTAAGCAGTTACGAACAGATCGTTAGTGATAAGGACCTATTCGCAGATCATATTGCATAAAGTTCGTCCGTTATAATCTTTATGTATTCGGAGTCGCAATGTTCTGCTAGGAACCGCTACCGACATGTGGATTGGAAAGGAATTTTCGGGTCACGACCGATTACGTATGAACCTACGAATTCTGGACTAATTTAGCCCCATTGCGCAACAAAAATTCCAAAAATAGCCCCGATAATTTCAAAATTCCAAAAATAGCCCCCCCCCCATAGTACTACATGCCGTCGGGGGCCAGCGAGAAAGACTTTGGTGTCTTTGCCCACGTGAAACAAAAAATTAAAAAAATAATTAATAATATTTGTTGGATGATTTTTTAAATATGCAAAATGAGCTCAAAAAATTATGAAATTTTTTGTGGAGTCTCTTGGCATAGTTTTTATGCTTGTGTAATTTTTTTGAAATTTTATGCATTCTTTTTTTTTCTGCCAAATTCTTTAAAGTCTAATATTTGTAGGAATTTTCTAATATAGCAAATGAGGTCCAAACATTATGAAAAAAAATTTCCATACTCCCTATACAGTGGAATTGATTGTGTAAATTTTACAAAATTTTATATGCTCTGAAATTATCTCGACAAATTCAGGGTTTAGGTCTCAAAAATTAGGACGAGACGTTTCGGAAATTAGGGTTTCATGATTTCATGTGACTTGAAATGTGCGAAGTTTGGTACGACATGGCTACTCTTGGCCGCTATGGTTCTTGATCACATTTCTTACGTGAAAGTAGAGTGCGAAAATGCAGAGTACGGAAATGCTTAAGCGAAAGGGCGAGCGTTGCGATTACGGAGAAACCCTAAAACATAGCAGAATCGATACCGATGTGAATGGTTATCTCTGGAATTCCACCAGAAAAGGCATACTTTGATGGCTCAGCAGAGGCACAGCACCAGAACTACATTGCAGCCCGCGTGTGGACAAAAACACGTTACATGTGGTCACATGGCATGATGGTTCGGCTAATTACTTTACCATGGATGCTACTACTACGGTAACTTGCGACACGAGCTTCCGGACCATGTAAGTATGCATGCCTTTAGGGGATAGCTAAAACATGGCAAATAGGAGGGGGTCTACTACGGACTAGCCCGACCTGCTGCGTGGACCGGGGCCATTTGCCCTTTCTTGCGAGCTCGGCATTGTAGTCCTCGCCTGCCGCCCTGGCCTCGGCCGCCATTTCCCGCTTTTTCTCGCGTGCCTTGCGCTCCCTACGCCTGCACGCCTCGAGATGGGCCCGAGTCTCCCGGCGGATACGCTCGTTGTGCTCTTCAGTTCGACGATCCTCCTTCCGGATCTCACGTCCTCTTTCTGCATTCCACTCCTCGAAGTCGAGCTGCCACTGGTCGTGTGGGTGGATCTCTAGGTCGATCCATTTGCGGAAGCCACATAGCGGCTCCGGGGACTGCGCGGTGAGCGGGAGAGATTGTTAGTGCATACTCGAAAGAGAATTGGTGCGATATATTCTTGTTAGTACTCCTTCAGGCCGCTGATGGCTGCTCGTATCCCAACGGCGGTCGGGATAGTCAGAGGAGTAGTTAGGACATCCCCAGTAACGCATGCCGAGGCTGAGCTGGTGCTTGGATTTGAAGAACTTGCATGTGTCCCTGCACCAACAGAGGGGCGGCGTCTCCCCCTCTGGCGGGTGTTGCGGCGAAGGCTCGTTTGGAACGTTCGGCGGGGGTTCTTTGATGCGGGGCTTCATTGCGGAGAGCTGCCATCCTGGCAAGCTGCTCTTGCCGGACCCGGGCATCAGCAGCCCTAGCTTGTTCGGCCCGTGCAGTTGAAGCCCTTGCTAGATCACGGATCTCGTCCCATTGCTTCTTGAGGTTGTCCATCCCCGCGTGGTGAAGCAAGCTCTGGTGTAGTGTTTGGTTTGGTTGTGTGGTTTTCTCTCGTAGATGACTTGCACCTCCTTTTATAAGCGGAGGTTGGCATGACGTGGTTGGCAGAGTGTTGTCTAATCTTTCTGCAGAGAGTAGTCATGCCCTTTTTTTAAGTGCTGTATTTTAGGTAGGAAAAGCTTTGGAGGCAGAGTGTTGTCACGTTTTGCGTTGCAGAGTCCTCTCTCGTCCTGGTTTTTGCAGTGTGTTGTCACGTCTTACTCTGCAGAGTCTTTGTCATTTGATGCGGAAAGTTGGCGGCGGTGAGTTGTCACGTCTTACTCTGCGAGTCTTTGTCATTTCGGCTGAAAAGTTTGGCGAGCGATGTGTTATCACGTCTTACTCTGCGAGTCTTTGTCATTTCGGTTTGAAAAATTGGCGAGGCGATGAGTTGTCACGCCTTACTCTGCAGAGTTTGTCATTTGATGCGGAAAGTCGGCGGGCGATGAGTTATCACGTCTTACTCTGCGAGTCTTTGTCATTTCGGCTGAAAATTTGGCGGCGGTGAATTATCACGTCTTACTCGCAAAGTCTTTGTCATTTCGGTTTGAAAAATGGCGGCGATGAGTTGTCACGTCTTACTCTGCAGAGTGCTGTCATTTCGGTTTGAAAAATTTGGCGAGGCGGTGAGTTATCACGTCTTACTCTGCAGAGTCTTTGTCATTTGATCTCGAAAAATTGGCGGCGGTGTGTTGTCACGTCCTACTCTGCGAGTCTTGTCATTTCGGTCGAAAAGTGGCGGCGATGTGTTGTCACTTAAGTTAAATCAATTTGTTTTGCAATTGAAGTTGTTTTGAAAGCCATCTGCTGCTTTGTTAGGATGATCGGTAGCTCAACGATATAAGTGTGGAACTACCTCTCGGCAGAACTTCCAAAAATCCCGCGGAACGTTTTTTTTTCCAAAGAGCACTCTTTTGGGACTTAGCTGATTTTCTACAAGCGTGGTTCTTACCGCCATGTTGGAATGAACTCCCGCACGCTGAAGTTCAGATTTTCGCGTGAGCGTTTGTTTGAAGATGGTCTTTTGCGCTTCATTTAAGAGCGGTAGTGCATAAAGAAATTTGCATACTTAGATAATCGAATACCGCAAATTAGATAGCGATAGTTCATGATGATTTAAAAATTATTGTTTGATAAATTCACACGCAAAGTGTTCTAGCGAATTAGATAGATGCATACATGATACAAGCTAGTACCACAACGCGCAAAGGCATGCATCACGTAGTGCGAGGATGCATAGATAAAGTGGATATTACAATCTTATTAAAAGCGAACTTCTACTTAGCAAGAATAAGAAATAATAGAAGAAAAATTACCAAACTGGCCATGTTAACTAATTTCTGTAGCGATTTCTCAACCCTTTCCATCCTTTCATCCAGTCCTTTAAGAACATTATCTTTATTTTCCGTCGGTTAATCCGATGGTCGAGGCACTTGACGAAATACAGCCACACGACGTGTGTCCTCTTGCAAGGCTGCAATTTGCATTGCAATGGCTCGAACCTCTGGCACAGCTTCATCAGCCCACAGCCAGAACCGACATGTTGTGTTCTATAAAAATAATTGGGAATACAAGTGAAAAATATGATGTTTAGAAAGAAGTTCAATGGGGATGATCAGACATAAGTTACCGTAAGATTCGAACACTTCATGAACACTCGGGATGGATTCGTTGGCGTATGGGAGGTGAACACATTCACCGGATCCCTGCAACAAGGGCAATCCAAGTGATGTCTTAGTGCTCCTAATTGCCTGCTCACTCGAAAGTTGATGAAGCCGTAGACATCCCGTTTAAGACTGGAAGGAAGGAAAAGAGGAACTGAAGAGTGAGTGGAATGGAAGCCAAATCATGCATATATATAGCCTGTTGGTAAATTGTAATTTGGTTGAAGAAAATTCGCGTCATGAGTAGCGAGGGCGAGGATGTATCGTGGGGCGACATTGCGTTATGTCTTTAAGGTTTAGTAAGTTAAAATCGGGAGTTATAGTTGTTGTTAGTACTAAATATTTCAGAGAACATTTTATGTACATAAATCTAACAGTCGTAACGCACATGGACATTACATATATCAGAAAGGCGAGATGCATAATGGCATTACATAACAAGTTTTACACGGACATGAAATTAGTTAGGGCGCATGGTCGTGTAAACTGCAGGACGGCGTAGTTGATCCTCGGGGAATGTGAACTGTCGCGGAGAGTGGCATACGTCTCGAAGGCCGTGTACGGGCCCCTGTCGGGAGGCGAATGCGGGGTGATCTCATCGTGGCGGTCCGGTGAGGCTGAGCATGTCGTCAACCCATGGTGCTCTTCTGCGGGAAGCGTCTGAGGTGAGTTAGTCATTGGTTTGTCTGACGGGAAAATTGGTGTAAAACGCGTTCACGTGTACCGAGTAGGTACGTTGTGTTGGCGAGGATCCTCTGGCGGTCTGAGCCGTAGTCTTGCACGTGTACCCTCCGTGCGTGTCGCCAACCACCGGGTCGCGCTCCGTAGGTGTGATTGAGCGCCGTGCGAGAAGTCGATCCTGCGCCTCCTCCGTGATGATGATGGTTGCGCAGAGTCTTGTCCGCTTCGCAATCTTCTTTGCAAGAATAAAGGGTAATGTCGAATCGTCCAAATGAGTGCATGGAAAGGTACTCACGACAAGAACCGGTTGACGAGATGACATACACCGGGGCCGAGGCGTCGAGGCCGGCGATCCGTGCTCGGACGACTCCGAGTCTGACGGGCGTGTGCGGCGGTGGCCGACGGAGTGCGGAGGCGGAGGTGGTGGAAGGTGCCCGCCACGTGCGCGATCTTTGTGCGTGAACGTCGCCGTGGCGACCACAAGTTCTGGATCTAATCGCGAAATTACGTCCTCGCGTATCGTGCGCGCCGCGCTATGAGACGATCCACGGTGTTGTTGTTTCCACGGTCTATAGCTTCACCATCTGTGGCGGATCGCTCCAGCGGTAATCTTGCACGAAAACCGATAGTAAGTGCGAAAAGTGTTGCCGAGCGAGAATTATGTGAAGAATGTTTTACCGTCTCGTCGGCGGGCCGCCCGATGACGGTCGGACCAGGCTAGTCGGCGTCGTCTGCATGGCGTCCTTTGGGCCGCTGCGGCGGCCCGATAAGCTGCACCTAGTCGCGCGGAGCGTACCACCGCAAATGCGCCGCGTGCGTCGGATGGCGTAGCCGCGAAACTCGACACCACGTCCGTCGTAACCTGTCAATCCACAGCGTCGTCGGTGCTTTGTGTCTACCTCCGATCGTCGCTCCTCGCCCTCTCCTCGCGTGCACGCAATTGAATTTACATGTCAGAAAATCTTACTCGAACATGCCCTCAAAGCGACACCAAGAATGACATACCGGTGAGCCTTTCTTGTGAGAGGTCGTCCCGCAGGCGGTGGTACCTCTGGTAAAGGCGAATTGCCTCATGACCCGCTGCGGATTGTCTTTGCTTTCGACCATGTGCGAGAAGACCAAGTGGCGAGTCATCATCGAGTGCCTCGTCCAGTTACCTTTGGGGCGATAATCCAAAGGGGCCGTGTCGTGAAGGAACTCGCTGTCCATGGCCACGGATGACCTCGTCCTTGTAGAGAGTCTCGAAAAGGTTATGGAACTCGGGTATCTGCGCCTCGGTCTCTCCCTAGCCCACCCTAGGGTAGCACGTGTCCAACGTGTTCCCATAAATGAAACCCGTCGGCGGGTCGTCCCCTGCAGCGTGGCGTAAAGCTCGGTGGTCACACGTAAGGGTGCACGCCGGTGCGGAAATGCGGTCGGCCGGTGGAAAGTGCTCCCACGACCATAAGCGTAGCGGCGTAGCATACCGCGAGGATCGGCTCCTCGCTCGTCTTCTGTTGACAAGCGTCACACAACCCTCGATGCGTGGCGCAAAGCACCTGCGAGCCCCAAGCATCTTGTGGAATCTCGTCGGGCAGGCATCCGCCAAAGCGTGCGGATGGATGTAGCTTCGGTACCGCAGATCTCCTGCGTGGTAGGAAGCGAGATCCATCCGAACAAGAACAACAGTGCAGCGACTAAATGTGTCCTCACTTCCTCGGAGTCGCATGCTCGGGCGAATCATGTACCACCGCGGCCGAGAATGTGGCACACCGACGCGTTCGCGACAATCGGTGACGGATCATCGGTCAAGCGGACCTTCTAGTCTCATCGCCCTCGGAGGGCACTATCGGAAGACCACGCAGAGGTAGACACATGGCGAGACACGTCCTCGAGTAATGGTCATCTCCCCCATCGGAAGTGGAAGGTGTGAGTCTCGGTCTCCAGCGGTCCACGAGCGCAGCGAAGTGCGCGTCAAAGCTGCGGCGCGCGGGAGGTCAACATCCGGCGGCGAGGCGGTGTCCGGCTTTGGGGCGTACTGCTCGTCAAGGGCCATCTCTCTGGGGCGCTCGGGACCGAGCTCGGAGGCGACGCCGGCGGACCACGCCCGACAACGGTGTCCCACATCCCGGCGTGGTCGGCGGCTCGTGCGCGTCGTCAAGCTGAGCTGCGCCATCTCCCCGCCAACAGAGGAAACAACATGTCGATTACGCATGTAAAACATATTATGTCGCACGGAAAATAAGGCAAGACATACGAAAAAAATTCAACAATACAATATGATCATAATGAGTTAACAACAAAACCGGACAACTTAACAAGTAGTACATAAAGGCATGGATTAACGACGCGAGTCCATCAAAGACATTGAAATAAGCAAGCGACATCACGGCGTAGTAATTATATCTTCCTCGCTACGATTGCCTTTGCTTGTCCGCTTGCATTTTGGGCGTGGTGATGGAGTGCCCAACAGTCTTACCTGATGCAACGGGGCGGCGAACTTCGTTGCCGCTACCGGCGTTGTCGTCCATGTCGTTCGGTTACGTCGGGTTGCTGTCTTCCACGGCCGGGTGCTTTAGTGCGTCGTTGGGCACCCACTTCACCGCCCGACCAAAGGTCCTCAGTAGTGCGTGTCCAGCCGTGCGAATGGAACTCGGCACTCCAAGTTGCATACTGGTGGTGGATGTCAAAGTACTCGGAGATGTAACGCTCGAGGCTTGCCGCCACACCGCGCATGCAGCGTACACATGGGAGCATGGTTTGTGCGGAAGCTGCGGCTTGTTGCGGTGCGGCGGCGCTTCACCAATCGTGCGGACACGCCACGATCCCCTCTAGCATGGCCCATCACGTATTTCTCCACGAGCACGATCTCGAACTTACGCTGGCGCCATCCATGATGCGAGCGGCGTGCGATCAAGCCTTGCGATCTTATTCTCCATGTAGGCATGCATTACCGAGAATTGCTTCCCGTCCTCAAATGCTTCTTGGCCATCATGGCTCTGTTAACAAAGTATCCGATGGTGCGGTTCCAGCTCTCCTCCACGATCGCGATGATCGGCGGAGAGCGGACACCCTTGAGCACACCATTGTACACCTCAGGCATGTTGGTCGTCATGATCCGTACCTTGCACCGTCCGTGTCATGCGGCGGACCATTTCTCCGTCGGTGCGTGCGAGTTAACCCACGTGTGAACTCCCCAACTCTCGCGGACCCTCTAGCGCGCCCCGCCTCGGCATGCGCTGAGTCCCTTACATGCTTCCCGGTCTCCTCATCAAGCTGTCTCCACACCGCTTCGAACTTTCTCCTTTGGTTCTGCATGCAGAGCTTCTTAAACATATTCATGAGGTCCTTGCTCCAAAACCTTGTGTGGAAGTTGGCCGCGAGATGCCTCATGCACCAACGGCTCCTAACATCGTTCCAGCTGATACGGTAGTGCGTCCCATTTTGCATCATACTGCATGCGCAGACAACAACCCGAAGATTGCGATCCGAGATGACACACACATCTGGCCGATCTTGGACCACCGCCTGCTTCACATTGCACAGGAACCACAACCAGCTCTCCGTGTTCTCGCTCTCAACAATTGCGAACGCCACGTGGACTAACTGGTCATTCGCATCGGCCGCAACGGCAGTGAGGATGGTACCCCTGTACTTCCCACATAGGAAGGTGCCATCCATCGTGAGCACGGGACGACAATGTTTGAACCCTTCGATCGCCTGACGGAAGGCCCGAAGACCCTTTCAAGAACAAAACAATTGGGCCTCGGTCGGATGCACCGCTCAAGCTTGTTCGTCGACGTCCGGGATTAGATTCCGCGATTTGATCGATAATCTTGGTACTATGTTGTAAACCTCTTGAATGTGCGAACATTCGCTCCGAACTCTGCGTTTATGCGCCATGCCGTCTTGTGGTGACGGGGAACCCCACCATATTGGCAACATCCGCGGCGGGGAGCTTTGGCGAAATGGACACATCTGCGGCGACGAGGTGGCTTATCAAGCTGGTAACATACGAGGACGTCATGTTGCGGTGCCTGTGTAGCGGCTCAGCTAACTCGCATGTGTGGTCCTTCAGCACCGTTATCCGGAAGCCCATGGCGTCGTGAACCTCTGCGCACGGACCTTGCCAAAGACAGATTCATCAACACACCTAACGATGTACGTGTCGGGGTTGGACCTCTGCACCCAATACGTCCGACCGATGTTAACGGCGTATCTTGCAATAGCATGTTGTGCAGCGATCTTGTTAGGAAAGCGCTGGCCTACGAGCAATGTGTCCTCATTGAACCCCCACTCAGCACCCTCCGGACGTGGCAGAACCAGCGATGTCGTCGCAACGTCGTCCAATCGAGAGGGGACGTAAGCAATGTCAGTGGTCACAAAACTACCAAGTGCACCTCCCCCCGCAGCAGCTTCTCCGTCTTCGTCGTCCTCCGAACTAGTTGTTTCCACGTCCTCCTCGCTTTCCACCTCATCCACCTGGTCGGTCAGGTACTCGTGACAATCAATACGGGCTGACCACCATCTCTCCGCCCCTTCGTTGGGCTCAAAATTGACCGCACGCCTCCTCAGGTTTCCATCGCCCACGTCTCCTCCAACACTGCAGACCAACGCAGGCTCCTCCTCACCAGCAGCTTCACCTTCACCGGAACCACCGCACCGGATGTCCCCGTCCTCTCCAAGAACTGAACGTAAACCATCGGCCGCGCATATATCGCAGCAGCGGGGTTGCAAACAACCCCCATGTAGTTGGCCCATGAAGCGTCACATGTGACCTTCATCAGTTGCCAAATGGTCTCGCCTGCACCACCCACCACCGAGGCATACAACGCCTCGATGCGCAGCTTCTTCCTTCGATGGCGCGATCGAGCGCGAGCGCACGCACCGCCTTAGCTCAGAGGCTCATGTCCTTTAGGCGGCGCCGGATCGCGGTGCGGTGACAATTTGACAGTCCGCACCGTGCGGTCCGTCAGCGTCGAGCGTCCCGTGGAACACGAGCAGATCTTGAATTTCCGCCATAAAGTACCTAACACATGTGCATATAAAACCATCGAATTATTTACGGGATTTTTGTCCGAATGAGCGCTTCTACAAATTTGGTTATGCCCACTGCACCACGATCGTTTTGTCCTACATGTTTTCAATCCGATTGGAGTTCGTATAATTTTTCTATCAATGAAATGTCCAAGCTAATATTATTTCTAGTATAAATAATCCATAGCCTATTCTATGTTATACTTGAAATTTCTGTGGTACTATATAGTTCACGAATTTTTAACTACTTGATATTACGATTGCAAAAATAATTCAATTGAAATTCTTATTGCATTTCTCGTTTCCATACCCGAGTTAGACCTAGCTTACACCAAAGACATGTGGGTCTCGACAAGGTATTCTTTTTCATTAAATTTCAGATTTAAAAACTTCTTGAGAGGTGCGTCAAGTTTCTCATTCTAGCGGTGTAATCGTAGTGCATGCAAGAACACGATATGCCCGATCAAGAGTACATATACAAAGCGTTCGATGGGGCTATTTCTATTTTGTAACGACCTCCAAATATTTTGCTATTTTATGACCAAGTTCATGAAACTATACAAATAGTCGAAATGAAATTTACAACACTATTAGCAGTGTCCGTAAGTCAACTAATTACGGCATAATGACATTGTTAACTACTAAGTCTTCAAAACAAACTAACTACACAACTAAAACTAATCTGTTGCTACAATTCATCTAATTGCATCCTAATCACATGGCTAAAACTACCGATAATACTAATCGGATGCGAATGACACTTACCTTTTCTAGGTGCTCGCGCGAGCTTCAAAGCTTATTTTCTAGGTGCTCGTGATTTTTCCTTCGCTTTCGCGCCTGATTTTTTTTCCCACTCGTAGATTTTTTTGCACAAAATTTTTTTTCGCTCTAACCGCGTCGCAGGAGCCAGTGAGGGAGCAAGCCTCACTGGCTCCCTCCCTCTTATCTTATAGGCGCGCAAGGCAGTGGTTGCCTTGCGGCGCCATTGCAGCAGCGGCGCGCGGGGCTGACCACAGGCGCTGTAGCAGCGCCCGTGAACAGCTGTGCGCCGCTCGAACTGCCCGGGCGCGCGCGGCGCTTAAGCGCGGCACGCGTGGCGCGGCGCCCGGCCGCCACGTGGGGCGGCGGCAGAAATCTTGCCGCGCGTCCGGGTGGGGCAGCGGCAGTCTTTGCCGTCTGGGGCGGTAGCACTGGCTGCGAGCCCACTGAGGCAACACCAAGGTCTTGCCCACAGGGACGGCGGCGACTAGGATCTTCTTGTCTAGCAGTAACAACCTAGTCAGGGGGGCTATTTTTGGAAATTTGAAATTATCAGGGCTATTTTGGAATTTTTGTTGCGCAATGGGGCTAATTTAGTCCAGGATTCTGAACCTACAGGGTCACACACTTAATGGGTTGAAACAAACTAGTTTGAATTGGATCCATTGGGGGCTCTTCATAAGAGTTGAACCAAATACCGAAATCCTAGTCACAACCTCCGGGAAGGCCCAGCCATGCGTGCTGGTGCTACCACACTGGCTCGTGGCGTTCAACCCCTGGACGTGTGGATACCGTACAGACGCTGCTGCACTTTCCACTACGCTTATCGAGGACGATCTGCGATGTACGTAGGGAATGCTAGAGGTTGTTGGAGGAGACGATCGGTGGCCAAGGACGTTGGACAATCGACTACTTCCGCTACATCGACGCACGGGAAGTTGGACGAGTCTGCTCCAACTCTTCTTGCACTGCACTGAATGTTTGGTGGTAACGATCTATAATATCTTACTCGTATGATTTTCTAGTTTACGTAATAAAATTTTTAATTATGTTCTAGTGTAGCTTACCTGTATCCTAACAGCATTACCCCGCATTACATTGTTAATCTTTGATTTATAATGCTTCAGCGGTACACTATTTTTTTAATTAAAGCCATAGGTCACAGTGCAACATACTTACATAACTAGTACTAGCAACTTTTGCAAGCAACTTATCCACATCTGCATACAGTAGTTGTGACTCGAACAGATCAGATATAATTTTTGTTGGATCTTCACACGCGTATAAACTGTTAGATCAAAAGTCAATGGTTCAGATCATATCGTCGTCCATAGAAACATAGGTGGACAACTTTTTATTTGTTCCCTTTAATTAAACTAGCCGAATTTTCTGCCTAATTATGTAGCTAGATACTACAATTAATGATACGTTTTTATCAAATTATAGTGTCGCTGTACTTGTTATATATACCACTATAACGCTTATGACGGGAATATATATATAGTTGTGTTCCATATACAACGGTAGTAGCTCTCATATCTATATCGGATTAATTTGCACTATTATAAACTAAACCCACCATACATAATCAATGGTGCACTTCCTTTTCATTTTCCTCTCACTAATATTTCAATTTCTAGTCTTTGAGAACGAATGTGTAGATTTTTCTATAATATTAATTTAATAATAATACAATAAATGGTCCATTACATAACATTACGTATCTAAAACAAAGATATATAATTGTTAGTTGCTACCAAGGTTCAAAAAGCAGTTACCAAAAGAAACTTGGCTGGTACTCGTTCCTGGACTTCCTGGACGATTACCGGCGGGTACCTGTTTTTTTTTTTTTTTCTGAGGGTTTGTTTGAATATATTGTAATCTGATTCTATCTTTTCAGATTGATTTAAAATTTAAACTAAAATCTCTTCCAATCCAAAAGAATTAGTTTTAATCTCTCTTTATCCAAACAATCCCAAACGGTATCAATATATATAATTGTCAAATTTAAACTATTTTGAATTTGGCGGGTTCCCGGCTGATTAGTGTCTAATTGCAGTCAACGATCCTACAGAGACGAGTAATAAAGTAAAAGAAAAACACGTCATACTTTTGCGTTTTGCCAACTCTACAAAGATGCTACACAATATGACAGCGAGTTAGATACAAAGGTATCTATATATCCCCCTCAAGAGATGCAAAGTTAGCCTCAATGATCTTAACCAATATGCATTCATTGACACTGACTAACTGTTGAGTTTGAATGTGATACGAATAGAGTGTGAGTATGATACAAATTTTATTTCCTAGTCTAATTCATAGTTATAATCTCACACGGAGTCTTTCATGTACCACTATAAATATATCCCTGTAGACTATAGGGAAGAGCAAGAACTTTATTGTAAACATCTCCTCATATAGTAATAATACCTTCGTGCTTCCGTAGTTTTTCTCTAAAGGGTTTTTCATGTAAAACTTATCTCTCATTCCTATTTTTTCGCGCATCAATTACAAAAAGTGGTATGAGAGCACAGTGGATTCGAGAAATGATTATTCTCGCATCTTGCGAGTTGCAATCTAAATCAGCATCGAATTCGAGGTTTTCTCCACATCGAAGGCAAGGAGTAGTTGTTTCTTCGTGCAAATAAAGCAGGAACTGCATCAGGCAGATCACGAGACAAGCAAAGCAACAATAGCATTGATTGCTAGAAAGAGAAAATGCAATACATCGGCATTGATTGCAAAGAAAAAGTATCTAGGCAGAGCAGCATTGATTGTAAAGAAAAAACATTAAACCCAAAAAAGGACTAGGCAGAGATTCTGCTGGTCGGCTTTAGTTCTTGAATTTTCCAAGCGGAAATTACTACGTACAAACACCAAGTGCTACTAAGCGATCACGAGCAAGCGGGTCTTCATTGCTTTGCGTACATAGAACTATAGCCAAGATTTCAGGAATTCTTTGCTAGGTACACGCAGATTTGTACTAACAAATTAGGGATTTCTTCCACATGGCAACTTTAAAGCATTTGAAGCTGAAGCTTTATTCACACAAGATGGTGGAAGGTGGGTCATTATTGAACCACCTGACAGCATTAAAAAAGTAATCTCGAATCTCGAGTCTATGAAGGTAAAATATGATGATGAAGATTTGGCTCTAATTCTTTTATGCTCACTTCCTAGTTCATTCTTTACGTTCAAAGATACTAATTTTATATAGTTGAGATACTCTTACACTTAATGAAGTTTATAAGGCACTGCATACGAAGGAAAAGATGAACCTCATGGTTCCAAATGAAAGTTCAAATTCGTATGCAGAAAGCCTGGTTGTCCATGGCAGATAACTGGAGAGAAGTTCAAACGGCGATTCAAGAGGCAAAAGCTAGGGCAAATATTATAAAGGCGGATCAAAATCTAGAGGCAGGTACAAATCGTGCAAGTATTGCAAGAAAGATGGACATGATATATCGAGTGTTGCTGAGCCTTGTGAGGGATTTTTGGGTATATATTCCAATTTTACAACTTTTACATGCTAGGAACATTGTAGATTATTGTCTAATATTTTCATAGCGTGCACTACTACAGAGAGGGTCATCACAGACGGTTTTTGAACCATCTGAATCTATGTGTCTGTGATAATTGGCGGTTATCACAGACAATTTATGAGTCATTTGTGAAAAGTTACAACACAGACGGTTTTTGGGGGAAATCGTCTGTAATAGTTGGCCTTCATAGACTGTTTCAATAAATAACCGTCTGTGATATCCCACATATCACAGATGACTTTTTAACCATCTATGAATGCCTAATATCACAGACGATTTCCACCAAAAATTATCTATGATATGTGGGATATCACAAACGGTTATTTTTTAAACCGCCTGTGATATGTAGGATATTACATACGGTTTTTGATAGTAGCCGTCTGTGATATGCGACATATCGTAGACGGTAGTTGGTGGTAGCCATCTGTGATTGGATACATATTAGAGACGGGTGTTAGTAGCTGCTGTCTGTGGTAGTATACATATCACAGACGTTTGTTAGTAGTAGCCGTCTATGAGTATCATTCACATGCGGTTTATTCCATAAAATCGTCTGTGATAATTCTTTCGATACCTAAATATATTTTAATTTTTCGGCTAGCCTCAGGTAATGATAGCCATACCCTCTGAAAATAAGCAAGCAGAAAACAGATATATCACAATTGATTTGATATAGAACAACTCAAAGTGATTTACGAACTCAATATCAATTACAAAGTTACTTTAATGATCTAATTACAAAGTGATTTTATTACAACTCAAAGTGAATTACAATAAATCAGAGTCGGTGGGGTAAAACACTGCACTCTCTTTAATGATCTCCCTCGTGATGAAGGTAGCGAGCCGTCCTCGAACTTCCACAAGTAAGTCCATATGGAAGCTACTTTCTGGTATTTTCATGCCCTGTCACTAGCAAGAGTAAAGTAGTAAGCATATATATTTAAATTCATAATTACAATATAATTATTAAGAGATTGACTGACAAACCTCTGGATCCTTCGTCTTAGCACTCATAATTTCCAGCATACGATGATAAACGTAGAATGCACATATGTTGCCTTGACACAGTTGCTGGTGGCACTGCAAAAAATAGAAGTATGATATAGGATATAGGTATAGTTAGCTCAAGAGGCCAGGTCACAAAGTGTGATATAGGATTATTGTGCTGTAGTAGGTACCAAAAATCGCATCCTGTGTCGCAGTGTGGCGCTCGATTCATTGTGTGTCCCTCCCTCAGCAACACAGGCGCTAAAGACCTATGTGATTCCAAAAATTTATCATCAAACATTTCAAACAAAGGAAGACTACAATAGAGTTACGTATGGAGGAAATGAGCATACCTGTCGAGTACTTTTTGCACAAGGGTGAAATCGTGGTTGTTATTGCTAGGGAATCAAGGTATATTAACTTGTTCCATTTTGGTACAATGACTAAAAGGATCTAGTTCCACCTACTCATGTATGTCACTTTAGTCATTAAACCTAAGTTCATGTTGCGTATAAAGAACAAATAAAATTTGTATAGCAAGTAGTGAAGCACTTACCCCTGGTTGTAGGGCACCAGTATGTAGTCCTTGTCGCGATGAGTATGCAATCCCTTCGTTATGTACTTCTCGATGTAGTTTTCGTCTTCAATGATGCATTGCTTTGAGATCAAACGTGGGTCGAGGAAACCCAACAGTTGTCGTGATCGTCGTACTTGTTCCATCATGTATCTATAAATAAACAATGAATTATGACATTTATCGGTATTGCATGAATGTAGAACTTGATTGTACACACTTATAGTGTCCAGCATCGTAGAAGTGAGGCGTCGATGGCGTCGAGATTGAATAGATCAAATAAGTCTTCGAATCATATGACGAAGTAGCCCGGCTTGTGGTGGAAATAGTTCTCATTATAGCTAACGGTGAATCCAGTAGGCCGGTCTTCCCTCGCCTCATCATCTGTCGCATGTAGTAGGCATGCAAAGTCTGGCAATCCAAACCAATACGGCATAATATTGTGTCGGAGACCAACGACATTCCAACGGAGAATGTCTCGGGCTTGTGAGGCGTCTTAATCTTCTTCGATTTGGCCTTAGTGCCTCGCGTGCTAGTTGTCTTCATGGAAGACAACTCAACAAGTTTTTCTTATTTCTTCGACGCCATCTCCAAGCCTTCTAAAGTGGGGGTTGAGGTAGAGTTATCTAGGTATGGCCGTGTGTAGATCGCGGCACTACATGGTCCAGGCCGATGTCCCTCTTGGGCCACTTGATAAAAGTGTGCAAAACATCCCCTAGTGTTATGATGTCTTCGTTCGGACGCTTCTCCAGCAGGATAGATATCAAATTATCATGTATCTTGTCCCCCTGGACCTTGGCGTAACCCTATGCCAGTTGGGCCACGTGCACAACTATCCCTTCCTGGTATGGAAACACCCCCCTTATAACACCCTGACCCAAATTCGGCTCAATGTCCAGCCCACCGTGGGGCGGACCCGCACACACATAGCACCTCACTTACACTTTCGTCCTCGCTTCGTGTAAAAGGGTTAACCCGGAGGTGCTACGTTTGGATCCAACAGGCATTATATACTAGTACAACTCACTTGAGACAAGCAATGTGGGACTAATCCCACCACACAACTCCTCATGGGCCACATGGGCCACACTACGAGCGAGCCAAGGTATTACATTCACCCCCTCAAGGGTGGCGTCCTCGGCAACATAACGCATCTGCGTCAAATGCCCGAAACACCCCTCGGTACCGTCCGTGCGTCGGTCTTGCACATATGCCATGCCATGTGTCCACTCCGGCCCACATGCGCCATGCGCCATATGCCCGCCCACTGTCCCTGCACGCGTGCAAATGAAGGTTGATGCTCGATACCATCTGTAACACCGACCCAAATTCGGCTCAATGTCCACCCACCGTGGGGCGGACCCATTACACATAGCACCTCACTTACACTTTCGTCCTCGCCGTGTAAAAGGGTTAACCGGAGGTGCTACGTTTGATCAACGGGCATTATATACTAGTACAACTCACTTGAGACAAGCAATGTGGGACTAATCCCACCACACAACTCCTCATGGGCCACATGGGCCACACTACGAGCAGGCCGGGGTATTACACCCCTCCCCGCCCAGCCTCAACAGGAATGGATCCAACCAGCCTCACTTGGAGTCTGCTGGGCGTGGGCACCTACAAAATGATACACAATTAGCTAAAGCATCCTACAAGTCTATCTTTCGAGCATCCCATAGATGTACATTACCTGAATGTGGTCGATAGGTATTTGGTCGTCGCCAAGTTCAGGAAGTGCAGGCATGGACGCGACGCTACTCCGATGTTGAGGGGGGACTACCTCCCAAAATCACGGTGGCGTCTTGTGACCGGTTAAGGATTTGATTAATTTGTTCCGACAATGTTGTTATGTATGCTTGAAATTGTGCAGTAACCTCCGCTTTCCACTGTTCCTCGCGCTCAGCCTTGGATCTCTTCCGACTCCTATATGCCTCGGAGTCGTGTGGGAATCTATACTTCCAAGGTACATAAACCCCAAGACCCCGCATGCGACGTCAAGATGAATAGAGTCGTCACCACCTTGGTCTACAGAGCATCTAGTCCTTCAGGATCGATGACCTTCTGGGCAATTGAGTTAAAGAGATAACACAGCCTCATGATTGCCACTCGGACCTTGTTTGGTTAAATACTTCTAATTGCAACAGGAAATATTTGTGTCATCAGCACCAGACAATCGTGAGACTTCATAGCAATTAATTTTAAATCTTCCATAGAAACAAGTTTCTTCATGCTGGTGGAGTAACCGGATGAAACTTTCACATCATGTAAGCTCTGGTACAGTTCCTTTCTCACGGCCTTGGACAGTGTGTAGCAAGCTGAGGGAAGGTATGTTCGTCCTTTATCGGTCTCTTTCAGTTCTAACTCGGTCTTTATGTTCATATCAACTAAGTCACGTCGTGCATTGACACCATCCTTTGTTTTGTCATAAATGTTCAGTAAGAGACCAATCAAGCTATCACATACATTCTTCTTCACGTGCATGACGTTGATGCAGTGGTGAACTTCTAAGTGCATCCAATAAGGTAAGTCCCAAAAAAATTGATCACTTTATGTCCTTTTTCAAGCACAACATAGATATCCTTAACCATATCATAGACCGCTTTCCTTTTAAAAGCCTTTGGAGGTGAACCGTCCTCCTTATTTTCATCGAATTATTTCTTCATCTTGTAGTATGGGTAATACTAGGGAAGGAATCTACAGTGATGCATGTACACAGTTTTACGCTAGTTGTTCAGCCACACACTCCCAGATAAGTAATGACATCAAAATGTACTTCCGCTTTGTACACAGCCAAGGAGGAAGATTGTACATACATATATTCACGGGCCAAGTGCTATATCAGTTGCTCATGTTTCCGAAAGGATTCATTCCATCTGTACACAACCCAAACTTTATATTCCTCGATTCCGCACCGAAGTCTTCGAAGCTCCTATCAAAGTTTCTCTACTTGGCAGAATCAGCAGGGTGTCTTATCTTTCCATCTTTCTTACACTCCTCCGAGTGTCAACACAACAATCTTACCTCCTTTTGGTTCGCAAATAAACGCTTTAGCAGATACCACAACAACACCTTAGCAGGAGGTCCTTACTTCACCTCGATGCCCTCGCCGTCATCGGAGTGATTCTTACTGTGGATATCATGGGGATATGCTCCAGATCTTAGGATGATGTGACAATTGGCAATGGCGTTTACGGTTTGTCGTTTCACGTGTTTTCGGCAAAGTTAGCATCTTTGTCGAGGCTATAACCGGCCGGCCGGCGAGGTGGTCGGTCGACCGATTCTGACCGATCGGCCGTGGCTGGAAGCGATCGACCGGCGATTACAAAGTGAGGATTTGAGCTAGGCCAAAAATAGAGAGTGTATGCAAGAGTGGGAATTCTATTGCACTTGGTCCCATAATTTTTGGAGTCTCCAGTCAAAAGTTATATTGGTTTAAAAATTCCAGTAGGTTTCGGTTTTCAGAGGTTGAAAATTGGCTAAGTCATTACTGGCGGTCTGACCGGCCAATAGGCGATCGATGACCGGCGAGGTGAAGGCGATTAGACCGCCCCGAGGCGATCGACCGGTTTCCATTGGTTAAATGCGCCCGTCGTGGCGGCGATATATGGTTGTTAGGTCAAAGTCATGAGTTTCAGGGCATATATGTTGCATGATGCATGTTTTGACTAACATGGGTCAAGTTGTGAAGAACTTGTTCCTAAATTCGGTTTACTTGTCTATTGTTGTGCAGGTTGCTTGGTGGTCAACGACGGTCAACGGCGAGGATGATCGGGACTAGGCTTGGAGAGCTGAGGTCCAGAACGATCGACGACGCCGGGTGAGGTCAATGTACTCAAGCGTGGTGCAAGATGGATAAGGGTGACCTTTTAGCTAATCCGAGGCGCAAGATAGCGTAAGGTGTAGCTAGTTAGGTCAAGGGGAGATAAAAGCGACGCATTAAAATACGTGCGTAAGTGTCCCGTTTGTTTTGGGCCTTAACGGGAGCCCAATAGAGTCAAACTTCTAGAAGGTCTAAGCCTCCACTATAAATAGGAGAGAGAGGTGGCTGCACCTCTTCTTCGTCTCTGTTGCTATTTTTGTAAACCCTAATTTTCTTAGGGATAGCTTTTGTGGAGGCTAGGGTTCTTGATAGTTTGATGTGATTTTTGTGCTCTTGGATTGAGCATTGTCCTCCATTAATGGAGAGGCTGTAAGCCCATATCATATCAAATCAATCTAGAGAAAGGTTGATCATGTCTTGCCTCTTTGTGTTCTTTCTCTATATTTGATGATTTTGAGTATTTCTTTGATCCGCGAGTTTTTGATTAAATTCTTCACGTGATATAGCTTGCTGTGACTTGTGGGAACCTATCTAGAATCATCTTGATCATCAATCTCCCACGAGCAAGATCTTGGATCAAGTTTTCGTTTTAACCCGGTTTTGAACCCTTCTTCAATCAAATCGAAAAGGATCTCTATTCTTCCAAGAATTATCATAATATTCTATTGGAATAGGTTCCTGATATCATAGAGAAGGTGTGTATCAAGTTTCATCAAGTTTGGAGTTGTAGATCAAAAGTTTCATCTATTTACAACTTCGTCATCAGGATGGTTCTGTTCTGTTCTATAGGCCAGAGGTCAGACCGCCAGGGAATCGGTCAGACCGCCCAAGGCCAGAGGTCAAACCGCTAGTGCATTGAATTGTTTCAATCTTTGTTGATTTTGTAGTATTGCTTAGGGGTTTGAATTGGATTCAATAATTAGTCTTCCGCTGTACTGATATATTGATCTTCATAGCTTCCATAGCTACTGGAGTAAAATATTATTAAATCAATTATTTATGAAAAAGTGAGCTTGCTCCTATTCACCCCCCCCCCTCTAGTCGCCTTTTCAGTCCAACAAGTGGTATCAGAGCCCGGTTAGTTCAATCTTGATCTTAACCGGTCACTGAACTTGGCGACGGCTAGATACTCCACAAAGCCGCATATGTTCGATGGACACGACTATGCCTATTGGAAGAATTGCATGCGAGTCTTCCTTGGGAGCAAAGGACACGCTATATGGGAGGTTGTTCGAGTCCCGCATGCGAGTGCCCGAAGTTGCTACGCCGGCTTCAGAACGCCTTTTGGCTAACAACAATAAGGCTAAAAACATCTTGTATGGTGGGCTTGGGAGACAGGAGTATAATCGGATTTGCAATCTTGAGACTGCGCATGAGATTTGGAACACTCTCGAAACCTATCATGAAGGTTCGTCCCAAGTCAAGAAAGTACACCAAACAGTCTATAAGCGTGAATATAACAAATTCGAGATGCGTCTTGGAGAGAGCATCGATGACATTTTCAGTCGCTTTAATAAAGTGATTAATCAGATGAAAGCTGCTGGTATTGAATATTCTCAGTCTGAAAATGACACCCACCTCTTGGCTGCAATCAACACCAAGGAGTGGGAGAAAAAGGCTACAACCATTGAGGAGAATATCAATCTTTCTGATCTGACTTTGGAGCTGCTCTATAGCAAGCTCAAGACTCATGAGATCAAGAGGATTGATCATCCCAAGAAGGAAAATATGGCTTTGGTAGCAGACCCGCTCAATAGAGCTTCTGATGGGTCTTCTGAGTCTTCTTCTGGATTTTCACTTGCTGGTTTATCTGCAATCCATGAAGAGGAGTTTGAGAGTCTCCACGAGTGAGTTGGCCCTCATAGTCGAGAAAGGTCTGCGGGCCTACAATAATATGAGAAACAGAAATCTAGGAGGTCCCGTGACTTGCTATGAGTGTGGTGAGCTTAATCATATCCGGGCAAATTGCCCCAAGCTGAAAGGTAAGAGCAACCACAAGGAGGGAAAGTCAGCTTGGAAGAAGCTTCAATGGAACAAATCAAGGTTTGATACTGCCAAGCTGACAAAGGCCGCTCACCGGGTGCTTGCCGCTTTTGAGGATCAATCCTTAAGCGATGTTGACTCCGGGAGTGAGGAGGACAAGGAGGAGGAGATCCCTCAAAGCAAGAAGAAAGGGAAGGCCAAAGACTTCACCGGCTTGTGCTTCATGGCCAACTCCGTTAACGACGACAACAATGAGGTACATCCTTCCTATGATGTTCTTTCTGATAGATGTGAATCTATGTTTGAGCAACTCATGAGTCAGGATAAGGCTTTAGAGTTTGTCATGGCCAAGAATAAGGAATTAGAGTCAAAAATAGATAATTTGACTTTAGAACTTGAAAATGCTAAGACTCTTGAATCTGATGAATGTTCATCTTGCCATGCTATGCACTCAGAATTTGCTAAACTGCAATCTGCTCATGATATTGCTTTGCAACAACTCGAAAATGCTAGGACTGAACTTGTTGAGGTTAAATCTGCTCCATGTGAAAAATACTTAGAGTCTAGCAAGTTAGTTATTTTTGGTGTGGTTGATTCTAGCCTTTGCACTTTTTGCTTAGAACGCGAACATGAAGTTAAAGATATCTTAGAAGCAGCTAGAGCTAAATATGCCAAGCTTAAGGACAGTATTGAGTCTTCTACATGTGCTTCATGTCCAGCTCTTAAACTTGAAGTTGCTTTATATAAGGAGAAATACGCTAGAGTCATTAAAAGTAATATCTGTGAATCATGTGTTAATCTTGAAGAAGAAAATGCTTATCTTAAGAACACCTTAGAAAAATTCTCTAAAGGTAAGAAACAATTAAACATGATTCTGGACAAGTCTGAAACTCCTTATAAGAAGCAAGGATTAGGATACAATCATGTTCAAAATAATTCTAACCCAAAAGTTACTCAAGCCTTGGAAAATAGGTTAATTGAATTTAAAACCCAACCTGCAAAAACTGTCTTTAAATCTGCAGGTGTTGCCTAACCATCTGTTAAGCCTAAGGGTGCTTCTCCCAGTGGTATTAAGTATCATTGCACCTATTGCAAAAAGGATGGGCATTTGATTGAGTTCTGTTGGTGTAGGTTGAAAAACGATAAGAAAATTTTTGCTAGAATCTCAACTAATCAACCTAGAGCTTTTATGAGATATGGTAACATAGAAAAGAAGAAACCTGGTTTAGGATTTGTATCACATGCTCATCATCATGTTCCTAGACAGGATGACTCTCATGTTACTTTAACCATTGCTCATAACAGAACTTCAAATAAAATCAAGGATAGCACTTCTGATTTGCATACTACTCGCAGACGTGTGTCTCAGTACTGGGATCCTAAGTCTTGTTTAACTAACCCCAGTATTGAGACACATCGTTCTTCTGTTCCTTGATTTTCAGGATTACCGCGGAAAGAGGAAGGACACGTGGTTCGTCGACTCCGGCTGTTCACACCACATGACCGCAGACTCAAGATGGTTCACCTCTTTCACGCGGTCGACAGGTGATGATTTCATCACCTTTGGAGGTGATAAACAAGAGCGGATTGAAGGAATGGGATGGATCAGGGTGAACGACAGTTTCATCCTCAAGGACGTCGCCCTTATGGACAAGCTAAGGTTTAATTTGTTGTCTGTCTCTCAACTTCTTGATGATGGATATGAGACTATATTTAAGAAAAATGCTTGTCGGGTGCTTGATTCAACTGGTGAGCTTATTTTTGGAATTACTAGAGTTGCTAGGATCTTTGGAGCTGACTTATCTGAATCTCTTGCTGGTTCTCTAAAATTCTTGATTTCATCTTCTTCTTCTGAGTTCTGGTTTTAGCACCGTCGTTTGGGCACATTGGTTTTGATCATCTGACGCGAGTTAGCAACCTTGAGCTCATGAGAGGTTTGCCCAAACTCAAAGCCGTCAAAGATGTTGTTTGTGTGCCTTGTAGGCATGGCAAGCAAGTTGCCTCCCCACACCCTTCAGTGACTATGGTCATGACTGACGGACTGGGATAGTTGCTTCATATAGATACTGTTGGTCCTGCTAGAGTTCGGTCAGTTGGTGAAAAATGGTACATTCTTGTCATAGTCGATGATTTTTCTAGATACACTTGGGTGTTCTTTCTTGCTTTGAAGGATGAAGCTTTTGATTATTATCATGATCTTGTTCTGCGTTTGGCTTCTGAACTTCCAGGTGCCTTAAGAGCGATTCGCAGTGACAATGGCACAGAGTTCAAGAATACCTCATTTGCTTCTTTTTGTGCTAAGCGTGGAATTGAGCATCAGTTCTCTTCTCCACACGTTCCTCAACAAAATGGCGTTGTGAAAAGGAAGAACAGGACCCTGGTCGAGATGGCTACGACGATGCTAGATGAGTATAGCACACTGAGGAGGTTTTGGACCGAAGCTGTTGCTACTGCTTGCCATAATGCTAATCGTGTCTTTGTGAGACCTTCTTTAGGCAAGACTGCTTATGAGCTTCAATTTTGTAGAAAACCCTCTGTATCGCACTTTCGAGTCTTTTTATCTAAATGTTTTATTCTGAAGACAGAAAATCTAGATAAATTTGAGTTAACAACTTTTGATGGTTTATTTCTGCGTTATCCTGCACATTCGAGGGGTTTTCAGGTTTTTAATGCTGAAACTAACCTTGTTCAGGAGACATGCAATGTCACTTTTGATGAGACTAGCCCTGGAGCTAGATCAGATATTTCAGGTGATACACAGGTGACAGAGGGCATATTCATAGAGGAAGATGAGGAAGAATTTGATGTTCTTCCACCAGTTGCGGTTGACGCTCCTATTCCAGCACAAGAACCTGCTGTGACTACTTCGCCTTCAGATGAGGCTCCTGCTGCATCTTCATCATCAGTAGTACCTACGGAGGTTGAAGAGATGATTTCCTCTCTGGGTGCACCACTTCACATTCAAAGGCAGCACCCTCCGGATCAGATAATTGGTAATCGTCATGAGCGAGTCACTCGCTCCAGGTATCATGATCCAAATCTCTATTCTCACTCTGCATTTGTTGCTTCTTTTGAACCCCGCGATATATCACATGCTTTATCGGATTCTAGCTGGGTTAATGCCATGCATGAGGAGTTAGAGAATTTTGAGAGGAATAAAGTTTGGAACCTAGTAGAACCTCCTAGTGGCCATAATGTTATAGGAACCCGCTGGGTTTTCAAAAACAAACAAAATGAGGATGGTTCTGTAATTAGAAATAAGGCTAGGTTGGTAGCTCAGGGTTTTAGCCAAGTTGAGGGGTTAGATTTTGAAGAGACATTTGCTCCTGTTGCTAGACTAGAAGCCATTCGCATTCTGCTTGCATTTGCTGCATCTAAGGGCTTTAGATTATATCAGATGGATGTTAAAAGTGTCTTTTTAAATGGTTTCATAGAGGAGGAAGTTTATGTTAAGCAACCCCTAGGCTTTGAGAATCCCAAGTATCCACATCATGTATTCAAGCTATCCAAAGCCTTGTATGGTCTTAAGTAAGCCCCTAGAGCCTGGTATGATAGACATAAGACCTTTTTGCTTAAGAATGATTTTGAGATGGGTAAGGTAGACAAATTTTTTTATTCTTAGGTGTGGTAATGACTTCCTGCTTGCTCAAATTTACGTTGATGATATTATCTTTGGTGGTTCTTCTAATGCTCTTGTTTTCAGCTTTTTTGAGACTATATCCAGAGAATTTGAGATGAGTATGATGGGAGAGCTCAATTACTTTTTAGGGCTTCAAATCAAGCAATGCAAGGAACGGATCTTCATCCATCAGACGAAGTACACTAAGGATTTGCTCAAACGTTTCGACATGGGTGACTGCAAGCCAATCTCCACTCCCATGGCAACTTCGACTGTTTTGGATCCAGATGAAGAAGGAGAAGCCGTGGATCAACGTGAGTACCGCAGTATGATCGGTTCCCTTCTGTATCTGACGGCCTCGAGACCGAACATCCACTTCACGGTCTGCCTCTGTGCGAGGTTTTAGGCGTCTCCGAGAACTTCCCATCACCAAGCCGTTAAGCGCAATTCAGGTATTTACACTCTACTCTTCTGTATGGCATTTGGTATTCATGTTCTTCATCTTTGTCCATTCGGGGGTTTTCTGATTCTGATTTTGCGGGCTGTCGGCTAGATAGGAAGAGTACCTCAGGCACTTGTCACTTCCTAGGCACTTCTCTTGTATCTTGGTCTTCTAGGAAGCAGTCTTCTGTTGCACAATCCACTGATGAAGCTGAATATGTAGCTACTACTTGTTGTTGTAGTCAAATTTTGTAGATGGTAACCACTCTTAACGATGCTTGTCAGAAATAACATGAACCTTAAGATTTGTCGCCCTGGTAGAAGCTTAGGAAGAGTTTGTGGATGGCTCCTAGTCCAGGATCTTCTTCACTAAGATATTCCTTTAATCAACTTCTGGTCGAAGCTTAGGATGAGTTTGTGGATGCCTCCTAGTCCAGGATCTTATCACTAAGTTAGATCATTAGTCAACTTCAATATTCAGTGCAAATGAGAAAACTGTTGACAAATGGACTTTTGAGAAATTTGAGCAAAATGATTCAATACATGACCTGATTGACACTTAATGTGGTCTTTGTTAGATTTTCGATCTCACTTTGACATTTTGACATGGTCAGTTTCACTTTAGGATCTCTGTTGATGAACTCGCTGAATTTGAAGTTTTGCTTAAATTGATCAAATCTATTGCTTTACTTTTGAGCATTCGTGCTTAGCTTTGATATATATGTCTTATCATGATCTTGCTAGTGTTGTTAGGCTTGATATGCTGTTTGTGCAATATTAGAGATGCTAGCTTGTTCTTTTGGGTAATCTCCAAAGCTTCTTGTAATCAAAAATTAAAAAATACAAAAAAATGAAGCTACTGCATTGCACTTCATGCATACTCCTTATGCTTCCTTCTTCATTCTGTATTTGCTATCTCTGGATAAGAGGAAGGTGTGATTCCTTGATGACTCCATTGTCAAAGGGGGGAAAGATATTTCAATGTTGGCGGAGAAGATATATCATTGTTGTACAAACAGGGAGAAGATATATAAAATGATAAAAAGGGGGAGCAATTGGAGAATTTGAAATTTTCTGAAATCTGTGGATCATAGTGAGGGGGAGTTTTTGAATTGCATTCTTATTGTCTTATTGATTCTTCTGAACTTGAATTGCATTTATTAATCCTCACAATGATCATAGGTCAATTGAACAATTGTTCTTTCATATGGACCTTAAGTGAGATTTTTTGACTTTTTTCTGGAAATCAAAGTTTTTATGCTTTCTTTTGTCTTATCTCACATGCATATGCTATTCTGATGCCAGCTTGGTCATTTCCATTGCTTTTTTCTTGCTTATAGACCAAGTTGTGCCTTTGTGCGAAAACGAAAGTATTTTACTTTTTAAACCTTCAAATTACATTTTTTGGATTATTGCTAATGTGTTCATCAAGGGGGAGATTGTAGATATCATGTGGATATGCTCCAGATCTTAGGATGATGTGACAATTGGTAATGGCGTTTACGGTTTGTCGTTTCACGTGTTTTCGGCAAAGTTAGCAAGTCGTCGAGCTATAACCGGTCGGCCGGCGAGGTGGCTTGGATCGATCGATTCTGACCGGTTAACCGGCTCAGAAGCGATCGACCGGCCGATTACCAAAGTGAGGATTTGAGCTGGGCCAAAAATAGAGGGTGTATGCAAGAGTGGGGATTCTATTGCACTTGGTCCCATAATTTTTGGAGTCTCCAGTCAAAAGTTATATTGCTTTGAAAATTCCAGTAGGTTGAAAATCGGCTAAGTCATTACTGGCGGTCTGACCGGCCAATAGCTGGCAGTCAGACCGGCCCTAGGGGCGGTCTGACCGGTTTCCACTTGGTTCGTCGCTCGTCGTGGCGGCGATATTCGGTTGTTAGGTCAAAGTCATGAGTTTCAAGGCATATATATTGCATGATGCATGTTTTGACTAACATGGGTCAAGTTGTGAAGAACTTGTTCCCAAATTTGGTTTACTTGTCTACTGTTGTGTAGGTTGCTTGGTGGTCAACGACGGTCAACGGCGAGGATGATCGGGACTAGGCTTGGAGAGCTGAGGTCCAGAACGATCGACGATGCCAGGTGAGGTCAATGTACTCAAGCGTGGTGCAACATGGACAAGGGTGACCTTTTAGCTAATCCGAGGCGCAACATAGCGCAAAGTGTAGCTAGTTAGGTCAAGGGGAGATAAAGACGGCGCATTAAAATGCATGCGTAAGTGTCCCGTTTGTTTAGGCCTTAACTGGAGCCCAATAGAGTTAAACTTCTTGAAGGTTTAAGCCTCCACTATAAATAGCAGAGGGACGTGGCTGGACCTCTTCTTCGTCTCTTTTCCTATTTTTGTAAACCATAATTTTCTTAGGGAGAGCTTTTGTGGAGGTTAGGGTTCTTGATAGTTTGATGTGATTTTCATGCTCTTGGATTGAGCATTGTCCTCCATTGATGGAGAGGCTGTAAGCCCATATCATATCAAATCAATCTAGAGAAAGTTTGATCATGTCTTGTCTCTTTGCGTTCTTTCTCTATATTTGATGATTTTGAGTCTTTCTTTGATCCGCGAGTTTTTGATTGAATTCTTCACGTGATCTAGCTTGCTGTGAGTTGTGGGAACCTATCTAGAATCGTCTTGATCATCAATCACCCACGAGCAAGATCTTGGATCAAGTTTTCGTTTTGACCCGGTTTTGAACCCTTCTTCAATCAAATCGAAAAGGATCGCTATTCTTCTAAGAATTATCATAATCTTCGACTGGAATAGGTTCCTGATATCATAGAGAAGGTGTGTACCAAGTTTCATTAAATTTGGAGTTTTAGATCAAAAGTTTCATCTATTTGCAACTTCGTCATCGGGCTGGTTCTGTTCTGTTCTATAGGCCAGAGGTCAGACCGCCAAGTAATCGGTCAGACCGCCAGGGAATCGGTCAAACCGCCCAATGCCAGAGGTCAGACCACCAGGGAATCAGTCAGACCGCCCAAGGCCAGAGGTCAGACCGCCAGTGCATTGAATTGTTTCAATCTTTGTTAATTTTGTCGTATTGCTTAGGGGTTTGAATTGGATTCAATCATTAGTCTTCCGCTGTACTGATATACTGATCTTCATAGCTTCCATAGCTACTGGAGTGAAATATTATTGAATCAATTATATGTGAAAAAGTGAGCGTGCTCCTATTCACCCCCCCCCCCCTCTAGTTGCCTTTTCGGTCCAACGCTTACGCTTGTATCAGGATGCTCTGCACACCGGACATAAATGCATGTCTGCAAACTCTTTACGGTAGAGGATACAGTCGTTCGGGCATACATGTATTCTTTCTACTTCCATTCCCAATGGACAAAGAACCTTCTTGGCATGGTAGGTGGTTCTGGGCAACACGTTTGCCTCTGTAAGGATGTCCTCTACGAGACCTAGTAACACCGCGAAATTCTTGTCTAATCAACCATTGCTTGCCTTCAATTTCAGTAGTTCAAACACGGATGGCAACCTTGTGTATTCCATCTTACATCATAGGAACAAAGGTTTCGCCGAGTCTTCCATTAAGCCCACAAATTTACCAAACTCTCTCTCACTATAGTCCCCTTCTGTATAGCGTAGCATCTGATCTAGATTGTCATCGTGCGACCTACCCTCATCGAATGGACAGTCCACATGCGGCGTCATATCGTTGTCTCCCTCGAAGATGTTACTACCTAATTCTGGTATAATTTTCTCTTCATCGTGACTGGTCCAACATGTATACTCCTTTTTGAAACTCCTTCGAATCAAGTGCCCTTCGATCTGCGCTGGGTTGGTAAACATCTTCGGATTATCAAAATCAATGCATAGATAGTACATAAATTTTATCCCCTTCTTCAACATGTCCTTCTCGATAGCTCTTCTAAAAGCAGACACGCCATCAATGTACTCTTCACTCACACAACTCTCAACGTACATACAGCTTCGATCTATCTACGCTATGCACATAACAAATTAGATTAATGCATGCAACTATGTACTCTTCCATCTGCACTATCATTGATCTTTCTAGATTATAATGCATATAAATAGAAGCAAATACTAACCTTAGATCACCTAGAATAAATATATCTACAAGCGCACTTGCAATTCTACGGTATTTAATTCTTTCACCAAACGCCCCAGAGCCGGCTGCCTCCTTCAAAGTAGCCGCATATCAGAGACAGATCTCACTATAGACAGATCTGTCTGGAGTCGGGACGACTAGATATTTAATTGTGCATATCACAGACTGTTCTTAAAAAGAATCGTCTATGATGCATATCACTGACGGATTTAAATAACCACAGTCTGTGATAAACGTAGAACTCACAGACAGTTCTTAACAAAAACTGCATGTAACATTCCGAGACCTCACTGGCGGTCTCTGAAATATCACAGCCGGTATTTACTCAAAACCTAACAATAATATTTTGTGACATGCGTCATTAAATATCTGGCCGCCCCCTCAAATCTAGATCTATCTGTAGTGAGAAATATCTCTGATATATATGCAACTCCTTTGTAGAAGGCGTCCGACTCTAGGGCGCGTTTGGTGAAAGAAATATCATAGATTTTTAAGTGTGCTTATAGATCTGCTATTTATTCTTGGTGATCTAAGGTTAGTATTACTTTCTCTCTGATGCGGTTGCTTTGAAGAAGACAGCGAGCACGCCTAAGAAAGAAACCAAGCCCACCACGAAGCATGATCTTTTTTCAGGGTATCATCCACGCAGCATGAGGAGGATGAGACAACAATCATGACCAACTTCATCGAACCTACAAGTTCAAGAAGCATGGCTGCCAGGAGAGCGCATGAAGAGGCTATTTCGCTGGCATTCCTCCAGACACAACTGGCCTCCTCATGCGCTCTCTCTTGGCAGCCATGCTTCTTGAACTTGCAGGCTCGATCAGGTTGGTCATGGTTGTTTTCTCATCTTCCTCATGCTCGTGGATGACCCCACGAAAAAAATCATACTTGTGGGCTTGGTTGCTTTCTTAGGCGTATTCGTCGTCTCTTCTTCAAAGCAGTCGAGCTTATCAAACACGGTTCTTGTTAATAACCGTCTGTGATATACATCACCGACGGTTCCAATTACAAACCATCTGTGATAAATAAATGTCACAGATGGTTCTTGTTAATAACCGTTTGTGATCATTATATATCACAAACTGTTGGAGTTTATAACCGTCTATGATACATATCACAAAGAGTTTATCCTACTAAACCGTATGTAATAGTTCCTTCCATATTAAAAAAATATTCTATTTTTGTCCTGCTAGCATCAGAATTATCACTAAAAACCGCTAATTTTACAAGTGTCTGGAGCATGCTAGAGTTGAAGATGGAGCACATTCTTGACTATAACAATTGGCTAGAGATGATAGTGTGTGTGTGTGTGCATTATCATTATTGTAATTTATGGCATATTTGTTAAGTAGCCGGGTAGGCATATCATAGACAGTTCTTATTATGAACCGTCTGTGACGTTTGCACTATCACAAACAGTTATTTTTTTAGAACCGTTTATGATAATTCACATATGATTTTTAACAATAATCATCTATGACGACGTATGCAATTATCACAGATAGTTATTCTTAAGAACTATATGTGATAATTACGTATCACAGACGGTCTGTAATGAAGCATCCAGGATAGCCTGTTTTTGTAGCAGTGGTGCAAGATCACTAGATTTGGTTAAGCGGTATAAAGGTTATGGCTTCTAGAGCGTTGTTGTTCAAAATTCCATCGCTGTTAATAGCAGTTGTGTAGATTGTTTTATTTCACGAGCCCAGTGCCTGTGCATTGCAATGGATTCCAAATGAAACATAATATAAGCTATAAACATAGAAAGCCAATATACAAAAGGTAAGTATCCCTACAAATGAAAGTTTTATACATAATTTGAATCCAATCAACAAGCTACATATAATCTTGTCACAAACCACAAACACAGATAATCTAATTATCCACAGAAAACCTTTCAAGTTCTTATATAATCTTGTCACAAACCACAAACATAGATAATCTAATTATCCACTGCAAACCTTTCAAGTATCTTACATATGTGTGCACATATTTATAAACAAAAGATCACACCAACTCAAGAGCGGGCAGATGGTAGACTCACCACCACCACTAACTCCTTTTACAATAGAAATAGATACAGTAGATGATCGAATTAAATTATAGTAAAAACAAGGATTAGTTGTATAATTCTTAATATATTCAAGAAGTGGTATAGTTTGCAATTTTTCATGTGGTAGAAAAATAGATGTAAAATTGTGACCTTCGGTAATGTTCCAACTTGACCTTCGAGGTTAAAAACTTGGATTTATATGGTGTAATAAGAGAATTTGCATCACTCAAAAGTATAGAAAATTTTGTGTAGATTTCAATAAATGTAGAGTTTGCTATTTTGAATTCCAGGAGTAAAAGTTGTGGATGTTTGTGTGGATATCGTAAGGATATGTGCACGATCTCAGGATGATGAGTCAATTGGCAATGGCGTTGTTGGTTTGCAAAATCTCGCGTTTTCGGGTTTGCTCCAAGGTCATCGAGCCACCGCGGTCTGACCGGTTGTCTTGGGCGGTCGACCGCCGTGGAGCGATCCGACCGACCATGGTGGCGGTCCGACCGCCACAATGAGATTTGGGTTTTGGAGTGGGCCAAAAATAGGTTGTGTAGGCAAGTGAGGGAGTCTCTGGATGTGGTCCCATCATTTTGGAGCTCCAGTCAAAGTTCTATTCGTTTGAAATTTCGAAGGTTTGAATTTCGCTTGAATTTTGACTAAGTCCTTTGGACCGTCCGACCGCCGTTGTGGGAGCGGTCCGACCAAGCATGAATCGGTCGGACCGCCCCGTAAGATCAGACCGGCGATCACTGGAGGTGAGCCAAGTGTTGCATTGAGCTTGTTACGAGTGTGTTATTATATGAACTTCAATGCTTTATTGATGTATATTGCATTGTGGAGCTAATGTGGGTCAAGTTGTGAAGAACTTGTTCCCGGAAACGGTTTGTTTGTCTATTGCTGTGCAGGTGGCTTGCAGGTCAACGACGTCAACGGTGAGTGGATCGGGACTACGCTTGGAGAGCCGAGGTCCGAGCGATCGGGGATACCGGGTGGTCGTGTGACTCAGCAGTGCGAGAATGGGCAAGGCGGATCGAGCGGGTGGTTCGACATACCGGTTGGATCAGCGGTGCGGATATCGGTGCGAGTCTCTCGGAGGTTCGATGGGATTCGGACAAGAGAGGCTTGGCGACGCGATGAGAACCGCTGATCAACCTACACGTGGTGAAGCAGGCGATTGCTTCAACAGATTTGTGTGGGTCCCATGTGTGAGTGGGCCCCAAATGTGACTCTAGTCCTCTCTAGTATAAATAGGAAAGGGGGAGAAGGAAAACTTTTGAGGCATTCATTTGGTTTCCTCCCTTGTTTTTCTAGGGTTAGGGTTTGGAGAGGAAGAGAGGAGAGATTGTATGCTCATTGGGTGAGCTCTTGTCCTCCTAGTTGGAGTGGCTTTGTAAGCATCTGTGAGATCAATCAATCTTGTGATGCTTGCTTGAGAGATCATTTGTCTCCTCTTTGTGTTCTTCTCTCATTTGAATGAATTTGGTGCTTCCTTGATTCAAGGATTTATGCTTGGTCTCTTGACCCATTTTGTCTTGCTTTGATGTGTGGGAATACTCCTAGAATCATCTAGACCATCAATCCCCACAAGCAAGTCTTGAATCAAAGTTTTTCATATTTCTAGGGTTTGTGCACTTCTTGGTTAAATCCTTGAGAGATCGATTCTGAAGTGGATCCGAAGGATCGTCGCTAGAAATAGGTCTCCAATATCATTAGGGAGGTGTGCTCAAAATTTGGTCAAGTTTCATTGGTTGAATCTAAAGTTGGATCAAATTTCGTTTTGGATTTGGGTTCATTTTTCAGTTCTGGACTGAACCGGTCTGACCGGTATTTGAACGGCGGTCCGACCGCCCGTATATTCAGACCGCTGTCCTGCCGGTCGAATCATTGTCCACGGTCCGACCGCCGATTAGTTCTTGGTCGGACCATTGGTAGAACGTCGGTCCGACTGCCCGTGGTAGCCGGTCTGACCGCCTGTGCCCAGATCAACCCTTTGAGTTTAAGTCTCCACATTTGTGTCGTGTGGTTGTTGGGGTTATCGAATTCAGACAAGGTTTCATTGTGTGCTTCTCGATCTTCTTAGCTTTCATAGCTAAAGGAGTAAAGTTCGTGTTGGTTTTTGATTTAGGCGAGAAAGTTTTGAAAGCGCCTATTCACCCCCCCCCCCTCAGTCGCCTTTCCGTTCCTACAGTTTGGTCACCGGGTGGGATGTCTAGTGAAGAGGGGCTAATTGTGTCGGGTTTGCGTAGGAGTGATGTTGAGTTGTGTTGTGTTCATGTAATTTTGTTGCGTGTTTTTTAGGTAGATTATTGGTTTTTCCCAGGAGTGTTGCTTCGAGTTTGGTGTCACCTTTGCATTGTTCAAGTTTTTGTGGCTAAAAGGCAAGTGCATGGTAGAGCGGTAGACATCGGTTTGTTTGCCATTTATATTTACAATTAAAATGCCATGACATTTATTTATACATTATTTATTGTTCTTTAATTGCCATGATAATGATGATATGACCTTGGTGATAACATGGTAATGATGATAATGGATAATGGGAAAATGTTACATCATTTGCATTCATCAGGACATGATTGCATAACCCAGGTCGGTGAGGACGTCATGTAACTATTCCGATGCGGTCGGTGAGAACTGTTACATGGCTATTCCGGAGATCTCCTGGTAAAATCCTACGAAGGTAGGGACTCCACTAGGATGTAGGATAGAGTGGTTCGTCAATGGGTAATCACTCCATTATAGAGTGGTTCATCGATGGGTAATCACTCCATTATACCGGTATAACTTATAAAGTTGCATATTGACATGGAGCCTACCTAAGCATTGCATACATGAAAATATAATGATGTTAAATGACTACCTAAAATATTATAATGTTGATTGAGCATGTGAATGATGATGTTCATGACTTAATTGAATGATAAGTTGTTTGTTTATTGTTCTATTATGTACTTGCTGAGTCTTGGACTCACTCTTGCCTTGTTGCTTTTAGGTGAAAAATGATGGCCAAATGTATGGGATGGGGTGGCACATGTACATCACATCCCATCAATCACACAAACAACTTTACGTAGTTGCTTTCACTAAATCTAGAGACACGATGCTTTTCATTTAGAATTGATTAGTAGACTTGGTACTGATTAGCCGAATGATTGAAACTTGGTTTATTTTATCATGGTTTGATTATAATAATTGTTGCTAACCAACGTTATCGGGCGTGTGGTTCCAAGCTGTGAAAATGTTCTTTTATGCATTTATATTGTTATGTTTGTTGAGAGCTAACCCATTGTGGTTTTTATTCCATGCATTGCTTGCTGGAATTATTGGTAATTATAGTTTAAATTTATGGTGAGAATAGTTTAGTGACATTCTGGTAAAATTAGACAGGGTGTTACAATGAGCTTGAACAATTCGACCTAAAAACTATATTCTTACATGGAAAATTTGAGGAAAACATTTATATCGAGCAACCGAAAGGTTTTGTCTTTGTGGGAAAGGAGAATTATATTTTCAAGGTGAAGAAATATCTTTATGGTCTGAATCAATCACCTAGACAGTTGGTACAAGAGATTTGACTTTTTTATAATCTCTTAGGATTTCAAAAGATCTGATTATAATAGTTATGTTTGTTTGAAGACTATTGATGGCTCACCTATTTATTTGCTCATACATCTTGATGATATGCTAATTATTGCAAAAGACAAGGCAAAAATTTTAAAGTTGAAGCCATAATTGAGCAATGAATTCGAGATGAAGGATTTCGGTGCAATACAGAAGATTCTTGGTACAAAAATTACAAGAGATAGATGGCTTGAAAAGTTATACCTAAGTCAGAAAGAGTATATTGATAAAGTTCTTCATCATTTCAACATGCAAAAGACCAAACCGGTGAATACTCCGTCGGCTGCATAGTTTAAACTTTCTTCAACGTCATGTCCACAGTTAGATGATGAAGTTGAGTACATGTGTAGAATTCCATATGCATGTGCAATTGTTTCACTTATATATGCCATGTATGTTCTCGACCCGATTTATCTCAATCATTGAGTGTTGTTAATAGATACATGGTTAATCCTGTTAAAGAGCATTGGAAAGCAATTCAATAGATTTTCATATACTTGCGAGGCACATATGATGCTTGTTTATATTTTGGGAAGACTAAGGATGGAATCGTTAGTTATGTAGACTCAGATTTTTGCTGGAGATTTGGACAGAGAAGATCTTATTAGTTACACACTATTGGAGGATGTGTCGTTATATGGAAAGCAAGCATGCAAGCTACTTTTGTCTTTTCCACTACAGAAGTCGGGTATATTGCTATTTATGAAGCTTGCAAAGAACAGTTTAGCTAAGAGATTTGTTTACTGAGCTTTGTAGAATTACGTCTTTGTGGATATCGTGAGGATATGTGCACAATCTCAGGATGATGAGTCAATTGGCAATGGCTTTATTGGTTTGCAATTTGTCGCGTTTTCGGGTTTGCTCCAGGGCTGTCAGGCCACGGGCAGTCCGACCGGCCAGGTCGCCGGTCCAACCGGCCAGTGGGGAGGTCTGACCGGCAGTGCTTGCCGGTCCGACCGCCAAAATGAAAAGTGGATTTTGGGGCTAAGCCAAAAATTGGTTATGTAGGCAAGTGAGGGGAGTCTCCTGGATGTGGTCACATCATTTTTGGAGCTCCCAGTCAAAAGTTCTATTGAGTTGAAAATTCCAGAAGGTTTCGGATTTTCAAGCTGGAATTTTGGCTAAGTCTTTTCGGGCGGTCCGACCGCCGTTATGAAATCGGTCGGACCGGCCTAAAATCGGTCGGACCGGTGGAGTGGGGCGGTCAGACCGCCGATCACTTGAAGCTTGGACTTCTTGGCATTGAGTTGATTTGAATGTGTTTATTGTATGAACTTCAATGCTTTATTGTTGCATATTGCATTGCGGAGCTAACGTGGGTCAAGTTGTGAAGAACTTGTTCCCGGAGACGATTTGGTTGTCTATTGCTGTGCAGGTGGCTTGCAGGTCTGCGACGTCAACGGTGAGGTGGATCGGGACTACGCTTGGAGAGCTGAGGTCCAGAACGATCATGGATGCCTGGTGAGGTCGTGTGACTTGAGCATGGTGCAGAATGGGCAACATGGATCGAACGGGTAGTTCGGTACAGCTGGTTGGATCAGGCGGTGCGGAAGTCGGTGCAAGTCTCTAGGAGGTTCCGATGGGATTCGGACATGAGAGTCTTGCCGATAGGATGAGAGCCGCTGATCAACCTACACGTGGTGAAGCAGGCGATTGCTTCAATAGTTATGTGTGTGTGGGTCCCATGTGTGAGTGGGTCCCAAAAGTGAAACCCTAGGCCTCTAGTATAAATAGAAAGGGGGGAGATGTAAAACCCCCTAAGCATTCATTTAGCCCCCTTCCTTCATTTTCTAGGGTTTGGAGGAGAGGAGAGGAGGAGCTAGGGTTTAGAGAGATTGTGAGTGTGCTCCTTGTGTGAGCTCTTGTCCTCCTTGTTGGAGAGGCTTTGTAAGCATCTAGTGTGTTCAATCAATCTTGTGATGCTTAATTGAAAGATCAATTGTCCCCTTTTGTGTTCCTCTCTCTTTTGGATGATTTTGGTGCTTCCTTGATTCAAGGGTTTTATGCTAGGTCTCTTGACCTATTTTATCTTGTTTTGATGTGTGGGAATACTCCTAGAGTCATCTAGATCATCAATCCCCACAAGCAAGTTTTGAATCAAGATTTTCATATTTCTAGGGTTTGTGCACTTCTTTTGTAAAACCTTGAGAGATCGATTCGAAGTGGATCCAAGGATCGTCGCTAGAAATAGGTCTCTAATATCATTAGGGAGGTGTGCTCGAAATTTGGTCAAGTTTCATTGGTTGAATCAAAAGTTGGATCAAATTTCGTTTTGGATTTGGGCTTGATATCCAGTACTGGACTGAACCGGTCTGACCGGTTGTGCAACGGCGGTCCGACCGCCCGCTTTTCGAACCGCTAAATACTTTAAGTCGAACCGATATCCAACGGTCCGACCGCCTGTTAGTAGCCGGTCCGACCGCTGGTTGACCGTCGATCAGACCGCCCGTGGTAGCCGGTCAGACCGCCAGTACCCAGTTCAGAACAGTGAGTTCCTTTCTCAATTTGTGTCGTGTGGTTGAGGGGTTTATCAAATTCAGCATAAGGCTTCCACTGTGCGCTACTGATCTTCTTAGCTTTCATAGCTAAAGGAGTAAAGTTCGTGTTGTATTTGATTTAGGCGAGAAAGTTGAGAAAGCGATATAAGATATCATTACATTTGATGTGTCATTGCACAAAGTGACATTAGAGTCAGCAAGATATGTACTCATGATAATCCAGCTGATATGGTGACAAAGCCAGTTCCTGTGGACGTTCAGCGCACAAGGTGTTCATGCTAATTTGTTTCGAGTAGATCGCGTTTTGTTTTGGCTACGGGAGGAATTCGTCTCAAGATGGTGATTGTGGAGTTTGATACCAATTGAGTTTGAGTGTAATACGAATTTTATTTTCTATTCTAACTCATAATTCTACTCTCACACAGAATCTTCATTTACCATTATAAATATATTCATGCAGTACATAGGAAAGAGTAACAATTTTATTATAAATATCTTCTCATATGATGATATTGCTTTCGTGCATACGTGGTTTTTCCCTAAAAGGTTTATCACATAAAATTCGTATCTTTTTGTTTTTTTTTACATTATTTAACACACTAACAAACAGATGTTTAACTACCCGATATGCAGCCGGTGCTGGTGCATACGGTGACCACACTTGCTTGGAAATGGCCTAGAGGGACACGTCGAAAGCGAAGCCACTGCACGACGTGAAGAGGGACAGGTGGCGGCGCGGGAGCCGGAACCGCCTGGCTTTTTCGGAATCGACTTAGGTTTTCTTTTTTTTTCTTTCTTTTTTGGATGCTTGCTGAACTCGTCGATCGTGGAGCACCGCGCGCGTAGTGGGCGCTGTGTTGTCGTATGAGAATTTAACCGGGCGTAGTATATACTACAGTGTACTCCACGTACAAAAGTGCGTCCACTCCGATGAAGAATTATTGAATTGGATGCTTCTTTGGATGTTCCTATGCAACATCACATTGCATACATTGATTCTCACAGAGCTAGCATCTATATATCACTATTAAGAATGAGTTTGTTAGGTCCAACCGATTGAACCACTGCTGGGCTCAGCTATCGCCCGCATATTAAGATCAGATGTAAAATTTCACCATATTTTCTGATCTGATGACCGAGAGGGGTATTATCAAGTCTTGCAGGGTGGTGGCACCTTTCTTGGCTGTGGATATCAGTAAAAGAGGTCGGTATATACACACACACTGGTTGTACTGAATTTAGAGTGCACTAAATTCAAAACTAGCTCAAACTAGTTTGAGCTGAGTTCAAAACTCACTTGCCATAAATATATCAAGGGTATAAACATTTTCATACCTAAACTTAAAAATTTGCATCGATCGTATACGTGTATCGGATGGTTCATGATGTGCGTGCTTAGGCACCCAGGTGCGTTATGTAATTTGCTTGTACACACACACACTATTCTGTATCCGAGAGCAGAATAGTTATTATACGTCCAGTCAGCCCACTGCGCCGACACGTGGGCGCGCAACCAGCATACGGTTGCCCACCAACTACAGCCAGCGGTCCAAAAATGCCTGCACCACGTGCTGGCGATTTTGACGGTAAATAACACGAGACGTGACAGTAATTCGTAAATCAGTTTACTACCTTTTCGCGGCATGCAATTTTTTTGAGCTTGTTTGTTTGATAGCAAAACATAACGGATAAGACAGTAAAGTTGTTATCTGTTTTTATTGCCTTTCGTGTGGCATGCGATTTTTTTTCGAGGAAGTATATATTTGATAGTAAAAACACAATTGTAGATGGTAAAGTTATAATATGTTTTACTGCCGAGAACATCCTTATAAGTTGTAGTGGGAGAGACGAAGAAACGCATCGAGTAGCCCGAGCGGTATTGTATGATTTGTTTTTGGGGGAAACGAGGATTTTGATTTGGTACCGTGCTTTCAGCTATGCACACGCGAACATACAAAACAAAGGAGTGTGAAAGTAGTACAGTAAAATATAGGCTACAATGTAGTAAAACATGACACATATGCAGTAATTACGAACAAAATAGAAGCACGGTAATTGTGCTCGCATATTACAGTAAAGAGCTATCACATGATATTTTTTGTAGTAAATGTTCATCGGGCATTATAGCAAAAAGGTAGTGTGACAGTAAAAGCACATGCAAGAACAGGTAAACGATCATTATAAAGTATTAAATATATATTTTTATCACGTTTTTATTTTTACTGTATCCTTTTTTTTGTGTTCCGGTAGTAAACCAAAAGAAAACATTGCAGTGATGTTATATGTACATAACAGTAAAGAACATGACATAAAAATTACTGCATACGTGTCATGTTGGAAAAAAAAACATTTTGTCCGAACAAACGAGGGATCGAGTGGTCATATCGATAAGTTTGTCTTACAGTAAAACTCATTGTAGTGTGAAATAAAACTAGCCAATAGGTCCAGTAATTAGATACACATCTAAAACAGCAAAAATTCACGCACTTACAGTAATTCAGCGGGAGGGGGCAGTAAACCTCGTTGAACACCACAGTAAATAATAAGTGAGTCGACAATAAAACTACCTGGGTACACGTGAGTCTACCGGTATTTTTGTTACAACTGTTCATGTGCCCCCGAGAGTAGCTTTACTGTCAACTACAGTTCGACCTGCGGTGTACCAGTGATTCTTTGGTTTTACCATCTATTCTGGTAGTAATAGTCCTTTTACTACCGATTTAGGTGACGTACGATCTTCATTTTAATATCGATTTTACCGATATTCGCTTTGATATTGGGTTTTACTTTCATATTGGGCAACGCCGGGACTTTTACCGCTGATCCTCACGCGCATGCACGGGTTTTACTGGCGATTTCGAACGAGAAGTGGGGCATTGGTGCGTGTGAGGTTTTTATTGCCGTTTTGATGCACATGTGAGGGGGAAGCGTGGGCTGCCAGACCGCGGGCCACACGCAGGATAGCTATATATATAGTATCTTGCGCAACCGAGAGGATGTATGTCTAGTATACGAATATATAAGACCACTTAAGTGGTATTTACACCTTTTTAGGGGTGGTATGTATAATATGTTCGAATATGAAGGTGTTTACAAAATATGCTTAAAACTATGGACTCTTTTGCAAATTTTTTGTGTGGTTGTATGGTTCGCATTGAAGTATCTTATAATTAGTATATGAGTATAACCAAAGTGATAAAGGAGTATATCAAGTTCTTTTAGGTGGTATATCAGAGGTGTGAGTAACTGCACCGTCTGTAATAGTTTTTTTATTGCAAAAAAATCGAATTTAGTGCCAAATCAATCAATTACGAGACAGTAGTTTCCATATGCTCTTTCGATAGTTTGCAAGAAGGTAATTAAAATATAGTCTCTCTCCCTCTATCTCAATCAATGTCTCACTCTCTGACGAGGACGAGGTCAAGTAGAGGCGTCCATCTTGAATCGAATCGGCCTCCCTTGTCAACCACAGATGGGGTCCTCTCATAAATCTAGCAGGATGGAGGAGACAAAATCAGAGTGAGAAGGAAATATGGATGGGGATTCAGGGAAACTTCGTACTCACCGGAGGCCAAGATGGGGGGCGGCCAAATCTGGCGGTACTGGTCGAGCCGCAGCGCCCCGCTCACCGGAGGCGCCGTGAAATAGCAGGCTGCAGACGCGTGTCAGCCTCCTGCGGCAGATATGGAGCTCCTACGCGTCCCTCCTCCTCCTCCTCGTCGGTTGCGTCTACTCGCCGAACTACGCCGGGAATCAAGGCGGTCACCGGTGCTCAGTGTGGGAGGGGAGAGGAAGAGACTGATGGAAGACAAGGCAGGTGTGGGTATAATATATAAGGACAGCGCCAAAACATTTCGCCTCTCGCGCAAGCGTTCAAAAATTTTCACGAATCACAGATGGTTTCAAACAAAAACCGTCTGTGATGAGCTAATATCACAGACGGTTCATATTAAAAATCATTTGTGACTCTGTGATGTTACCATGACTTGAAATAGCTAACTCTCTGATTTTACCACGACTTGAAATGTCTAACTCCTTAATTTTACCATGACTACTTGAAATGGCTAACTCTTAATACGAACCGTCTGTGATAAGTATCTCATCACAGACAGTTCTTAGCGTATCCAGTAATAGAGACGATCGTGCTAGTAAAATTGTCTGTAATTACCATTAACACTGACGGTTTTGATAAATGGATTGTAGTAGTGGTAGAATAACTTATTTTTATACCCCAACGATGAATAGTGCTACCGTTTATATATATACACACACGGGAGCGTGGGCTTGCTGGAAATAAAACATGTCTGAAGGTAGTCTAGATGATGCATCGATCCTGCATGTGTATAATGGATCGGAAGGGGCACAAATAAAGGAACAAAACTATTCCGGTGGAAAAAGGGCCTAGCATCAGCTTAACAGCACGCCTACACGAGTTTACCCTGAATTAATAGCCATAAAAGCCTCGATATTTTAAAAAATATTTAGATTGGATAGACAAAAAATTATATATATTGTATCAAAATATATTTCCATAATATTATATATTTTTATTGAGTGTTTCTTCAGTATATTATAACATAAATTAATAATTAAAGCTATATTTTGGGAACCATGTCAAGATCTAAAACCACGCCTATTCGCGACCAAAGGGCACTCCCTTTTCTCCCCGTCCAAAAAAAAAACTCCATTTTCTCATGGCACCATCCAGCCCATCCCGGATTTCTCTCGATCGTGTGTACATTTTCATGGTGACATATATTAATTTCTCTCACAACAACAATAATAATAAAAATCTACCACATTTATGATATTTCAACATACCTCAGATACGACATAATCTTTTATCCCCAAGTGAAAAGCATACGCTCACCCACTCCCAAAGCCCCATTCATCCATCGATCCATGCATCCAGCCATCCACTCCGCATTCCAAGAAAGTGAAACCGGCGGCCGCACACCAGCTAGCAACTCCGGCAGGAGCCGCTCTCTCTCTCGAGTCCGATCGGGCGATCGATCATGAGTGGCGGCGTAGCTATCTGTCCCCGTCTCACTCATCGGCGCACACACACACACATTGATCGATGGAGATAACGTGCAAGAACTCATCGCCGCCATCATAAGAGTACTACTAGTTATCTCTGGCCATAGATAGATAGTGGACGAGCCCTTTCAATCAATAATGAAGCCTCGACAGCAATAGCCGCGGACAACGGATCGAGATCGTATCTCTGCCGTTGCTGGCCCTTTCAATCAAGAATGAAGCCTCAACAGTCGACAGCAATAGCCGTGTACAACGGATTGGGATCCTCTGATGTTGCTACGGGAGAGGTGCGCGGTGCTCTCAGTCTTAGCTCCCCTCGACCGGTAGATTGAGCTTGGACGATGATGATATTTATCGCCACGAACTACAACCAATATGTGTTTATTTGCAGTTCTGCTGCATATTGATTTTGGTACATAGATCTACATTAAATACTACGGCACTACTGCTGAGTACTGTTTCTGTAGTCTGAAACCACTATTTAAACAGCAATTCTCTGCGTTACTGCAGAGAGGATCCGAGCTGACCGACTGTTCAGCGTTCGGTGATGAGGAGCAATGGTACTGCTTTTTGTTCGGAATGGAGCCCGTGGCCTACAGCCTGCTCCGTTGACGAGTCTTAGGATGGTAGGAGTGATGACCACTGCACCATTTATGGAAGAGAGAAAGAAGAAGAAAAAAAGGTGTTTGGTTTTATCATTTAAATTGAATTGCACGCTTGGACAAGTATGGGATGTTCGCCTTTAACTAGCGCACTGAACACTAGCCAAGCTCCTGCCAGGCCCCGTCCATCTATCTCGCCACATGCGTGTACGACTCCGCGTTATCGCGACAACGCCGCTGCAGGTGGGTGGATGATACGCGCAACGGTTTTTTTTTAGTTACGTCGCAGGAGTGGATCAGCGATGGTAATTTCTAACCACGCTAACCGAGAACGGCGACTTGGGGGGCTGAACAGGAATCTACACGAATAAAACTCTTTTTCAAGTCTTTTTTTAAGGAGAAATCAAGACTCTTTGCTTCGGTAGTGATTAAAGGCTATGACAAGATTTGAATATCAGAGTCTCGACACCTACTATGAAATCTTCAAGAAAAATGAAACAAAATTAGCCAAAACTTGTCCGGTGGTCGTACCTCTCTTGGGCGGTCAGACCTCTGCTTAGTTGGCGATTAGACCTCTCCTTCAGGAAAGGTATGAAAAATTAGCCCAAGTAAAAGTAAAAACAACACAATTTTCACACAAAGGACCAAATAATTTGAAACTTGAACCAAAGCTAGATCATGACTTTAAAATCCTATACCAACCAAAGATATTAAAATAACTTAAGAGTTGTAACATTTATGCTCTCAAGGCTCGGATGCACCACCAACACTGGGTTCAAGACACAAAATGAGTCAACTGCCAAACCGAGGCTACAAATCACTTAAAACTTAGCAAACACCTCCTCTAGGGCGATAGGAACCTAATCCATGAAGAACTTGAAGCGAGTATTTTCAAAGTTTTGACCTTTTTTTATCCGAAAGTAAGTTGAGTCAAAACAAGGCCAAATATATCACTTACATGTCCTTGACATCAAGCAAGATCGAGAGGAGAGGAAAAAAACATAAAAAAAACTAAGTCAAATCAAGATATCAATACTTCAGTATTTGAGAGGAAGACTTGGATGAATTTAAAGATTTGATTTCAACTTGGAGATGACAAAGCACACACACTAGTGATCTCATCTCTCTCAAGATATCTGTCGGACCCCGGACTTTGAATACCCGAAGCCCTCATGTGTGTACCGTACTAGTTCAATGATTAGTAGCTAATACACACATTCACAACATTGATATTCACATCTATATATTCATACATACTAGATAAAACAAGTTATGGTACAAAACTTAAGCAATTACAATATTTATAATACATGGGTTGACCGGCCAAATAAAAACTTAAGTATCAGAGTATCAAAAGAAACAGCGAAAAGTATGGTAAATAAACTAAAATGGTCCATCGGTATACTCCATCCAATCCCACAGGCAACCGACAAGGACTAAGCTCTAGAAAGACCCGTCGTCGTATGGAACTGGCTCATCCTCAAACTCTGAACAATAAATTAAACAAGATTGATTACATTACGTACTCAACAAGACTTGTAGTGTATCATAAAATTTATATAAATACAAGGCTAATCAAAAGATGAGGCTCTATACTAATGTTATTTTGCACTAAGCAGATTTTATTTACAATATCAATACGTAGTACTTTGCAACATAAATTTTAAAGAGTAGTTAAATAAATAAAGACAATAAGTTCTCAACAACTCGAAACCCTCCTCGAATGGGAGTAATATTTTATTTTCAGCCATAGACATGGCACCCAACTCAAATATAAACCAGCAAAATATTTCCCATGTTTTCCAACAAAGCTGTTTTTATGAAAATAAAGACTATACCCATTAAGTCTGCATTAAGCATGCTCATGACCGTGAGCATGGCTATTTAAATAGATTTACAGTCTCAAAGGTATACAAATTTACCCACAATACACTAATTCTCTAGTTTGTTCAACATCCGTCGATACCACCGCTTTTATTTACAATATCAATACGTAGTACTTTGCAACAAAAATTTTAAATAACAGTTAAATAGATAAAGACAATAAGTTCTCAACAACTCGGAACCGTCCTCGGATGGGAGTGGCACCCAACAACTCTCCCGCTCCTGCACGATCTTCTGCTCGACTTCTTGGATTAGCGCCAGCACACTCGCCTCAAGCTCCTACTTCGTTAGGGCCACCAGCAAACTAGTGTGACACAAGCGTGAGGAGGTCTACCTCGTTGTCGGCGAGCCCGAGCTCGGCCACTGGGAGGGGGTCGAGTAAAGTCGCCAGGTGGTTGGTAGCGGCCGAGTGTTAGGCGCCGATGGTTTGCCAGGAGAAGGCAAAGGAAGAAGAAGATAGGTACGGTAAGAGGAAGAAGATAGGAGGTACTTGCATGTGTTGTCGTTGTGACCATGAGCCACCATTGAGAGATGTTGCAAGCATCCCAAGCGTCTGTTCTCATGATCTCACATTGTAGCCAGTTCCCAACTGCACTCCAGATTCTCCTAGAAAGCCTGCAGTTGGCTAAAAGATGTATTGTCGATTCCAGCGCTGCCCTGCAAAGGGGGCATCAATGTTGATTTGGTCAACCTCTAGCTGTCAAGCGATCTACAATCCACACCTATTTTGGGACAGCGAGACAAGCAAAAAAATATGCATTTGGGATGCGGCCAGGCCTCCTAGATCGCAGCGTGGAAGGTGCTATATGTGGCTCCTAGCCAAAGTTGTTAAAATCGCAACTCTAGTCATAGAATTTTATGATTCCACGATCCTACAACACCAATATAATCCAAATCGCACCTTGAGTCGCACTTAATAGAATCATGGTAGAATCGCGGTAGAATTGTATAGAATCATGCACTACCTCAAATTATAAAAGATTTAGGTGCTTGGTTGTGTACAATCCCTCAATTCAGGTTGTATGATAAATAATAAGTAATTAGTGGGTTAGACATTAAGATTTAGAGGTTTAGAATAATAAAAATTATTTAATTATTTTACTTTTTATATAAAATATTCAGGTAATGGAAAAGTTGTTAAAATCAATATTTTAGTTGTAGCTCTGAATAACATGGAATCTAAACTACGATTTAGACATTTATCAATCAAATTAGATATCAATTGACCAAATAAACACCCATATCACTCTTGGAATACAGGACACATTGAAAATATATATTTTTTTGTAGAATTAGATAGAATCTTAGATTCGATCATAAAATACGTGTCTTCAATCCAATTCAAAATCACGATTCTAACAACCTTGCTCCCAGCCATTGCGCCACGTAGGCAGAAATTGCAGAGTCGTCCCCAGAGTTTGCCAGCTTCCATGCTATGTCGTCCGGGGCCTTGGGGTCGAGATGTATTGCTTAGGTGAGCTGCGATAGCCCGACGAATTCCACTAGTTGTTGGATCATCGTGATTTTGCTTGGATCAATATCTCGAATCCAGGTGCCATTGAGGAGTGCTTCATACACCGATCTGTTTTTCCTCTTGACATGCTTGTGGATGGTGGATGCATCGTGGTATGTTTTTATCAACCAGCAAAGGTCCGTTTGGAGCAGGAATTTCGTTGCATTTATTCCACAAGAAACAGATCAATTCCACAGGATTCAGAAGAACAAAAAAATTCTCCATTCCAAATAGGACCTAAGTTGGAGAATAGATTACAAGAAGCAGCAGTAATGCAACAAGGTTATGAGAAAAACAGTCAACACAGAAAACCACGAGAGCGAGACAACAAATTTAGAGCTCATCATGCATACATCCAGCGCCTATCTGCAACAGCTTTCAGTTTGAAGAAAAAAATCTGATGCTACAAACCATATGGGAACACAAATGCGCCTCCCTTCTCTGGATACAGACTGTTCTTTTTCTATAATGTTACAGAAGTGATGATCAATAAGCGCCTATCTTCACAACATATTTTTCCCATCAAATTTTTTATCCCCAAACGTACAAAGAATGCCAGATTAATAATTAGGAGCAAAACTGATGGCCCAGAGATGCCAACAATGTTGAGAAGTTACAGGTGTGGTGCCTCGACAAATCGACGGTCACGTCCAGTTTCTTCACTTCTTGCCATGTTGTCCACGTAGCTTAACTAACAATTTTGGTGTGCCGATTCAGCTGGTGCTATTTACCAGCTGATAGCATCTTCTGAAGCTGAATCACCTGCTGCTGCTGCTCTACTGGCAATGAACTCAGCTGCTCAGGTGTCAGTTGCAAGACTTGCTGCAGAAGAGCTGACTCAACGTCGGGTGTGAGCTGCAGCAGAGCGAGCAGAATTGGATTTGTAAACGCATGAAAATTACGAGTCATTCCGAAACTTTGTGCATCAATTCAATTCGATTCCAGAGAAACCATACCAAACGTTTAGATAGGTCAGGTTTTTTAGTTGCTTACCAATCTCCCAGATTGGAAAATGAAAATATAAACAGGTAGAATAAAAATAACGGAAAACCCGCCAGGGGATTACCTGAGGAACTTCATTCTCTGTTTGCTGAAAGCTAACAGCACCAGAACTATAGCTCCCTGATGGTCCGCTAGGGACCACTACTTGGGATGGAGCAGAATAAACAGCGGAACTGTTGTTCACAATTCCAGGCGTGGATGTTCCATCCTCCAATTTTCGCAATTTTGAAGGATGAGCGAACTCTGCCAGATGACTTGTTTGATCAGGCAATCTCATTTCATGCGGCGGTATCTCAGGTGCAGAAGCAACCTGCATTCGGACATTATTCAGTACGTCTGTGTGGATAGTAAAATGAAAGTGCATCTTGTCTATAAAGACAGCATGAAATAACTTGAAAAGAACAATTCAGTCCATCCATGAGCATAACCAAGCGTAGATGTGTAGTTAAGTAACTGTACTAGACTACAAGGCAGTTTGACGATTCAACTTCATAGTTTACAGGAGTTCTGTACATTAGGCAGCCTGATTAATATGATTCATCATAAACTTTGGCTGGCTACATAAAATTAAGACAGCATTAGTGAGTTACACTAAGCTCCTTCACAAGTGAAAAATACCTGGTGGACATGAGGATGGGTCAAAGGTAGTTGCTGTACACTAGTTGGCATAACTGGTGGTCTAGGATGCTGTGGCATAAATGGGGGCTGAACTTGCGATATCAAGCCTCCTGAGGTTGAAAGGGGTTGACTAGGAACACTGGAAGAGGTGCCGAGGGGCTGAGATAGCATTGGAGGATGTGTGACCACCCCAGGCTGATGTCCATGTGGAAACATTTTGACTGGAGGCTGAGACGAGTGCTGATACTGAGGAAAATTATGCAGTGGTGCAGTTGGTTCCTGCAGGACAGTAGGGTTTGGTGCTATATTGGCTGGCAAGCTCACAGACGGTCTTGGAACAATTGGTATCATAACATCTGGCTGTGGAAATGGTTCATTGAGGTCAGATGAAGATTGTGCCAAGGAGCTAGAGGGCTGTTGGCTCTTTGCCATCTGCATCTGCGATTTGAACAAAACAAAGATTATCCGCACATTACAGAATCAAAGAAAACATCGGGTGCCTGAAGCTCAAAAGAAAATCAGAACATACCATCTGAGGTGTCACCATCCCGAGCATTATTTGTGCCTTACATTAGAATAAGGGGAAAGGTCAGGAGGTTCTAATCTTCCATTTTATGCTAGACTGACAACTGAATGATGGGCAAAAGAATTTCAAAACAAGCTTCTTTCGTTACATCATAAAACACAAGAAACAAAGAATACAGGAAGTCAACTCCCATCTTTTTCAACAATGGAACTCCAGGTGAACATGACAAATATTTTATATCAGACAAACAGATAAGCAAAACTGTTCAATAAAATCAAAGGAATCTGAATTCTTGTGCCATCCAAGAGCACAAGACAACCATGAATTAAATCAAAGCTCTAAGAACCAGCATCAGGATATGCAAAGTAAACATTTGGAACAAGAAAACTTCAATGTAGATTAGTAAATATAAAACATGTGAGTTGATTAAAATTCTATTTAAAAATATGGACAATGTTATGAATATTGTGTGTATGTATTCAGAGGCCCAATAGGCAATATATACAGCGTGTACAGAGGGTATATGTCATATAAAGATAAAGCAATACAAAGGTAGATAAAGAAATACAAAAGGATTCATATCTCTAACATATCTCTAACACCCCCCTCAAATGCAAAGCATATGCAATAGCATTGCATTTGAAAAGGGTTGACACTAAAATATGGAAAAATCCAAAGTCCGGTCTTGGTAATGTCGTCATAGCATGCAGCTCTTGGAAAATATGTCGAGAAAAGATCTTCTCCCATTTGGGGCCGTGCAACAGCTCATAAAGCACAAGGTGTAAGGGCTGAGAAAGTAGAGGCAAGCGGGAGCAAAGTCGACCGCGGCAACACGACGAAGAAGATGATGAAACCGACAAATAATAGAGAAAGCTGTTAAATCAAGCAGAATAGGAATAGATAGAAGCATGGCGGCACAGATCGAAACCCAAGATGGCGGCGGCGCGAAAGAAGCGCGACGGCCTTAGAAGCTCAGGGTGCCGGCTAAGAGAGAAGTAGCGCATTATGATCTACACGCGGCTCAAAAAGAAGAGCGGGAGCGCGGCTGCTGCCATGCATAAGGTAATTCCTATGCTTCTATGACTGACCATAAATTTGTGGACTAGCATGGCTTAGACGAACTCAAGGATTGAGTGATACGGACTTGGATAGACACAATGAAAGAAAACGACACAAAGAATAGCTAACACTAGAAACTAGTAAAACTAGCAGCAGTAACAGACTCAAATCTCCATCGATAGCATCAAGAATAGCTAGCAACAAAAATAGCTAACGACAACAGCAAGAATAGCTAGCAGTCGGCACAAAGAATAGCTAGCAGTAGTCGGGCAACCGAGCCATCCCAATAGCAGCATCACAACCGAGCCATCTCCCTCCTCTCACAACCAGAAAGAAAACGAGATAGGCTCCAAGGCAGGAGGAGGAGCGTGAGCACCACATGGACTTCGTCCCGAGAAGTCAGCGAGGCAACTCGCAGAGAAGGCGCGGATTCTGGCGAAGAGGTAGAGCACAGGACGGCGGGGGCAACGAGGAGGTCGAGGTAGGCGGAGCTGATGCCCGAGGCGGTCAACCTCGACTGCGACGAAGCTGCCCCAAGGCAAGCCAGATTCGCCGGTCCGACGTAGATCAAGACGAGAGACGACGAGCGGTGGCTCTCCCCGCGTGACGACGAATCCGACCGGAAGACGCCGCCGCCGATGAAGATGAGGCGACGCCAGGAGAGGAGACGAGGCGTCGCTGGGCGAGGAAGAGCAGATCCGACAACAAGCTCGAAGATGCGTCGGCGGCAAGTCGGGTGCCTGCATCGGCCTCGGCTGCGCGATGAAGATGAAGTACGGAGGCGCGGCAACCTCGAGGCAAGAAGCACCGCTAGCGGATCGAGGCCCGTCGGTGCGTCGTCGGGACGACGCCAGGAGCAACGGAGCAAAGCTACGTGGGGTCCGGTGATGTTGCTGCATGAAGGTGATGCTGATGCTGCTACGTCGAGCACAAAGGAGGCCACCCTCGGGAGCGAAGATTTCTCCTCCCAGGAGCAGCGGCAGCGGAGGCGAGTAGAGGGCTAGAAGGCGGCGGCGGCTACGTGGCTACAGTAACCCTAACCCTAACCTTTGCTCTGATACCATGTTATGAATATTGTGTGTATGTATTCAGATGCCCAATGGACAATATATATAGCGTGTACAAAAGGTGTATGTCATATACAGATAAGGCAATACAAAAGGTAGATAAAGAAAGACAAAAGGATTCATATCTCTAACAGACAAAATGTCTGAAGAGAAATGAAGCATAACACACAAAAAAGAGGCACAAATTTTGGTTAAAAAGGAACTCATACGGACTCCACAACCTAAGAAATATTCTAATAAACTTAGACATGGTGCAAAATAATAGTAACAAGAATAAACAATTGATTAATTGCACAATCACTATTAGCAAAATCTAACCTGAAATATGGCCTTTGGAAGCTGTAGAATTCCTTGCAGCAGTTTTTTGGCAAGGTCCTTATTTTGAGTAGTTATGGTCTGTCATAAAAAAAAAGCATTAACAAACTACAATTGGCAATGGGCAATTTGTAATCTTCAAGAAATTGAAGTGCTTGAGATTTCAAGATAACCTTCAATTCGGACATGATTTCATACAACTGATGCCTTGACATTCTGGCCAAATAATGAGTAAGAGGGTCATTTCCAAGCCCATATTGGACAGGTAAACCATTTTGCACATTTGCAGTTTGAGCACCTCCAAGAAGACCAGCCATCACAGATGCAGCATGTATTGCCGGTGGAAGACCAACAGGCTGATGAAGGCTGGTGTCTCCTACAACGGAAGTCCCAGTTAATTGTTTCTGAGCATCTGCGGGATTCCATCAAGAGATCAATGTTAGCGTCCACAAACATAAAATCAGCAGATTAGAAATATTAAAGTATACACATAAATTAGATGATGAAATGAGACCAACCAACACTAGATGTCATTCCTGGTCCTCCACGACCCTGCAATTCATAAACGTATCCAGAATAAGTCAATAGTTGCTTTTACTGAAAGTTTAAACCCAAATCAATTTCAATTGGTTGAGATTGTATACTGTTTATTCATGAAATAAGCATGCACTAAGTCCATTTCCATATTGAAGCTACTTAATTTCCAATATGCAAAGTTGATACTTGATAGGACAGGATAGTGAAAATTAGTGTTTTGTATATAGTTACATCATGCAAGATTATTTCACTGCAATCTCCAGATAATTTAGCATAAAAATTGTTTCCTTATGTAAATCACTGGATAAATCAATCAACTGCATCCAGTTGTGAACTTGTGATACACAGTATTTACTATTTTCTTGTGTGTGCATTCTGACATTTTGGCAACAAAAACTGGCATATATAACAGCAGCAGTCATCAGTCACTGGCGTGGGGATAGATACAAATACTGTTGATAGCAGCTAAGGATATAGCAACTATTTTGAAAGAAAAAGGTATTAATGTAACAGCAAGCCGAAAGAAAACTAAAATCGCTTATATACATACAATAAAAGGTCATTTGGATATCATTTCAGCAATCAATTTACTAATAGTTCCAATCCTTTTGCTTGAGCATATTGCAAAAGATGCAATTATAGATGCATTGACCAAGTATACATCTTCTATAAAACTATTCTTCTTTTGCTAGTAGCAGAGAACCTCACATATTCAGCACAATTCTGGTGAAGCTCTTCCAATCATGATATATGCTTTTGTTAAGCAAACAGCTTTGGCACATTACTCCATGAAGGTGGAAAATGAGACAACGGAGATATTTTTGGAACCGCAATACCAAAGATGATGCACCGTACCAGAATGATAATTTCACAAGGTAATTTAGCAGATAAAGCAAGCGTGTGTATGTACAGTTAGGCAGCTGTACATACACATGCTGTGGAAGAAAGTGAAACATGAGACACAGGGTGGTTGGAGAAAACACTACTATTATCATTCATGGGAACCAAAGCCATACAAGCTTTCATCTTAACATAGGACTTGAAAGGTGAGAAATATGGTTCTTCTACAGTAGTGAACTGAGGATCTTCGACCTTTTCTCTATTTCTGTCGGTGTTCCTCCCATTTTCAGCAAAATCAACACGTAATTGACGGCCATTAATTTCATAACCCTGAAGGTTCCGACGTGCACTTAAAGCAGTCTCCTCATCCTTGTACTCGCAAAATCCATAACCCTTCGGCTTCCCAGTTTCTTTATCAATAACCAATCTGCAAGCAATTTTGAGCAGTCAGTACACAACAAAGTCATAGCTGAACAGAATCATATAAACTTCATCGAATGTTGAAAATCTTATCAGGAGTAGAAAATATTTAACTCGGCATCAAACCAGTTTTAGTCAACATGTCACTTAAGATGAATCGTGATCAAGAAGAAGCACACATGTATATACTACAAAACTGTTGAATTATATTTCTGAAACCCCAAAGGGTGCAGTGATAAGCAGTCCCAGCGCCCCATTCACCTCTTATGTTTTGATATCTTAGTCGCTTATGTTTTGATATCTTAGTCGCACTGCGCAATGAAGCCATCAAACTTCTATAAAAGTAATCCGTATTCTCAGTGTTGCACGGTATAATGCTGTTTAAAAAAACAATAGAAAGCATTATGTCCATACCACTGGCTAAGAAATTCCTTATTTTGAAAGAGAATAAACATAAGGCACATGTTTGTTTTGTCAATAACTGATGAATCCTACAATTCAACAACACGTCTATTTAATCATGTATTTGCATAATCTTGTTAGCTTAACCAACTATCCTGCATACTAGTGTCGCACACACAACTTCTGGGGTTTGCGCAATTCAATTAAACATGAAGGAGACCACGGGGCTGACTTCCTCGCAAATCCAACAATCCAACACCATGTCTATCTAATCCTGTATTTGCGTAATCTTGCTAGCTTAACCAAACTAGTGCCGCACACACAACTTCTAGGGTTTGCGCCGTTCAATTAAACCTGAAGGAGACCACAGGGCCGACTTCCTCGCAAATCTGGACGAGCTGCTCCTCCGTCGCGTCGTAGGGTATGTTCCCAACTGCAATCAAATTAAAAAAACCAACGCAAATTTAACCTACACATGCCATAGCAATTTAACCAACGAAAAGTTAGCGAGCAAGAGCACAATCACATCAAAATTCAAAAGAACCCCATCAAAGAAGCCACCTTTCTTTGGGGACAGGAAAATCCAAAGGCGCAACAAATATGTAGTCAACGGAAGCAAAAGAGCGGTAAATCCTAGACCATGCCAAAACTCAAATGAAATGAAATTAAACTCCAAACCAACACCGGAACCAGCCGAATGCGCTTCCCATTCTCCACAATTGCATCGACTACGCCAAAACAAAGGAAAATCCACGACGAATCGAAGAACAAGGTGGCGACAGTTGACGCCGAATAGATGGAAAGGAACCGCCATTACTCGTGTACCACCGAATCGGAAGCTCAAATTGACCTCCGGATCAAATCGGTCAAAGAAGATACCAAGAAAGCCAAGGGGGGTAGGAAAGAAGGGCGGGGCCGTACCGAAGACGCAGCGATTCTGGGCGCCCGCGGAGGCGGCGGCCATTGCTCAGCACAGGTCGCCAGCGGCAGGGCGGCGGCGGGGCGGCGTCATCGGCGACTGGCGCGAGAAGCGAGGCTGGATAGGGGATCGAAGGCGAGGCAGCAGTGCGCTGTTTGTTTTCTATTTCCAGCGAGAGAGATGGATATGTGCTTGGGTGTCTGTGTGGGGGCATTCACCATGCGCCACACACTTTGGTAAGCCTTGGTCGCCGCAGCCGCAGCCGCAGCCGCCGCTTTTGGTCCGGAGCAGAGGTGGGCCGTGCCGGCCAGCCCGAAGCACGTTCGGTCCAGCCACGGAACAGATCGCACTTTTTATGGATAGGATCGGTACAGTATGATAGTCTGAACCGTGTTTAGTCCATCATATAGTATAATGGATCGACTCGTCGTTTGACTCCGCTCTGAAGAGGACGAACAAAGAGGCCAGAGGGCGATGCCGACGGCGAGGATGGTGACACCAACGGCGAGGAGGACATCAAAGCGAACGTGCGGCCGGTGCGGCCAGAGCGGGGCGATCGCAGCGTCGACGAGGAGGCCGGTGCGGGCGCTGGGCCGGTGCAGAAGGAGAAGAGAAGAGGGAGGCTGCTGGCGTAGAGGGAGAAGAGGGAGGAGGAGACTGTAACATTCTAATTTTTTAGAAGTTTAAAAATATATTTGAGTAATTTAGTTTTGGAGAAAGATTCACCAAAGTTTTATTTGAATTAATAAAGCTTAATATGGACTTTCAAAAGTAAAATAATTTAATATGATTAATTCCAATATCAAATATTGTCAAAATTATTTTATTTGGATTATGTGTGCTTGGATATATTTTTCTAGAATTTTTTCGAGTGCATTTGCTATTTGGATTTTTAGAATTTTTCTAAAAAGAAAAACTTATTAAAATCTCATAAAATGATTGTGGGCCGAAACCCATCCCCATTCCAGCCCAGCCCGTGGCCTTCCTCTCTGCTTCGGCCCACCACCTTTCGCTAGCCAGCCAAACCGCTCCTATTCTCCTTTGGCCTCACTGTCGAGCGGGCCCTGCACTGCCACCTCACCCTCTTCTTGTTTCTCTGACCCGTGGGCCAGCATACCACGCCCCCATAGTCTTCAAGTTGGAGTCTTCTTTCCATCCCGTGTTCGAGCCAACGGCACCGCTCGTGCTCCTCTTGGTCTCCTCCCCTCCGGTCCTATATAAGGCTTCCCAACCGTGTCAATTTATTAGTCCGTGCTTCCTCTTTCGAAACCCTAAATCCTTAGTTCTGATTCTATCTTCTTTGCGTCGCAATCGCTGAAGACCCGAGCGCCACGGAAGCTTCTTCACTGACGAAATTCTTCGCCATCGGTCCTCCTCCGCCCGTGTCGTCTTCGCCTTTAGAACTGCCTCGTCGTGTTATTCTTCGTGCTCGCACCATCTTCCCCGAAGCGTCATTGAGCCATCGTCGCGCCAACTTCTCCAAATTTGGCCGCCGTCGCCGCACTTCGATCTACAACCTCGGTGGGCATCTAGCCTAATCTAGTGCTTCATCACATGCTCCTAGTTGATCTCATCTAATCCCCTACCTCTGTAACACCCCAACCAATCAAAGGGTCTGGAATGCTACTAAATAAACATGATAACCATTTAAACATAAGGCATAGTTCTAAATTTCATCAGAACCTCCTTTGTATAATTAAGTATACCGGAGGTTTCAACAAATGCATATACTATTATCAATATCTCAACATCCAAAGTTCATCAAAGCATTCTCAAATAATCTATTTAGCTAATGCATAAGCAAGCATAATTAAAATTTACCACTCTCATTATTACAAATAATCCAATGCATTCAAGCATAGACAAAATTAATCCTTAAACAGTTTGCTTATTATTAAGGTACGATCTAAATGATAATCATCTTTAAAAGAATGTGTGGTAGTGAGTGCATCCAAAGCAACCCTACTCCCTCCCATGCATGTTGTTCTTGCAAGTGGTACCTAAAAGCACAACAAAAACAAGAGGTGAGTCCAAAGACTCAGCAAATATAATAAATGGCATCAACAACATACAAGCATGTAACTCATCGGCTATACTTCACAAAACCACATATCAATCACTTTACACATGCATGCTACGCAATATGCTCGACATGATCTTTTTCCTCTTTCCCTTTTGCATTTTACCGGTAATGCAAAGTATGCATCCGTCGATGCACACCCATGCCTGTACCATCTGGTACAGGGACCATTGCCCATACTCCACGTGTATAGGGAACTAAGCCCATGCTCTTCAAGCATGGGGATCTTTAGCCCATCATTAACATGACGGGGACATCAAGAGTTGCTTGGTCATCACATGACCAAGACTTCAATAAACCAACATGATGCATATGTATGAATTCTCAAAGTAACACAAACATGCAACCTCAACAACATTGCATATGAGTAATCTATTCATACTCCAAAAGCTCATAACTATAGACAAACAACCATGAATAACACGTAATTCATATCTCTAGCAACCATGAACAATACCAATTATGCTATCTTCCCAAACATGAACACACAAGTACTCATAATATATATCGAATCATTGCCATTCAATAATATATATTATATTCATCATTATACTTGCCTTAACCACGAGAGAACGAGGGATGTACAAAACGTGCTGCCCCTCCACCACCTGAATAATAATTATAACACACGCTAAGACACAACAGCGGACCAAAACAAACTATATAACAACAACCATGAACTCGCAAAAACAACTAACTCGATTTTATCCCCAAATTCCTAAACGTCGATCTGTCCCCTCGGTGGATAGTCAACTTCAAAAATCCATATCTATTGGTACAGGAGTCCAAATAATATGTTCTTAGACTTTATGGAAAGGTAATTAAATTCTCCAACTAAGTCTAGTTGTTGAGCCTTACTGAATCGGCCTAATAATACCCCTAACATGCCAATTAATAAAATATCAATTTTACATCGGGCTCTCTGGACAGAGCACTAAAACCACAATAACTTTTGCTACACAACTTGGAACGGGGTGATCTTAGACTCTCTAGAATCATGAAAAAACCAGCTACAATAGTCTAGTTGTACAAGTCTCCTGATTCGGCTTCCTACTAATTCTTATATTCAGGTAAATTTTACTCTCTCTAATCTGACAACAATAAACAATGCGAAAAAATTCCATAACTTTTGATTTCCAACTCTAAAAATTGTGTTCTTTATCAACTTGGAAAGCTTACTGAATGCTCTACAACATTAATTTTGGGTGGCTTTTCTAATTCGGCATCTAAATAATTCATAATGGCCAGACAAGACAATATGCCAATTCTCGTCAGCTGTCCTGGTTTGTCGCGGTAAAACTACCATAAATCCTAAACGGTAAGTCTAAATCATATGATCTCAGTGCCCAAAGAAAGCTAAAACCGAGGGATATAACTTTCTAAGAGACGATCAGATCAGAAAATATACAGATCTTACCCAAAACTGACGAGCAATAGCACTAAACAACACCGATCTGCTACCTCGTCTTGGCCGGCACTCCAACGGTGGTCTCCTCGCCTTTCCTCCAATAGACCGCAGCAAGGATCTTCGCCGGGGAGGGAGGTGGTTCTGCTGGGGAGGTGGTGGCGCAGGGGAGAAGCAATGGGGAGAGGGGGGTGGCGGCTATGGGGGAAAGAGAGGAGAGTGGGGGCGGCTAGGGTTTGCCCCCCCTCTCTTGGCCGGCCCCCCTAGACTGGCCTCCCCTCTTGGGCCTCCTGGGCCGCGGCCCAGGTTGGCGAAAATATGCGAAAACCCCCTTTTTTTCTAGGAATTTTCCATTTTTATTGTTCTTTATTCTCCCGACTAGCTGTCTATTTACCCGATTAAATTCCGGGGTATTACAACCTCGTCTTGGTTTCTTTGCCACCGAGATGGCGTCGTCATGCTTCTTCTTCTCTGTCGGTCAACCTTGCTTCGCCGTCGTTCTCGTTGATCTCCGGTCTTCCCAATCTTTGCTCTGTGGTCCTCTTGCCATCGCCAAGTTGGTGCTCCTCTTTGTTTCCTTCAGGTGCCACTCCTTCGCCAATTCTGTCGTGACCGTGAAGCTCCCCGCCGCCATTGTAACCGCCGCGCTACAACACATTGCCACCTGGAGCTTCGCCGTGTTCCCAGGATCCCATTTTGACACTTCATCGGAGCAATATCGCCGATGTTTGCCTTCGCCGCCCACTCGAACCTCCTCTGTCCCTCCCTTGAGCTTTCTCTCTGCCGACCTGGCTAGCCACATCATCCTCCACATCAGAGCCACCTCATCTCCTTGTCTTGGTGTCATCCTTGTTAGCACACATGTGTCTATGCCATGTGTCAAAGCCCCGAGCCAAAGCCATGTGAACCCAGTCCATCATGCACCATCTCAATGCCAAGTGGGACCCACCTGTCAGCCCATTTTCTTTTATTTCTTTTCAGCCAAAAACCCTTCGCTGATGTCAACATGATGTAATTAATTATTTTTCTTTAGAAAAATAATTTCAGTAAATCTATAAATTATGATTTCCATCATTTTATGTGATTTCAATCTTCTAGATCTCATATCTTCTTCATCCGAACTCCGATTTAGTTCATCTAAATTTCTAAGTTCAAGATCTATTTATCTGAGATTTTTATTTAATTTTTGGTGTTTGTTTTCTCTCTATTTTTGTATTTATTTAGTTTATTTGCTTTGTTTGCGAGTAGACGTTGATTCTTCGGGGAATTTTGAGCAAGGAGGAGTGCACCAAGAAAAAGACCAGTACCATGATTTATTTCAAGGCAAGCCGTAGTCATTTGATCATATTTAACCTATGATTTCAAAAGTATATTTTTTTATGCAACTACATGCTATCTTTATACAAATTATTTTGGGATTAGCTATCACCTACTTGTTATTACGCTTCCATTGAAAATTAGAATGTCATGAATCATTTGTCAACCTAGCATGGATAATTTTAGTTGGGCATATTTACATCACCAACATGGGAAGCGTACAAACGCTTAGTCATGCTTAGTTATGATGGGTTCATTATCACATGTGTCATAATGATTAATCTTGACTTAATGATATATAAAATTATGGTGGTTAGCCACTCTTGTTAAAATTTATGTACCATGACAAGGTATATCATTGGTCTTAGTTAAACAAAATGGCTTTCGCTCGGGCGAGTGGATGGTGGATTGAGGGTGTGGATTTAGCACGTTGTGGGTTGTGGTAAGATCGCCTGAGTAACTAGTCAAGGACTTAATCTTGTGCGCCATTGAACTGGGCCTTAACCGTACAATCACATGTCTGATGGGATAGACCTGGATAATTAATTAGTGATGTTTTGATTTGGTTCTGTTTGGGTTGTGTTTGGCGCAAGAGGGGGACCCACTACTACAAAATAGGCTATAGAAGATGCCTCATCACAGACACGGTTCTCTTGGAACCGTCTGTGATATGGACCTATCACAGACGGTTTCTAAATACAACCGTTTGTGATAAGTATCTCATCACAGACTGTTCTTAATACAAACCATCTGTGATAAGTATCTCATCACAGATGGTTTGTATTAAGAACCGTCTGTAATTTTACCATGACTTGAAATTTTCCTTACTCTTTGATTATCACAGATGGTTTGAAAACCATCTATGATGACCGTCTGTTATCACAGACACATAAATCCAGACGATTCAAAAAACTGTCTGTGATGACGGTTTAGAACCGTTTATGATGAGGTTTTGTGTAGTAGTGGCCTGTCTAGTCGGTTAGACATTCAGTGTTGAAACATTAGCGAGCAGAACCTGGTCAAGACGACACTTTATAAAGGACTTGATCGTGCTCTAGACTGCTTACCTAAGGTAGTGAGCAGTGGTATCGGCGGATGCTAAACAAACTAGAAAAGTCGTGTTTTTTGAGAAAAGCTGTACAACCTCTGTAGAGTGTAAAACTATTCGAATAACTATGTCCACGGTTATGGATATGCTCGGGGATTTCACATGAGAGATAGAGTTTCTTATAAAATATGTCGAAGTGTGAATGGAAAGTTCACTTGATGAATATAATATTTGTTCGGTGAACAGGTAATTCACTTGGTGGTTTGTGTCGATTGGTGAATTGAGAATTCACTTATCATTGGTTTGGATGGGAAATGAATGGGGAATTCACTGGTTATGTCAAAACAATTGTTTACTTATTTACTATTCTTTCCAAACAATCTTTTCAATCTATTTATTATATTTATCTTTAATACTGCTTTATACAAAAGAACCATACAACTAACCATTAGTAAGGCTTGCATGAATACTATTTGCATATATTTCCATACGGCTTGCTTAGTACTTTATGTACTCACAACTTTATGCCTTTCTTGATCAGTTGAAGAATACCAAGTTGCTCAAGAGTTCTTTCAGATGGAGGACTATGAAGATTTTGCAGATTAGGATGCATTCTCCACTCGATTGTATGTGGGCATGTTGATTGGCTTTACAAGTTTCCCGTTCCACTGCAAGAGTTTATTTGTTTCTTTAGCCTTGCGTGGAAAGTTAAGTAAACATTGACCATAAGGTCCAGTTATTATTACTATTTGTTATTTTGATATCTTTTTAGTTAAATTGAATAAATGGATGGCATTTCATTACTGTTTCCTATGTGAGCTAGCTACTGATCTGGGACTAGTTCAGAATACACAGAGGGTTTCTGAGATGCATTTTTGGGTCCCGGCAGGGATGGGGGGAGATGGCGGGGCGGCCAACGCGGAGGGAGAAGAGGGAGTCGGGATGGGGGGAGGCGGCGGGGCGGCGGCCGGTGCAGAAGGAGAAGAGGGAGGAGGGGGTAGGGGGAGGCGGCGGCGGCTAGCGTGGAGGGAAGCTGGGCACTAGCCCCTGCGGCACTGCTGTGTGTGGCAGCCGGCAAGCGAACGGGAATAGGGGAGGCCGGAAGGAGAAAAGGAAGGGGCGGGCCATAGGCCGAAAACGGCACGGTGGGCCGAGCCTGGTACGGCACGAACAAAGCAAAAAATGCTTGTTGGGGCACGGTTAGGCATGGTGGTCCATGCCTGGGACGACCCATTTGACCCGTTTAGCCTTGTAACGTTTGGATTTTTGAAAAATCCGACCATTTTTTCCATTTGGGGCTTTAAAATAGCAAAAACATCAAACCCCCCCCCCAAAAAAATCTTTAAATAGCCACCATACCCTCCACCTCATTTAGCACACATCCATTCCTCAATCTCCCTTTCGAATCCTGTTGTGCAAATTTAAATTCCTTTTGAGATAATTTGGCAAAATTCAAAAAAAATGCCAAATATTGGAAAATTCAAATTCCGGCTGCAAGTCGGCAGAAAAGGTACAATACCATTTTTTTGCATATTTGTATTGTTATTATTTTTTATGATAAGATGAAAATAATAATAGTGTTAGTTTCGATTTTGCAGTTTTCGTTATGGAATATTACGATATCTTTGCTCTTGGTGATTACGGACTTTCACCAGAGGAAGTTGCATCCACAGATAATGCCACTACCTCAAACCAATCGGGGTTGTTAGCGGAAGGGCAAGGTGAAGTTCCGTCATTAGGCTCTATGGCAGCATCTTCGTCGTCGACCACAGAAGCAAAGAGGTATAGGTCATGTACATCGAGAGTATGGGAGAATTTTGACATGACAACAAAGCCAAATGCACAAGAAAATCAGGCACCATATGTTTTTTTGTAAAATTTATCGTCATGAATTGTTTGCAAAATCTTCAGGTGGAACATGGCACTTGCTTAGACATGCTACAAGATGTAAGACCAAGCAAGGATTGGTGATAAGGCAGATGCAGCTGCAGTACAACCCCGACAGTATGGTACATAGTTGGAACTATGATCCTAAGGTAACCCGCCAATCTCTCTGTCATTTAATTGCTTCTGAGGATTTACTGTAAGACTTTGGGGAGTCTACTACTTTCCAAACTTACATTAGGACTACACATAATGCTATATTTTTCTACAGTTTCTAGACAGACAACAACTAGGGATCTAGTAAAATACTACAATGAACGTCGTGATAAATTAAAGGAACTATTTAGTATGTGCATTTTTTTTTGCCCTGACCTTGGACATATGAAGTAGTCGGGTTAGGGAGAATTATCTTAGTTTAGTTGCTCATTATGCTAGTGACAACTAGGTAATAGAGAAAAGAATTATAGGTTTCAAAATAATTGATGTAGCACACAGGTGAGAATATTGCGGACTGTATTATCAAGGTCGTGGAAGACTTTGGTCTTACAAACAAAATTTATCAATTACTTTAGATAATACCGCTTCAAACTCTAGGGCTATGGATATTCTTATTCCAATGTTGAGTACATATGTCAATTTCTTCTTTCTACATTAGCGATGTGCTCATCATATTATTAACTTTATAGTCAAATGTTGTTTGAAGAGGTTGACTTCGTATATTAAATCTTTTCACGGTGCGATATCTTACTTGAATAATTCTAAGGTAAATAGTAGCATATAAGAACTTATGCAAGGGAATAGGTGTACATCCAAGAAAGTTTGGTTTGATGTCAGTAAGATGGAACTCTACTTACTTGATGCTTAAGTCTTTTACCATATAAGAGCACATTTTATGTTTTTACTCAAACACATTATCAAAGCACTGACGGTACTGTACTATTGACTGAGCAACATTGGTTCGTTGATGAGAAGATAATTCAGTTTTTAGAAAAAAAATTATGAGGCCACTGTTGCTTTGTCAACTGTCTATCATCCAACATCTTCTATTATTATGCATAGTATTTTACAGATTGCTAGTCAAATGAAAACGTATGAAAATGACACAGTTTTACGAGAAACTATTTGTTGATATGAAAAGTAAATACGTTAAATATTAGAAAGAAATCCATTTTCTATATGCATTTGTATTTATTTTAGATCCTAGAGCTAAAATTCAAGGATTTGCTAATGTTCTTGATCTTCTTAGTGATACTACAGGGCTAAACTATTATAACTCTTTTGCAGATGTTTGTTTTCCAAATATATGAAAATAAGTTCTAGGGAGTCCGCTTGCAACTACCTCCACTAGCACTCACCTCAAGTAACAAGATAAATATGTGGTGCACGATCTGGGGTGCAGGCTCTTCCTCCAGGTCTAGGTCTTCTTCTTCTACAGCTACACCTTCTCAACCAAGGCCAACCTCTCACCTCAAGAAGTTGGAAACTATATGTCTATCTGGATAACGATATGGTGGATTTCAACTCATAAGACTTCGAAAGTTTGCAATAGTGGCATAACCATAAGTAAACATATCCCGTGCTATCCATACTTCCACATGATATGTTAATTATTCCTGTCTCGACGGTTTCCTCTAACTTTGCTTTTAGTCTTTCTGGAAGAATATTAGAGGAGAGAAGAACACGTCTCACGGATGAGATGGTGGAGATGCTTCTAACTGTGAAGGACTGGGAACAAGCTGATTCACGAACATAATACTCTGTGAAAAATCCAGAGTTTTCAGAGGTGTCTGAAAATCTAAACCTAGACAATGACACTTAGAATAAGGATGTACATAGAGCTATAGGTTGTACTCTTTTTTCTTTACTAAGGTTTTCTCATGTTGAGTTTTTACTTGGCAAAGGTTTTAATGAGGCAATCATTTGAACATTAATAAAACTCTTTATTATATTTTCAATGTGCTTGTCTCACTTTTTTACTATTTTCATTTGTATTTATGAATTCTACACATTTTTCAAAAAAATTGATTTTCCTTTTTTTTTAATTTTCAGGCTTAAACGGACCAAGTGGGCCAGACTTGGCCTGTCAGGTCACAGTGCCGTCGGACCGTGCCTAGGCTGCCTCATCGGCACATGGGCCGGCACGACACGACCCATTTATTTTGCGGGCCTAAATGGACCTTGCCGAAATGGGCTGTGCCGGCACGGGCCCGGGCCATGCCGTGTTGCCCATCTCGCCACCGCTAGTCGAGAGAGAGGAGAGAGCGAGAGTGAGAGGATGGGCAAGGGCACGAAGGTCATTTTGCCTGCATTGAAAAAGAAAAAGAAAAGGAAAAGGAAATTCTTTAAATGACCTAGAAATGGCAAAATATAAAGAATACGATGAGAGATGTGGTATATGATAGGTTACATTATTCTTAGTGGTATTTTGTCAAATGCAAACCAAATATGCGGTATATGATCAATTCCCCCTTGGTGTGGCGTGCGTTTTTAGCTGCTTCGTCTTCGTTTATGTTTCATTCGTTCGCTTTGGATTTTGCTGATTTTACCAGGTGTGTCTTAATTTTGGCCTCTCATTTGCGTCAAGCCATCGATTTCCTTAATTATTTTTATTGTATATCGGCCTGTTGCTTGACTATATAGATACTTTACCTAAACGAAGGCCCATTAGGGCAGCTAGCCCACAAGGCTCATTAGTGTTGTTTAGCCCCGTATAGTTTATTCTATTGTACGGGCAAAAGAGCGGTAAAGTTGAGAGAAAGCTTGGAACTACATCTTGAGTTCATGTTCTACTTTTATATTCTTGTGAGTTGAGTGATAATCAATTCAAGTTTTGTGGTAATGTCTTCGTTCGGAGATTGGTTCTAGCTCTACCCTACGTTGTTGATCCTCTCACATTGCCGAGCAGCCAGCTGCATGTGCGCCGACCACGCCGTGAAAGCTTGGGACTATATCTTGTGTCTCATGTTCTACTGTTTTAGAGTATAAACTTTTAATCCATGCTTAGAAAATTAGTAGAAATTTGCATAATATTATTGGAAATTCGTGGATTGTTATTTATTGATGTAGTAAATCATTTTATTGCTATAACACATGCTTTGACTTATGTGGTACATGTTGTACCTATTGATTACCTTATGGTAATGATGTGTATTACTATATGTTGTATAGGGAATATGACTAACATCGCAAAGAAGGAATTTGATGAATTGGCAGATGACGGAAGCAATTGCCTAACCTAGGCCCTTGATGTCTAGTTTTACTTAGCCTCCAAAGGGCTAAGTGCAACTATCGTCCCTCGTGTTAAAACCGGTGGTGCTCCATATGAAGATAAGGCTAAGGCCATATTCTTCTTACATCACCAAGGATCTCAAGAACGATTATTTTACAGAAAGATGTCCTTTGTCCCATGGAATTTTCTTTAGAAGAGATACAATCAACAAAAATTGATGATGCTTCTGCAGGCGGAACATGACTGGATGAGTTTACACTTCCTGGATTTCAAATCCATGGTTTCTTACAACTCAGCTCTCCATAGGATAATTTCTCATTTCAGGCTCTATGGTAGGGAGACCACAGATGCACAAATGATTGAGAAAACACTTTCCACTTTTCATGCTACAAATCTGATGCTTGCACGGCCCTACAAAGATAAAGGGTATGAAACCCACTCGGGACTGATTACCTTACTTTTAGTAGCGGAAAAGCATAATGAACTGCTCATGAAAAATCATAACGTGTGTCCTACTGGAACACGGGGTGCCCTTGAGGCACATATCGTTCAAAAGAGAACTGATAACGTTGGAAAAGGAAAGTGGCCCGGAGGAAAGAAGAGTAAGCCATTTACCTTTCAAATAAAAGGAGAGATAGGAGGAAAGGGGAAGTTTCCATTGAAGGCACCTAGTGATAACAAACCTTGCTTCAAGTATGGAATCAAGGGTCACTGGGCAAAGGGTTGTAAGACGCCTAAGCATCTGGTGGATTCTATCCGGAGTCACAAAAGAAGAAGGGCTAGAATGCTAAACCAAAAGCTTACTTTCTGGAAGCACCAGAGGGAGAGGAGCGGTTGAAGAAAAACACTTATCTGATGGGGGAGGATGCAGAGGATGGTGATGCCCTATATGATGATGATTACACTCCATTACTAGATGATGAGCTACTGGATATTATCCCCTATATGATGATGATTACACTCCATCTCATCAGGAGAGTCCTAAGAATTAATCTCTATTACCCCCTTAAAAATTTAGAAGTAAACTCATGGTGTGTTTAGGATGGTGTTATTGCATAAGACACCAAATTTTGTTCGATCCTGAATTTAGTTAGCAATATTACTCTTAGGAATTAAAGTTCTCGTTGTAATCTTTAGTTCATGAGTTGAATAAAGTATTTTCAGTTTGTGTGCATGTTTTATATTTACATTTATGCGCGTGCAATATTTTTAATTCATGCAAATGATTTATATCTTGCTTATAGAATTGTTGAAGTACGATCAACGAAAGGGGAACATGAACTTTGTCTTGTGGACAGTTGTACCACAAATTCAATCCTCAGGGATATGAAGTATTTCCAGACTTTCAGTTTGAGGACTGGTACTATTATGACCATAGCTAGCAACTGTGGTAATATTGTAGGGTCTGAAAGAGCTACGGTAGTGTTACCAATGGGAACTAAAATAATTATTGAGAATGCATTATTATTCTCAGAATCTACAATAACTCTATTAAGTTTCAAGGATATCAGGAATAACGGTTTCCATGTGAAAACAAAGGAAGACAATGGTTCTAAGTACATTCTCATCACTAAGAAAGAAGGATATTGAATAGAAACTATAGAAAAGCTTCCCACATTTTCCTCCGAATTGTACTATGTTTATTTAACGCGATGAAGTATATGTTGCGATGAATGTCCAAGTGAACCCATAACTATTTAGAATGTGACATGAATGTCTAGGTCATCCTGGAGATAATATCATGCGCTGGATATTACAGCATCCTGCTGGCCACAACTTAAAGTCCAAAGGCATCCCTGATCTAGCACACTTTGTGTGTGAGGCCTGTGCGAAAGGAAAATTGATTACGAGACCCTCGTATCATAAGATCAATGATGAATTACATGATTTCCTTAAGAGGATTCAGGTGGATATGTTCAGACCTATAGAGCCCATATCTAGACCATTCGGTACTTTATGGTACTAATAGACGTATCAACTCGGTGGATGCATGTATGTCTATTATCCACTGCCCACTGCCGTGATTGGTGACGGTGTACTATTGCCTGCTGTCGCGTTGTCAAATAGTGTTTCACATGCGCCACCGAGGGATGCGAAGGGTGGCGATGTCGACGGTTGACACCCATATTTGAAGCTACATGTGATGTTTTGCGCCGTGATTTCATGTGAAAAAATTTGTGGAAATTTTTTATGGTACATATGATATACATTTGAAGTTGTGAGTGCGAGGTAAAAAACAAGAAGAAGAAAATCCAGAGGAAAAATATTTTTGAAAGTGTTAAATAGTATTTCAAATAGTGTTAAAAATAATTTTTTAATCAATTTGTAAACACATCCACGCCATTGCCATGCCTCCGGGGCACGACACTGCCCTCTGCCGCGCCACTGGGGGCTGGACTAGCCTGGTCTGTGCCCTAAGGGCCCGGATTTCACATGCGGCGTGTGGTGGGGAGTCCGGCCTCCTAGGGCACGGTGGAGAGTGTTATTTTTGGTATTAACATCGGGAGAAGGATAAAATTACTATTAGCATCGTAAATAATGCCATATGAGCCAAAAACTCATTTTGCAAAACATGTCCATGGTATTGGTATGAGAAGACACAAGGAGGTTCTGTCTACTGAAGGAGATATATGTTCATCATTAGGATGAAAACATGTTGTACTCCCCTTCGTTAAGTTTTGTCCCAATAAATTATCTTAATTGAAGGTTTTTAATGAGACAACATGTGTAATGGCAACAATGCGAGCTATGTACTCTTTTCTTCTTACTATTATTCCTACTGGCTTTTCAGAAGGAATTTTTAGCATAGCATTGATAAGATGTCTAAGAGAAAGTGTTGTATATCGACTCATTTACGAATCTCGATTGTGTGGACACTTTAGCTAAACAAATGCCCATTAAGAGCAGCCGGCCAACGAGGCCTATGAAGTTTAGTCCTATATAGTTTATTCTATCGTAAAGACACCTCACCTCCCCTTCTATAAAGAGTAGTGACTACTGCCCTGTTTGTTTAGGCTTAGGTTTTTGGTTTATAGCTTCAATCCAGCTTTTTGGCTTAATTAGCTTATAAGCCCCTGAGCTTTTAAGCTAAGCTTTGGTGTTTGGTAATCTGATGTAACACCCTGGCTATTCGGAAGCCAAGATGTCACCCAATTCTATCAAAACTCTAGGAAACGAACAATTGTACTCCAATATCAATGATACCAAAACAGTAATTACTACGAACCCAACATTAATTAACCATTTCAAATGATGAAAGGGAAGCCATTATATCACGCGTATGTAGGAATCATAACCAAGTTGGATTATTACAAATTCAACAGTTATCAAATAATTTACATGGATTAAAACCAACAATGAATTCTGGTTTAAGATAGGTAGTGTGCATCGTGATGGTCTACTCCCTCCCATTAACGACATCATCATCATCATCAAGGCTCACCTAAATAAACACAGAAAACAAGGGTGAGTCGAAACTCAGCAAGCACAACATATAATTCACAAAGAATACTGAATCAGAACAATATACCAAGTAACAACATTTACTTCCATGAATTTGCGAAAGCATGGTATGAATGAATGCATTGAAGGAGAATGGACTTTTCACACGTTTATACCGGTATAACTAGTGACACACCCGTCGGTGTTCACTTAAGCCCGCCCTTAACCAAGAGCGGGGACCCAAGTCCGTATGAAGAACGTTTCATACGGAATGTCCGAAACTGCCTACATTGGAATGGTAGGTCTTACATGCCCATATTGGAATTAATGGGACTTAATCAAGTTTCCACTCCGTGACTGACAAAGGAAATATGTGTGCATGGAATGAAATGCATAACTTGAACTTCATTTCAATTTATCACAGAAGAAGGTATTGAAATCTACCACATCATGCTCAAATCACAGGAATATTCATAAGTTACCAAATTATCATGCATTCATCGAATTCACATAAGTTAAACATTGCACTTGCCTTCCGTGCTGTGACGTACTGGGAAGCAACGAAGGTGTCCTTCCACACCGCCTATACAATCATTGTCACGGAATAAGGATAACATGGTATAACATAGTTACACGAGTTCTACGATACCCTCTAATCAACCCACACGCCCAAATGTTCGTTTTGACCTCTACGCCAAAAGTCCAGATTATCGATCTACGGGCAGTTGTACGAGAAAATTCACCATTAATTATCTGTAACTCTAAAAGACCTGAAACTAGTTCTCACTGAATCTTAACAGATCAGGCTACAAAACATTAGTTGGCGGAATCCCCTGATTCGGCCAAAACAGAGAGCTAATTATCAGCTAAACACAACCCATCTATGTCTGTCCAGAATACAGATCAGTAATAAAGAAAACGGCGTAACTTTTAGCCTACTGATCCAATGAGAATGATCCTTATCAACTTGGAAAGATAATTTCGAGAGCTACAATAACTTAGTTGGGTGAAGGTTCTGATTCGGCCCCTAATTTGAACAAAACCGAGGGACAAACCTACTGACCCCAGTTTTCAGGCAGACATAACAGATCGCAATCAAAAATTCATAACTCCCAAAATACAGATCGGATCTTCCTGATCTCAGTGCCAACAGAAAGATAAAAACAATACCTACAACTTTCTAAGAGATGGACAGGACAGAAAACGAACGCATTTTACCCAAAATCGACGTACAAGGCGGTGCACAAAGAAGGGGAAGGGGGCGGCGGCTCCAAAGGGGAGAGAAATGTGGAGTTTAGGGTTTGGGGTGGAACCCCCTTATGGCCGGCCACCACATGGGCCCCTTTGGGCCGTGGCCTGTGCCCAGTTGTCGAGTTTATGGAAAACCCCTTCTATTTTTCAGGAATTTATACTCCTTTAATTGTCTTTTCTCCTCCCGGCTATTTTCTAATTACCCGATTCAATTCCGGGATATTACATCTTTCTCTCAAATATTCTTCTAATCGACCGAACAAATTTCGGGTATTACATCTGATTTTTTATAGGATGTTGACTTATTGAGTTGTATGTGAAGGATAAAAAGTCTAAATTGCCCAAGATGGTTTAAAAGACCTTGTTAAGCATGCATTTAAACTTATTGTGAGACCCCGGTTTATTAGGCTTGTAATGCTTAACCATCCATTCGGTGCTAGCATCACAAATCAAATAACCCGAGACTCGAGACATGTATACTTCCCAGAAATGCAGTATACACACCTCTTTACAAAAAGTCATGCATCAATTCCATTCATTCTCATAGAACCGAAGCACAACAATAAACCAGAAGTTAAGCTAAATAAAGGATAGTTATTACAAAGAGAGGCCGATCGGCCAAATACATACAAATACAAAAATAAACAGCGGAAGCAAAAGTGCCATAAGATGGCCATAAATAAAAGAGCCAATCAGTGTGCCTTTAACCCACAAGGCAACCGACCGGACCGCCAAGCTAGTCGTCGAACCCACAACACATTTCACAAAAGTGAGGCCCTTGGGGCTCACCTTCCTCCTCTGCAACAAATAGTTAAGCAAAGCAAATGAGTACAAAAATTGTACTCCGCAAGACTTACGTGTAGAATAACAGACCTATACATATGCTACATGCAAGCTTATTTAAGTGGAGGCTGTATGTTTCATTTTCGGCACAAAGCAATCTTTATTTGCAATAATGTAGTACATTTAACAGCAAGTTGACAAATCTGTTTTTTTAATGTTCAAATAACAGTAAATGACAATAATAATACGATAGCTAGATGACAACAACAATCCTGGAAGTGACTAAACCCATAGTCACCACAACAATAGCATGAATTACCCATTCATACCAACCATGTCAAATTTTAATTTAAAAGGTTGTAGTCTAACTCTTGCAAAACCTAACCAAGCGTGTCCATAACCTAGGACGAGGCTATTCGAGTAGTTTTATCCCTGCAGGGGTGTACCAATGTACCCACACGCCAAACCGCCTTTTTGCCAAGCTATTAAGCACACTTCCTTAGGTATGCCAGCACGGCTAAGTCCTACGAGATATTTCCAATATTGTGTATTAACTACGAGCCGCCCGTATGGATAGAAACCCATACGTTGTGTCCGAGTCATCGTAAAACCTCGGTCAACTACCCATCGCAGGTAAAGCCTTGGACAACTACGATGCCCCTCGAGGTGGAGAGCCTACCCGGAATCTCCACCACCGCACACCCAACACAAGAACACCGATCCTTTTTAACACAACACACACAACCCCCTCTTGCGACTCGGAGATAACACACGCCAAAGTACTAAGTCAAGAGAGGTCCCATATCCCTCTCGCGTGGTTAGCACGCAAAATTACTTGGAGAGTGTGACACAAGATGTTCAGTCCTTGTTGACTTATGCAAGACATCCACAAACCCAATAACCCACCATCCAACCACTTGCCCAAGTCTAAATTAATTTTTCATTTTCAGATTTTGACTTTACAAAATAACAAAACACAAGTGCTGGACATAAAGAAGTAATAATTAGATGTGTTATCAAGATCATCGACTAAATCGATGATCGCCCATTACTACCGAAACTAAGCATTTCTAAGCAATTTCAAATCGCAATCTACTAAGTGACAAGAGCTCATCCATCGAACTCAAATCACAACAAATAACCTAGGCTCAGGTAGTAGAGGATAATCAATTCCTACAGATTATGCAACTATAGGATCCACTAATCATAATTTAACAACAAAATAGCAATGCATATATACAAGTTGAAATCAATATATTAGACTTTGAAAAATACTGGGATTAACATGATCAAACTGCTTGCCTGGTTGCTGCTGTTCAGGATGTTGCGGAGGATCACTTAAGTTATCAATGTGCTCTTTGGAACCTAACGAGAAAGCGAAAAAGAACAGATAAGAACGAAGAAAACAGAAAGACTCAACAGAAACTTTCTCCAAATGCTTTGAAAATTTTACAGCAGCAAGATCATGATTTATAAGGAATTTAGCAATAAGAACCAATTGATTTGAATTCTTAATGCAAAAGATATGAGTAAAACAATTCTGCTCAACCTAATAAATCACAGATGCTATTATTCATTGCAACTTAAACCTTCGCAAAAATTTCTGGAGCTAAAATGATGTTAGAACTATTTTTAGATTAAAGTTTAGTTAAAAATATAACTAACAAAATTTGAATCAACTGAAAAGGAATTAAAATGAAATAGTTATGCATTTTACAAGTTAATTTCATTTTTTAGTTGACAAATAATCATTTCGGGAAAATCCGAAATTAAAACGACGTGGACAAACATGGACCGGAGATCCGAAATCCGATGGCCCACGCACACAGAGCACAGTGCGCGCGCACGGCTCACCACTCCACCGTTGGATTTGGATCCAACGGTTCATGTGGATCGAGGCGTTCAGGCGATCCGAACGTTCACGCGAACCGGAACCGTTGATCTTGGATCCAACGGTCCACACGGATCGAACCGTTCGGACAGTCCGAACGTTTACTCGAATCGGGACCGTTGATCTCGGATCCAACGGTCCACGGATCGAAGCGTTCGAGCGATCCAAACGTTCATTCGAACCCAAACCGTTGATCTCAAGATCGACGGTCCACCGAGAACTACGTTCTAAAGCTCGCGCCCAATTTTGTTCGACAAAACGACGGCGAAAGGAGGCTCACCGCCGGCGACTCTGGTCACGGCGGCGCGAGCTAAGGCTCAAAATGGGTCCGCAATAGGTTTGCGCACATAATGGGGCCATTCATTGCGGCTGCGGCGGTCTGGAACGCCGGCAAGCTGGAGTTTACAGAGGTGAAAAAATGGGCGAAAACGAAAAATGCAAAGAAGCTCCGCTGCGATCCAAGTAAGCTAGTGCCAAGCATCTAGGGACTAAAGTGGAGTTACCTGAGCACGGGAGAGACACAGAGAAAGGTTGGAGCTGCTCCGGCGCTGATAAAGAAGAAAGGGGATGAACTTCGGCCGAAACAGAGAAAATCCAAATTCAGCCAAGCCCTAATAAAGATAGGTGAAATTAGGTGAGGGTTAAGCTTGAGTGAATAAAGAGGGAGCAGAGGGAGCAAGAAATGGAGAGTGAGAGCCACTGAGGTACCGCCTTCACCGTGAGCTCGAAGCTCGGCAATGGCGGCCAAACTGATTTCGGGTGAATCAAGCTCAAACAAGCACCGAGGTGCTAGTTAGAGTTGTGGAAATGCTAAAGGAAGACAAAGGGGAAGCAATAGAGCTTAAATAGCTGAGAAGGCAGAGGGCAACAGCAATAAACCCTCTCGGGTCAAACCTGCCATGGGAGCACTTAAGAGCGACGGGAGCAGTTGAGCTATGGACATTTTAGGGCGGTGCACGACGGACATTTAATGCGAGCAAAGAGAGCCGTTTAAAGGTGATCAATGAGGTGACCCAACGCTGCTCCAGTTGTGCGCACGCCATGGCTTTGACTCAACCACACGCTTACTCAGACGCGAGGAAGGAGACGACGCGGCCACCGTTGGATCTAAATCGAACGGTTCAAATGAGAAGGGACGATTGGAATGGTTTGAACGTTCACTCGATCCAGACCGTGGATCTGGATCCTACGGCTCACACTGCGCGAGGCGTTCGGACGGTCCGAACGTTCACATGAATCTGAGCCATCGATCTAGAATCCTACGGTACACATGGATCGACGCGTTCGGATGGTCCGAACGTTCACGCGATCGTGGGCCGTTCGATGCCGATCCAACGATCCACGATGCTCGCGCCCGAGCGACCGCGGCGTGCAATTAGTAGATTAAACCAAGTCAAGTGGCTCGAGCCCGAGTCTGACTCGAACCCAAGGAACAGTGAAAACCAGCTAGGGTTTGAATTAACAGCTGATTTTTGGAGGATTTGCTTAAGGTAGCAAACCAGCTCCAAAAATTATGAAATTTTAACTCGAGGTTGCTGACTTAAGGATTATCTTAATTTTCATACATTTTCATGCATTGCATTCTTCTCTAGAAATTCCAAAATGTTGGAGTTAGGGTTTGACCAAGCTTTGACTTGGTTTGACTTGCCTCCAAAATTATCAAATAATTTCTAAAAATCATGAAATAATTCAGAGGTGTTACCAAGCCTCCCTATAACTCGGAAAAAATATTCACAGGGGTTTGGCACAAGATTTTTGCCAAGGAGGTTTTTGATTGGAGTCAATTGAGGATTTTGATTTTGATTTTTCACAATCTCTGTACAAGAATCATGGAACTGATCAAAAACATCCAGATGTGAAAAAGGTTTTAATTTCTCCTCATTTTTGTACATTTGAAACCCAAATCCACATTTGGGATGTTACACTTATTTTTACATGGGATTTAAAAAATATAACGATGTGTGCAAGTATACATATGAAACAAAATAAATTTCGCATGTACGTGTATACGTCTGTGTACCATGACATATCCAAATAAATTGCAAATCTCGACATCTATCGGAGATGCATATGTAAGAAGACCGGAGTATAACAGACAACCTATTCATAGCAAGGTATCGCTCGTACGTGTATGCATGTATTTATTTTGGACATTGCGTAACGATAAAATTAATATATAAATGCAAATATTAGCCAACCAAACAAAAAAACATAGTAACAAAATATTATTCGATCATATATGATACAATTATCTTGTCACTACAACATGTACATAGTCACTACAGAGACGACAGTTTTAGAGCGGCGGCAGCGTTGGGGGAGGGGAGCGGAGGCGGCGGCGTCGGGGGGGGGGGGGAGGGGGAGGGGAGGCACCCCCTTGGCTTATGGCTTTTAGACTTAAAATAGCTTAAATTTTTTATAAGTTGGATGAAAAAATCACCTCTTTATTTAGACTTAAGCTTTTTTTTTTGCTTATAAATCAAAAAAAACCTAAACAAACAGGACCTACATATTGTACGCACAAGCCCACACACACTTTTTTCGTCTCACTTCTCGTCTATTTCGGATGGACCAACAATTACAACACACTTTTTTTTTGTTAAGTATAGCATGTTTTTTTTTGACAAACCACCTTTTGTCATCAAGTTGGACAAATTTCAAATAAGTGAAGCAGATGTAGAAAAAAAAAGTGACACAACTATGCTACGGAACAAATAGCAGCCTTTGGCCATGACCCACAAAAGGTCAAACTAACCTAATTTAAGTGCGACAATGCGCAGCAACAACCTAAACTTGTAATTTGATCTTCTAATTTCCAATTTTAATCCATCGATGCCGGCCTTTTCAATTCAAGTGTTTACAAACTTAACCGGTCAAATTCCCAACACTAGTCGTAACCAGGGTTAAAAAACCCAGAACCGGCCAGTTTACCGATGACTGACCGAAAACAGTAACCAACCGGTTACCGAATTTACCGGAAAAAACCCGGATAAAATTCGTTTAAATTTACTTAAAAACCAGCCGAGATTCAAAACTAGAATTTGAATTTACTAAACCGAAAAAACCGATTAGATTTTCCGTTCCCGGACCCGATCGGTTACCGCCAGTAACCGGCCGGATTTTTATCTCTGGTCGTAACTGAATGCTCAAGAAATTGAACTCGATACCCAACGAGATTCATAAATACTGTATACACAAATGGCGCTAGTAGTAATTTACAGTGTTCCACGGAGATAACAAACGGGAAAAGATTGTTTTGGGGTCAAAATACCACCAGCCCAATGGAATCCATTGACCACCCATGATCTGTAGCCTCAAAAAAGCACCTAGGCAATTAACCTACCATGACTAGGCAAAAAATGGGTACATACTCTAATGTACTGAAATGTTATAAAAGACCAACCAAATATTTTGGAACACAACCGGTAAACTTGTAATATTCATCTTGGGACAATATCAGTATCTGTACAGGAGCATGTTCCGTTATTTTCTTTTGCCACATAGACTTCTACAAAGTAGGGACAAAGCACGCCTCCATCATTGGCAGCCTCCCAAGACAAGTCCTGCTCCATTAATCGTCGTGTTAGTGACAAAATACGAATAGCCAAGGCCAAGCAAGCATGACAGAAATGCAAAATGGCATTCAATCATGTGAAAAGAACAGATGATGGTTGCTTGAAGCTGGAGCTGGAAACGCCTGCTTTGATCGATGATGTTATCATCTTATCCTTTGAAATGGCATTGCCTACGACCGGTTCAGAAGAATTTGGCTGCTGGTTGTTTTCACTATGGAGGGGTCTGGCCCAGATTTTGATTAGCCCCTCGCTGCATATGGTGAGAATTGATTCACTGGTGAATTCCAGGCCAGAGAGGGGATCTGCATGTACTCGGTGTGCAACAAGGGGTGAGAGCTTTGGTACGTCTCGCATCCGTGGAGAAGGCTGAAGAACACCTGTCGGAGGGCATGCATTGTCCCAGTGTGCAGAAGGGCTTCCAGTGCTAAATGTTGGTGAGCAACTGGAAGGATGACGCAGTGGCACAGCAATCTCATCCAGTGCCAGATCCCAGAGAAGCAGTTGGGTATCCTAAGTGCATGCAAACGTGAAATCGTATTATTGCCAGTATTAGCCCAGTAGGAAAAGGCAATGCTAAATAGTAGCTAAAGCATATACCACATGACAGTAACACATTCTATGTTCAAGATATACTCACAGAATAAGAATATCAAGTTGTACCCAAAATTACTTGGGCAAAAAAAAAACATTCACTGCCCAAGTTTATCAAGTATCAACAAATACATAAAATAGAATACAGTAAAAGGGCACAAAGATCAGCGCGAGCATGTTGAAAATGGTACACAGTGTAGCACAACTTGCTAGCTAAAAGCTAATCAGACCTATGCGTCATGATTCATGAATCATTAACTCAATGAGAGTAGCAATGAACTGTAGAGGCATGCCCATTGTTCACAAATGTAAGGTCTCCTAAGCAACCCAACAAGCAAGTAACCAAATTTCACATATTACTAGCATTTTCGATTCTAACGGTAATCACAAGTATAGAAAGAAGAACATTATCATTTCCAATGCTTATTGTTATGATTTCAGTTACAACATAAACCATACGACTCTAAAATTATGACTCCAGATTAGTAAATTTATTATTTTATATAAACTTCTTGGTACCTGACCAACAGAACCGAAGCGATACATGACATTTTCTCCTGTTCCATCAGAATTTGGTGGAGACCAATACGAATCGAAAGCAACTGCACTAACCTGCCAACCAGCAAAGAGATTTGGTCTCAAAATTGCAAGTTTCAACAGAAAGCATCAAGATGCTGCTAAGACAATTGTAATGATAATATCACCCATGAAGTATGCCCCTCGCCCCATGCAACCATCTTTCTGTCATCCATGCTCCATACTTGCACAAGATCATCTTCACCACCTGATAATAAATATTTTCCATCCGCACTGTAACAGGAGAGCACCATCAAATTAATTAACATCTTCCAGATTCTATTTCCGCAAAGAAATATAAGTGAAAAAAAAAATGAATATGTCATGGCTATATGCATAAACTACCCCATTTACCATAAAACTTAGATGATGACAGTAGAGGTTTGATTATATATGGGCATGTTGCTACGCAATTATATGGCTAAAATTTGAAGATTTTACAAATGTTGTCAAATGGCACAAATGAAGCATACTGCATTAGGAAAATTCTATATTCTACCCTAAGCTATGTTATAACAACATGCAAAGATAGAGCTGCAACACTACTTTGAATGTTATACAGGATTGGTCAAAATTTCTTCTGATCCCGAAAATACAAAATGACCCAACAATTTCAGGGCAGAGAGGGCTGCTAGACATAGAGAATGAGATGAAACTTTGATCCAATGTATCCATTAACGAAGAGTTCTTTAAAATTCAAATTCTAGTTTTCAAATTTTGACAAACAAATTCAAACGAATTTCATCCGGTTTTTCCGGTAAATCCGATAGAGTGGACATTTCAAGAGCTGGGGATGGAAACAAGTGGCAGAACTAGGTGACAATCAAGTACAGAAAAATAAGCATAAATACCAAGTTGCACGCAACTTTTGATAAGCAGGTGGAAGATAATATGCACCAGTCAAAACCATAGTCACAGGCAAGGATCAAGAAACCGGTACCGGGCAAAATCCCGCTCAGAGGCCATCATCCAGGGAAAAACTCAGTCGAATTTTGTCTAAATAAATTTGAATTTGGGATCTAACCGCCGGGATTTTGAATTTGAATCTAAATTTGAAATTTTCCGGCCGAGATTTTTCCTTCCGGTACCCACTGTTAAAACTGGTAACCGTGGTTACCAACCGGTAACCACCGGGATTTTGATCCCTAGTCACGACCGAGGATTTAAATCTCGATCGGAAAATCGTACCGATGGTTTCACCATCTTGAATCGCCTTACAAGTAAATTAAAAAAACCGCCCAAATTCAAATTTCAAAATTTGAATCCGGATTTTCTCGGACCGATTCTGCGCAGAACTCAAAAACCAAAAAAAAAAACCGGAAAACCGGAAAATGGTGAAAATGGTAATTAGCAAATTAAATTTGGAATAATGCAAATATTAATAAGAAAGTGTTTCAAGTTGTACATAAAAAGCTTGATTTTCCAAGGATAGCTTTCTAGTTACATGACTCCACCTCCTAGAAGGATAGCTTTCTAGTTACATGAGCTACCCTTAGGAGCTAATATTTTTAGCAGAAATATGAAAGTTGGACTTGGTCGGCCAGTCCTGGCTAAACAAATGCCAGTATATTGATACTAGTAATCATACATATGAAACCTGTGTCGCTGAACAAACTATTAGCAAATACTTTTCGTATCTCTTATTAATCATATCGCGTCACTAAATGATTTGAAAGTATAGGATTAAATAATCAATCCAATCCTGAGCAAATAATGATGCAATCCAATTCTCTCATAGTTGCATGCAATCCAATTAATGAGAAAGTGTTTCAAGTCGTACATAAAAAGTCATCATTTATGTTTTAATAGTGCTAAATATACTAAAAACTAATGTTTCAATACATAATCTAGCATAAGAATGCCTAAACCAACTAGGGAAGGACATTATGGAGTCAAAAATTCAAATTCAAAATTTAAAAATTTCGTAGGTATTTTTTATCGGTTCAACCAGAAACCTAAGATTCTGGGCCATTTTTTTATCCCTGGTCACAGCGATCGCGAGTCAATGCTGCGTCCTATGTACCAGATTCATCGACCCAGATATGATTCGTGGGACATGGCACACCATTCCTATGTAATTTAGAAGGAAAAATGACGTACCACATCCCACGACCCGTTCCTCGAACCAGTCGACCCACCTTCCACTGAGTAGCTAAGAACATCGTTTTAGATAACAAACTATAGTGGATAAGGGGCCATGACTTCTTCGTATCAGCTGTTATAACAGGTGTGGTTCACTGGTTCTGTAGCAGCCTGCTACAACATGTAGTCCATAGCAGTGCTTCAGTACAAAGATGTTTCAACCATGTGAGCCGCTACATTTCCAAGAATTTGTTATTACAACTCTTTTGTTGCTAGAAGCAATTAATATCTTTCCATATTCTATCAGATTCTCCTTATAATTACTTCATTATCTAGCTATCCGTCATTTGATTTTTTTATCCTCCGAAACCTTTCAAATTCTTATTTAGTATGCCTGCCATTTTGAATTCTTATCAAGCAATCAACAGCACTCTTACATCATTGACATAGTCATATTGGGTTCTATATTATGGATGTTTTAGCTTTAAGATCGAGTAACTTAATATATTGGATTAATTCCTTATATACCATTGTAATTTTGCAAAATCCCTGATTGTGTCACTGACAAGGATCCAAAAACCGGTTCCAGGGGAAATCCCGCCGGCCGGCCGGTAAAAAAAAACAGCCGGTAACGGTTTTCCAGGAAAATTCCGGTTGGATTTCGTTTGAATTTGCTTAAAAACCATCCGAAATTCGAAATTCGAAATTTGAACATGCAAAACCCGGGAAAACCGGCAAGGATTTTGGATCCCGGACCCCACCGGGAAATCCGGTAACCTCACCGGCCGGGATTTTTTCCCCTGGTCATTGACATGTGGGGTCAGGGCCCACATGTAAGTGAAACAATGAGTGACATATAAGGGACGATGCAAACTTTCGGTGGCATATAAGGAATTCACCCTAATATATTAAATGCTGCACCCACAATATTGATGCTAGTCTGTCATACAGTACCCATCAGAAAAACACTTTGCCACTATGTTTCGACAATTTCATATGTAAAAAATGAACAGTTTTGACGAAAACCTCAGAACTAAAAGTTTCACAAGGTGACGAGTTCTTTACCAAAAGACTGGGCTGGGTTTGTGTGATTCACAGATTAACTAAAGTGTAAAAATAGATATGGAACTAAGAGGTTATGTTTTCATAAATGTCAGACTTGAACATGACAAAGTGATCCACTTTTGGAATTAGATGCGACAAAATAGGTGTCATGTGCCAGCACAAGTGCACCACAATACATGCCATTGGCAGTTTACCTCCAAGAGCAACACAACAGAGCACCATAATAACTTTTCCCACCAAATATTAGTTGCTCCTTCGCAAAGTCAAATACTCTTAAATAGCCTGCATATGAAAGAACAACTTTAGTTCAATATATATCTCACCAACAGGAAACCTTTAGTATGTAAAACTGTCAATTCCTCATTCTTGGACAGAGAAATTACCATCTCGCCCAACAGTTGCCATGTAAGCTCCATCCGGTGAAAAGGAAATGGCATTGATTGCACCTTCACAGATGTGCCATCTTGCAGTTGGATTGCCCTGCAGTGTTATTTTAAATCCCACAATCAATCATAGCAGCAATAGTTTTAAAATACATCATGTTCAGGAATTTCTGATAAAATTTCCTCGAATTAATATTTTGCAGCATTTTACAAAAATCTCAACAGCGAGAACTAATTTCCGGGTTCATAGTACTAATTCCAGTAATGGCCCGCTGCTACAGTGGTACTGGGGGAGTAAAAAACAGTGAACGCCATGTTGCCATCCCAGTAAATGCAGGTTGAGGCCAGCACATGCCCACATTGTTTGTGCTCTGTTGTCAAATACCAAGAGTGAGGCCAGCACCACCAGATACAGCTTGTGCTCGAGTCAGTTACCAAGAACGAGCACTAGAATTTACTTATGAAAGAGCTCCCGGCCTTGTGTCTGATACTTTGTTGAAGTAACGAAGTATCGGACGCTTCATCCCACCGTTCAAACCAACAGGCTATCCGAGGGTTATTGCATCGCGCGGGTGGGAACCTGCCTTATGACTCCCCCCAATAAGGGCTCGGAAAGTTACATCTTTTGACTGAAGAGGCAAGGAAGCAACACAAATCCTAAGTATTATGCATGCTTTTGTTTGCAATTTTGCAGCAAAAATGCAATATAAAGATAAAAAAGAACTGTGGCCTTGCAATGATAACATGCAGTACAAATTTTTACCTCCCCTGCTTCGCTAACTTTACAGTTGCTGTCATTTTTCTGGCCTGTTACAATATCTAATTTGCATTGATGCAAATGTTATTGTAAGATGCTGAAGTAGTTACTTTATTCTGTTGCAACCAATTATTATTTCAATATCTAGTTTGGGTTGTTGCAAACGTTATCTCGAAACATTGTAAAAGTTAACTTAAGTTGCTGCATATATTGTTTTGAAATGTTTCAATAAAGCATCAGCAAAAGTTGCAAGATTTAAATGTTATGAGTTACAAAAATGCTAGATATAATATTGCACAAGGTGATTTCATCTGTTAAAAAAAAAGATTTGATAGATGCTTGCAAAACCATATGTAGATTGATCAGTTTTGGGTTTCCTGGTTTTTACAACATGATGTCTTTGAAATGTTGCAAATATTATTTTAAAATGTTGCGGATAATTTTTTGAAATCTTACAATATGATTCAAACATTTTATGAATCGTTCTACCTTTCAAGGGATGTTACGAACAAATTATTTGATAAAGATTGCAGATCATCTTAAAATCTGATTATGAACTCAAAATAAACATACACCTTACAAGCCTACACATTATATCTATCGAACCCCGCAAATTATTGTACGAGTAGTCCACGTTATGCCTGTAAGGCATTATAATTGTGAGACCCAATAGTATGTCCGATGAAATGTTTTTTCCCAGAAGTCCAGATGCTAGTTCTTTCCTTAAAAATATTAACAGAACAAGCACATCGCCGTTACCAAATATCGAATCATCACAACATTGATAGCCATGTGAATACAATTTTTCAGTAAAAGATATCAAGTGCCCTAAGATACCTTACTGGACTTTGCATGTGAAATCATCAGCTGACTTTGATCCTTTACAGTTGGAAATGTCCAATCAGTATTTCCATCCTTGGACTGAACATATAGAAGAATATTAATCAGATCGCGCAGTCACACTCAACTTAATAAGGTACGATTACTTCGTAATAAAATTCTATGAGCAGTAGGGGCTCACTTTGTCATACACATACAAATTGCCATCAGCATTGCTGACAACAAAAATGCCTTCACGCTCTGGCACCCATGCAACACAAGTACACCGGCTGCAATACAAAGACATCCAAAAATCAAATATAGAAGTAAATCATTTAATAACTCTACAAAGATATGAATCCGTAGATACAACACAAACCGTTATTCTTATGTTTCAAGTTGCACCTTTGCAGAAGCCTCAAAGCTAAGGAAATTAGCTCAACCCACCCACCCATCCAAAAAAAAGTTCTACAGTTGCTCAGTCACCATAGATATTTTCACATTTAGAAGCCCCTAAACATGCATGCGAGCCAAAGTTCTTCACTTTAAATGTCAACTAGGCAAGGAAGGTATATCATTTTTCAGCTTCAGTTCTTCGTGCAAAAAACATGATTGCTTGCTGAACCATAGGGTTACCTGCTGCACTAAAGGCTCATCACCAACTCCAGAATAGAAGAAAAGAACAGGACGTCTATTGGACCCCACCATGGTAGCATTAGAAGATATTCCAAAACAATGGAAGGAATAAGGATATCCTGAACTATGCTCTCCCATGCCAATTTGAAGCAGGCAGAATGAAATATTCATGCAATACAAAGCATGCTGCCAGGCATATCAGTAGTATTTAGCATTTACATAGATGATGAAGGAAAAAAATGTTTGCTGCTATCGATCGAGAACTAGCCAAATGAAGTTTTAAACTCTTCCTTATCCACTAATGATAACAGCAGTCTCTTACAACTTCTCATAATGCACACAAAAATTACTCTGATCCAGAACAACTTTCAAAGGTATCCTAAAACAACCAGTGTTGACGACGTAGCACACAACGAAAATATGACAAGAGTAATTGTAAGGTAATGCTGATACAAATTTGTCGAGCTTATTATGACAAAAAGTTAACGTTTTCATTTTTCAAGTAAATAATGGAAATGCAAACATGCCTGTTGGGGGTTCCATCTTTATCTTTATTGATAAAATGTTGAGATGCAACAGGCTTCTTTCCAGGATCTTGCAATTGCTGCCTCAATGACATTGAATACACTGCACAATGGACACAAATACCATATCTCAAGACATAATTCAAATCTAGGAATAAAGCATTCCAAATTAAAAGGTACTCAGCAGACCATCTCCTGACCACACTCCAACGATCAGGTCATGCCCATCTTTGGCCTCTGGGTCAAATGCATGGCAAAGCGGGTTTGAGTTGCTGAAGTGGATGGACTTTATTGGATCCTGGTGCAATTGACAACTTGATCAGAGAACCACAAGGCGACACACTTGTAAGTAACTTTAACATGCATTCAACAAGGGATCGAGTACTTTGTCATGTGAGTTGAGATCACTGATGAACAGTGTATCGGCAGTATTGAAGATGATGTACGTGCCCTTGCCATCATAATTCACCATGGCTTGCGAGCCACTAACGCTCGTCGGCGTACCAATGCCTCCACCCATACGGCTGCTCCCCGAGACAGCTCTGCTGACACCATTGCTCCCCACAAAGCTAAGTGTCCGGCTCCCATTCCCAGTACCAAGCAGTCTCGCAGCTGCAGACCGCATCCCACTGCTGGAGCTTGGCGTTGAAGGTGTGGAGCCCTGCCCCGTTGGCTTCTCCTTCAAATATGCCACCGTCATCTGCCGTCATCAAAACTAATAAATAATTATCTTAATTTTACAGAACAGAAGAATAAACAACGCAATGAAGTCGAACATCGTGAAGGTCTACCTAGCAAATAACCAAAAACCTTGGTTCATACCATTAGAATCCCCAACTAGAATCCCCCCTAAGTTCATCACTATTGAATGTTCCTTAGATAGTCACCCATAATGCACCCTGGGAACTACCAATAATGCCAATTTTACCAGAAGCACTAAAACATGCAGTCAGCTCTCCAAACATGTCACCAGAAATTTACCACAGCCGAAAACTTACCCGAAACCCTAACTAAAACCAGTCGAAATCCCAACACATCTACAGAACAAAACACCCAAATCTGGCAACTGATCAGGTCAACACCCAGCTCCACCGCCCAATTCCCCATCCCACCCACAGCAACCCATCGAGATCCCAACCGTCCTATCAACCCCCGCGCTAGCCGTAACCCGCGATGCGATCACCGGCCGCGTCGCTGCCGTTAATACCTCGGAGATGGTCTTGCCGCCAGCGCCGTGGTTGTAGTGCAGCACAGAGGGGGAATGCGTCTTCTCGTACTGCAGCTTGTGCCGGCCCTCGGGGGTCTTGAAGTAGGTCTTCAGCCCGGCCGCCCCGCCCCCACCAGCCGATGACGACGTCGCCATACTCCGCGCCGCCAACACCGCTCACAGCCCCCACGCGATCGCCTCGCAATGCTTACCCGCGCAGAGGGCGCACGGTCAGCTCATACCTCCGCCGCAGCTGCCGCCGCAATCGCCGCCGTGGTACGAGGCGAGGTGAGGGCTAGGGTGGGGAGGGTAGTCAGATTGGGATCGATGCGACGGAGCGGTGGTTTTGATTTTTGGGAGGAGAGGCCGGTGGGTGTTGGAGAAACAGACACTCGTAGGAGGAGGAAGTAATGAGTTTTTTTTTTTACACTTCTTGATATATATGGTGGTGGAGAAAACCCCCTTTCGGTGCAAGATCACGATGAATTGACAGAATTTTGAGTTCCTTGTGTTAATGGCCTCGTTGATAAGCGGTTTTGCAGGACTCTTTGAACAACACTAAGTTAACGGTGTTACACCATATTGTTGGAGCGATCGTTGCCACTACAGTACATGGACAAGTGAAAGTAGGGATGATTAATATAGGGTTACCCCAATGATTGATTATCAATGCTTACCTGCACAAAGGCTGTATGACCATCTCATACTATTGATATGTGAATTTTGAGAAATGGTTGCAGGATCAAACTAGTTGGCGGTTTATTTTACCGCAGGAAAAGTATTCACCGTCGGATCTGCTGACTTTTAGCTAACTACTCCGTATAGACGGCCCAGATCGAGGTAGTTGTTTTGTCCCCACTCGTCAGTGCTCACTGGACGAAACGATCCGTCCCGTCCCGTGCCGTTACCGTTCCCCATCCGCAGCGCTCTCCAAACTCGGCTCGCCACAAAACCCGACCCTTCTCTTCCTTCCCTCTCTCAGATCTACACGACAACCCCTCTCCCCCAGCTCCGGTGATCATCGCCGGAGCCCCTCCGCCGCGGCGGCGCGATGGACCTCCTCATCGCACAGATCACCACCGACCTCCGTTCCTCGGACGCGCTCCGGCAGTCGTCTGCGCTTTTGCAGGCCCTGCAGCAGTGTGCCGCCGGCCGCGACGTCTCCGCGCTCGCCCGCACCGCTGCCACCGAGATCCTGTCGGCGCCCTCCTCCGCCGTCTGCAAGCGCCTCGCGCTCGACCTCCTCCGCGCGCTCCCCCTGCCCCCCGACCTCCTCGACCCGCTACTGCTATCCTCCCTCCGCTCCGACCTCTCCTTCCCCGACCCCGACGTCGCCGCCTCCTCCATCGCCTCGTTTCCCTCGCTCCCCTCCCACCTCCTCCCCTCCCTCCTCTCCTCTGCCCACTCCGACATCGCCGCCGCTCTCTCCTCGCCCGCTGAGTCGCTCCGCCTCGCGGCCGTCACCTCGCTCTCATCCCTCCTCCCGCGCGATGACCTCGCGCTCATGTGTTCCTCCAATCCCTCGCTCATGGCGCACGCCACCACGTGGTGGGGGCGCCTGGCCGAGCTCGCGTTGGACTCTGCAGATGCCGTGGCCGCCGCGGCGTTTGAGGCGCTCGCGCGGCTGTTCCAGGAGCTGGATGCGCGCCGCATGAGCCGGCTTGCCGGGGACAAGCTTGTTGACGGGGAGGGCGCGCTGGCTGTGCGTGCCCAGTGGGCGGCCGACGCCATTGACTTCATCTGGTCCAGGCGCAACATGCTCATTGCGCGTTCCATGGTGATGCCGGTTGAGAGCTTCCGGGTCACCGTGTACCCTCTTGTGCACGCGGTGAAAATGGTTGCTTCTGGCGCAGTGAACACGCTGCGGCGGATCGCCAAGCCAGGGGACACTACAATAGCTGATAGTGTTGAGTCAAGTGCGGAGAAGTTGGTGGGGGTGTCCGACATCGTCTCGCACTTGCTGCCTTTCCTTAGCTCGCTGGACCCACCACTGGTGTTTGAGGTGGGGATCAATATGCTGTCGCTCGCAGATGTGCCTGGAGGCAAGCCGGAGTGGGCTTCAGCTGCCATTATTGCAATCCTGACACTATGGGACCGACAAGAGTTCTCATCGATGAGGGAGACGATCGTCAGGGCTGTTGTGACCAATCTCCATTTGCTGGATCTTGGAATGCAGGTGCTGAATCAATCACCTTATGGCAACTTACTTTAGCCTAATCAACTTGATGGTTGCTTTTAGCTATTTTTCCTTTGGTAAACATACTGATTGTGTTTTTAGCGCAATGGCAACTGTAGGATTAAGGATCCTGGAAGTGGGTGTTTGGGGTTCTTAATGTCATTTGCTGGTAGTGGACTAGTGGTAGTAAGTTTGTATAAAGTAATTTTGGAGTTTACTAGTTTTCGGCCTATACGGTGATTTACTGTCATTGTCGATGATCTAACTTGTAGTTGAAATATAGCTTGCCTTTCGTTGACTTTAAGGTTTTGTTTGAATTGGAGTCTGTAAACTTATCCCAATAACATGCAATTCTAACCAGATAATGTTTGTTTGAGTGCACCAGCATGAAAATACATGGACTTGAAATGAACTCAAGGTATAATCTCAATTCTCAATACCACCAAGGGTTAGTGCGTTCCTAAATCCTAATCCCAATAAGTTCTTGTTTGAACCAAGCAAATTCGGGCTTATCACATACCATCTCTTATTTCAATCTTATGCCAAAGTATTTGAAAACAGCAGTGAACCAAATGGCACTTTAGTTGGTTTGGACTTCCATGTCCTTATTGTTGTCCATTTAACTTGACAATAATATGTTTTCCTGCAATATTAGTATACTACGATTCTTTTCTTTTCTTTTTTACTCAATCTAACTTGCACCATTTGCTGTCATCTCTGAAAGGCAGAGACTAAGAACCTGCTAGTGTAGCACACGAGGAAGGCCTTGTCTGGATTTTAACTTGTTTGTCAGTATATTCCCTAGCATTAACTGCTGATTTATGTAGCTATATGCATATCATAAATTAAAGTTTATTGTGCTCGTTCTTAATGTGGTCCATCGAAGTATAGTAGCCAGTAACCACAACTGAATAACTACCTTATCGGCTAAACAATGATTTGTGATCTGGTGATAGATCAGTCATTCAGCAACTTAAGTCCATAAGTGATATAGTGTTGCTCGCTTGTTACCGATTCAAGTTTAACAGATAAATAGTGTGCCTTCAGAATTTCACATTACTTCACATATAATCAACAAACGATTATAATATCCAGAGCCAAAATGTAAGTGGGATATGCTGTTATGCAGCAGGCGTGTAATGAGGGTACTGTAGCGCATTATTTACTATACAAAATATTTGGTTAGGTAGATTATTTTGGGATTTCTTATCTATCTAGTTATTGTTGGAAATATGATTTTATTTATTAGGAAGGTTATTTTTAATAGTTGGAAAAATTAGATTGGATTGATATGTTTCATAATAGATTATTTCTTAGGCGTCAAGTTGGATTGTCCCTATAAAAGGGATAACATATATTCATTATCAATTAAGCAATAGGAAATCAAAAGTTCAATTAAGCCTCAGAGTCTCCCTACCTCGACAGAGAAGAGTCTTGCTGGCAGTTAGATGAGGACGAGTGTCCTACCCTCGGTCCTTGGACCCGTACCCAACCAACGACCACAATATAATGCATTAGTACTTTGATGTCTGGTGTAGTATTGATATTGGCATCTTCTGTACCAAATAGTGCCAGTATATTGTGCAGATTTCGACATGTGAAAACAATGATTATATGATGTAATATTAGTGATACAATTGATAACAAGTGACAGATCAATTATAAAATGATAAGGAGGTAACAGTGATACTGCAAACAGTTTTTGCTATAAAAACCATAAAAAATCAGCTCTCACTATCCTAGTTTGTGTAGATTGAGTTCTAGTGGTACCACAGAGGCACATACTCAACTACCCAGCAAAAGATTTAGGCTAAAGCCAAAAAGATCACAAAAGAAATAACATATGTTTATCTGTGTCAACTAGCGGCCTAATAGATAGCAAAGTGGTTTTGCTACCAGTTACTTATGGGACCACTTGCTGTTTATTATATCCTGTTTTAGAACACTGACTAAATAGGTTAATATACATAAAGTTTTATTGAAACACAAGTATCCACTGGCATATCCTGTATAATTTGTACTATATAACAGCTGTTGAGCATACTTTGTCTGCCCTCCCACGCTCCCCTCAAAAAGTTAGTGCCAACAGATAGGCCCATCCCCTCACGCTTGTTGGTTTTCTTCCTGGATCAATCAAAGAACGAAATCAAGTAGGACAAACCTGGTCCAGGAAGAAAACTGGACTCAAAGTAGAGTTTGTTCGGATCATGTGCAGATTATAACCGACAGTTTTTAGCATAGATAGTCACAACAACATGCACGCCTTGGACTGGTCCTGAATAATGCACCAAAGTTGAAATTTGGATTACTCCCTTGCCAGTGTCCAATCTATGCTTGAAGATTTGGACAGTCCAAATCTAAGGCTATTAGCGAATTATACCCTTTTATTCCCTTCTGTGCATAACTTGTGAAGAAGATGTTGAGAGGGATAATTTTAATTTAGTGAACAAGAGTTGTGCAAATTTATGTTTAAGATGAATTGACAAAAGCATGTTCTGTGACGCAGGTGTCTCTGTTCAAAAGACTGCTTCAAATGGTGAAAAACTTGAGAGCAGAATCAGATCGTATGCATGCATTGGCATGTATTTGTCGGACTGCTCTTTGTGTTGATCTTTTTGCAAAGGAGAGTGTTCGAAGAGGTCAGAAGCCTGTTCAAGGAACAGATGTGATATCACTTTTTGAGGATGCAAGGGTGAAGGATGATCTAAACAGCATAATGAGCAAAAGCTTGTTCAGAGAAGAGCTAGTTGCCTCCCTGGTCGGAAGTTGTTTCCAGCTATCTCTTCCACTACCCGAGCAGAAGAATTCTGGGACAGAGAGCAGAGTTATAGGAGCATTAGCCTATGGAACTGGTTATGGTGCATTGAATTGGACAGAACCTGCTTTAGACGTGGTGGAAGTCTGTAGACCTTGTGTTCTTTGGGACTGCGATGGGCGTACCTACGCAATTGATTGTTACCTGAAGTTGTTTGTACGGCTTTGTCATATATACGATACTAGAGGTGGTGTGAAGACAATTAAAGCTGGTGCATCTCAAGATCAGATTCTAAATGAGACAAGACTCAGAAATTTGCAGCTTCAGCTTATCAGGGATCTTCGTGAGGTTATGGTCCTTCTTATTATTCTTAAATATTAAAATTTAAACACACTTTGTTCAGCATTTAAATACCAGTTGAAATGTATGGCACGGGTTTTATTCATTACTGTTTCATAACTCAATGGCATAGTTTTGTTTTGCATGATCCCACAATACCACATAGTTCATTATTAGTTGATGCTTTATTCATCAACCAAATAAGTATAGTACTGTTGTACTGGTATCTATTCTTTTTTTTTCCATGGGAACATCCAATAAGTGTTTCTCTTATGCACTAAACTCTTATGAAATACAATAAGTGCCTTTGTCTCTTGGAGTCTTGGCACACATCTTTTTTCACTTGTATTTTCCTTTTTACTTATCTCATGTATCTGGTTCTTGTGCAAACTTATGCATTAAACTCTTTTATAAATAAGTGTTGTTACCGCTTTGTCAAGGCTTTACCTGTGTTTAGATCTGATTGTGTCTGTCTTTGCTGTTTTCCTTAATACACTTTTTTTCATCTTCTCTTGCAAATAATTATAAACTTAAACTGCATCATTTAAAGATGCTTTCCTAGTTGGAGATGATCAATAAAAGACCAATGGTCTGCATCATTTAAAGATGCTTTCCTAGTTGGAGATGATCAATAAAAGACCAATGGTCTGCATCATTTAAAGATGCTTTCCTAGTTGGAGATGATCAATAAAAGACCAATGGTGACATAATTCCTCTATGTACTTTCAATTTTTTTAATCCATATTGGCCTATAAATTTATTAGAGCTGAGTAATTGTTTCTTTCCAGGTTCATACCCCAATAATATCAGCACGGTTGATATGGGCAATTTCTGAACACTTTGATCTTGAAGGTCTGGATCCTCTTTTAGCTGATGACCCAGAGGATCCACTGAATATTATCATATCTAACATGCATAAGATTTTATTCAACACCGATTCCTCTGCCACTACATCAAATAGGATACAAGATGTGCAGGCTGTCCTCATATGTGCTCAACGTTTGGGAACAAGAAATGCAAGAGCAGGTCAGCTCCTCAGTAAAGAATTGCAAGAATTTAGGGCAAGTACTTCAGCTGATTCTGTCACCAAGCATCAGTCGCGTTATGTCTTGCAAATAATAAAATATGTGACGAACCATCCAGATAACAGGTGTGGGTTGAATTTTGAAACTTGGGTAACTAGTTCTTTTGGAGGGTTGCAGTATTTGTAAAAATACTGTGCCTGCAAAAAAAAATTCATCTACTGGAACATGTATTTGGAAAAATATGAATTATTTTCAATATTTCATTCAGGTGGGTTGGTGTAGGTGATGCTACAGGGGATTATCCATTTAGCCACCACAAGCTTACCGTTCAGTTTTCAGAGGCGTCTACTGCACAAGATAGGAAATTGGAGGGATTAGTTCATAAGGCCATTCAGGAGCTTTGGAGGCCGAATCCCACTCAGTTAACTCTCCTACAAACAAAGGGGATTGGTGCTTTGCACAAAGAGCTTCCAAAAGCATGCACCTTGACTGGCAGCAGCGATCCGTGCTACATCGAAGCATATCATTTGACAGATCCAACTGATGGTAGAATCACCCTACATCTAAAGGTATTGCCTGAAGAATGCATCTTTTCCTTGTTCCATCAACAATATTTTTATTGAACTGTACTTTTCTTCATGGTTACTGCTAAACACTGGTCAGGGACCTTATAATTTTATTGCTCCAGCATAATTTATGTGCACTTTGCCACCCGGTAGATTGGTTATAAGTTTATACAACTGTGTGGCTCTTCACATATTGCTTTGCTCCAAGCTCTAGAATTGTTTGACTTGGAACTGTATTATCGCTTTTTTTTTACTGATCTGTGCTGTTGCAGATTTTGAATTTGACTGAGCTGGAACTCAACAGGGTGGATATCCAAGTTGGGCTCTCAGGAGCACTGTATTATATGGATGGATTTTCCCGCACTGTTCGACACCTACGAAATCTTGTTTCTCAGGTGCTTCTACGAATCTAAGTGTGCCTATTTTCATATGTTCTTAATATGAACTACAATTTCAAAGACCCATCAATAATTTAAAATAGTTTATAATATCATACTACCGTTAATAGTTTGACATCGGCCAGAATTGGAGCAAACAAATTCTATGATTGCAGTTGGCTTACAAATATATGGTTTGAATATAGTTTACGGTGAAATATTTCTTTTTTCCTAGCTAGTAAACTTCTCAATATCTTTCTTGCCAAAACTTAAATACTAAGGCAACCCATTGTAGTATATTTGACCAGCCAATTAAAGCTCAATATATCATAGTGCACACTGGACATAATGTTGCAGTTGGGACTATGAAATCCAGCTAGGTGATACTGTTAAATTTGAGGTGATCATTATCTTTCATTTGTCTCTCGATTGCTACATTAATATCTGGTGCCTGAAATAACCAGCAAATACACAATTAGAACTTTTAGGTTCCATATATCTTGTTTCCAGATAGGTTATGCTCTGGCACCATAGATCAATTAATCCAAATTTTAATCTATTTTTTTGGTGGAAAATGCCTTTTGAACTCTGCAGGATCCAGTCCAAAGTAGTGTAACTGTTGGAGTTTCACATTTTGAGAGATGCTCCCTATGGGTTCAAGTCGTGTATTACCCATTTTATGGAAGTAGAGGATCTGGGGACTATGAAGGAGATTATGCAGAAGAGGACTCACAGATGATGAGGCAGAAGCGCTCACTTCGGCCAGAGCTTGGGGAACCAGTTGTTTTGCGGTGCCAACCCTACAAAATCCCTCTCGCTGAACTTCTCTTGCCATATGCATGCTCTCCGGTTGAGTATTTCCGGCTATGGCCAAGCTTGCCAGCCATGGTTGAGTGCACTGGCACATACACATATGAAGGTAGTGGTTTCAAAGCCACTGCTGCTCAGCAGTATGATAGCTCTCCTTTCCTCAGTGGGTTGAAGTCAATTTCCTCTAAGCCCTTCCACCAAGTCTGCTCTCATTTCATCCGAACGGTAGCTGGATTCCAGGTAAGCATTTGATACTCTGTATCACTTAAATGGCGCTATGCGGCAAGTCTTTGTTTCTTTCATTTACAGAAATAGCCAAAAATTTGGGTCCTAACTCACCTTATAAATCTCCCTACAGTTGTGTTATGCTGCGAAGACTTGGTTTGGTGGGTTTGTGGGCATGATGATCTTTGGCGCAAGCGAGGTCAGCCGGAACGTTGATCTGGGTGATGAGACAACCACAATGATCTGCAAATTCGTTGTGCGTGCATCAGATGAATCAATCACAAAAGAGATCGAATCAGACCTTCAGGGCTGGCTGGATGATATCACCGACGGAGCCGTAGAATACATGCCCGAGGACGAGGTGAAGAGCACAGCCGCTGAGCGGTTGAAGATTTCCATGGAGAGAATAGCCCTGCTCAAGGCAGCCAAACCAAAGGTGCCACCGGCAAAGACCGCGGAAGAAGAGGAAGAGGAGAAGAAGAACGAGGACCTCGATGAATTCGGGAACCCTAAGGGCCCCTCGACGCTCTCCAAGCTCACGGCGGAGGAAGCCGAGCACCGTGCGCTCCAGGCGGCCGTGCTGCAGGAGTGGCACCAGCTGTGCAAGGAGAAAGCCATGAAAGCGCAGTGAGGTTCGGTTTGTGCGCACCTGTATAATTTTGTATCTGTTTTCTTTTTTCTCGCCATTTTGAGTATGTATGATCCTACCGATTTCACTCATTGGTGTGCTGCCCATCCGATTTATTCGTTGTATTCACAAATATTGTTGTATTACGAACGGATTTTGTTTTGTTTTTTTTTTTTTTGTTTTTGTAACATTGCTCTAAGCTTTGGTGTGAAAGTCCCCATGTTTACGAAGATATTATTACCTTCCCAAATTTTCATGAAGCAAATGTTGAACGATTATGCTTGGTTCAACCAGGTAACGGTGAGAAGATTCATTACAACGTTTAGTTCAAGTCTGGCCAAACCGTAGAATTGCCGTCTAAAGCAAAACTTTGAAGCAAAAATTGTGAACAAGTTCTCTTGAAACTTACGAGCCCTTCACTTGCTACATTAGGAAATTTGAATGGTAGATCGATCCATCAACCAGGTAGACTGTCTATTCGATTTCAGTCATCGCAAAGGAAAAAATCGATTTCATTATGAAAAGCTGATCAGGGAGATGGAAGCGAAAAAGAACAGGAAACTGGAGCGCGGCATTCATCTATGAACTCGGGTATGGAGATGGATGGGCTGAGTTTTGGGTGAGGAGAGATGGGGATCTTTGTGGAGAGCAGGATTGTTAGAATCGAGATCTTGAATTGGATCAGAGGTGCTCCGATATAATTGTATTCTAAGATCGAATCATAGAATATAAGATCCTATCTGATTCTACCAAATAGTATATTTTCTCAATCTACCACACCTTTCGATTATCATTTTATCATTTATTTAGTCATTTAGCACCTAATTAGACTTATAGTTGCCTATATTATTGTCGTTCAGTGTTCGCCTAGGCGCTAAGCGGAAGACGGGTAGAGGGTAGCCACCTAGCGCCTGGGCGCCGGAACAGATCCAACAGTTAGGAGAAGAACCAACAGCCGGGAGAAGAAAACGAGAAGGAAAGGAAGAAGAGAAAAAAGAAAGAAAAGTTCACTTAACTGCCTGCCTGGCCTAGCCCAACCCATCACATCACTTGGTTGCCTTGCTAAGTTGCTTCTCTAGTTCTCCTCGTCGCTCTGCCATCCACTGCCGCTGCCTCCCTCTCTGCTTCCACCTCTCACTCCCCCTCTCTCCTTGTCTCCCCCTCTCCCATCTCGCTGCCACCGCCTCATCTCCTTATCTCCCCTTCTCATCTCGTTGCCGACGCCTCATCTCCTTCTCTCCCCTCTCCCATCCCACCACTGCCACCTCATCTCCTTCTCTCCCCTCTCCCATCCCGCCGCCGCTTAGCCTGCCGATTAGAGGCAAATCGCGGAGGCGACCGCCTAGGGGAACACTGTCATTGTTATATGATAATTAACACAAGTTGGCTATATATTGTATATTTTTGTGTACATATTATAATTTAAAGCTTTCAAACTATAGTGAAACTGAAAGATTGTTTTTTTGTTTATACAAATAACTATTATATATAAATGAATATATGGTGAAACTTTTCAATAAAAAGGACATATACTGAGTAATTTTTAATAATTAATTACTAGAATCGAGCAGAAGTTATGTTTCAGATCATACAAAAAAAATGTTAGAATTGTAACGATATTAAGATTCTACCAAAGTAATGTTCTACCTAAAAACAAATTGTTCCACTCAATATAGGATCGTAAAGTCTTAAAACTTTAAGACTCGAATCGAGATTCTGACAACCTTGATGGAGAGAGATGGGCCATAGGAGGCAACCACAACTACATCGTCGGGAGTCAACCGTGAGGAGGCGGCATGTAACATCCCAATTTTTTGAGTCTTAAAAATCCTTTGAATAGTTAGTAGGGAGAAAATTCACCATTTGTAATTTATTTGAATTTTTAAATTAAAACTTAATATGGACCTTTAGCATCAAAATAATTTAATATAATTAATCCCAACATGAACAAATGTCAAAACTATTTTACTTGGATTCTATGTGCTTGGATATATTTTCTAGAATTTTTCTGAGTTTATTTACTATTTTCTAATTGCTATTTGGATTTTCTGGGATTTTCTAAAAATAAAAGTTATTTAAAATCTTCAAATGTGTTGGTCGAAACCCAACCCTATTCCATGTGACCCGATCATTATGCGGCCGGCCACCATCACAGCGCCTTTGTGAGAACCCAGAGTATTTAACTTGTAATACTTAACCACCCAAATGACGTCAGCATTACAAATCAAATATCTCGATTCTCGGCGCATATATACTTCCCAAAATTACAGTACACATACCTCATACAAAAATTAAGTATCTATTCCATACAAGTCATTCAAAAACCAGTCTATAAGCTTACAACATAAAGACATACAAGTTCATATTACAAAAGTAGGGCCGACCGGCCAAATGATAGGAATTAACCAAAGTAACAGAGGAAACATAAGCCATAAGATGGCGATAAACAAAAGCCAAACGGTTTGCCATTACCCACAAGGCAACCGACTGGAAACATTCAAGCTAGTCGTCGAGAGCAAAGTCGAAGTCGGTCTCACAATAGTTAACCCCTTGGGGGACAACCTCCTCTGCAACAATTAAGCAAAGCAACTGAGTACAAAATGTACTCGTAAGACTTACGAGTAACAAGCCTATACATAGCTACATGCAAGCTAAGATAAAGGAGAATGTTATATGGTTCATTTGACGCATAAAGCAACATTTCATTTGCAATAAGTAATAGATTGAAAGAAATTTGATAAATCTATTTTTAATTGATTAAATAACAGCGAGACAACAATTATAAACATAAATAACATCCTAGAGGTGACTTCCCAATAGCCACCACAACATAGCACGAATTACCCATTCGTACCACCCAGAATCAAGTTTTTATCAAAAACTGTTGAGTCTAACTCTTGTAGAGACTTAACCAAGCATGTCCATAACTAAGGACTTGGCTATTTGAATAGATTATACCCTGCAGGGGTGTACCAATGTACCCACACGCCAGACCGCCTTTTTGCCATATGATTTAGCACACTTCCTTTGGTATGCCGGCACAGCTAAGTCCTACGAGACGCTTTCCAATGGATTGTACTAATTACGAGTCGCACGTATGGGGTTAACCCTTAGTGAACCGCCGTTACGGGCTCCCACTAAGGATCCACACGTTGAGTCGGACACACCGGCCCAGCCGAAGCAACTGCGGCTGCTCCTGGGTATGGCGAACCTAGAAAGGAACCCATCCCTCTCAACCCAAAACAAACATTCCCATATTCATACCACCAGCGACTCAGTAGTTAATACTTCCCAAAGTACTTAGTCAAGAGGGGTTCACAATACCCTCATGTGGTTAGCACGCAAAAACGCTTGGGTCAGTGTCCAAGATGTTCGGTACTTGTTGACTCGGGCACCATTCACACACCCAATAACCACACCATCAAGCCAATGTGCCCAAGTCTAAAACATTTCACTTTCAGTTTTAGCTTTCCAAATACGATTACATACATGAGTATCTAGACTCAAATAATTATAGAGATGAAAAAAATGACCATCGCCAAGGCGATGATCCCCATTCTACCGTTCTAAGCATTTCTAAGCAACATCGATTCGCAAACTATAAGTAGAGTGATTAGAGTCCATCCATCGAACTCTAAATCACAGCGAATACATTCTAGGCTTAGTGGTAGAGGATGAACATATACCTACAGTTTATGTAACTATAGGATCAACTACTCGATCGATAATTTAACAACAAAATAGAGCATGCATACATACACTTTGCAAGCAAGATAATAAACTTTGAAAGTAATGGGATCAATATGATCAAATGGAAACAACTGCTTGCCTTGCTGGAGATAACTTTCTTGCTGCAGAGGATCACTCACGTAATCAACAAATTCGTCGGAACCTATTCGAAATAATCGAAAGCACAATAAGAACGAATAATACCGAAAAGACCTAAAAATACAAATTCGTCCAAAAATCATGCAAAATTCACACAAGATAGAGAATGATTTTATATGAATTTATCAATAAAAATCAATTGATTTGGATGTTCCATGCAAAAGTTATGGCAGTTTGAAAGTTGGTTTTTCAGAAAATCCAATAAATTGCTAGCTGTCACTATTCATCCAAAATTAAAAGTTTTGGTAAAATTTTCCAGAGAGGTGGTGCACATGAAATTTTTATGGTAGATAGATCATCACATGAGATGATAAACTAAAAATGATTCACCTCATTCGGAGCTAAGATGAATTTTCTATGATTTTTCAAAGACAAGAAAGTAGTGCACAAGATAATTATAAAATTAGATTTTCAGTGGTAGCAAATGCTCAAAACCTATTTTACACTACATTACAGTAAAAGAGGAAATTAAAAAAAATTGAGTTTACTTAAATTGAAGCTACAGAGAAATACTTATGCATTTTTGAAGTAAAAATAATTTTTAGTGCAACAAAAGTATTAAACCTAAAGTGATTTTTCCAAAAGTGTTTTATGGAACAGTAACAAGGTTCAAACCATTTTTATAATAAAGTACATGCAAAAATAAAACCAGCAAAATTTGAATCATCAAATTTGGAGCTAAAATGAATTACTTATGCAATTTTGAACTTAATGCATATTTCAGTTTATAAATAAAGCATTTCAGATTTTATAAAACATAAAAGACTTTTTATACCCAGCCGAAGCTAGCCATAGCCACTGACTCGTGGGCCCCTTGAACAGTGCCTTACCGATTTTGAAACCCGAATAGAAAATATGGCTTGACAGGTGGGGTCCACATGTCATACACACGGTTTACGGAATAGTTCGTAGACTTTCTAGTCCACGGCCACTGACTCGTGGGCCCCTTGAACAGTGCCTTACCGATTTTGAAACCCGAATAGAAAATATGGCCTGACAGGTGGGGTCCACATGTCATACACACGGTTTACGGAATAGTTCGTAGACTTTCTAGTCCACGGCGATCCACGAGATCCCAGACTGTGCACTAAACCCTATGGCCCACATGTCATACACAGAGACGACCGGGATTTAGCCCTCGTTTACTGTGTTCGGCCCCACGTGTCATACACACAAAAATCAACCTTAAGACAGCCATTAACTACTGAACAATCATTAGCAGTTAATGAATGAGATTTGGCCTTAATGACCTTGCTACAGTGCGGTCAGAATCCGACAACACAGCACTGGCTTCGCCGGGCTCTCGCCGGCGTTCCCGGGCACGGCGGCGCTGGCTAAGGGTATGGACGGGTCCACAATACTCTTGCGCACCCAATGGTGGTACTCACGGTGGCTGAGCAGGCCCGAGGTGACGACGCACCGGAGAGAGGCGGCGGGGAGCTATGGCTAAACATGCACGGCACAACTGAGCTCTGCATTGTCCAAGGGAGCGGGTGCCACAGCATCAACAAGGTACTGAGAGGCTACCTGAGCGAGGGAGAGACTCGGAGGAGGCCAGAGTTGAGCCATCGTCGAGGAGGGTGACGGCGGTGCGGTGCTTCACCGAGGAGAGCTCGCCCTGGTGAAGGAGACAGGGAGTGAGTGGTAGAGAGAGCTCAAAGGTAGTCCACAGATGGTGTGCAAGCAAGGAATCGCCAAGGAGCTTACCACACCGAAGATGGGGAAGACAGGAGCTCCGCGGCCGAAAACTGGAAGACACTTTTATCCCTCGGGCTCCTGTGATCCGATGGCTAAAGAGAGTGAGGGGAAAGATTAAACAAGCTAAGGCACGGCCGGTGACGCACTTGAGCGAGGATGGAACTCACCGGACACGGAGTTGGCACGGCAGCGGCTCCGGGTGCGTGCTCTGCAGCCGCAGAGAGCTTGACGGCGAACCGAACGCTACATGCCAAGACAGGGCCTTGCGTTAGTAAAAATGGAACCGGAGAGAAACGGAGATGGAGCAGGAGGTGGGAGCACGGAGCTTACCCGAGAGAGAGCCAAGATCTCGCCTCCTTTCCCTCAGCCACCGAGAGGGAAAGTGAGAGCTAGTAGGTGAGGGAGACAGGAGTTATAGAGCTCCAATGGCCAGGAAGGAAACAACGTGAAGAGGCGACGCTCCAGGAGTGGTCAGCCGGGGCAGTGGATCCATGGCGTCAACGGGGCAGCGCAGAGCTTCACCGGCGTGTGGCGTGCGATTCCTGAGCGCGCGACGGGTTGGAGAAGACAGGTTTGATGAGCGGGCCCCACGGTGTCAGTGACTCAACGGCGCAGCGCAGGAGTGGCCTGGTCCGTGGATCTGGGCTGTTCGGTCGGAAGTGGACGGCTCGGATTAGGAGAGAAAAGCCCTGAGTGGTTCGAACGGGTGCGAGACTTGGACCGGAGGATCTCCATCGGACGGCCCACAAGCGACGCGGTTAGATGGTTGGGTTGAGCCGCGAGACTCGGGTCGGAGTCTGACTCGGGTTCGAGTCCGAGGAACAGTGATTCCAGATTTGAATTAAACAGGTTGAGATGGTTTGGGAATTTCTAGAGGTAGCTCCACAGATCCAAACATTCTAAAATTTTTACTGAGTGATCCTGACTTCAAGATCGACTGTGTATAAATTTTCCAGAATTTTTCATGCAGTGCATTTCCTGCTAGAATGTTCACAAGCTGCTGGTCTAGGGGTTTGACCAGAGAACCTATAGGTTTGACCAGCTCCTAAGAAATAGCAAATAATTTATAAAAATTATGAAATTTCTCAGGGAGGTTACCAAGATGATCTAGAATTTAGGAAAAATATTTCCAGAGGGTGATCACAAGGTTTGACTAGAAGATTTTGGATTGCAACACTTCGAGTCAAAGAATCATTTGAGTTTGAAGTCCACACTTCAAGGAAATAATTTCTAGAGATTTCAAATGACAACAAGGATGCATCCAAAAGTTTTAATTTATCCTCATTTTCATACATTTGAAACACAACCCCAGAGCTTTAGGATGTTACACGCACACCCCGTCTCTCGCTGACAAGTGGTCCCCACCTATCGTTGTCTCTCTCCCCGCGCGCGCCCGTGCCTTCGTTCGCTGACGGGTGGGCCCGCATCTCAGTGTCGCTGTCAGGTGGACCCGCTGAGTCATCGTCCTCCTCACGACGTCTTCTTCCCCGCGAAGCCGCGCGTCGCCGTCGTAGCCCGAGCTCGAGCTTGTAAGGACAACAGCAATTCTCCAACTAAACTCCTTCTAGAAAACATGTCAGTTCTCATCTCTATCTCTCCCGCACCCGTTTCGGTTGGAATCAAATCCCAATTCGATTTCTATCTCCAAAAATCAAAACGTGTCCGAATCAAATGCGATTTGGGATTCCTTATCCGGTGCCGCCTCGGTCCTATAAAAGGCACCCCGAGGTTCGCCAGCACCCCCGCAATCCAAAGCCACCACCCTCATCGCCCCAAGAGCCCTAGTGCCGCCGTAATCAGACTTTTAGGTTTTCGGTTGGAGCTTTATATTTTTAGAATTGCGCTGCTGCCGTTGCCGCTCCTTCATCGCCGACGGCACCGCTGGGTCCGCAGTCGCCCGGGCTACCTCGTGCGCCCCTCCCCGCCGCTGGAGCATCGCCGGAGCTCAGGTCCGACAATAGACGAAGCTCTCCGCCTCTTCAACCTCGCCGTCAGCCATCATCGTTGTCCTCGATCACCCGGAGTTAGCTCACCAGGTTCGCAATTATGCCAGCTACCCTCTGGTACCCTTCGCCGCCAGCGAGGCACCACCGTTCGCCGTTGCCGTTGGTTTCTGAGCGCCGCCGCCGCCGACCTGACGTGGCAAGCTGCGTCCGCCCCGAGCACATGTGTCGTCGACGTGGCGCTAGATCAGTGACCACGCGTCGCGTGCATGGACGGTCCACCGTTCCCATATTCAACCGGCTCGGTGAACTCGGTCCACCGTGAGCCGTCAGACTAACATGTGGGTCCCACATGTCAGTATTTTCTTTTTCTTTATCTTTTTTCTAAAAATCTTTCGCTAACGTCAGTGTTGCACAATAATCCAATTTTTTCAATAGAAAAATAATTCAGAAATTCTTTTTAAATCCAAAATTAGGGTTTTTCTTTTGATTCAATCTTTCAAAGCCCATATATTTTGTATCCGAACTCCGATTGAGCCCATTCAAATTTCTAAATTTATCTAAATTCAAGATCTATTTATTTATTATTTTTATTTAATTTTTGGAGTTTGTTTTCCTCTAATATTTATTTATTTTGTTTATTTTCTTCGTTTGCGAGTAGACGTTGATACTTCGGGGAACTTTGAAGAAGGAGTGCCTTAAGATCAAGATCAGTACCTAGACCTATTCCAAGGTAAGTTATACATTTGATCATGTTGAACCCAGTTTTCAAAATACTTTGATTCAAATTATTGCATTCTATTTCAAGTATTTATTTAAATGCTTTTGGGTTTATTTATTAATCCAAATTGTTATATCCACCTTGTCTATTATGTCATATTATTTTGTCACACTAGGTTGGTTCATTATTAGTTTGTATTATTGTAGCAACAACGTGGGTTGGTTAGATACTAGTAGATTGATTAGCCATGCTACGAATCATCATCTTATGTGAGTTGCAAATATAAACTTGACTAAATGATTATAGAACTGTGTGATAAAGCTATGTGTGCTGTGTGCTATTACTCATTGATGGCATGTGTTGTACTTAACCAACAGGGTGGAAAAAGTGGTGGATACTGTGTAATTTGGTGGAGACTGTGTGAATGAGAATATTGGTATGTGTGATATTTAGTTAGAAATTGAAAGTCTTACCTTAGTCAATTAAGGACTTAACTTTGTGCGCTATTGAACTGAACCTTACTGTACGACCACATGCCTGGTATGGAACGGGCCTAACTTAGTAAGTTATGGAGTCTTGATATTTACTACTCAGGCAGATAGGTTAGGCTGTGTGTTAGGGTGGAGCGGTTCATCGTCTTCAGATCCAACGGTGTGTGTCGTACCAAGGGCTGTGTGTACAAATTGGACGGCGGTAAAGCACATCGGGAGTGTCAATGCTCGAGATGAAGTCACCGAAAGGTTTTGTTGTGATCAGCTCTGATCCAGTTGGTTGCATCTTGTGGGTAAAGTGTACAATCTCTGCAGAGTGCTTAATCAATCTATTTGAATAGTCGCATCCGCGGTCATGGACATGCTTAGGGATTTCACACGAGGGGTAGGTTTTCATAAAATATTTGGGAAGGGAGCTGTGTGATCTAGGTCATATGGCTGTGTGAATAACTTGTTTAGAGTGTGCGTCCTTTGTGAAAACAAATGTCAAATAATAATTATTTATTTGTTTTAATATTATTCTCAATCTATTATTGATATTCAATTGCAAATGTTGCCTTATGTAAAATAACCACAGAAGCTATTCCTTTGGAATAAGCCCTCATCTATAAATTGCATTATGTGGTATAACTTGCGAGTACGGTTGTGTTCTCATGCTTTCTTCAAACAATCAACAGAAGTGGAGGAGTCATCGCCTGCATTTGAGGAGTTGTACGAAGGTGCTGATCGTTAGAGTCTTGATCCCAGTCGATTTTATGTGGTGAATTGATGGGATTTCGCTGGAGTTAAACTTTGTTCCGCTGCTGCTATTTATTTATTATTAGCCATGCGTGGCTTAATAAATATAAACTCGACCATAAGGTCAAAACCATTATTTGCTATTCAAATTAGTCGTTTATTCTATTAATCGTCTTGTGTGGATCGATATTCATTTATGTTGATAATGTGTGCACTAGCAGGATCTTGGACTAGTGCAGATTACACAGAGGGTCCAGAATTGTATTTTTGGGTCCCGACAGAGGTGGTATCAGAACCAGGTTGACTGTAGGTCTTGACCTTAGTTAGATCGGCTGCCTTAGAGTATCCAAACTATTTTCTAAAGCAAAATTAATTGGTAAGATTAACTGAACTGCTTAACTCCTCTCATGTCTTTCTTGACACAACTATTGCTAGAATTTTTTCTCTCCCTGTTGTTTTTAAGTTGTTCTTGCCCTCTTGTCTGTCTTGTCAGATGCCTCATTTTCAGAACTATGGCGAGCGCAAGAGAGGACTTGCCGCTGAGCTTTGGAAGCTGTTGCAAGTGCTTGGAGGATTCAACTGCCCGATGTACCGTGCCAGCAACTGGGTAGTGAAAGGCCGAGACCGTAGAGTTATCTGTCGCTTGACTATCTATGCCCAGAAGGACACCAAAGCAAGTCAACCCTTGAACATCTCATCGTGAAGGATGATTTGGATCAAAGCAATTCAAGAGTCATCACACCTCACTATCCTAAGGATTTGTAACATCTACGCTCGCGAGCTTCGAGATACTATATTCTTCTACCACCCTCGTGCATCTGCAGTGGATCTTCCTGCACGTTACCCATCTACAGATGGAGAGAGCAACGCCACCGTGGTGCATCTTGCCCAGTTCGCCACTACTCAGGAGGAATCACTAGAGTTGGCCGCTACAGAGCTGGAGTGTGCCTACGAGACCTTGCAGAGGACAGAAGAAAGGATCACCATTTTGGAAGAGACTCTCTACGGTCAGCACGGGCACTAAGGGAATCAAGACGAGGAGGATCACGAAGAAGAAGACCTAGAAGAAGTTGAGGGGCCAGCAGAGGCCGCAGAGCCGGAGGAGCCAGCTGTGCCTGCACCAGGGATGTCTGTTTCTGTTGCACCAGTCTCGGTGCACCAAGACCAGTTCGCAAGGATGCCAGCGTAGTTCCAGATCTACAGCAGATGGGAGCACCCTCAAGGCTATGGAGGCTATCTCATCGAGTAGTCCGTTTGAGTTTTAGGCTTAGCCAGTCTTAAGATCAGGAGAGTCATCCTTTATGTGGTAGATTGTGTGTTTAGGTTTGTTCTTATTTTCTTGTGTGCAAGTATGAGCTACAATCGTCCTTAGGCATTTGTTACAGCCATGCCAAGATCTTAATTAATATAAGTATTTTAGTTAACTTTTCTTGAGCTATGTTTGTTGGGTTTAACCTACCCCTGCCTAGTCCCTAACTTATCTTGTGCTTGCTACCTTATCTAACCCATGGAGTTTTACTAGATGGTTCAGACTCGTCAAGCTGCTGCAAGTGGTTCTGGCACCCCTGTGTCAGAAGAAAATGAGCAGACCCCTGCAGGAGCAGTTTCACCTCAAGCACCCCCAATCGACTTACAGAATTTTGGAGCTTTCATGACAGCTCAGACCCAGATGATGTACACCATGATGAATCAGATTTAGAATATGAACAATCAGAATAACAACAACAATCACCACAATGGAGCCCAAGTCACTCATGGTCACCATGGACTATCCAAGCTAGCTGAGTTCATGAGGACTCGTCCATCATTATTTTCAGGGCATATTTCACCAGTGGAAGCTGATGATTGACTTCGTGTCATTGAGAGGAAGCTGCTGATCACCCACTCACCAGAAGGAGGGCATAGCTGCCGAATGGTGGAAAAACTTTTGTGGAGCATATAAGACGCCGCAAAATATTACCTGGGAAGAGTTCTCAACTGCTTTTCGCCAGTACCATGTACCGGAAGGGATCATGTATTTGAAGAAAGATGAGTTTCGCGCTCTCAAGCAAGGAGGAATGTCAGGGACTAACTACCTCAATAAATTCTCTCAACTTGCCCGCTACGCTGCAGAAGATGTCACCACCGACAAGGCTTGTCAGAATTGTTTTATGAAAGGATTGAACACTGGACTGCAAGTCAACCTGATTGCCCACACCTTTCTAGATTTTTAAGAGTTAATCAATAAAACTTTGATTCTTGAAGATAAGTGTAAGAAATTGGAAGATAGCCGCAAGTGCAGAATAGCCCAGCAAGGAAATCATCAGGCACAGCTGAAGGCAAGAATGGTTCCACCGCAGTTCAACCGGTTTTCACCGCATAACTCTTTCAGAACGCCTGCACCAACTTCAGCACCTCGTCCAGTTGCTCAGAACTTTCGCAATTCCGTACCAGCTAACCCCAATCCAGAGAACAATCCACAGAGTGGACCCAGAGTTTATTTTTCCTGCCGTCATCCAGGGCACTTCGCCAACCGATGTCCTCAGAATGGAATAATAACCCCAGTACGCTTCAACCTTGGAGCTACACCAGCCAAGACACCAGCGCAGTAACCATCAAGGAACTTTTCAAGCTACTGGTCAATCTGGAGGAGCGCCGCAATCAGTGGTCAGAAGCCGTGTCAATCACGTCACTCTGGAAGGAGCCCAGGAAGCACCCGACGTCATACTGGGTAAGTTTCTTGTAAACTCAGTACCTGCATCAGTTCTGTTTGATTCTGGAGCTTCACATTCATTTGTTTCTAGAATTTTTGCAACTAAGAATTATTTGGAGACTATGCATCTTAAATATACTCTGTTAGTCCAGTCGGCTGGAGCAGAGCTAAATTCTAAAGTAGGATGTTTAGGAGCTAAGTTATTCATAGCTGGAGTTGAATTTCTAGTCAACCTAATTGTTCTAGACACCCAGACCTTGGATGTCATTCTTGGTATGGATTGGTTATCAAAACACAAAACTGTATTAGATTGTGGTTGAAGAGCTGTAACAATCGAGGATTCCAATGGAAAGAAAGTGGAATTTCTAGCCACCTCCGTCCACGATGGAATCTGTTAGTCAACAGTATGAAGACCGTATCTTTGGAAGATGTGTCTATTATCAGAGAATACCCAGATGTGTTTCCCGAAGAGTTACCAGAAATGTCACTAGACCGTGACATCGAGCTCGTCATCAATCTAGTATACCAGGAACAACACCATTTTCGAAGAGACCTTATCGGATGCCAGCCGATGAGTTAGTAGAGATGAAGAAACAGATTGAGGAACTTCTTGAGAAAGGTTTCGTAAGACCTATTTCGTCGCCATGGGGAACGCCAGTCCTGTTTGTCAGGAAAAAGGATGGAAGCATGAGAATGTGCATTGATTATCGTTCTCTGAATGAAGTTACTATCAAGAACAAGTATCCATTGCCCCAAATTGATGATTTGTTTGACTGGATGAAAGGAGCTGGAGTGTTTTCAAAGATCGACCTGCGATCAGGTTACCATCAGTTGAAGATTTGTTCGAAGGATATACCGAAGACCACTTTCTCAACGCGAAACGAACATTATGAGTTATTACTCTTATACGTCGGTTCTTCTTGGAGACAGCATAGGCTGGTGATTTTGCAGTATGCGATATGCTTTGTCTCACTTGAGGCCAAATGTTGATCAAATTAAAAACAGGGGCTGCTGGACACATGACCACTGGTTGGCAGATGGTGCCAGCTCAGTACACGCAAGAAGCAATCTCTGCCTGGTTCACACTTCACCTTGGATCATGTTGGTTTCAGGTGAATATAATTTGGGGTGTTGGAAATGATCTCTCAGTGATTATGAGCATTCCAAATTTCCAACGGAAAGTAATTATGGATTCTATATTCTCAAATCAATGGCTTCTGTTTAAAACAGTGCATACCTTATTGTCCTCACTCCTCATACAGTTCAAATTCTGCGAAGCATAATACTAACTTTGCCCTTTTTTAGGTGGTTGGTTCCGATTGATTATTGAGGAGCCTATTGCTCCAGACAGGATGGGCACACAGCATACGATCACAAAATGCAAACATTGCAGCTTAGTACAGAACAATCCATTTGTTCACCATTTTTGCTTTGTTCTTTAATTCTTGTGAAGCAGGGGAAAAGATACTTCTGTTTGGGTAATACCTTATCTCGCAGCATTGACCTGCTTCATACAAATTCTATATCAACAAAAGACACCTTAAAGAACATTACTATGTTTGTGTTATGCTGCCTATTCTTTAAATTTCTCATTGGACATGTATCTTGCTGATAATAGGTGTTATTTTTTGGGGGGTCTAAAATTCTGGTAGTCCCCGCAATTGTGTAAAATAGAATAAACCATCACCAATTGGATTTTTGTAGCATTGTGTCGTTGATTCCGTTTATTGCATATGAACAATATACTATTCTTCACAGGACTGCAGGATTTTTTATGCTGTACCATAAGCCTAACCTTCATGTTATCTACCCTACTTCAAACGGTGGAATCAATAAATGTGTTTGTGGAAGTATAAACTAATTCTATATGGTAAAAGAACTGAGTATCACTACTCTGCTGGTATCGATCGCGCAAGTATTCTCAGATCTGACGAGTGGCACGCAGACCAATAATACCTGGCTGAATGGAGTCGTCCACGTTGACCACCAGGATGGCTCGAACACGGTCTCATCAGCACACCAGCGCTCAAAAGCGCCTGTGACATACTGAAAAGCCTCACCAGCAGCGTCAGCAGCAGCAATAGCGGCCTCTGCCTCCTTCTTGGCGACCTCATCTTCTGAGATGCAGAGATAGGCCAGCTGAGAGAAGGCTGAACCGGTGGCGGTGGACAAAGTCGAGCACCAGTAACATCTTCCCAGAGGCGGAGACCATCGAGTGTGATCTCCATGAGAGAGGTGTAATACCTCGGAATCGAATCGGGTAATTAGACTATCAGCCGGGAGAAGAAAGGGCAAAGAAAGGAGTACAAATTCTGAAACAAGAAGGGGTTTTTCACATTATTTCGACAACCTGGGCCCTGGGCTGCAGCCCAGGAGGGGCCCAAGAGGGGGCCGGCCATGAGGGGGGATCCCACTCCCCAAAACCCTAAAACCCCTCCCCTCCTCCCCCTATTCCCCCTAGTGGCCGCCGCCTCTCCCAACCTCTTCCCTGCGCCAATGTTGATCGTCAGTTTTGGGTAAGTTCTGTACGTTTTCTGATCTTCTCACCTCTTAGAAAGTTGTAGCCCTTTGTCTTAGCTTTCTTTTGGAACTGAGATCATCTGATTTGGAGTTACGGTTTAGGAGATATGGTAGTTTTACCGCGACTGTCCAGGAGAGCTGACGTGATTTAGCAGATTTTCTTGTCGGGCCATTATGATTTACTTAGAGGCCGAATCTGTTCATTGCGTCTTCTAGAGTTTTGTTCCTGATGTCTTTATCTTTTTTTTGGCACCGAGATCACTAGATTCCTCCTTACGGTTTAGGAGATATGAATTTTTAATCGCGCACTGTCATGTCTGCCTGAGAATTTGGAATTGCTGGTTTGCCCCTCGGTTTTGATCTAGTTAGAGTCCGATTCAGAACTTCCACCCAACTAGGTTTTTGTAGCCCTTGAAATTATATTTCCGAGTTGATAAAGATCACCTCAATTGGATCAGTATATTGAAAGTTACATCATTTTCTTTGCTACTGTTCTGTAATCTAGACAGTTATCTGTTTGTGTTTTCATCTGTTGTTTAGGCCACTGTTTTGGCCGAATCAAAAGGTCCAGTCAACTAGAGTTTCGTAGTGTTATGCGTTAAGAGTATTTGAGCACTGGTTTCAAGTCATTCGGAGTTACAGATATTTAATTACGATTTTTCTCGTCTGCTGTTCGTAAGGGCTGATATTGGCTGATTAGTTAATTCGTCATTTTGAATTTTTGGTTTTGTTGATTAGATAGAGGGTTATGGTAAAACGCTTGTAGCCACGTTCTGTCTTGTTATTCTTATTTCGAATGAATATTTGTGTAGGCGGTGGGGCAGGGAGTGGAGAAATTCCGTCGTTGCCTCCTAACTCGTCCTGTACGGAAGGCAAGTACATGGTAGAGTGGTGAACAATGGGTTGTTCACCATGATCATTGTTGTTACTTATCATGCTATTTATTATGCTTTCGTTCAGCTTATTCTTATACATGATATTGATGACCTTGAGTGAATGAGATTATGATATTGAGATAATGAGGAGGAGATATTGAGTTAATGAGATGGACTATGTTGATGAATAAATAAAGATATCGCATCATTTACATTCATCATGACAGGGGTTGCATGAGCCAGGTCGGTGAGAAAGTCATGTAACTATTCCGGTGAGGTCGGTGAGAAAGATACATGACTAGTCCGAAGAGCTCTAGATAAAATCCTACTTTGGTGGGGACTTCACGGGAGTGAAGGATAGAGTGTGTCATCGACAGGTGAACACTCCGCTATACCGGTATCAGCTGATGAGATGCATATGAGCATGAGCATGTTAGTGCATTCGCATATCTAAGTAAATTGTTAAATTGTGCAACTTTACCTATATGGAATATGGCTTGGTTCTTTGAGAATGACAATGGCATTAACTAAATGGATGATGATGATAACTTTGATTATGGTTAATAAACTATTGTTTATGGCTTTATTATGTATTTGCTGAGTCTTGGACTCATTCTTGTTCTATTGTTGTTTTTAGGTGACCAGTGATGACGTTTTACTCGGGAAGGGCTAGCGCACTTGGAATTATGCACTTCACCCAATTATTTGATTCATTGGACATGAGAAACTTTTAGAATAACCTGAATATTTATATCTAGGACATGATGGTATTGAATAACCATAGATGCTTGGTTTATTTTAATCTTGGTTTATTATTTTGCTATGCTCCTAGGTCTAATTTATCTATGATTGTCATAGTGTTATGCTTATGTTAATGCGACCCGTGGATGGGTTTTAATGTTGTTATGCTTGCTGAAATTTTATAGTATGTTGATGTAAATTAGATGGTTATAGTAGATTAGTGGCATTCTAAGCTAAATGTTGGGCTGGGGTGTTACAGTTGGTATCAGAGCATGGCTTTAGGTCCGTGGTGAATAGGTTAGCAACTTAGGTAACTTGATTTGTACAAAAAAAATATGTTAATTGTTAATTAACTTAAAACTTGACACACTGGTGCACAGTAGGATGGGAATGGGCAAAGTATTGCATTTATGTTTCCGTTATGTAGCATTGATTATTGCTGATATGAATTGATTATGAATGCTTATGATTTGGTTACGTGATTGTTATATGTGATGATAGTAGATCTTTGAGAGGTAGAGATTGTGGTTATGGCCATAGGTATGGTCGTTGTACCTTAGTTGGTGGTAGGGAAAAGGAAGTGTTTACTCGAGAAACTTTGTTATGAAAGTTGGGGATGGGTCTCCTTGGGAAGCTTGTTGTTTTCTTGAGTTTCCATTGGGATATTCTGATTAGCCATTGTTGGTTGATGAATTCTCATGGATTAGTGGGTACAAAGCGACGTGTTGAAAAGTTCTATTTGGTCCTTGAGAAGTTCATTGTGGTTGATGGTTGCTTCGAGAAAGATTAATGTGTTTCCGTTGGCTTAACTTGTCTCTTAAAGCAATTATTGTTTTCCCAATTGTTGAGTTATTCTTGCTCTTGGTGAGCTTGGTTAATCTGTCAAGGTTGACCTTTGAATTGGAGTTTTATCTTTCTTATTGGTAAACATGACCCATGTATTTCGCTTGATGATTTGGATAATGAAGGTTTTCTTTTGCGAGTCTTTTAGTATGTGGAAGGTTTGACTCAATGTAACTCTTTTGGGTATTCTGGCCGTTGAAGTTGAATGGTTCTCTTTTATGAAAGAAAATGTTAAATCCTTTTAGCGATGTATTCTCATGGTTAAGTGAGAGGTTACTATCAAAGAAATTAATGGGTATGATATGGGTTATCACTGGGTTTGCGATCATGATGCATAATAAATTTTAACGAACCTGAAGTGAAATCGGGTAAGTCGATATTGTCCTCTAGTAGTTCTTGATGAGCTGTGAATATGAGGGTGACTATACTTTGTTGGAATCAATAGAGTTATTAAAAGTGTGGAACATGGATGAAATGGTTGATTATTAGAATTGTGTAGTTTGCTAAACTTGTTGGATTATTTGGTCTCGATAGGCTAATCTAACGGTGTAGAATGAGAGACATAAGGATTTGTTCATTGTTGTCTCAGAGATAATGATATGGAACTTTCTTTGATTGGTTACTTGATGATCTTGTGTATGCCCGAGGAATACAAATAGAGAAAGAACCATAGATTCGTCCATGATTGGATAACCATCAATGGTTTATGATAACCTCAGTTGAAATTAGTGTGTACTAGATTAGTGTGAGCATTGTTAAGAGGTAAAGGGTTGAAATTTAAAAGTAATTTATTCATGTGTGTTTTATGAGGTTGGCTGCAATTGCATGGCCTTATTAAAAGAGGTTTGCTTTGATAGTGTGGTTTGTGTATCGATAATCTCTAGGACAAGTTGACCGTTAGAATATTATTGAAACAATGAAATATTATGAAATAGTTTATTGTGTTTCTTTTAGAAGGGTTTATGATATGATTGAATAGGAGACATGTGTTTGCATGACGATGAAATTGTCGGATAATAGTATGCCTCGATGAAAGGGTTTTGGTATAACCTATTAAATTGTGTAGTAGATTCCTCTAAATTAAAGTAGTTGTTGTAGTGAGGTTGCATGATTTTAGTATACCCTCAATTTGAAGTTGAGATGATAAAGTGGTATATACCAATTCGGTGAACTTTTGGAGCTTTACAATGGAAGAGTTGACGATAAGGAATCATGTTAAAGAGTGTGTTATTCTAAATGTTAGTGAGATTGTGCGCAATGGATTGTGACTTGCGAGGCGGTGATGATTCTTTCGAAAGAAAGTAATTTGACCGCCTTGTGTAATATCGGATAAATGATAAGTTTAAGAGTTTTGTATTCATGAACTTTTGGTAAATCATGATTACTGTAGTAGCTGGCTCGTTGAGCAAAAAAATTAGATTAATCGAGGTGTGAGAATGTTCTACGGGGTTCTTAAGTGATTAGTGTGCTCTGGTTTTAAGGCACTTCTTGTTAGAGGTGGCAAGTGATGTGGTACACAAAGAAAATTATTTTCGTTGTTAAGGAAAAGAGTGTGGTAGAGGTATTTGGAGTTAAGTTTTGCAGCTGGCAAACTTAATAAAGTGTGTTTAACATTTTGGATGTTGTCGCTTAAGAGTTTCTTGAGTTTCAATGGCAATGTTTTATTCTTGTTTGTTGAGTGTTGAAAATTCGCTTCTAGTGGAATTTGTGAGCTCAATTGTGGTCTCGTCTTCTATTTTTCGAGATCTTGGCTATTTGACTCTCTCCATTGGTTTTGTGTCTACTGCGAGTGGTAAATGTTTTACGTCTTTGAACGTGTTTCTACCTATAGCTTCTTTTGAGAAAAGATTAAGCGATTCGTGTTGCAATATCTTTTAGGATGTATAATGGCAACTTGATAGTGGTGGTCAAGGAGATGATTTTGGGTGAGACTCTGCGTGTCAATTTGTTTGAGATGCATTGAGTGATAAGTTGATTTCTTGGACTAGTCCTTGGAGAGGGTTTACCTTAAATAGAAAGTTTGGTCTTTGGGGCCAAACCGATGGCAATATTTGTAACTAATAGAACCTATAGTGTTTGCGGTCAAAGATTATTTGTTCATGTTGAGTGGAACATTAGAATTGTTGAAAGCATGAAAATCTTGGTTAGTCTATTACAGATGAATTGAGTAATGTGCCAGATTGTATAGGCAAAAAAAAATATGAAGGTATAAGTTAATGAGAGTAGGATTAGCGAAGAAATCTGATTGTAATGTCAATTGATGGGAGAGTAGGGATTGCTGAATTATTACAGTGCGACTTGGCTTGATGAGTAACCCTCTAGGAGTTAGAATCTCTCTAAAGATAATTTGGTTGAGAATAAGTTTTTCAGGTGGTTGTTAATGAATGAATATGTTTAGATGGTGAGAATCTTAGTCATCGGACTTGAGAGTTTTCATATCAGTTGCATCGAAATACATTTACACGAGACATGGAGATTGAAAATTTTGACTTGGTGTTCTATGCTAGGACCTTGGAGGCTAATGAGATTGTGTAGAAATAGTGGAACAAAGTGGATTTTAAATAGCACGATGATCATTGATAGCATCCTTCGGGTGTAGTAAATGAGGGTGTGTGTGCTGCGAATTTTAAGTTGATTATTCTTAAAGGATTGAGAAGATGTGCTTGTGGTTGCAATCTATATTGAGGTACGTTGGAAATTATTTATCAAAGTGATTCATTTGGTAGAGGAGTTGGCTAGAGCATGTATTTGTGGATTAGTAGAGTCTCTCTACATGAGTGTGGTTGTTGCTTTGGGTTGAGCAACGCTTTGAGGTCATGGATAAGAGAAAGGAGCGTGTTAAGCTGGGAATACGAGAATCTAAATGAATGTTTATTCCTAAAATAAGGATTGAGGGAGCAGAGTGTTTTCTTGGGTAATAGAATGCTCTCTTAATTCTTGTTCGAGCAACGTGTCATGACGGGTGTCATTTGCAAATTTGATTTGGCTTTATGCGGTATGTGTGGTTCTTTCCGATTCATAAAGAATAAAGGAAGAGATTGATTTGAGCATTCGAGTGATTTTCGCTAGCTTACTTGGTGTTTATTTGCAAATTGTCTACATTGGGAAATGGAAAAGGTTCTTGAGATAAATCTTCAACTTTGGATTTGATTCTTTGGTAGGGAGTTGTTAATGCATGGTTACGATAGAATCTTTTATTTTCAAGTTGGGATCTGCTTGCAAAATAGTTGTTTAAAACGAGTTACATTTTTACGTTCTGGTTTACTGGTTGTGCTCCTTGTTAAGGTGAAAGAACTAATTGAGACGTGGAACAAGAGTTCCAGGTGTTTTGTGTTGGTTGTGTTATTTGGTACCGAAGAGAAGAGTGACCTAAGGTACAAAGGTTCGTTTTTGGAAGCTGCAGTGATTTTGGAAGGAGGAGAATCGCTAGGACCGTCTCGAGTCCTGGCCCAGGGTATACAATGTTTTGTGCAACCCGGTGTCGAGGGAGTACTTGAGGCATCTGGAGCGTGAGGTTTCTTTAGAGCCGTCGAACCACGAGTCAGACTGTGCTATCGAGTCCTGCCTGTGGAGTGGCTCTGAAAAGAGCGGGATGAATAATACAACATAATACGTTAGTTAGTAAATGTGCGGTGGATGCATCAGACCGAGCGAAAAAGCGACTTGGGAGCTGGAATCCCGCGTGCTAATTGTAAATGTCCTTCGAGTAGAACGACAGAAAGAATTCGGGGTCGAATTCTGTTTAAGGGGGGTAGAATGTAATACCTCGGAATCGAATCGGGTAATTAGACTATCAGCCGGGAGAAGAAAGGGCAAAGAAAGGAGTACAAATTCTGAAACAAGAAGGGGTTTTTCACATTATTTCGACAACCTGGGCCCTGGGCTGCAGCCCAGGAGGGGCCCAAGAGGGGGCCGGCCATGAGGGGGGATCCCACTCCCCAAAACCCTAAAACCCCTCCCCTCCTCCCCCTATTCCCTCTAGTGGCCGCCGCCTCTCCCGACCTCTTCCCTGCGCCACTGTTGATCATCAGTTTTGGGTAAGTTCTGTACGTGTTCAGATCTTCTCACCTCTTAGAAAGTTGTAGACCTTTGTCTTAGCTTTCTTTTGGCACCGAGATCATCTGATTTGGAGTTACGGTTTAGGAGATATAGTAGTTTTACCGCGACTGTCCAGGAGAGCTGACGTGATTTGGCAGATTTTCTTGTCGGGCCATTATGATTTACTTAGAGGCCGAATCTGTTATTTTCGTATTCTAGAGTTTTGTTCCTGATGTCTTTATCTTTTTTTTGGAACCGAGATCACTAGATTCCTCCTTACGGTTTAGGATATATGAATTTTTAATCGCGCACTGTCCTGTCTGCCTGAGAATTCGGAAATGCTGGTTTGCCCCTCGATTTTGATCTAGTTAGAGTCCGATTCAGAACTTCCACCCAACTAGGTTTTTGTAGCCCTTGAAATTATCTTTCCGAGTTGATAAAGATCACCTCAATTGGATCAGTGTATTGAAAGTTACATCATTTTCTTTGCTACTGTTCTGTAATCTGGACAGTTATCTGTTTGTGTTTTCATCTGTTGTTTAGGCCACTGTTTTGGCCGAATCAAGAGATCCAGTCAACTAGAGTTTCGTAGTGTTATGCGTTAAGAGTATTTGAGCACTGGTTTCAAGTCATTCGGAGTTACAGATATTTAATTACGATTTTTCTCGTACTGCTGTTCAGAAGGGCTGATATTGGCTGATTAGTTAATTCGTCATTTTGAATTTTTGGTTTTGTTGATTAGATAGAGGGTTATGGTAAAACGCTTGTAGCCACATCCTGTCTTGTTATTCTTATTTTGAATGAATATTTGTGTAGGCGGTGGGGCAGGGAGTGGAGAAATTCCGTCGTTGCCTCCTAACTCGTCACAACGCGGAAGGCAAGTACATGGTAGAGTGGTGAACAATGGGTTGTTCACCTTGATCATTGTTGTTACTTATCATGCTATTTATTATACTTTCGTTCAGCTTATTCTTATACATGATATTGATGACCTTGAGTGAATGAGATTATGATATTGAGATAATGAGGAGGAGATATTGAGTTAATTTGATGGACTATGTTGATGAATAAATAAAGATATCGCATCATTTACATTCATCATGACAGGGGTTGCATGAGCAGTCGGTGAGAAAGTCATGTAACTATTCGGTGAGGCGGTGAGAAAGATACATGACTAGTCCGGAGAGCTCTAGATAAAATCCTACTTTGGTGGGGACTTCACGGGAGTGAAGGATAGAGTGTGTCATCGACGGTGAACACTCCGCTATACCCAGTATCGGTGATGAGATGCATATGAGCATGAGCATGTTAGTGCATTCGCATATCTAAGTAAATTGTTAAATTGTGCAACTTTACCTATATGGAATATGGCTTGGTTGTTTGAGAATGACAATGGCATTAACTAAATGGATGATGATGGTAACTTTGATTATGGTTAATAAACTATTGTTTATGGCTTTATTATGTATTTGCTGAGTCTTGGACTCATTCTTGCTCTATTGTTGTTTTTAGGTGACCAGTGATGACGTTTTACTCGGGAAGGGCTAGCGCACTTGGAATTATGCACTTCACCCAATTATTTGATTCATTGGACATGAGAAACTTTTAGAATAACCTGAATATTTATATCTAGGACATGATGGTATTGAATAACCATAGATGCTTGGTTTATTTTAATCTTGGTTTATTATTTTGCTATGCTCCTAGGTCTAATTTATCTATGATTGTCATAGTGTTATGCTTGTGTTAATGCGACCCGTGGATGGGTTTTAATTTTGTTATGCTTGCTGAAATTTTATAGTACGTTGATGTAAATTAGATGGTTATAGTAGATTAGTGGCATTCTAAGCTCAATGTTGGGCTGGGGTGTTACAAGAGGACCACAATCTGTAGTTCGTCCCTTTAATCTTTGTTCCCGATAATGAGATCGCAGTTGCTTAAACAGAAGCCATTGGTAGGCGGCGCGGCGACCAAGGCAACGAAGTCTAACAGGCGGCGCTAAACGACGCGGCGGCTAGATTGACATTTTTTTTAAGCCGGCTGCGAACCATGGTGGGCTTACAGCCAGGCCGGCTTATAAGCCCACCTCCTCCTCAGGGAATTAGGGTTCCCTAAGGGGGGCAGCGGCAGAGGCGGCTGCCCGAGGGCGACGGCGGCGGCCCGAGGCGCGGACGGCGTAGGAGGTCGAGCGACGGATACTACGTTGGGCGGCGGCGGTGTCGGTCGGCGGAGATGCGGCGACACAGACGCAACAAGGCGGCGAGGCGGCTCGAGGCGCGGCGGTGTAGGAGGTCGGCGGCAGGGATCGCGTCGGCGGCGGTGGCATCAATCGGCGGAGATGCGACGACACAGACGACGGCGGCGGCCTGGAGCGGATGGTGCAGGAGATCGAATGACGTCGTCCTCAACCTGGGAAGGCTCCGGCGGTGGTATCGTCAGCCTGGCGGCGGCGGCCTGAAGGCGACAGCAGCGGCCTGGTGGCGACGGCGGCAAGTGAGCTACGGCGTCCGGTCGGCGGATATGCGGCGGCCTAGTGGCGGCGGCGATGGCAGCGGAAAGAGCTAGGTTTGCTTTAGCTCTGATACCATGTTGTGAATAATGTCATATATTCAAGAGAGCCTAATGGGTAATATATATAGAGAATACAAAGAGGTTGCCATATACAGGTAAGGAAATAAATAGAATCCTATTCTAACAATAACTATAGCAACGGCACATTCTTGTTGATTTGGGTGTACTTGGATGCTAATCACGCTTTGACATACATGAGATAGTGATGTGAGTTCAGTGCAGGCGGTTTCATTCTTGTTGATCAAGGTATGGCTTCCATTGCTTTACCTTGTGTTGGTGTGCTATTTCAGTTGCTTGGTTCCTGCATAATACACCATGTGGAGTTAGTTTATTTAGTTTGGTACTTTGGTATAGTAATATATTTTTCAGTAATAGTTTACTTCGGTGGTAATATGAGGTTTGTTTGGCAAATTTTCATCAAGACTTTCAGCTGCTTGTTTATTTGCAACCTAAACCTTCATACATGTAACTTATACCTTACAGTTGGCACTTTCTTCCGCATCTTGAGTCCTCAGCTACATGACTATCCACCTGCATTTCGTTTGACAGTGGGATAGAGAAGATATCATGTTCTACTTATAGCCTTGTGCCGTATCCAAGGCCGCACTATGGACGAGCAAAATGAAAGCAAATTACCGCCATCCAGTTGCATATGCCAAGACACGGTCGGGGCTTGTTGACAGGTTTTGTTAACCAAACAAAAAACAGTAATGGTTCTGAAATCCTCTGCTTTCCGTTTGATTGCCCTGTATATGTTGAAGACCCAATCATTCCTTTTCAATTTTTACTATAAGACCAAATAAATGTAAGATCCTTGTAGTTTGCTTAATCTTCGTTGCATAGGCCAGTAGAGAGGGGAATACGAAGGTGACGACGAACCGTGACTTGAGACGCTTCTGCTGACAATGGAACTGGGAGCTGAATACTTCGAGCTTAAGGTTGCCTTTTCCCTCCTTTCTCTCTTTGAGGTATCTGAAATGACAAATATAAGTTTGTGTACTTATGCATAATATTAGGCTGCTTATCAACTAAGGAAAAACAGAATTGTTGTTGCTACGATGGTCACTGTCATGGGCCTGTTCACATGCGTTAGCAGCATCATGAGTACTGTAGCACTTGGATTATGAATGAATTACCTTTCCCAATAAGAATATTTATTTTCTTAAATAGTTGATTAATTCCCTTGTACGAAGATTAAGTAATTGAAAATTTTGTCTATTAGTTAGGATGATCATCATTTAGATTGATTTTATCTTCTATAATTGTTAGAAGAATCCTATATACAAGTATGCTTATTGTAATCGTTGGTATTAAGCAATGAGAATACGATAGTCTAAGTTTCGATTCCCTTCGTCAACCTAATCTATAGTCTTCTCGCTCCTCTAGCAGCCGACGTCACTTGGCTATCCTTCCCGTGATGTTTGCCCCTATGATCTAATGGTCGTAACAGAGACCGGATTACATGCATATGCCAAATTAAGCTCACAAGCTGTCCACTTTCGAACTTAAGCGACACATCTGCTAAGATAAACCCCGTCTAAACCAGTCAGTCACTCTAATGGAGTTGTTATGCAGGTTGCTGAAAAATTTACGGAACTCGTGCCCGGAAAGAAACTGAAAATTGGAAGCTCATCGTTTCATCGCGTAACTTTGAGATCACTCCTTCGGCACAGGAGTTCACACAGTGAAAATTATAACTACTGCTACAGAAATTGCTGATGTGTCAAGAATGTTTCAAATACTAGTACGTTGCCAAGTGAGTTTACCATCCGATTCTCACTCAAGCTCAGCTTCTCATCCACAGTAGTTCCTCCAGGGCCAGCCTGCTGCTCATCCACATTGGTTCCTATTTCCTAAGGTCATAGAGATAGTGTACTCTACTCTCTCAATGTTCATCTCTGGAGTGTTGTATAATTGTGGTATTATGGTGGTAGCGAGGTATCTGTACTAGCTTGGAATTTTGTGACTGGATGTAGATTTGGTGCTGGAATTATAGGAGGAAGAAAACTCGGAAGCTGTTGGGTTATCGTAAGCATAGTCGGTATGTTATGTATGTGTGGTCGCTTTATCAATCTTTACATGTTTGGTGCCTGAATGAGTTTTGAGTTGTATAAAACGGGAGAGTGAACTGCGATTCAATTGTGTGATGGCACCGCACCGTACATGGCTGCTACCTAGCCTTCAAGTGCTTCCCTACGACCCCTAAATCTCAACCATCCATTCCACATCCTAGGGCCGTAGCTCGCTCGACTCGCTCGGCATAGGATTGTTCGGATCGAGCGTGCCTGCCGCCGTGGCCGAGCGGCGGCGACGGCGACGGCGCGCCTACAAGTTCATTGGCTAGTTCGAGCCTGGCCTGGCGGCACGGGCCTTGGCGTGGTTCTTTTACGAGGGAGGCGCTTGCGTGTGGTTGACGTGGCGTTACCTCCGCTCGGTCCTCGACCACATCGCCGACGACTACGCCTACGTCTACACGGTGCTGATCACCATGGAGGTGCCACACGAACTGGGGCGGACCCAGGACTAAAATATAGGTAGAACGTGCAGGACTAAAATATAGGTAGGACGTGCAGAGCTGTAAGCGTGGACAAAGAAGGATTATCTAAAATCAAAAGAATTCATACATAAATTATATTGCAATCGCACTAATAAGAGTATATGACACTAAATGGAATCACCCTAGTCACCGTGTGCCCTGGCATTTGCCTTGCCTCGCTGGCTTGGCTCGTGCCCGACGGCCCGAGCCCTTCCCGCCGCGCGCCCTGGCCTCATCTCGTCAGCTCGCCGTGCGCCCTTGTCTCACCTCGCCGGTTCGCCGCGTGTTTGATGGCTCGATCCCTTGCGGCCGCGCCCCCAGCCCTTGCCTCACGGCTCGCCTCGCCCGTCGTCGCTAGCTGCTTGGTTAGCTGATTGATGAGAAGTGAGTGTTGAGTGTGTGAGGAATGAGGTCTGAGGAGGCCGTGAACTCGTGTCTAATGGGCGGCTGCCTTTGTCTAATGGGAATAAATCCCACGGGCCACTCGGCACTCGGCATGTCAGCAGCCAGCCTCCTCCTCAAACCTCGCTGGATGCCAGAGGGGGGAGGGGGTCCGACCGGAGGGGAGCTCGGGTGGCCGCTCGAGCTTGCCCGAAGGGAGGGTCCATCCCTGAGCACGAGGACACCACCACCGCCTTGGGGGGGTCTTCGAGTAGTGGTGCGTCCGCATCGGCGTAGGCGTGGACCCGTGGTTCTGGTGCAGCTACATCGCGTTCGAGCTCGACCACGGTGACGCTAGGAGCGCCAATGGCGGAGCTATAATTTTGGTAATGGGGGTGCGAACTCAAGTGACACATCCATTCTAAGACAAAAGTTCAAATGACAAGGTACGAAAGTTCAAGTGAAAAAAATTATATGTTTGCAATACAACCAACATCAAAAAAATATTTTTTTAAAAAATACAACCTGATACGACATTCCTTCATGATTTGAAAGTGATTGATTATAACATCATCACTGACTTGTAGAGATTAAAAAAAACCCAGGCTCAATGGATGTAACTAAGCGATGAAGTTATGTGTGAGACGCCAAACAGTTAGGGTAAACGTACGATGCAATGGGGATTGGATTTGGGGATCGATCCTAAGCCAGGCTGTCGGGGAGGTGTTGACCTTGTGGCTTGGTGAGCTTTGGGCAGCTGGGCTATTACACTTGTTGGCTATTGGGGCTGTAGGGTTTGTGGGTTGTAGGCTGTCAAGACAAATTGAGGAAGAAGTGTGTATTAGTTAGTGTATATATCTTGTGTATTAGAGGCGTATATACTAGGTATTTTGGCAAAAAAATTTGGGGGTACAGCTGTACCCCCATGCACCTTCATCAGCTCTGCCACTAAGGAGCGCCTGCACCGTCGCCGAGGCTGCCTGCCTGCGCGACGCGGCTGTGTACGCCAAGGCGGAGCTGCGCCTCGGCGACGACGATCACGCCCGTGCCCGCGCCCAAGAGTCGCTTGCGGAGGAGGTGCATAGATACAATGACTCCATGAGCGAGCCGAGGAAGAGGCAGAGGCTTGGCGGTGACGACATTTGGCGCTGACCACCATGGGGCTATGCGCGGCTCCATTGATGAGGACATCGACCCTAAGGATACAACCACTGCTTCAACCTGCTGCACTGCATCCTCTACTTCCTTTACTTCACCAACATCTTCTCCAATTGGACTTTCGGCTAATGCAATGCCATATTACCCAATTAGATCGAGCTACGTCTACATGCCATGGTGCTACGTCTACATACCATGGTACTATATGTACATGCCATGGTGCTACTACATGTGCCAAGCAGGAGTTCAAGCTTGATACATTTTGGTCAGATCAGTTCGGAATCAGCCTGACAGCACCAACTTAAAACAGATATAACTTTTGCAAACGAAGTCCGATTCGGGTGTTCTTGGGCTTGTTGGAAAGCTAACGACGATATCTTTCCAACGGATCCAGCCTCACCTCCAAATTCCTTATGTAGACTTCGGAATCGTCAAAAGAAGGTGCTATGTCACTAATTTGGGCCGATTTGGGCCTTGAAATCGTACCGGAATTGGCCCATATGCCGCCGGCCCACCTGGGGGGTGTGATTACTGTTCATATGAACAGTAATTCGTACCTTTAGTCCCACCCCTCTATTTCTTTTAGATTTGTGGCTCCTCATCCCCTATTTAAGGAGGACGCACCCCCTCTAGTTTCCTTGAATTTTGTTTAGTTAAAAGTTAGCCTTGTTGCAACTTCGTGTATTGGCTTGTGTCGACTAGACCAACCATAATACCGCTTTTCGAAATCCCAATTTTTAATATTTTAATCTTTATTTGCAATTTCAGATTGCTTTATCTTGTTCTTGCGTGCTTCTTCGGTGTATGCAGGAATCGACCTTCGTGGTCAGGTCAACCAGGTATTCGTGCATGGTTGATAATGACTTGTCGATCAGTTCAGCGATTACGTGGTTTCGAGCCTTGCGTGTTCATAGCCAGGATCGTCAGAGTTGAGCGACGCCTACCGGACTTATCGTTCTCATCGAAAGATCGAGCCAATAAATCAAACCTTAGGGTTCATCAAGTGGTATCGAGCTACTGCTTCTTGGTGAGAGTTTCTGTTTTCTAGTAGTAGATTCGTTTTTCATACCTAGAGTCCAGAAAATTGCCCAAAAAAAAAATTCGCATATATCATCCATACCGAGCCCTTTGAGCCTTTGCAATTTTTTTCTTTTCAGTTTGCTTGTTGAATATTTGGTTGTATTGTCGTGTCTAATTGCTGATCTTTAGTTCTAGTTATTGTCTAGTTGGTCGTTGTCTAGATTGCTTCTCGTGTTTTTCCTTTGCGTCGCTTAATCGTTCTTTTAGGGTTCTTAGTTTTTGCATCTAAAACAGAAAATTCGTGGGTTAGAACTCCTCTAATCTGCACCCAAAAAAAAAGAGAGAATACTTTGCTATATTCGTGACTTGTGGAAAACCCTAGAGCCAGCAAAAAAAATTAGAAGGAGAAAGAGGCCGCCACACAAAACAAAAGCCGTGGTAGAAAAAAAAGAAGAAAAAGAAAAAATAATAATCTTACACCAAAATCAGTGAAAACTGGTGGAGCCCTTCTACATATAGCCACAAACTTGCACAAAAAATTTCAGCAAGATTAGCCCACGGAATCAAAAGATATAGCAATTTAAAGATTGAAACCGAGTCGGTTTCGGTCAGAAATCGATTCCGTTTCCGAGACCTTCAAGAAACGGGCATAACTTTTGCATATGGTGTCCGATTTGGACGTTCTTGGACTCGTTGGAAATCTAACAACGAGTCGCATACTTTCCACTTAATGCACTTGTCTCCCTCCAGAGAACCCAAAATCGGTCATTTTCGGCTCCGAATTCGGGTCACAAATTTTTTTGTTTCGGTTTTTGCCGTTTCTTTTAGTCTTCCCATCAGAATTTGGGGTCTGTCTCAACTTTAAAGTTGTAGATCTCATCGAAACCTTTCAAACGAGTATATATAAGCCCTATAAAACTTTACTTTTTCATCTCTTGAGACTGACTATTGTTTTCTGCTTAAACTAAAGGGTTGTTTACGCTGCACGTTATTCTGTTTTTGTGCTCTACATCGTGTGAACCATCTTGTGCCCTACAAAGAAGTTTGAGTAGTTGGTTAGCGTCTCTCCCAGCACTTATTGTGAGGTTTTCCATTGCTTACATCAAGTCACATTTATCTTTGCGCGTGCGTACATACACATCTCTTAGTGGGGCTTTGATTAGCTAAACTTTGATTAGACTAGGATCAGCACTTGTAACTAGTACTTTGAACTGCTTTTCAATTTTGCATACTGAATTGAATAATTGCTATTCCTTTGCTACATACTAGCCTTCCGAGCTCCACTTCCTACTAACTCAAGAGTGCTGCCTGCAATCGTTGGGTGATCGCAAGTGAGAGTATCACGAACCGACCACCGGTTGTACCACTTCCTTGCTGCATTGGTAAGAACTTGTAAGAACTAGGTATAAGCTTGAGTGTGAGTGACTTGATTGAGCCTCCAGAACCTTGTAGTTGATAGGGACATATACACTGTGATTTGTTCTTTGCTTTGATACTAACAATGGCAGGTTCATCGTCACAAGGGGAGCATAGCAGGCACAACAATGAAGAAGATGCACCGCTCAGTCCTCGCACAAAAGAAATCATGCGGTGCTTTTCTCGCATCTTTGGATCAACATTCGTATGTATGGAGTTGATTCTAGATCGCACCAGCGAACTTAACTTGCGTTGGCTACACGTGTGGAGCGACTAGAGAGAGCTCCACCTTCTGCTGCCGCCCATTCTTCGGCATTGCACGATCGCCGCCAGAACCCATCCGTTGCTCGCTCATGGGCCGATGAGGTAGAAGATGAAGCGAACCCATATGTTGCCGATACGGGGTCCGATGGTGATTTCAATCCCATTAATGATCGTGATCACCGACAACAACGCTTCAATCGACAAGGTATGCGAAGAGAGCCACCACGTGAGGTACGTGACCATAATGATTCACTTGGTAAAATTAAATTCACTATACCTCCTTTTGCTGGTAAATATGATCCTGATGCTTATCTCTCATGGGAGTTAGTTGTGGACCAAAAATTTGCATGCCATGAATTTCCGACAATAAAAAGGTTAGGGTCGCTACTAGTGAGTTCACGATTTTGCATCTATTTGGTGGAGTGAATATGGTCGTACTCATCGAGACATACCTAGAACATGGAATGCTTTGAAAAGAGCAATGAGACGTAGGTTTGTACCTTCATATTATTCACGTGATTTGCTTAATAAATTACAACGCTTAAGACAAGGTAGTAGTTCTGTAGAAGACTATTATCAAGAATTGCAAACTGGTTTGTTGCGTTGTGGTTTAGAAGAAACTGAGGATGCTAAGATGGCTAGATTTTTGGGAGGGTTAAACCGTGAAATTCAGGACATTTTAGACTATAAAGAATATGATTCTATCAACCGTTTATTCCATATTGCTTGCAAAGCTGAGAGAGAAGTGCAGGGTCGACAATCTCGCTCCAGGGCAATATTGGAGGAACTTTTGCAGGTCGGCCAAGGCAGCAACATCACATGGCATCCTCCTCCACTTCTGACCATGCACCCCTGCTGCTGCTTCAACTCCTATACATATCCCTGATGCAAGCAAACCCGCAAAAGTACAAGCCCTTACAAAAAGTGCTTCTTCTGTTGCTTCTACAGGGCGATCTAGAGATGTGCAATGTCACCGTTGCAAAGGATTTGGGCACTTGATGCGCGATTGCCCAAGTCAGCGAGCTTTGCTTATCAAGGACAATGGTGAGTACACTTCAGCTAGCGATATTGAGGAAGAACATGTGTTGGTTGCAACTAACAATGCTGGTGATGAAACTGAGGAAGAACATATAAACCATGAGGCGTCTGACATGTACCAAAGCCTAGTTGTTCAGCGTGTGCTAAGTGCTCAAATGGAACTTGCTGAACAAAATCAACGCCACATTTTGTTTCAATCCAAGTTCGTCATCAAGGAACGTTCATGTAGAGTCATCATTGATGGCGGGAGTTGCAACAACCTTGCTAGCATAGACATGGTCGAGAAGCTTGGCTTGACCACAACACAACACCCTCATCCTTACTACATCCAATGGCTGAATTCTTGTGGTAAGTTGAAGGTAACTAAGCTTGTGCGCGTACACTTTTCTATTGGATCATATCATGATTATGTTGATTGTGATGTCGTACCTATGCAAGCATGCTCATTATTATTAGGTAGACCTTGGCAATATGATAGATATACTAAACATCATGGTAGATCTAATCATTATACTTTCACATATAAAGAAAAGAAAATCACTCGCTTCCAATGTCTCCTATTTGCTATATTAAAGGATGAATTAGAAAGAATCTGAGAACAAGTAAGGAGAAGACACAAGTTGATCAAAAGATTATAGCTCCAAGTGAAATTAAATTGAAAGCTCCTGTTATGTTATCTACAAAAATTGATTCCATTGATATGGAAAAACATGAATCTAAATATCATACTATGATTTGTAAAGAAACTCCGTGTCCATTAGAAGAAGTGCATGTTTCTTTGCCTCCTGTTGCTACTAACCTTTTGCAGAGAGTGATGACTTGAGAAAACAAATGAGTCGAGGACGACTCAAATTCAAGAAAGGGAGGATGATGAGGACATCGACCCTAAAGATACAACCATCGCTTCAACTCTTTGACCGCATCCTCTACTTCTTTACTTCACCAACATCTTCTCCAATTGGACTTTCGCTAATGCAATGCCATATTACCCAATTAGATCGAGCTACGCCTACATGCCATGGTGCTACGCCTACATACCATGGTACTATGTGTACATGCCATGGTGCTACTACATGTGCCAAGCAGAGTTCAATCTGGATACATTTTGGTCGATCAGTTCGGAATCAGCCCGACAAAGACCAACTTAAAACAGATATAACTTTTGCAAACGGAGTCCGATTCGGGTGTTCTTGGGCTTGTTGGAAAGCTAACGACGATATCTTTCCAACAGATCCAGCCTCACCTCCAAATTTCTTCTGTAAACTTCGAAATTGTCAAAAGAAGGTGCTATATCACTAATTTAGGCCGATTTGGGCCTTGTAATCGTACCGGAATTGGCCCATATGCCGCCCACTGGCGTGATTACTGTTCATGTGAACAGTAATTCGTGCCTTTAGTCCCACCCCTCTATTTCTTTTAGATTTGTGACTCCTCATCCCCTATTTAAGGAGGACGCACCCCCTCTAGTTTCCTTGGATTTTGTTTAGTTAAAAGTTAGCCTTGTTGCAACTTCGTGTATTGGCTTGTGTCGACTAGACCAACCATAATACCGCTTTTTGAAATCCCAATTTTTAATATTTCAATCTTTATTTGCAATTTCAGATTGCTTTATCTTGTTCTTGCGTGCTTCTTCGGTGTATGCAGGAATCGACCTTCGTGGTCGTCAACCGGTATTCGTGCATGGTTGATAACGACTTGTCGATCAGTTCAGCGATTGCGTGGTTTCGAGCCTTGCGTGTTCATAGCCAGGATCGTCAGAGTTGAGCGACGCCTACCGGACTTATCGTTCTCATCGAAAGATCGGGCCAATAAATCAAACCTTAGGGTTCATCATCCATGAAGAGTCTATCTTACCTTTTTTTACGTGAAAAGGGTGAGAACTCTCTACCTTATGAGAATTATATTGAAATGGTTGTCAAAAGGTATTACAACGTCGATGACATCAAAAGATCTTGAACAAGTAAAATAAAAAAGCAAGCAAAAAGGAGAAAACTGTGCAAAATTAGAGGTACGAAAGGAGAGACAAAACTACATAAATGAGATCAAGCTAAGAGTTGGCTCCAATGGCAAAGAGAAGCTCAATGCTTGGGCTTTGACATGTAAGCCCAAAGGCTAATGGAATCTGAATTTGACGTTGAATCGAGAATTACCTGCTTCTGTGGATGTCCTCTCAACAAATTCCAGTATGCAGTGTGATGAGGTTGCTATTGTTGCTAGGCCCAGTTTTTTTCCAGAGAGTATCTGCAGCTTTATATTGCAAAATGATATGATTAATTGTTTCCAATGCAAGGCAAATGTCGCGGTGAGGGTCATTCATCCAGTGTTTAGTTGCCATATTATCCTTGGTGTTCAGTCGTCCTCTGAAGGCTAGCCATAAGAATATTATATATTTGTATGGTATTGACCTATGCTAGGCCCAATCTCGTTGGCCATTTGAGGACGTGAAATGATAGGAGCTTGTAGAACTCTGAAGTGGTTAAGTCTTTCATGGTTGAGGCAATCACCCTTTAGTCTAATGCTCTTGGTTGCAATTGTTGTTAGCATAAGATGTCTAGTAGGATATGAAGTTCTAAATGTGCTTGTTGTGAGAGAATGGGGTGCAGTGACACTGCCCAAGTGTTGTCGATGAATTGTGATAGGACCGTGCAGTCCGGGTCAATAGCGAAGGTGAACAGAGTGGGTAAATGGAGGTGAAGTCACCCTATAGAGATCCAGCGGTCTTTCCTAAAGATAGTAGTCTGGCCATTCCCGACTATAGCATTTGTCATTTGTATTGTCACTTAAAAACCAAATGATAATGTTTTCCAAATCACTGTGTCTCCTGGATGAGATTGTGTTGGTATGTGATTCCGAATATATTGGCGTCTTAACCATTGGAAGCAAGGTTCAACAGAGTTTGATAGTAGTTTCCCCGTATATTTCATGAGCAATGCTTGATTGTGAAGTCTGAGATCACATAATCCTAAACCCCCTTGCTCTTTTGGCAGCGTGACTATTGTCCACGCGACTAGACAATGTCCGTTGTGTACCTCTTTATCTCCTTTCTAAATGAACGATCTTCGGATTTTGTCAATGGCTTCTATGCTGCGTTCTGGCCATTGGAGACAGCTCATGTAGTACGTAGGTTGAAACATCCTGAAAAATTGAAATTTTTTAAAACTTTTGAATCTTTTGGTTGAATTTGAACTTCTTTCCTTTTTCGGAAACTTTCCTCCCTAAACCGCTTTCCTTTTTCGGCCAAACCATTTTCTTTAGCCGAAAATGACCTTTTGCTCGTGCGCCTTCGCCCTTCTTCTTCTTTCTTCCTCCTCCTGGTGTGTCACCGCCCCCACGTCGTCGCCTCCATCCTCGCTCGTCAGCCACCACCTCCCGCGCCACGCATCGCCTTCGCCGCCACCTCACCCCGCCACCTTGCCTCTCCCGGCGCCGCCCAACCGCGCTCGGCCAACCACGTCGCCGCCACTGCTACACCGCCTCCCTGCTCCCATCGCCTTCCCTGAGCTATAAAAGCTCATCCTCAGCTCGCATTCTACCTCACCTCCAACTCCACCACCTTTCCTTTGTCCGTTCGTCACCAGAGCCGGTGAATTTGAAGAACTTCTGCCGCCACTGTTCTTCCTCCCCGACGAGCCTCAGGTGAAATTCGCTTCCTCTGTTGCTTCCCCTCCCTTGTACCTCTGGCACTAGCACCCTCTCGCCACCGCAAAGCTTTCCCCACCATCCCCCACCCTATCCTCGCCCCTAGCTCGCCGGCGACGAGCTCCTCCTCCGCGCCACCCACTGCTCCTGTGGACAGAGTGCCTCATACCACCCCGAGCTCCACCAACACCTCCTCCGAACTTCCCTCACCTCGCTGATGCTCTCACAACCCTTGCCCTGGCTGGAGATTGGTCGTAGCACCGCCTCCTCCTTCCCCTGCTCCGACCGTGCACGATTGCCGCCACCGTCCCATCTCCACACCTCCTCTGCCCCTCCAAACCCCCAAAATGGAACCCCCACGCCACCCTGTGCTCACTGCTCCCTCCCCTGCCGCCGCCGGCCACCGTCGTCGCCGGAGACGCCGCTGCCGTCGGCTTGGGCAAGCCGAGCACACTCTAGCCTCCGACTGAGCGCAGCTCCAAGCCGCACAGAAGTTGGGCCAAAATGGCCTGGCCATTTTAGGCTTTGGCCCATTTGGGTCCCACACTGTTCATACCTGTTTAGACAAGCACTGTTCATAGCATAGTAAAGTCAATTAATATTCACAAACTGAAATAGTAAGCCTAATTACTGTTCACTACCCATTTTCATCTATAAATAGTAAAATTAGTACTATTCATCACTATTCACCAGCAAAACCCTAATTCGACATTATATATCCATTTCATCCGGGAATCTATTTCTCCACTCCGTTCAATCCAATTAAGCACCAAATAAATTATTACCCTCCCACACCGCTTTCCTTTGCGTTTCTTTTCTGAATTTCTTTACTTGCATGTTGTTCCCAGCTCATTCCTTGTCGAGTCAGATTTTATTTGGTTTGTTTTATTTTATTTTGCGCTAGGTCCCAACTTCGACGACCAAGCCCCGGAAGACGCCAGACAAGATAAGCTAATAGAAGACTTTGTGCAAGGAGGCAAGTCGCATTCCTTGATCATTTTTTGAACCAATATTTTATGTATTTATATTATTATTTATATTATTGTATTTATGCCAATTACTTTAAATATTGAAATAATACTTTTGAATGCCATGATGGTTAGAATAATTCTATTACCCCACATACAAGCCCACCTACTCTTGTAGGCCATATTCACATTGACGAGTTTAGGTTACATAAAATAATGATTAGATATTTAGCTTTGTCACCAAAAAGTGTTAATAAATTCTGAAAAGCAATATTGGCTTTTCGCCAATGGTTTTGGAGAAAAGTGAGGGTTGAGACCAGAAAGTTGGATAACCCAATAGACTTGTGTTAAAAGTGAGTCAAAGGTGCGATCAAGCAGGTGGACAACCACGCGTTGGTGTTGGTCCATTTCCTTACTAGAGACAAATAAGGATAAGACCCTTATGCCAAAGTAACAGACACAGAAAACTGCTCAACCATGTGTGTGGTCATTACTCCCTGGCTTAGTACACTGCTCTTCCAATTGAATATCTACAGGATGTCAACTGTTCTTGTATGATAGAATAGATGCAGAATAGGGGTGAGTTAGTAGTGGGCCGGTTAGGACACTCGCTGAACTACACAACGGTATGGTCCTGTCAGCATCGGAGTGCGAAGTACACTATTGGTAGGTGGTCTCCCGAGGGCTGTATGGATTCTGAACCTATCGGGTAGAGACTAAAAAGGTTGAGCCGTAAAAAGGCTTTATTATCTCAGTTCAGTCGTACGCTAACGTGTTGCGTGTTAATTTATGGCCTGACAGTATGAGCATGATGTATCTTGTGGGTAAAGTTAGGTAACTCTGCAGAGTATAACAAATGGTATTCGAATACGCCATGCTTCTGGTTAATGAAGCTGCGTTCATAGGTGATTCCAATATATGAGGCATAAGTAGAGTTTTTGAGATGTTAAGTTGGTATTTGCAATTGTTGAGAAACCCCTGTTGTTATTATTTATTATTATTTTACTATTTTAAAGATAAACTATTTTAAATATAAAATGCATCCACATATGCCTGTTATGGTAAAACTGTACCATTTCTTTGATAATCTTAGCATGTAATTAATTAGGATTTCTGTGTGGCTTGTTGAGTACGGTAGTAGTACTCATTCTTACTAAATCTGCAAACCATCTGCAGATGAAACATAAGAAAATACTGGGATCTCAATGAGCAGGATTTTGGTGGACCCCCAGATGGCATTGATTACTATTATTAGGTCTCGACCGCGCTCAAACGTGCCTGTGATTTGAAGTTGTTTTGTCTTGTAATATATTAACTTTGGGCTTGGAAGCCCGTGTCAGTGTTAAAACTGACTGTTAAGTCTTAATATTACGTAATAAAAGTTTAGTTTTTGTTGTAATTCGAAAGCTTACTTGAGATGTTGCTTACTTTGCAACTGCACATCCTGAACGGTTGTGAAGAGTTTGACGGTTCGCAAAAATAGAGACGTTACATGGGTATAGCTGATAGCACTGTGTTCATCATGGCTATTCTCCTTTCTGGAACGTAGAGTAGGCCGTGCATACTCCATCTCCATGTACCACTATGAGATTGTTTTTCTTACTTTCCTTTGAATCGTCTCGTTGGTTCCCGAATTCGTACAATGTATAATGTATTCGCTTGTGCTTATTGCCTTTGTGTGTTAGTTCTAAGCTATGTGATCTGACCATGGATACTGTGCCCTGTTGTCTCTTTTACTTTTCTCCTGGAACTAGGGCACATGTGAGATTGTGAGTTCGTCAGACTACCGGCTTCAAGTCTTCATGATTATCTGTGATGTATGCAATTGGGCAGTGCTGATTAATGAATCTGCTGCGATATGCAAGCATCCTGAAATCTGTGTATATGTCTTTATGCTTCAGATTAATAGATTATGTCCATCCTTTCATTCGGATGGTTCATCACCTCACTTCTTCAGTTTCAGCTTGGCTACGCAGGTTTTTGCGTTTGACTGTAAGTGAGCTCATGAATGGCTCAGTTCAGCCGTTCAGGTGAACAACAGTGTTTCTTCAGTATGGAGCATGATGATTCGTCGGCAGTGTGTATAGTTTTAGAGAAAATTCACAATACGTCACTCATTTTCTCGTTATGCGGTTGGCAAATGAATTCAGAGTCTATATATCAGTGAAACACCAGTGGAATAACGTATATCGATTTGCCCCCAAAATAACATGTGGAGATGTTTATTTGTCGTCGGTAATTGCAGCACAATGCACCGCGGCGGCACATGCATGAATCTAGCTTTGCTGGGCCTCACGTAGTCTAACCTAGAAATAACGAAGCACCTCACGGTCTAAACATTTTGTATATGCTTGATTGATTTAAAAAAGAACATGTTGTGTACTTACATGTCAGCACTATTAGGGCAAACTAAGCAACGACTCACGGTGCATCTTCGATTATTCACCCACGAGAACTTCACTCGGAACTGCTACACACGTGTGGATCATTTCCGAATATCGCAAGACAATTATAAAAACGTCGGAATTATGATTTTTTTTGAAATATGGGCGGGAAAGGGCTAGGGTTTCGAGGGTGAGAAAGAGGGATAAATGAATCTGGGCCGTCCATTGCAGACCTGCGATCCGAGGGTTTTGCACCGGTCGATTCCGACCGTACGCTGGCGAATCGATGGTTGAGGAGTCTTGAAACGGGATCTTGACGCAATTTTAGAAACTGCAGGTTTTTTATTGCAAAAATAATGACATAGGAACTCCATACGGATAAGGGAGAGATATACGCGTGCCTCCTCTCTTAGGTAGATCCATCGAGAGGCTGGCAGCAGTAACAGTGCAGAAAGAAAAGCCAAAAGGGCGGGATATAGCTAGCTAGCTACCTAGAATCCTAGATACCTAAATGATCTAGTAATAATTCAGGTGTGATCACTAATACATCACTGGTCAACGCCTGCATATTGCCAGGTGGCTCGGCTAGTTGGCCAAGATGCATGCATGCATGCATGGCCACCGGGGAAAGACCTAGCAGGAGTATCCTCTACCATTGGTCGGATTTTGAAAAGAGAGTCAAAGAGTGTTTAAAATTACTAGGAGGGAAGTAGATAGTGGCCAACGATGCACCCCGATTGTATACGAAACGGCTTCTGTTGGTCCGCCGCTCGATTCGGGTGTGGATTGTTGTCGGCCGCGCCGGCCGGCGGCCAAAGCCCGGGGGCTCCAGTACTATCATCCATCGACTATCAGGGAAAGAGTATTGAATTGCATGCACCAAACAATTCACTTATAGTTCAACACCCCTACTCCCATGTAGACTCTCTCAAGTTTAAGACGTGGAATAGAAGTGAGCTATATTTTTTTAAATTGTGCCAGCCGTGTCTTGAACCAAAGACTCCTTGGCTCTGATACTCTATTGAGTCGCATTCAACAACCAGTTCACCCAAAAGTTTAAGCTTGAAGATGATAGGTAATTCACTTATACTTCAATACTTCCTTCACATGTAGTCTCTCTCAAACTTATAATGTAGAATATAAACTAACTATAATAATTATTATTAATTACAACAGCCGGTACTTTGCCAGAAAATACGGCCTGAAGATAGAAGAAGAGTATGTTCTACAGGTACCCCTTTATTTTATTCATGGTACGCTGATGCCCACGTCACATTTAGCTGATCTACCTGCATGCACAGACCCCATGCATTTCTTCCTCGAGGATGCAGCCCATTCCCTCCATTTAATTTCTACTCTACTCGATTGCTCCATCTGCTTTTTTTCCTTCCCATTTCCTTCCCCAATCCTGTCCATTAGCTCTAGCTTCCACGTTGAGTGAATTTAATCGAACCAATTACGTACATTCGCGCCTCTTCCAAAATCTTTAAGGTCGGTCCTTGTCCGAAGCGTAAGGAAAAACAAAGAAAGAAAGATAAAGCAGATAGGAGAGGAAAGGCACAAAAAGGAGGCCTGCTAGCTGAACAAGCGGTAAAAAAATAAAAAAAGGAAGTAAAAGATGGCAAAAGAAGAGAGAAAAGATAACTGTATTGTGCAGAGTCCCAAAAGAAAAGAAAAAGGATAACAGTATATATATATATACACACACACACAATTATCTGACTAAGCGTATAATAAGTATTCTACGCCCAGCCAGCCCACCGCGCGACCAGTCCAGATGGGACGCCCGTGTGCAATCCTCATACGGCCGGCCCATTAACTATAGTCGATAGGCTAGCAACGTCAGCACCCACGTGGGAACTCGATTCGACGATAATTGATAGAGTGCATGACAACAATTCGTGTATAAGGTTTACTGATAATTTTTAAAGATACGATTATACAAGCGGTAAATATTTTTATAACAGAGTAGTAAAATTATGTAGAGGTTGCAGTAAATCTCTTTTAGTGACACAATAAATATTTTTTTAGTAAATGCACAGAGAGGCTTTATTTACGAGAAATATATCATTCTCTAACCCTCATCATTACCAAGCTATCGGTGAAAACCGTTAATGAATCGGAGCTTCCAATCAAAATTTATTCTTAAAACAAGAGAAAGACACATTTGTGTACAAAACAAAGAACGTCTACTTGTATGTACTAGTTGGCTAAGGTGACAATAAAGTCATGTTGAGGTTGCAGTAAATATTTTTTAACAGAGCAGAAAAGTCATGTGGAAGTTGTTGTAAATATTTTTTGCAACAAAGCAATAAAGTCATGCGGAGGTTGCAGTAATTTTTTTGTAATAGAGCGATAAAGTCATGTGGAGGTTGTAGTAAACACTACTACAGAACAGACCTTTGGTCGAACTGCCAAATGGGCAATAGTCTCGGAGAAAATTGCGTCTGAGACAAAAAAGATCTTTCGTCCCGGTTGGTGACACCAACCGGACTAAAAGTCCCCGCCCAACGGCTCGGTGGCGGCTTTTGCAGAGGATTTTAGTCGGTTGGTGTTACCAACCGACTAATGTTAACCTTTAGTCCCTGCTGGTACTACAATCCGGACTAAATCTTTAGTCCCGGATTGTAGTACCAACTCGACTAAAGGTTGACATTTAGTCTCGGTTGGTAACACCAACCGACTAAATGTCCTTCTATTTAAACCCTGCTTTGGCGTTACACACAGAGCCGAACGCCGCGCCGCCGCCACCACCACCGCCGAGCCGCTCATTCACTCAACCGTATTCACCGGCGTGTTCGCGGTAAGCTCGATGCTAACCCTGCCGCCCATTATGAAAAATATGAAATGTAAAATTTGAATAATTTTTATATGTTATAAAATTGCCAATTAATTCATAAATGGAACTTTCATGATTTTTGTAGGCTACAATAAATTTCCAAAATCATGAAATTTGTTATTCCACTAAGTTACACTGTGAACAGTCCATATAAAAATTTTAAGACTATTTGGACAAAGTTGAATTTATACCTATTTTATGCTTATTTATTTAATTATTATTTCATGAATTTTGTAGGCTAAATTAATGATCCAAAAATTCTGAAAATTGTTTTGCCATCTAATTAGGCTATGAACTATCTGTACAAAAATGTTGGGATCAATCTGAAGACTTTTATTTTTCACCTTATTTAATAATTATTTAAATAAATGAAAAATGACTTTTACATGTGTTAGTTAGGTTAAGCTTTGAGGGGTGTTTGATGAGATAAGTCTTATCTTATCAGATCCAATCTCTTGGGTAAAAATAATAAATATTAATTTTGTTTTAATAAATAAGTTTAATATTTAATTATTAAGTAATTAGTTAATCTCTTAATTAGCTTAATCACTTAGTTATTGTTTGCCTTTTGGATTGATTGTTGACCTAGGGTCATTCACCCTTAATGACTTTGGGCAATTTAGTTAATTATTAATTATCATTTAACTTGATGTCCCTTCTCCTTAAGCTTGCTGTTTCGGCGTTCGTCACAGGAGCCGGAAGTCATTAAGGGCAAGGCGAAGCTCCTAGTGCAAACGCTGTCAAATAGTGCTGATTCTTTGAAAATTCAAAATAAATTCATCTTAATTTCAAAAATTCTAAAAATTTTGGGTAGCCTCTATCATGTGTACTATCCGGGAAAAATTTGAAACTTGAAATTTAATTATGTGATATGTCATATAATGCGACGATGACACGCCATTGGATGTACAATGCCGATCGCGCCCAAAGAGTTCATTGATGGCGTGCATTATTTCTTAAGAGTGGCCGAGGCAAACAAACGGGATGGTTTCATGTGTTTGTCCATGTGCCCTGTAAGAATTTGAAGGAATATTCTAGCTCAAGGAGTCTTCACTCACACTTGTTGAAGTCGGGTTTCATGCCAAACTATATTTGTTGGACCAAGCACGGAGAAACCAGGTTATAATGGAAGAAGGTGAAGAAGAACAATTGGACCCTAACGACATTATTGCTCAATACGGTGACTTCGATGATACTTGCAATGGGCGAAGTCAAGAAGAGGCAGGCGTAAGACACACTCGTGAAGATGATGCTCTTGGTGATGTCATTCGTGATGCACAAAGAGATTGCGAAAGTGAAAAGGAGAAGGCTAAGTTTGACCGCATGCTAGAGGATCACAAGAAATTACTATACCCGTCCGCCAAGATGGGCAAAAAGTTGGGTACAACACTGAGTTGCTACAATGGAAGGCATGAATGGTGTATCCGATAAGGCATTTGGGCAATTATCAAGATCCAAAAAGATGCTTCAAGCCTAACGAATTGCCCGCCACTACGCACGAAGCAAAACAGTCGCTCGCCTTTGGGATTAGAAATCCGTAAGATACATGCATGTCCTAATGATCGCATCTCGTATCGTGGCAAGGACTACGAATTTGGATGAATGCCCCGTATGCAAAGCGCCGCGGTATAAGATCAGCGAGATGACCTCGGCGATGTTGAGGGCGAAGAACGCCCCAGAAGAAAATCCTCGCCAAGGTTATGTGGTATGCTCCTATAATACCACGCTCAAACGTCTGCTCATAAACAAGGACCATGCAAAGTTGTCGCGATGGCACAAAGAAGACCGTAAGGTAGACAACATGTTGAGACACCTGCGATGGGTCCCAAAGGAGAGCAATAGATGAGAATTCTGAGTTTGCAGATGACGCAAGAAACCTAAGGTTCGCTTAAAATGCGGATGGTATGAATCCTTTTGGGGACGAGAGCACTAGTCATAGCACTTGGCCCATACTCTATGTATCTACAACCTTCCTCCATGGTTATGCATGAAGCGAAGTTCATTATGATGCGGTGCTCATCCAAGGCCCGAGGCAACCCGGCAACGACATCGATGTCTACCGAGGCCATTAGTTGAGGAACTCCACTTTTATGGAGCAAACCAGTGTACGTGTGTGGGATGAGTACAAACAGAACACTTCGACCGCGAGCATTGTTGTTCGTAATAATCAATGATTGGCCTGCTCTAAGTAATCTTTCAGACGACAAACAAGGGATACAATGCATGCACACAATGTTTTGATGACATTGACAAGATATATTTGAAAAATATCGAAAGGTCGTGTACCTTGGCCATCGCTGCTTTCTTCCTATGAATCACCAACTAAGAAAGAAAGGCAAGCATTTTAACGTAAGGCGAACACCGAACCAAGCCTCGCAACCGAATCGGGAGGATGTACTTGATATGGTCAAGGATGTGCAAGTAGTCTTTGAAAGGGACAAGGCAAATAACCTGCTCAAAGATGCTAAGGGACACGCACCCATGTGGAAGAAGAAGTCTATATTTTGGGAGCTACCCTATTGGCAAGTCCTAGAGGTCCGCAACGCGATCGACGTGATGCACCTGACAAAGAATCTTTGTGTGAACCTGCTAGGATTCATGGATGTGTATGGAAAGTCTAAGGATTCACTCGAAGCACGACAGGACTTGCAGCGCATGAAAGAACGAGACAACTCGCATCCAGAGAAGATGACGATGGACGCCATTACTTAAGACTCGCTAGCTTCACTCTTAGCAAAGAAGAGAAGGAAAGCATGTTTGAATGCCTAAACAAACATCAAGGTCCCATCCGGATTCTCCTCCAATATAAAGCGATAATAAATGTGCCGAGAAGAAATTCCTACACTTAAAGTCCCATGATCGCCACGTGCTTATGACGCAATTGCTTCCGGTTGCTTTAAGAGGAATTCTACCTCCACATGTATGTCCGCCACCGTGAAGCTATGTGCATTCCTCAATGCAATTTCTCAGAAGGCAATCAATCCAATGGAACTAGCTACTCTACAGAATGATGTGGTTCAATGTCTTGTCAGCTTTGAGTTGGTGTTCCCTCCATCCTTCTTTAATATCATGACACACCTCCTAGTTCACTGGTCAAGGAGATTAATATTCTCGGTCCCGTGTTCCTACACAACATGTTCCCTTTGAGAGGTTCATGGAGTCTCAAGAAATATGTTCACCAACAGTGCTCGGCGGAAGGAAGCATCGCCAAGGGCTACGGGACGAGGAGGTCATTGAGTTCTGTGTTGACTTCATTCCCGACCTTGACCCGATTGGTGTTCCTGAATCGCGACACGAGGGGAGACTTAGTGGAAAGGGAACACTAGGGAAGAAAACATATATCGGTACGGGGGACGATTATTTCAATAAAGCGCACTACACAGTTCTTCAAAACTCCTCCGTGGTGGAGCCGTATGTCGAGGTACACAAGGAGTTCCTACGATCCCAGTTTCAAGGGAAGAATGAAGCTTGGATTAGGCGTCATCACATGGAAACTTTCAATGGTTGGTTGCGAAAAGAATGTCGTGGTGATGACAATATTGATGAGCAAGCAGTATTTGTTGGCTAGGCAACCATCGTGGCACATCCTCACGCATAAAGGGTACGAGATAAATGGAAATACATTTTACATCGTAGCCCAAGATAAAAGGAGCACGAACCAAAACGAAGGTGTCCGCGAGATGCCATGCACCCAAATGGAAAGAGGCAAACATATTATGGCCGCATAGAGGAGATTTGGGAACTAGACTACGACCTAATTTTAAAGTCCCTTTGTTCCAAAGTGCAATGGGTGAAGATGACCGAGGCGGGTAACAATGACAAGGAGTATGGAATGACAACAAGGACCTCAACAATATTGGGTACAAAGACGAACCATTCGTCCTGTCACGATGTGAATCGGTGTTCTATGTGAAAGACATGTCTACAAAACCCAAGAGAGGGAAAACGACGACAAATCAACCAATGAGCTAAAACGCCACATAGTTCTTTCAGGAAAAGAAACATCGTGGGAATTGAGGACAAGTCGACAAGTCAAGATTATGAAAGGGATGACCGAATCCCGCCCTTCAAAGTGACCAAAGACCCAAGCATCTGCTAAATGCCGAGGACACTCCATGGTTACGGCATGATCATAACCAAGGGTCATACGTCAAGAAGAAGTTCACCATCGTGCCCGCTTGATATATAGTGATGTTTAATAAATAGTGTGTATTAGAGATTTTATGTAATAATTGTAACTTGGATGTTTCTATCATATTTTCTTGTTTTTATCGCTTCAAATGAAATTCCTATTCGATAAAAGGACACATTTAGCAAGTATTTATGCCTTCAAATGAAATTCCCGACTTGTGGTTTGAGCCCTTCATTTTGTTTATAGTTGGCTCTTCACTTCCCAACTTGTGGTCACTATAAAAGTCGCTTGAAATGTCAATAAGATAAAAGGAAATGCAACTATTATTTTTAAAAATTTATGCCTAGTATTTAATTTACTATGCATTTAACAAGAATTAGCATATTTATACAAATAAACTTAATACAAAACCCAAACTCAGAAAATCGTGGCGGGGCGGGACCTTTAGTCCCGGTCCAGACACGCTTGACTAAAGGTCACACACCGGACTAAAGGTTCTCTGGAAAATATGTCCACAAGAAGACCTTTAGTCCCGGCCGAACACCACCCGGACTAAAGGTCCGACCTTTAGTCCCGGTCCAGACACCACCCGGACTAAAGGTCTTTAGTCCCGTTGGTATACCACCCGGGACTAAAGGTCCCCTCGATACTTAAGCAACAAAGGCTTCTTCCTTCTTCCACCCCTTCCGTCTCCCTCGCCGTCTCCTCGCGGGCTTAAATCGTCGGCTCCGCTCCTTCGCCGCCCGGCCTCCTCCTTCCTCCGTGGCGCCCTCCCGCCACCACCTCCACTCGGCCTCCTCCTCCGCTGCTCCAGCTCGCCCGGCCTCTCCTCCTTCACCGGATCCGCCGCCGCCTCTTCTCCTCTCGTAAGTCCAAGCGCCGCCGCCGAGCTTCGCCTTCGCCCGTCTTGCCCCATTTGCCGCCCGGCTCCCGCCTCTCAGTCGCCGCCGCTAAGCTCCTCCCGCACGCCTGTGGCTTCATCGCCGGCCTCCCTAAGACCCCCTCCACCGGCCGGTGAGCCTCCCCCTTCTCCCGTGCCTAGCTTTCTCCCTCTCTTTTCCTCCCTGCCACGCCCACCCGCCGCCTGCACCCGAGCTCCCACGATGCCCGGTTGGACCGGCTGCCCCACCTCGAGAACTGCCCACTCAACCCCGGCCCCAGCCTCCCTTTCCCTCTCTAATCAGTATTGTGATTAGTAGGGATTGAAGTAATATGACATTTGCAGAGATCTTGTATATATTGAATCATATGTGTTTGTTCTTCGATTGATTATTGAACAATAGTTGTTGTCAGTGATTAAGATGAATTGTTGTGATGGTTGTATGTGATTACTGAGCATCAATTTGGCAAATGAATGTAGTATGTTGCAAGTAGCATTTTGCTTAATCGTGTGTGATCCGAAATTGAATATTTGTGTAGTAAGAGGTGTTCTGTCATTTTGAAATGTGTGGGTTATGTCATCTTGGAATTCCCGTCAATTAAGTTGTTGTGTCGTAGAAGTTGCGATCAATTATCATTTGTCCATTTCGTTTGTCAACATTTGATTCGTAGTTACCTTCCCGGATCATAGTGGTAGCATTGAGGTTGCAATCGATCCAACGATTAGGAATTTTTGCAATAAGATCAATCGTTTTGCTGGTAGTAAGATTGATTCTTTTGTCGATGCATGTCACGAACCGCACGCCACTTGATGCGAAATCATAACCCGATCACGAACCGTTCTAACGTCCTACACATATATTTGCAGAAATGGCCGACCCGAATGACAACATGGACGATGCCATGATGGATATTATCAACAATGACGCCTTACAAGGTGCCCAATTCGAAGGTGATGACAACAATCAAGAAGTAGATGACGGGAGTCAGTACTTTGCCGATTATGAAGATGAGCAAGACAATGTCAAGCGAGGTCTATCTACAATCTCTTATGTATACATGAAATTCGAATAATTTCATTTGTCGATAAATATATTTATTTAAATCTTTGTGTTTCTACATTCGTAGCCCTCGGATCGACGACAACAACGGGAAGAGTAGAAATGTACGAGGCCCAAGAAGCCGTTGGAGGGTCGGTTCATTCTCTCGAATTCGAGGAGGATACAGCAAAGTACTTGGACCACATGCACGTAAATTTGTCACCACGTGGGTACCTTGTAAGGGACAGATCCCGATCAATGCTCGTGAATGGAAGCAAAAGAAAGTTGCTCCTCATATTAGTTTTGTCTCGATCGTGACAAGGCACTAGTTTGGCAAGATGTCCTTCAACATTTCGCTCGTCTGTAAGATGAAGCTTTGAAGGAGAGAGTTAGGAACTGGCTATGAAGAAGATGGCCACACAATTCCAAAGGTTGGAAGAAGAAATTGTACAACACATTTATCAGAAGAACTCGACGCCAGATTTCAACACTAAGGCCTACGCTGTTGAGGCCGCTTTTGGGATGAGTTTGTACGCTCAAGACATCGGAAGAGGGTGAGGCACGGGTGAGAAGGAACCAATGAATGCCCGACAAAAGCAATACCACCATCACTTGGGATCAGGTGGCTATAGGAGTGCCATTCCTAAGTGGGAAAGAATGGAACGGGAGATTCTTGCCAAGGGGATCGAACCAGAATCAATCAACTGGCCTGAGCGCGCCAAGTATTGGTTTTTCGGTCATGGGGGAAGCCTGGACCTAGAGACCGGAAAGATAGTGTATGGCGCAAAACTCCAAAGAGCAGCAGAAAGATTTGCTTATGCTCGAGGCTTGGCTGAGAGTGGCAGTGGCACCAACAGAGATAAGGATGAGCCGACATACGCAAGAGTCTTGAACACGGTGGGCGAACAAGAGGCTATGGGGAGGTGTCGTGGGAGCATGCCTTCCCTAAAGACAAAGCCACCTATAGAAGCCGCCAGAGAAAGAAGTACGAGGAGGCAGAGCGGATGCGCAGGATGGAGGAAATGGTTCTTGAGTCACGGGAAGTGGCTCGTGAAGCAGTAGAGCGAGAAAAAGCACTTGAAGCCAAAATGAATGAGGAAATCAAAAGGCAAGTGCAGATAGCAGTAAGTTCCATCCAAATGCAAACTGCATCAGAGCCGGGAGTCAACATCAGCCCCCCTAATCAGTTGAAAAGCAGTTGCGCTTCCACGGAGGTGCCAGTGATTCAAGATGACGCAGGGCTGCGCTTCCCCGTGGATGACATCACCGATCCTCTCACGACATGTGAGCTGCACATTCCAGAGGGGAATGCCACACTCATGGTGGCTATCGGTGTTGTATCTCGTGACGACCCTACGAAGACACCAAGATGCCATGGGGCATTAATACCTCCGGATATGCTAGCGCCTCGGTGGATAGAGTAGTGAAAGGTAATAGCAATGTGCCTCTTGACATTGAAGGAGGTGATGGGGAGAAGACTTTAGGAGAAGCGGAGAAGACATTCATATGTTGGCGCAAGCGCTATATCATTATTCCTAGGGCGTCACCTCCTCCTCCTCAACAACCTAACCCTAGGTGCGGATGAAAGTGAACGAAACATTTTTTCACTAATTATGTATTGGCTTAAATAACGGTTTACTCATACCACGTTGTTTTCACAGAACCTCCCCAACCTAAGTCCAATTATCCATTCACCACCGGTCACGTGTTGCGGGAAATGACAATGAAGTGGAAGACACTACCGCATCCCCACCGCCCCATCGCCTCCACGGCGGGCTCCAATGCCGACACCGCCGCCCCATCGCCTCCACGGCGGGCTCCAACGCCGCCATCGCCCCATCGCCTCCACGGCGGGCTCCAACGCCGCCATCGCCGCTCCATCGCTTCCACGGCGGGCTCCAACGCCGACACCGCCGCTCCATCGCCTCCACGGCGGGCTCCAACGCCGCCACGCCCCATCGCCTCCACGCGCGGCTCCAACGCCGACACCGCCGCCCGCCAAAGAAGAGGCGCACCCCACAACGGCGTCGGCCCCACCTCCGCCAAGAAGAAAGCCTCGTGGAGAACACCACTATTTCTAAGACGATGAAACTTTCCTATGAGAAGACCGCTGCAGAAATAGATGCTTCATGAAAAAAGATGTGGGCGGTTTCTTCGCGAAAGTCAAGGCTAAAAGTGAAGCGGCGAAACCAGAAGCCGTGCTTCTTCGACGCCCGTAAGTTCTAAGGCAAAGGGTGGACGCCACGAGTAAAAGTTACGCCATGCTCGTAAGGATTCGCCACTATCGGACTATGACCGCACTCTCACCAAGTCAATTGAGGAGGCGAAGAAGAAAGAGAAGAGAGCACGGAAGGGTGTTGCACACTCGGGAACAATCACAACAATCGCTGCCCCGCTAGTTATTGGGAATGAATATGGTTCAAACACGAACGTGCTAAAACAGATATCCGAAATGTGCATTTGGATCAACTTGATGAATTTTTCGCGAAATCGGTCTAAGCATTTCCCAAATGCTCGTGAGCACACATCAAAAGTGCTCGGAAGTTGATCATTGGAAGAAGGAATATGTATATGGCAAGAGTCTATACAACCTGAGAAGCTCATGGAACTTAGACGCAAATGTACTTGTTAAACAAGTGGTACATGGCGGCGTGTCGCAGTAAAAGCGGATGACTATATTTGCGCTAAAATTAGAAACCATCATTACTTAGTGGCGATGACATTATAATGGTTCGATTTAATGAGTTACACCACTATGCCATATGAACGCTCTAGACAAATCTCTCATCACCGCTTTTGTGCATGACGTGATTCTTTCTTTTAATAATCTCACTCTAGCATATGTATATGTATAAGTAATTATCCTCACACTAGCTAGCATGTCTATACATATGCAGAGACATGATGAGAGACCTCACACGTAAAACGACAAGAACATTGGTTTCGTTGATCCATATATCGTATTCAAGGACCCAAACACTCCCTACGATCAATGGAGACCTCAAGCGGAGAGGAATTTCCTGAGGTTCTTGATCAACCAAAAGAACAAAAGATTTATACTCTTCCCCTACAACTTTGGGTGAGTGTTGTTATCGTGTGCATATTTTACTTTACTTACTCAATCCAACATAAAGATATATATGTTGACTCTATAAACAAATGCAGCTTTCATCGATATCGATTGTCTTGATCTCTCCGACGGTCATTTGCTAATCTATGACTCGTTGAAAAACCGCAGAAGATTACCAAGATATGATAGACATTATCCGGGTAACTTTGATCTTTAAATATTTATTCCTGCTCTTTAACTCTGCAATAGTTAATTAACGATCCAATTATTGGGCAGGGTTTGGGCTTGGTTTGTTCAGCTACACCGTCCGGATCCGAAGCGCCACTTCACGATCCACACCGATCGGATGTAAGTTGTACTAGCTCCCGCATCTTTACCTTATCATGCTTCACTCACGCGCGGGATGACGCGAGTAATCTTTTATATCGTCACAGTGGGTTCTCTGGCGGACCACCGGACAACAATTTGTGTGGATACTACGTTTGCGAGTTCCTCACGGTGTATGCAAAAGAACCCATCTACAGATCACGTAAAGTACGTAACAAGTATATATAATAAATCCATTTTATTTATTTGTTGCTATTAAATAAATCTTATGTATATTAATACTTCTTTCGTTTAATGCAAATTGAAGGAGATATGGTTGAAGGAGCAGTGTTGGATATGGACCGCCTCAAAGGAATTCAAGAGACAATCGCAGATTTCTTAATGAGCATGTCCTCAAGCCCGACACCGAGTTCTACTTTAACCAGATGAACAATTGAAGCCAAACCGGATTTAACATTTGTATGACATTTAAGTGGAGGACAACATTTGTGTTGTAAATACCAAGGATGCATGAATAATGTTGTAAATTTTATGCATATATATATATATATATTATACATATATATAGCTCCATAATATATATAGTTTCATACTTTATTTGTGTGTAATAATGTTCCAAACTAAATTATATGTGGGCGTATACATATATTAGCAGCGAAGAATACGCATTTGAAAACCTAATGTAATTGTAAAACCAAAATCAATAATGAATTGAAATGGAAACAAAAAAGAAAAAAAAACCTTTAGTCCCGGTTGGTAATACCAACCGGGATTAAAAGGGCCAGCCCCGTGGCCCAGCCCAGCGGACCTTTTAGTCCCGGTTGGTATTACCAACCGGTACTAAAGGTCGGCCTTTAGTCCCGGGCCTGAGACCCAGGATTAAAGGTGAGACATTTAGTCCCGATTTCCTAGTCCCGGCTCTATAACCGGGACTAGAGGCCCTTTAGGCTCGGGACCAAAGGTCTGTTCTGTAGTAGTGAAATCTCTTTTACTGATAAAGTAAATATTTTTAGTAAACACACACAAATGTTTTTATTTGCAGGGCTTATATTATTATGTTACCCTCCTCGTCACCAAGCTACCGATGAAAATCATTCAGTAAATCGGAGCTTCCAATCAAAAGTTATTCCTAAAATAAGGGAAGAAACATTCAAATACAAAACAAGGAATTGATTGTTTGCTAGTTGGTTGTCTACTCGTCTGTACTAGTTGGCTAAGATGACAGTAAAGTTATGTGAAGGTTGTAGTAAATCTCTTTTAGTGACGCAGTAAATACTTTTTAGTAAACGCGTAGAGAGGTTTTTATTTGCTAGACTTATATCATTCTGTTACCCTCGTCGTCACCACTAGTACAAAATAGGCTATCCTGGACGCTTCATCACAGATGGTTTCTTTGGAACCATCTGTGATAATTATGTATCACAGGCTGTCTGTAAATAGAACCGTCTGTGATAATTCACAGACGGTTCTTAATCATAACCGTATGTGAAAATCGCATACATCACAGATGGTTATTAAATAAAACCGCCTATAAATGATTATAGAAGGTTCTCAATAATAACCATCTGTGATAGTGCAAACTTCACAGACGGCTCTCAATAATAACCATATGTGATAAACTTTCCTGCCTACTTAACAAATATGTCATAAATTACAACAATGATACATGCACACACAATCTTCTCCAGCTACTTGATATGGTCCAAAATGCGCTCCATCTTCAACTCTAGCATGCTCTAGATATATAATTATCACAGACGGTTTATAAATGAAACCGTATGTGGTGTTTATCACAGACGGTTATTAACAAGAACCGTCTTTGATAATCATTTTTTTATCATCCACGCAACATGAAGAGTATGAGACAGCAGCCACGCCAACAATCAAACCTGCAGTTCAGGAAGTATGGTTGCCAACAGATCGCATGAAGAGGCTATTTCGCTGGTATTCCTCCAGACATAACTGCAGGCTTCAAAGGTGCCCAAGCAGCATGAGGAGGAGGATTCTACATGCTGCGTGGCACATCCGAGGCCTGTAGTTGTGTCTGGAGGAATGCTAGCGAAATAGCCTAGCCTCTTTATGCGCTTTTCTGGTAGCCATGCTTCTTGAACTTGCAGGATTCATCGATGAAGTTGGCGTGACTGTTTTGAAGAAGACGACGAGTACACCTAAGAAAGCAACTAAGCCCACCACAAAGTATGATTTTTTGGGGGTCGTCCATGCAGCATGAGGTGGTGAGATAGTAGCCATGGCCTACTTCATCGAACCTGACATACTCTCCTGGCAGACATGCTTCTTAAACTTGCAGGGGCTTCTTAAATATAACAGTCCGCGATATGCTCACTTATCGCAGACGATCCTGAAATAAAATCGTTTGTGATTGCTTACGACCACTACCTGGTGCTAAGCATATCACAGACGGTTCTATTCCAGGATCGTCTACGATAACGAGCATATCATAGACGATTATATTTAAGAACCGTTTGTGATATGATCGCTTATCACAGACGGTTAATTCTTTTAGAGAACATGCTGTGATATACATTTATAAATAGGGGCCCCGCTAGGGTTTGGGTCCTTACTCCTCAGAGCTACTTTCCGGGTTTGCGTTATTACTATTCAGAGCCCCCTTGCCGGCGTCATCCCTCTGTGACCTCTGATCGACCCCCTCCCCGCGCCGGCGTCATCCCTCTGGGACCCCCGACCTCCCTCCTTGCCGGCGTCATCCCTCTGTGACCTCGACGCCGCTCCCCCAGACCTCAACGATGCCTCGCTCCCCCAACCTCGACTACCTTTTCGTCCACGCCTCCCGTCAAGGTACGATCACCGCTTTGGATTGTGCTAGAAGAAGTTTCAAATTGTGCTATTTTGATTGACTCTAGCTCACGCTGTGAGATATTTCTTTGTTAATCTTGCGAGACAGCAAGTAAACGAGATGGCGTCAGCACCGTCTTCCCCGCCATCATCGACGAAGTCGAATGCGTCAGGATCTCTGAGGAAAGTGGTACCAAAACGACATGTTAGAGGAATATCAAAAATGCCTGTGGGCCAAATGACCATCACAGTTGTCAGTCCCTCTGGGGTCTCTCTGCTTCCCAGAAAGCAACGGGGGCATTCTGGACCACCTGTGGTATACTTGCAAGAGAACGGGTCCCCATCACTACACAGAAATAGAAGGATGTGATGGATGAAGAGAAAGTACAACTGTGGACTAAAATTACAACGTCGTTCGAGAACCCACCAGAATTCTCCGAACTCGTGCACGGCATGCGTTCCTCGCGATGACACACGCTTGGAAGACCTTCAAGAGCAAGCTTATCACGGAGTACGTGAACAAGGATCAGACGCCCTGGACAAAGTATAGTTTTGTGTCATCGGATACATGGGACGCCTTTGTGCAGATGAAGACAACAGACGAATTTCAGCAACAAAGTACCACGCACAAGGCTATCCAGGCACAAAACATTCACCTCGCAGACTCAGCACCGCTGGGTACGCGGGAAAAATCCCAGAATGGATGCGTGTGGACGATCTGGCAATCCAGTCGGAGGTCTCCCCGCCATTTGCCAAGATCACAGACGAGCGCGTCCAAACCCAGTAGATGAGGGAGTGTGCTAACGGATGGTAAGATATGTCGAACTGCCTAGTTTTTAATACGTCCATAACTTCGTAGGGTCTAATATAACATGATGGTCTCTTGCAGCAAACATTGAGTACCAAATCATCCCAAGGCTCCTTCGAACCAGTTAGGGAGGAGGACACACTATCCACGGCGCTGGAAAACAAGGAGCTCCTGGGTCGCACTCGGGACCTTGGGGTTTATGTACCTTGGAAGCATAGATTCCCACACGACTCTGAGGCGTATAGGAGTCGGAAGAGATCCAAGGCCGAGTGCGATGAATAGTGGAAAGCAGGGTTTAAAGAATAGATTACTGCACAATTTCAAGCATAGATAACAGCATTGCAGGAATAAATGAATCAAATCCTCAACCGGTTGCAAGACGCCCCTGTGATTTTGGTATCCAGTACCCCTCAACATCGGAGTAGCATTGCGTCCATGCCTGCACTTCTTGAACTTGGTGACCCCTAATTACCTATTGACCTCATCCAGGTAATGTACATCTCTGGGATGCTCTAAAAATAGACCTGCAAAATGCCTTAGCTAATTGTGTATCATTTTGTAGGTACCCACGCCCTACAGGCTCCAAGTGTTGGTTGGGTCCATTCATGTTGAGGCTGGGCGGTGGGTGGTGTTTCCATGCCACCAATAGATAGTGATGCACGGTGCCCAACTGGCGCAGGGTTACGCCAAGGTCCAAGTGGACATGGTACATGATAATTTGATATTCATCCAGCTAGAGAAGCGCCTGAACGAAGACATCATAACACTAGGGGATGCTGTGCACACTTTTGTCTAGTGGTCCAAGAGGGACGTCGCCCTGGACCCTACAGTGCCACTTTAGAAGCCTCTGTGGAGATGGTACTAAAGAAATAAAAAAAGGTTGTTGAGTTGTCTTCTAGGAAGACAACTAGCATGCGAGACGCAATGCCAAATCGAAGAAGACTAAGGCGCCTCACAAGCCCGGGACATTCTCCCTCGAAATGTCGTTGGTCTCCGACACAACATTGCACAACTTTGGTTTAGCTTGCCAGACTTTGCATGACTGGTATATGCGGCAGACCGATGAGGCGAGGGAAGACCGACCTACCAGATTTACTATCAGCTAAAATGAGAACCATTTCCACCACAAGTCAGGCTACTTCGTCGTGTGCTCCGAAGACTTATTTGATCTATTCAACCGCTCGACGCTCTCGACGACTCACTTCTACGATGCTGGACACTGCAAGTGTGTACAATCAAGTTCTACATTCATGCAATACCGATAAATATCATAACTCATTGCTTATGTATGGATACATGATGTAACAGTGCCGACGATGGCGACAACCGGTGGGTTTCCTCGACCCATATTTGATCTCAGAGCAATGCATCCGCGAAGACGCAAACTGCGTCGAGAAGTACATAATGAAAGGATTGCATACTCATAACGACAAGGACTACACACTGGTGCCCTACAATTAGGGGTGAGTGCTTCGCTACTTGCTATACAAATTTCACTTGTTCTTTATACGCAACACGAACTTAGGTTTAATGACTAAAGCGACATATATGAGTAGGTGGCACTGGGTCCTTCTAGTCATTGTACCAAATTGGAACAAGGTAATATACCTTGATTCTCTAATCAATAACAAGTACAACTTCACCCTTGTGCAAAAAGTACTCGACCGGTATGCTCATTTCCTCCATACGTAACTCCATTGTAGTCTTCGTTCATTGGAAATGTCCAAGGATAAATTTTTGGAATCACGTAGCTCGTTTAGCGCCTGTGTTGCCAAGGGAGGGACACACAATGAACCTGATGCTAAACTGCGACACAAGACGCAATTTTCGGTACCTGCTCACACTTCGTAACCTGGCCTCTCGAACTGACTATACATATATCCTATGTCACACTTCTATTTTGCAGTGCCACCAGCAACTACGTCAAGACAACATATGTGCATTGTATATTTGTCGTCATATGCTGGAAATCACGAGTGCTAAGCCGAAGGATCCAGAGGTCAATCTCTTAATAATTGTTTCATAATTATGAATTTACATATATATGCTTACTACTTTACTCTTGCTAGCATCAGGGCATGAAAATATCATAAAGTAGCTTCGATCTAGACTTACTCGTGGAAGTTCGAGGACGGCTCGCCACCTTCAGAACAAGGGAGATCATTAAAGAGAATGGAGAGTTTTACCCCGGCAACTCTGATTTATTATAATTCGCTTTGAGTTGTAATCAAATCACTTTGTAATTAGATCATTCAAGTGAATTTGTAATTGATATTGAGTTTGTAAATTACTTTGAGTTGTTCTATATCAAATCAATTGTGATATATCTATTTTCTGCTAGCTTATTTTCAAAGGGCATGGCAAATATTACCTGAGGCTAGCCAAAAAATTAAAATATATTTAGGTATAGAACGAATTATCACAAAAGGTTTTGTGAAATAAATCGTCTGTGAATGATACTCACAGACGACTACTACTAACAGCCATCTGTGACATATATACAATCACAGACGGCTACTACTAGCACCTGTCTATGATATGTATCCAATCACAGACGGCTACCACCAACAACTGTCTGCGATATGTCACATATCGCAGACGGCTACTATCAAAAACCGTCTGTGATATCCTATATATCACAGACGCTTTTTTTGTAGAAAATATCTGTGATAGTAGACCTTCACAGATGGTTTCAATACAAATAGTCTGTGATATCCCACATATCACAGACGATTTTTATAGGAAACTGTTTGTGACAGTAGGCCTTCACAAACAGTTTCTATTAAAAACCGTTTGTGATATGTGAGATATCACAGATGATTTTTTGTTAAAACCATCACAAACCGTCTGTGATATCCGCCTGTTATTACAGACACATAGATTCAAACGGTTCAAAAACCATTTGTGATGACAGTTTGGAGCTATCTATGATGACCCTCTCTGTAGTAGTGGGGCGAAGAAGAGGAATGTTCAGTACACGCCACCAGCTGATTCATGGGGATGAATCAGAAGAGGACGATGCTGACGGCAGTCTCCCCGTAGGGTCAAATGATAGCGATGCGTGTTGAATAGCCATATTCTTTACTTACATTTCAGAAGACTGTTTACTGCATTGTCATATGTCTGCTACTGTGGTGCGTCTGCTAACTGGAAAATGGAGCTTGCTATTCGACTCATCATGCATGTTTTACTGTATATTCGAACTCTCTTACTACAATATAACGTGGTATTACCGCTTGTCTTTACTGTGTTGTGATCATAATCTATTAGTCTTCTGAATATTGGTTACTGCTATTTTTTGCAGATAAAAGAACGCAACAATCAATTGGTCATCTTTGCTCTACTAATATGTGGTAGTTGTTTTACTGTATGATGCCAATAAGGTTACATATGCCGGCGCCGGGGAGGACCTACCGAGGAGCCAAGGAGGAGGGGCGCGAGACGGGCGCGCGCTTAGGCGCCGGGAGGACTCCGCCGAGGAGGCGGGCGGAGGAGGGCGCAGACGGGCGCACTGCGCTAGGCGCCGGGAGGAGGAAGGCGGGCGGAGGAGGGAGCCAGGGAGGAGGGAGCCGGGAGGCGGGAGGCGGGAGGAGGGAGCCGAGCACGCGGTGCGGGAGGAGGGAGCCGGGAGGAGGGAGGCGGGCCGAGGAGGGAGGCGGGAGGAGGGAGCCGGGAGGAGGGAGGCGCGGGAGGAGGGAGGGGAGGCGCGGGAGGGGGAGGCGGAGGAGGGAGCCGGAGGCGGGGCGGAGGAGGGAGGCGGGAGGAGGGAGCCGGGAGGAGGGAGGCGGGCGGAGGAGGGCAGCGGGAGGAGGAGGAAGGAGTGGAGGCGGCGGGAAGGGGAAGGGAAGGGTTAGGGCGCGGGGGGAAAAAGCAGGCGCGGGGAAGCAGCGCCGGGAAAAAACGGGCGCGGGACGGTCTTTTCGCTCCCGAGTGAGTGTTTTAATTTTAAAACACTCGGGAAAAATTGTTATTTCCCGAGTGTTTAGTAGAACACTCGGTAAAATTATTTGTACCGAGTGCTTATAGCGCTTACCGAGTGTCTTATGAAACACTCGGGACATGCCCGAGTGTTTCCATATAGACACTCGGTAAAAATATAGACACTCGGGAAACAAGCAGTTTCTGGTAGTGGTAGATTTTGTATATTGAATTATTGCATGTGTAAAAAAAGACTTTACTTTTAAATCGTACACTGTCGCTCCCGTCTCCCCGATGCATTTCTTCGTCTCCACCCCAGATGTCTTATAAATATAACATATCATCAGCTTGTGTAACGTTGAGTACGCACAACGCCCCAAATCCTTCCCCAGTAAAAATCCAAAAAAAAGCGTTGAACACAAACAAAAAGGAACAAAAATGACCCCAAACACTTCTTCTGATCCCTTGTAAACGATAGTTCTATCCTACCTATCACTCGTATACGATCAGCTATCTGGGCGGGACCTGATCAAGGTTGAGGACCATGATTATGTTCGCAAGTTCCTCCGTGCTCCTCCCCTGTGTCTACAAGAGAGGGTAGCTGCAATGATCTGCACGCTGCGTCTCCTGCTCAGTCGGACCAATATCCTTGTGCCCGACATTTAGCAAACCAACCTCATTCTGGAGATCGTGCTCACGAGCTATGTGGATCGTGTCAAGGCATCCATCTAGAGGCTCAAGGACTACGTCGGTAGGCAAAACGAAAGAATTTACGATGCCGAGACCGTGGAAGAGACGAACGTCCTCATCTGGACTATCATCGACACACTTCCTTCGCTCGCTCGCCGCCGCGAAGGAGTCGGTAGAGGTATATCTCCACTATTCCCAGGTCCAGCCCTCGGCGAACTCCACGAGTCACTACTACAAAACATGCTATACTAGACACCCCGTCTGTGATAAAATTATCACAGACGGTTCTTCGTTAACCGTCTATGATAAATAAGTATCACAGACGGTTCTTTATACGAACCGTCTGTGATACTTCACAGACGGTTCTTTATATGAACCGTCTATGATAATTCACAGACGGTTCGTATAAAGAACCATCTGTGATACTTATTTATCACAGACGGTTCTTTACAAGAACCATCTGTGATACAAGCACTATAAGTAGATGCTCCCGACAGGCCCCCTTTCCATTCGATTTGAGGCGTCGCCACCCTGCTGCTGCTGCCTCCTCCCTCCTCCCTATTGGCCACCTCTGCTTCTTCTGCCTCCTCCCCGTTTTGTAGTGTTACCCCGCCTCCTCCTCCCCATTGCGGCACCTCTGTGCCTCCTCCCACATTGCGCCACCTTGGAGAGAAGGGTAATGATCTGTAACCCTTTATTTTTGCTCTAGACTAATCACTAATGTGTAACGATCCGTAACCCTTTATATTTGCTTTAGACTAATCACTAACGTGTTTGGTCATTATGAAGGGTACTTGCGGTTTATTAATATAATTTAACACTAATTAATTTGTTACGTGCGTATACGTGTAGATGGACCGAAACTGGATGTACATTGAGAACCGTGTGAGTGAAGAGTATATTAATGGCGTGTTTGCTTTTAGAAGAGCCACGAGCGGGATATGTTGAAGAAGGGGATAAAATTTATGTCTTGTCCATGCATTGATTGCGGTAATATGAAAATGTTTAACAACCCGCATGATCGAAGCTCACTTAATACGAAGGGTTTCAAAAAGGATATACATGTTGGAGCGATCACGGTGAAGAGCGATTATCTGGAACTCGATAATGACGACATCGTTGAGGAAGTCAACGATATGCGTGGTATGGAATGTGCTTTTGATGAGGATAGGTCGCATGATGACAATCGGATCGGATGCTACGCGATGCGTAAGGAACTACGGTGAGAGAGTTTTATAAATTCGAGGGCTTAATGGAGGACTCGGAAACCTTTGTTCCTGGGGCCGTAAGCGGAATACACAAGGTTGTCAACCGTGCTCGAACCGCTGAAATTGAAGGTAAGCAATGGTTGGTCCGACAAGAGTTTTACGGCGTTGTTAGGTCTCTTAGCTAACATCCTTCCAGAGGGAAACGTGTTGCCCAGCACGACCTACCAAGTTAGGAAGGTTATTTGTCCATTGGGAATGGAAGTAGAAGGAATACATGCATGTCCGAACGATTGTATCCTCTACCTTAAAGAGTATGCAGACATGCATGTATGTCCCGTGTATACAAGCGTAAGAATACTGCTAAGGCGAAGCAAGGACCTCCTGCTAAGATGTTGTGGTATCTGCCTGTGATCCCACGTTTGAAGCGTTTATTTGCGAACCGAAAGGAGGCAAGATTGATGCGTTGGCACTCAGAGGAGCGTAAGAAAGATGGGAAGCTCGGACACCTGCGATTACGCCCGGTGGAGAAACTTCGATCGGAGCTTGAAGAGTTCGGTCGCGAACCGAGGAACATAAGGTTAGGGTTGAGTACGGACGGAATGAATCCTTTCGGTAACATGAGCAGCCGACATAGCACCTGGCCCGTGAATCTATGTATGTACAACCTTCTTCCTTGGCTGTGTATGAAGCGAAAATACATTTTGATGTCACTACTTATCCAAGGGCCGAAGCAACCTGGGAACGATATTGATGTGTACCTAGCACGATTGCTGGAAGATCTCTAATATTGATGTTAATGCAGACTTGTTAGAGTTATCAGCTTGTTGAGAATATCATCTTTGAAACCTTGTTGGAAATACACACAAATGGGCAAATGTGTTTTGTCATTTGAGCAAAGTTAAAAGTGCATTGCTTCTGTGGCCTGGCGGTCTGACCGACAATTAGTTGTGTTTCTAGCGGGCAATGCACTGCATGAGAAATTCTGGAAAATTCATACATATCACTGTAAAAAGTTTAGAATTTTTGGAGCTGTGGAGCTACCTCTGGAAATTCCCAAATCATCTCAAGCTTTCAATTGATCAACATATCAACATATCACAGATGGTTCTAGTAATGAACCGTCTGTGATATCAACATATCACAGACGGTTCAGTTACATAACCGTCTGTGATATTAAAATTAGGGTTTCTCTGTTAAGTCATCACAAACGGTTTCATAATAGAACCGTCTGTGATATTAAAATTAGGGTCCGAACGGCCTATCGAATCTCGACCGTTCATTTGGCATCACAGGGCTAAGATTCGCGGCGCGTTTCGGACGGTCCGAACAGCCCACTAAATACGAGCCGTCGATTATACATCCAACGATGCAAAGCGATCCAAGTAATCTGGCGTCTAAAGCGGGCGTCGAGCGTTTGAATGAAGGTGGGCCGTTGATCTAAAGATAGGCGGCTCACGCAAAAAAAGAACTTCGGACGATGCAGCGTTCCAATGCATCTCGCCCGTTCGTTGAGATCGACGGCTCTACATATGTGTGTGTTCATTCACATCACGAGCGGGTCTATTAATGAACCGTCTATGATATCAACATATCACGACGGTTCGGTTACATAGCCGCCTCGTGATATTAAAATTAGGTTTCTGTTAAGTCAACACGCAGCGGTTTCATAATAGAACCGCTCGTGATATTAAAATTAGGGTCGAGCGGCCTATCGAATCTTGATCGTTCATTTGGCATCGCGGGCTAAGATTCAAGGCGCTTTGAGCAGTCGAACGACCCACTAAACCGAGCCGTCGATTATACATCCAGCGATGCAAAGCGATCCAAGTTATACGGCGTGCGAAGCGGGTGGTCGAGCGTTTGAATGAAGGTGTGCGTTGATCTAAAGATAGGCGGCTCACAATGAAAGAAGTTTGAGCGGTCGAGCGTTCCAATGCATCTGCCCGTTCGTTAAGATCGGACGGCTCTACATATGTGTGTGTGCATTTCACATCACGAGCGGTTCTATTAATGAACCGTCAGTGATATCAACATATCGCGCATGCTTCGATTACATAACCGCTCGTGATATTAAAATTAGGGTTTCTCTGTTGACTTATCACGCAGGCGATTTCATAATGTAACCGCTGTGATAGTTAATATCCTGAGCGGTTTGTTTGTGGAACCGTGCGTGATTTATTATAACGACGGTTCTATTATAGAACCGTCGTGATATCGACTATATAAGGGCCCGACTCGAGCGGTTGTGCACTCTTACGCCTTAGTCTATTTCCACCGGCCGTGCGCCTCGGTCTCCTCCGCGGACGCCACCTCAGGCCACGTCGCCTCCCTTCGTCCTGCCTCCGTCGGTCCGCGCCCCGCCGACCACCCGGTGAGTTTCCCCGCGCCGCCCCAATGCCTGTGCACGCTTCCCCCCTTCTCTCGCCATGAGGCCGAGGGTTTCCTCGGTCTGCCCCGCCCTGCCACCACCGGTGAGAGAATTCCTTGGTGGATTCTTTAGGTTCTGGAAGTTTTTGTGCTACTTGTGATTACATATTTGTGCATGCTTCGATCTCGATATTAATTGATGGATCTGTTAGTGTTAAAAATGAATTGCAAATTGGCTTGAGGAATCCTTATTATTCCCCTATGAGTATGTGCTGAAAGATAGGGACTTGATATTGTAGTATTGTACCTTGAAAACACAAAAAGCCTCTAGTTGTATAGCCTTGCTTTGTTCCTAGTTATGTGAACATGACAAGTTAAAGAAACTCAATAGCAGCTAGCTATGAAGGTATTCAATAAATGCAAATTCAAGCACCATGATACTACCATCGAGTTACATTTCTGACTGCTAAAAGCACAAACTGAACTTTAGCACATATAGTTGGAAGATGATAGCAGTTTCGAGTTAAATCCATATGGACATTGCACTTTTTTATGTTTGTGATAAAAAGGGTGAAAATGATACATTAATTATGCACAACTTTCAATGTTTGGCTACATGAAAATTAGTTGCTATTTGATAAAAACATCCATAGGGACATTGCACTTTTTTATAATAGAACATTGTAAATCATAGTTATACCGTGCAACAACTTGGTGGCGTATACAACCCATCAATATTGTACTATAATGTATTGCAATGTCCATGTTATCACACCTGCACACAGGTTGCATAAATCTTGTGTGGTTAGTTCCAAATAATAAGCAGCCACATAATTGAAACTATGCCAAAATATCATGACGGCTCCTGTTATCTTTCCGTCAAGACGGCTCCCGCACACAGGATTGGTAATAAGACATAATCTATACATTGCCATCCCTTGATGGTTAACATACCATTTACCTCATTCTGTTTTGATCGGTTTTGGTGTAATGATTTATTCCAGAAATTATTAGGGTGAGGTGATTATTGCTTCTCTTTGTTTCTTTATGGTATGCCACTACTACAAAACAGGACTGAGATGGCAAACGTTGATTCTTTTGCAACTCACCTGCTGAGAGCACTCAAAATCATGCAATATTTCAGCTATACCATACTCCGTAATATTGTGTCTCGAACTGACTGTACATATATATATGTAATTCTATTTTTACAGTGCCACCAGCAAAAACGAGATCACCTATGCGCATTCTACGTATGCCATCATATGCAGCTATTGATTGCTTCTAGGGCCTTACGATCCCGGTGTTTGTCAATCTCGTAATAATTATCTCCTAATTATAAATTTAAATATATGCTTACTACTTTACTCCTGCTAGCGACAGGGCTTGAACATAGAGTTAAATGTACTCGAGATGGACCAGGTCATGCACATTCGAGGGGAGCTCTGTGGCTTCATCAAGGCAGACATAGTTAACACCACCGGAGAGTTTCACGCCGTCAACACCGATGAACGACCTCGAAACAATTGATTCAATATTGTAATTCACTTTGACTAGTTGTAATTCAATTTGTAACTCTAGCAACAATATATACATGAAACATTCTTTTGTAATTGATTTTGAGTTAAATGATCACTTTGAGTTGTCAACAATTATCTATGACATGTTTACGCTAGTTTTCGAGAGGGCATGGCTAGCAATTTACGAGGCTAGTGAAAATACGATAAAAATTAATTAGGTCTAAATACTTATCACGCAGCGGTTCGTGGTTGGAGCCGTATGTGATTACAGTAATATCACGAGCGGTTCCAACCACGAACCGTGCTCAGGATAACTCTTATCACGACGGTTCCAACCACGAGCGCTCGCGATTCTAACAATATCACGACGGTTCCAACCACGAACCGCGTCGTGATACTCTGAAATCGCTGACGGTTCGTGGTTGGAACCGTCGTGATAAGATTATCACGACGGTTTTTCAACCGTATGTGATAACCGCCTGTTATCACAGACATAAAATTTCAGACGGATCAAAAACCGTCTGTGATGACTGTTACGAACCGTCTGTGATGAGCTTTTCTGTAGTAGTAAGTGGGCTTACGAACGACTAAAGGTTGCGATAGCGTCCTTCCTTGGCCACTATGGCCTCATTTCTTTTTCCCTTTCTTCCCTTCTTTTGTTATCATCGGGCAATTTAAAAAGAAGCAGAAAATGCAACTGGCCACGCTATTTGCTGAAGTGTATTTAAGAATTTTTATCTTCTGTTGTTTACTGTTATGTACATATAACATTTCTGCAATAATTTCTTTTTTTTATCGGTGAAACACAAAGAGGATGCAGTAACATTGAAAACACGATAAGAAAATACAGTTTTACTACTTTATAAATGATCATTTTACGTCTTCCTATATGCGCTTTTACTGTCACACTAACTTGTGTTGTACTGCCCACTCGACATTTATAACAAAAATAATATGTGATAGCTCTTTTACTGTAAAATACGCAAGCAATTACTGAACTTCTAATTTGTTTGGAATTATTGCATACGTAACATGTTTTACTACATTGGACCTATATTTTATAGGTTAATTTCTTATTTGCCATTGGAAGTTGACCTGATCTTGAAATGTCATCACCAAATTGTTCCTCTCTCTATTGCCACTCCATCTCAAGTTATATCATCTTATTGTCACTCCCGTCAATTGGGCGTGACTTGGCCATGAAGTTGTGCGCGAAAAGTCGAGTATGCCCCTCAGTTGATTGTTGCGTTCCCGTCTCCCCATCTACCTGAACAGCAGAGGGAGAAATATTGGCGCCATTTGTCCCACCAACGATTAAAGATTTGCAAATATCAACATCTAATTGCCAAGACTTGGAATTCTTAACCATTATATCCCATTAAGCAGCAGCTGGAAGAATCTGATAATCGACAAGAACAGTGACTAACCTTCAGACACCCAACAAATAACTTGAAACAAATGCTTAAAACACCTAAATTCACTTCTTCTCGGTTCTCATGGTGCTTGAAGCTACGAGCTGGCGACGCTTCGGGGAGGTAGATCGCGGAGGTGGGCGCAGCAGGCAGTTGAGGATTGAAGGAGATCGGCACGGACAGATCGGTCCCTATTTTGGGGAAGAAAATATGCATCAGGTTCGGGGTCTGCGGTCATTGGGGGCGAAGCAGATGGCGCAGGCTGCAGTGGGGTGGAGCAGATGGCGCGGGTTCCGTCGCCGGTAGCCTCGCCGCAGCCGTTCCCAATTTTGTGACCTTGTATGCGGTTAGAACTGGGTGAGAGAGAGAGAGAGAGAGAGAGAGAGGCGACGAGCTTGAAGGGGCTAGAGTCGACGCGCCTCATGGCGCAGCACGAGCTCACCAGGCCTGGGGACGGAGACCTCGCTGCAGAGAGACAAAGGGGTCAGTGAGTGATGAAACAAAATGAATGGCTGGCTGGGAGAGTGCTGCTCCCCTGGGTTGGCAAGGATAAGAGCATAGGTGGACGTCACGGTGCAGAAAAAATATTAAGACTTGTCTCTTCCCTTCGGTCCTTAGTCAGATGAACGCTTCATCAACTAATTGCGGTTAGTGATGAAATTGTTATTGTAATTACACCCATGTCTCATATTTAGTTTGTTTTACACTACCGGAGACGGGTTCTTTGCCGAGTGTCCCATACTTTGCCGAGTTTTTTTTATCAGGCACTCGGCAATGAGGCTATTTGCCGAGTGCCATATAGAAAAACTCGCAAACATCCGCACTCGGCACATACATGGTTTGCCGAGTGTCGAGCACTCGAAAAAATTACACTCGGCAAAGACATGGTTTGCCGAGTGTGCACTTGCGGCAAACCAAAGACACTCGGCAAAAAGACACCTCCGTTAACGCCGCATATTTGCCGTTAACCCTTTGCCGAGTGTCTTATCTGACACTTTCGGCAAAGAGTCGACTTTGCCGAGTGTCAACATATGACACTCTGCAAAGAGCCCGCTTTGCCGAGTGTCATATGTTGACACTCGGCAAATATTCTCCTTGCCGAGTGTCAAAATATGACACTCGGCAAATATTCTCCTTTGCCGAGTGTCAAAATATGACACTCGGCAAAGGGCTACTTTGCCGAGTGTCATATTTTGACACTCGGCAAAGTAGCATCTTTACCGAGTGTCATTCTGTGACACTCGGTAAACCATATTTTTTTTTTCCACTTTTGACCTCCAAACTTTTTCTGCAGTCCTCATACAATACCTGGTACTCCATGTTCCAATGTGGCACATTTCTCAGACTTGTTCTAAATTTCTTTAATTTATTTCAATTAATTGAATTTTCTTGGATAATTCAAATTATAACTGCTAGTCATTCGAATAATGAAAAAAAATGAATGGAAAAATGATATTCATGTTATTTAGTATAATGTGAGGCCGTAACCAGGAACAGACCACCAATTTCGAACATCTTGTTCACGAAACATGACCACGAACTTGCGGTCGAGTTGTTTTTAAATTGTATAAAAAGCAAACGAAGTCCGAAAATCATGAAACTTGTCAAGATGTAATGATATCATATGTGGAGCTGTGATAAAAATTTGAGAAGGTTTTGTGCAAGTTGTCACGTACGATGCTTGCAAACCGAAGAAAAACAGAAGAATACGTGACAACTTCTTCGGAGATTCGCCACTCGGCAAAGGAGAATATTTGCCGAGTGTTTTAGGGTAAGACACTCGGCAAATCAGTTTAAATTTTTTAATTCAAAAAATTACTCTTTGCCGAGTGCCCCCGATCTGGCACTCGGCAAAGGGTCTTTGCCGAGTGCCAGATCGGGGGCACTCGGCAAATACCAATGATTTAACCCGGCCCACCGCCCGCACACCTGCGCCGCGCGCCGCACACACGCCCATGGCCACAATACGCCAGCGCCGCCGCTCCGCCACGCCCATCCCATGCTTCGCTTCCGCTCCGCGCCACGCCACCGCCGCCCGCTGCCGCCCGCGCCCGCCCGCCGCCTTGCCGCCGCCGCCCGCTCCGCCTTGCAGCGCCGCGCTTCGAGCGCGGCCGCGCCGCCGCCGGCGCTCCGCCAGCGCCGTGCGAGCCAGCCGCCGCCGCCGCCGCCTCCCGACCGCGCCCTTCTCTCTTCTCTGGTCTGATTATTGTGCAGTGTTTATTTGGTCCAGCTCTCTCTCTGTAGTCTAGACTCTAGCTAGCCGTGCCTAGCCTGGGCCTTGGCTTGCCATGGGAAAGGCTGTGGCCTTGTTCTACCTGTTTGACTGCTTTATGCTAAAAACTGATGTGCCTTTCTGTTTGCCTTCTTTCTTGGCAGGGTCATCCCGAAGTCCTTGATGCCCAGAGAGGTGAGTGATCTACTGCTGAAAACTCGCATTAATTTGGGAGTACGTACAATTGAGGGCTTTAACAGATAAGCCGAAATAAAGAACAAGGTGCCTTTTTCGTAGAGACATGAATGCATTTATATTCATCACATGAATCTAGTGCGCCTGCCCAACAACATTGCATGCTCTTCTTAAATGGACTTAAGCTAGGGAGGTATCGCATTGGCCTTGCCTTGGAAATTTTACTGGACTTGCACGCGGCAACTGGATATTGTATACTTCTTGCGTTGCACTTGTACTTATATGTTTTGAAAAAGGAGTTTAGTCCGGTGAAATTGTCGTGGTCATTGACTAATGCATTACGTAGAAGTAGAACTGGTCTTTCTTTTATTCTAATAAGCGTGAGAGATGAGCTCATATAGTACAGCTTTGCGTGCTATACTTAAAATCCAGAACGGCCATACATATATTTCCCAAGACTTTTTGCATTGCTAGTTTCAGTAGAGAGGATTTAAAAGATTTTCTAGAATGGATTTAAATGATTTCGAGCCCGAGCCAGCGCGCCGCCGCCCGCTCCGCCGCGCCCGCCGCCCGCTCCCGCCGCAGCCCGCTCCCGCCCGCCAGCAAGGTTATGTGCATTTTCCTTTTTCTCAAGAGATTCAATTATCCTCATGCTATGTGCATTTTCCAAACACTTAGCTACATCCCTAACGACCAAACACTTTCTTACTTCTCAGAATTGAGGATTTCATTCTTTATGTCTTGACGACGTGCTTCCTTGATATCACGGGTTGTCACACTCCTAGCAACATCCTGTAAAAGAAATGTCATTTAACATGAGCTACCCAAATTAGTATTGCTTTTTAAAGAACACATAAATATATCCAGTGACCATAGACCACAGTTGAAAGATGGACAGTGGCTAAAATAATTTTGCAAAATGGACCCAATGTGCTAGCAGCTAGCAAATTAGCACCAATAGGGTTAAGATATAGTTCAGAACAGATAAAACCAAACTGTTCTGCGTAACAGAGCCTGGTTACTGTTAGCACAACAACTTGACCCATCAATACCCTCTCACAGCAAAAGCCACAGCAGACATTGCATTATTAAAACAAATGGACTTCCTTACCAGGCTAAGGAGGGCCAAAGCAAAACAAAATAGAGAGAGGAGTGGCCTACAACCCCGGCCACTTAATAGAGGAATACAGGTTCAATACCTAACTTCTTATATTTTAATGCCCCCACTCTATTCTAGCATCATATTGAATGGATAAACAGAAATAACAATTGAGAATATGTTCAGAAAGGAATCAAGTATAGATCATCCACGATAAATACACTCCATACCTGAGCCCTATATCGTAGAGACTCGGCGTTTTTGTAAGTAATGGGAAAGGTGAAATGCAGTTTGTGTCTTTTTTCAGCATCTTGCAACATACATTTAATCTCTTCAAAATATTATTAGCCTCTGTGAAACTGAAAAGGTGAATGCCAAAAGAAGAAGAAATAAATAACAGAATATACAGGGTCTAGAAAACATTTTAACCATTTCTGACAATAAGTTATGTGATAGAGCCATGTAAAAAATGAACTTACAAGTGATATGGATGCACCAGTCTTATTTGCTCTCCCTATTCGTCCTATTCTGTGAATATACCCAGCATGATTTGGAGGCATGTCAAAATTAACTACCTAATGAAAGGTTAAAGATATTAAAAAAATCAATCCCGCAACCTGATCCAGAAATTACAACTTTATCTATTTGCAATTGTTGGCTTACTTTTGTCATATTTTGATAGTAAAGTACGTGATTTTAAGAAAATGCGGGTGTAGGTTGCTGACACAAATTTTGACAATAGTAGTAATTCTTAATCTTTGGAATGGGAAATTAATAGGTTGGCCCATTAATTTTGAAATGCAAAATGCGCAAGCAATCATCAAATGCCTTGTGTCATTTTATTTTGGCTGCTTTCCCCCTTGTGAAAAGCTGTACCAAGTGTTCTATGCTTACCTTTTCACCATGTCCAACTAATCGACCATTGAGTCTAATGATATTCTTGTGTTCCATGTTCAAGTTGTTCTGCTTTTTCTCGACCAAGTCAAGCACCTTACATCTTGAATTGTTGCGGTAAAACGATTCTTTGTAGGAAAAGTTGTTCTTTGTTCCATCATTGGGAGCTCAACATTTAAAGCCTAAGCCAATTTTCCAGGGTGGGTAAAAGAAAACTATTTTACAAGCTCGATTCTTCAATGTTACGCTTTGATGTAATTTGGAGATCAATCACCGAATCTGGCGTACCAGAGCGAAATCTGGCGTGCTCGAGAATGAACCTGGCGGTCCCAAATATGTGATTTGGGTGGACTCGAGCCAGATCTCGGCGTGCTCAGGCGTGGATCCGTGATAGATGTAGGTTCGCACCGAGAGGCAAGCTCGAGAAGTCCCAAACACGTGGATTTGGGCGGATGAGTGCTTATTATTTGATAGAGTTCCACATGTGCATGTCGGCCATCGTGCCGTTGGTTTTCTTCGTTTTGGAAACCTCACCGTGCGAGGAGTCTTCACGAAATTTTGTATTGACAGCTTTATGTTTCTTTTTTGGAGAGAAGAGCGGTCGGAGCGGCGCGGAGTACCTCGGCGACCCGATCACCTTCCTCGCCGCTGCGGTCTGCTCGCACGCGTCGCCTCGCATCACCCGACCACCACGGCCCGCTTAGCTGACTCCACCGCCACCCTAGGTATAACCCCTCTTTCCGTATCATGGTCGTAGATCACGTAACTTGATTAAGCGTCTCCGTTCGAAAGAGATACGGTTGGAAATATGCGATCTTTGCATATCTATAACCGTGATCTGTTTGAATTGTCCACGCTTTTGACGGCTGAGGATGCGTAGATGGGGTTAGTTTTCGTGGTCTACTCCGATCCGTGTGAGTTTGTGACATCTCCTGTTGTTCTCCGGATACACAATCTCCCGCCAGGGCGTGTATTTGGAGAACAGTGAGGAAGTCTTCGCGAATGTCTCGGATAGGAGTAGAGCATGGAAACTAACCTCATCTACGCATCCTCGAAATGAGATGGACCTATCTTCACCTATTAGATAGGAGAAAGATCGTGTAGATGCATTTGATTCTTATATTACTCCACGATATGTTAGAGGATGGATGGCCGTGAGTGGATGTACACGGGCCGCTCAAGTCGAGGTTCGTTGTCAGATGAATGGATTGAGAAGACCAATGCTTTCTTGGAACTAGCATTTGCCAAGGTTAAAGGAGCGCGTGCCACTTGGTGTCCTCGCGGCGGATGTGCAAACACGCGTCGACAAACAAAGGAGGTCATGGGTAAACATCTTTGCAAGTTTGGATTCTGGCAGACTATACGGTGGATCTACCACGGTGAATCCGATCGTGTCGGAGAGGAGGTCGTGAGACCACGCGTCGAGGATTATGATCTTGATGGCGGGGTAGGAGACATGTTAAATGACTATCATGAAGCACACTTGAAAGGGCGTAGGGAGGAGGAGCGAGGCAACCGCAAGGCGTATTACGACATGTTGTGCGCGCACGTAAACCCCTTCACGGCCGACGAAGGTTTCTCAAGCGGATGGCATTGGGCGTAATGGCCTTGAAGTCCCGGTTTAGCTTGAGTCGAGGCGCCTTGATGCTATGTTGGCGATTTTTGGCGGCATGCTTCCGAGGGTCACGATACGCCAAAGAGCATGTACGAGTCAAAGAAACTCCTTCGTGCACTTAAGATGCCATATGAGCAGATACATGCTTGTCCGAAGGGGTGCATCCTATTTAGGAAAGAACACGCGGAAGCAAAGAGATATTCTTTGCCGAGTGTCATTATAAAAACACTCGGCAAAGCCACGGCGTCACCGTGTTCTCGCCGTCACCACCTTTTTTTTGCCGAGGGTCGCTTCGGCACTCGGCAAAATATTTGCCGAGTGTTCGATGAAAAGCACTCGGCAAAGACCTTTTTGCCGTCAGAAGCTATGCCGTGTGAGATATGCCGTGGGTGGCACTCGGCAAAAGCTTTGCCGAGTGTTTATAGTGCTTTGCCGAGTGCCACAGGCACTCGGCAAAGCTGCTGAGCCCGGTAGTGTTATTTGCTTTTTTAACGTATATGAAGTAGGAGTACAAAGTGAAATCTTGTGCGCATTTCCCCCTCTGCGTTCAGGGTAGATGGGAAGCTGGGAACACAATCAACTCAGGGGTAAAATTGACTTTTCACGCACAACTTCATGGCCAACGGATGAGAGTGGCAAGAAAACGGATACAACTTGATATGTAGTGGCAATAGAGGGAGGAGCAATTTGACGATGACATTTCAGGGAGCAAGCCAACTTCCAATGGCAAATAAAGAATTAACCAATATTTTATTGTACTAGCTTCGCTCTTCTTTGTTTTGTATGTTCGTGTGTGCATAGCTGAAAACACTGGTACCAATGCGTCTCTTCGTCTCCAAGACAAAAACATGCGATGCCACTCGGGCTGCTCGATGCGTCTCTTCGTCTCCCCACACTACAACTTATAAGGATGGACATTCGCTAACAAAGAAACACACAAAAGCCCCGTATTATTTTTCACACAAACCAGTAAACAAAATGCCTTTGAGCTCTTGTTCCTCTCAACTGCCCACGGTAGTTCTGGCCTACCTCACCCTTGTATGCGATCACCTCTCTGTTTGGACCGTTAGTAATGCCGCTAACCATTATGCAGTCTGCGACCTCCTCCAATCTACACCCCTGTCTCCCGGATATCGTGTCTCCGATCATCCACGGACTGCACCTCCTCCTCAGTCGAACCAATGGCTTGGTCTCTGACATCCGGCGGGCAAACCTCGTGCTCGAGGTCACGCTCACCAGCTGCGTGGATCATGTTGAAGAGTCGATCCGGATGTACGATGGATACATCAACAAGCTGAGCACGAGGGTCAATGATACAGATAGTGTGGAAGAGGCTGAAGATCTCCTCTGGCGCATGGCCGACGTGTACCCTCAATACCAATAGCTCCAAGCTTGACTCGCCGCCGCGAAGGATCAGGTAGAGTCGTTCCTCCACATATTCTCTGATCCCGTTCCCGCCGAAGCCCATAAACAAGCTTACGAACGCTTGAGGGCTGTGTTAGGGTCCTACATTGGCCACTTGGGGTTTCCTTCTTTTTGTATTATATTATGCAATGTACGTAAAAACAAAAGCGACTGGCCACACTATTTGGCCGAATCACCCATAATATATGTAAAAAAAGATATCATCTTTAGGTGTTACTGCTTTGTACGTGTGATTTTACTACATTGTGTTGTTTAACTTTACTGTTCGAGTGTAAAAATAAAATCCTCACCGTGATTCGATAGTAAAACACATTACAATTTTACTGTCTTACTTGTTATGTTTTGGTATCAAACGAACGAGCATGAAAAAGTCACATGCCACAATAAAGGCAGTAAAACACATAACAACTTTATTGTCTTACCGTTATGTTTTACTATCAAATATACGAGCTCGAAAAAAGTCATGTGTCGCAAAAAAAAAGACAGTAAAATGATTCACGAATTACTGTCACGTCTTATATTATTTACCGTCAAAATCGAGTGCCACGCGGGTTGTAGATTTCTAGCCCACGGACTATAGTTGGTGGGCCAGCTGTATGGGGGTTGTGTGCGCGCGTCATCGCGCGGTGGGCTAGCTAGGCGTGTGTGTGTAAAATGGTACGGTACTCCTAGGAGTACTTACTCCTACTTCTCATATACCACTGAAATAGTATGATAATACATCTTTATCTATTTGAGCATACTCTAATAAAGACTATAAGATACAACAAAGCGAGTTCCATGGAATTTTTTTATTTATTAAAATGCACTTTTCTCGTCTTTCTCTCTCTACATATATCTATGTGCTCGAGACTGAAGGATTGCTGCTGGCTACGGAGAGGGGGTCGCTGTCAGGGTTTCACAAAAGGAGAATCCAACTGAGGTGGTGGCGACGACGACGCAGGAATTGCACAATATGTATCACTACCGGAGACTGTGTATTTACCGAGTGCCCCGACAATTACCGAGTGTCAAAAGTTGGGGCACTCGGAAAACAGTACTTACCGAGTGCCAACACTCGCAAAACATAAACACCCGGTAGTAGACCGATTTACCGAGTCACCACACTCGGTAAAGTAAGACACTCGTTAAAACTACAAGTTTACCAAGGCGCTCTCGGTAAGCAGACACTTTCGGTATTGAGGTGCCACGTCACCTAGGATAGCAACCATGCGCCAAACGGCGTCACGGCATGTCATGTTTACCGAGTGTCACACTCGGTAATAATAAAGTTTTACTGAGTGTAAGTTCACAACACTCATTAAACACTATCGTTTCTACTGAGTGTATTGTCGCAACACTCGGTAAAATTCAACCAAATTTCTTGTTTTTCCCTTCATTCTTTTCCTCTATCCACATATGATATTTAGTACTCCATTCCAAAATATGGTGTTTATTTGATTTATTTACTATATTTCACAAAATTTTCATTCTTTATGAAAATTAGGTACATATCGTGTAAATTTAATTGTAATAATTAAAATCGAACTCGATAAATCACGAGATTGGAAGAATTAACATTGAAGCATACATCTATATTATAGAAAAATTTTCATAACGTTTCGGAAGTATATTTACATTCGTCATTTGCGAACCTAAGACATCTTCCAAAGAGACACTAAACATTAACAATGACGAGTAGGATTTCTATTAAGAGTGAAATTCAACATTATGATTTGAACTTGGAATTTTTTAGATAGTAAATAGATGACATGAAATAGTTCATGTGAAAGTTTGGTGAATTTTATGATTAAATTGGCATTTTTTTCTTTTTAGTTTTGCATGAAATGATGGATACTTTTTCTGAAAGACGTTGTCACGTCGATGCTCACAAACCGGGGAGATCTCCTACGTTTACGAGCATCGTCGTGAAATATGACAAAATGCAATGAAAATATCCCAAATTTAAACATGTTGTTTGTGGTAGTGTACTAAAGCTTCAAAAAAATATTGGTGGCAAAACCAAAAAAAAGTTTGCCGAGTGCCTAGGGTTGGCACTCGGCAAACTAATAACTTTGCCGAGAGTGCCGCCATAGGGCACTCGGCAAAGTAAGAACTTTCTTAGAGTCTTGGCCGATCGGCACTCGGCAAAGTTCTCTTTATCCCTCACCGCAGCGCTCTCTCTCTTTCTCTCATTTCCTTTCTTTCTCTTTATCCTCGCCCCGCTTGGCGCTCGGCTTCGCCCGCGCGCCCCTCGCCCACGCGCTCGCCTTCGCCCTCCCCGCGCGCCGCCCGCCCCTCGCCCGCCTTTCACCTCGGCGCATCATCTCCCCCTCTCCTTCTCCTTTCCACCGCCACGGCCGCGTCTTCTCCCCCCCGGCCCGTGGCCTTCTTCTCCGCTCGGCTCGGCCTCCATCTCCTTCCCAGCTCGGCTGACCCTCTTCTCCCCTCCGCCAAGATCCGCCTCTCACCTCATTTCCTTGACCAGTGCCGTCCCCTCGGTCGAGCTCCTTCCGCGCACGGTCGTCCTCGTCGTCGCCCGCCCAACATTGCACCAGAGCACCCCTCGGCGCCCTCTCCCTCCCCACCGCCGTGGCGCCTCCCGGCCGCCAAGGACCCCTACCGTGCTCCCCCCGTCTTGCCTCGGCTCCGTCGCGGCTTTCTCCGTGCTTCCCGTGTCGCCACTCCGTACCAATGCCACTTTGACCCTATTGCCACCTCCTCGGCCTCCTCTCTGGCCGATACAGTAAGTATTGTGGCATACTTTGTTCCGTCCCTTTGCATTTGTGCTATGCTAGTGATTCATTCATTCTGTGATTGTCAATCTCTAGTACCAGGAGAAATTGCAAAGTAGTAATGGTGGGTTCAGTTGAATTGCTCTGTGATGATTGTCAAATCTGAAATCAAATTGATAATAGGAAACGATCTTGAGCTAAATCCTTTTGTTTTACGTAGTCGATTATAATCGGTAGCTTTGTTAATTACTTTACGGTTTTGCTTCTATCTGAATATAGATTATCCTTGTATACTAATAGAGCTAGTTGATCTTCTATGAGATATTTGCATTGTTATCGATCAATTTGTAGATTAGGCTTATTCCTGATATATTCTTGTGAATTATCTTGAGATCACTTGCTCTGTTGTTCTGTTTTGATAATAGAGTGTATCTTTGTTTCTTTGTGAATTTATTCACTCATGGCCATTTGATAATCAGTGAGCGGAAGTTTAATCTACTACTTTGTGATAAAGTTGACATTTTAAATAGGAAAGTCGTAGTTTAAGCTCAAGATCTGTTTTGTAATTATCAAATTTGTTTGGTGAAGATATATTGGTGATATCTTTGTGATGGTCAAGATTTTATCTCGTGCAACTAGCATTACGAGAGCAATATTCAGTTTTTAAATCTGAGCTTTGTCTGATTTCTTGATGTACATATGGTATTTGTTGAGCATATTTTCATTTTAAATGATATGCAGAAATTACTCTCCACAGGGATGTTCCATAAATTTTGCGTGCTATGTGTCATCCTCATTTCCATATGCATCTGAATCCAAATTTTTCTTATGTCTATTTGGCTTTGACCTTTTGTACACTTTGCACTATATGTCTTTGAAGAATCCAAGTGCAACTTTTTGAATCATGCAAACCGGTGCTTTTATCTCATGCACTCCGAAAACTTCTAGACACATTAAGGAAGTCATTGCTCCTATGTTGATTGATGGCGAATCCTCATCATCTTTGCATGGAAACTTTATCATGCTCAGAGTTCATGTTATTCCCTATTGCAGTAGTTCTTGATTTGTCTGATGAACTTGCTCCAAAATGTACCGAACTGAACATTTATAGTATGGACGTTGCATAGTAGATTTACACGTGGTAGTCCAATCTTGGGAATAGATGTGTTTTATCCAAACATATTTTATTTGCAAATATTCAAACCCCTCTACCAGATTACTTGCAAGTTATAGGTGTGTCAATAAGCCTATATTTATCTGCTTCTGATTTGGAGCCTCCATTCATATGTCTGTGCCATGATACATTTACTTATTTTGCATCTCTTTTATACATGTATGATACATTTACTTATTTTGCATCTCTTTTATACATGTACGATACATTTACTTATTTTGCATCTCTTTTATACATGTATGATACATTTACTTTTGTATATGCGTACTGATAGTTTATTCCTTTTGTTGCAGGTGATTGATGGTGGGCGGTGGAATCAGGAAGATTAGGTCGGTTATGACCTTCTTGGTGAGTGGCGAGGGGTCCAACCGGTGGAGGAGGAGGAGGCGTGCAGGCCGAGGTGGGCGTGCCGAGGAGGAGGGCGGCGACGACGAGGCGTGCCAGGAGGTGGAGCCAGAGGTGGAGGTGGAGCCAGGGTGGAGGAGGAGGGCGGCGGCAGCGCGGCGAGAGCCGACACCTCCTCCACAGGACGACGATGACGAGTTCGTAGCGGCCACGGAGGAGGATGAGGAGGAGGAGGAGACCAGGGAGGAGATAGCGGAGGCAGTGGAGGAGGCACGGAGGGAGGATGAGGCCGAGCGGCCGGCGCGAGGAGGATGCCGACTTGCCGGCGAGAGGAAAATGGGGTGCCTACGGTTTGGCTGCGGGTCGTCGCGCCTCCCGGACTTACCCATACAGAGACGGCGGTGATTCGACCCTCGGAACTAAGTAAGTAATTTTTGCATGTTAACACTACTTCACGTTTTTTAAGTTATAATGAAACTAATATTCAATCTCAATAACTTTGTGCGAGGATTGGGAAATGGTGATCCCAGTCACTCTCGCCGAAAGCGGGATCCTGGGTCTTACATGCGAGGCAAACTACCCCGGGATGGTGAGGATCGATGGTGTTGTGCAGCCCGCCATGAAGTGGTCCCACTGGCACGCCGCTAGCGATCAGACTGATCGAGCTGGCAGGTGTTATAACAGCAAGGCCGACCGGGTGATGAAAGAGCTGTGGGTACGTGTTCATCGCACTATGCTGATAATAACATCACATTAATTGTATATTACTGACTTTATTTGCTTGTAGGATTACTACACCTTGGCGGAGGAGTACGTAGGGAGGGCGCGGATGGCGTGGTGAGCAGTGCATGTTCACCGAGTGCAGGACCTCTTCTACGAGACAAAGCTCCTGTGCAGAAGAATTTACCATGCCCGCAGAGGACACAGAGTCACCAGAGCGCAGGCAGTGCACCTGCCCCTGACTAAGGAGCAATACTTGACGGTAAACATGAGATTACATCGTCTGCGATTAATTGCACTGAAATTGATTTATGATTTGTCATGTGCTCGTGTACGTGCAGGTGCCTCCTGCTTGGTGTGCGGGGATGGACAACTGCTGGGAGGCCATTGTGGACAAGTGGTTGAGTGAGGAGTACGAGCAATATCACACCGTACGCTCACGTTGCCGTGCGATGATGCAGGGTTCCTCGCACAAACAAGGCCCCACTACCCTTAAGGAATATGCAGCCAGATATGTACGCAGATTTCATTTCGTTGTTGCTATGCAAACTTCTGAATGCATAATATCTTATTGTTGTGCTTCTTCCTGCAGACGCGGTTCCACCCCGACCAGGAGTGCGCCTCGTTCAAGGCATATGCCTTGGCACACAAGGGCAAGGCAAAGGACCCCGACCTCGTCTACAACGCGGAGGACCCGCCCGAGGCATCTGACAACCCGGCGTGCAGGCAGCGCTCAACGAGTACACGGCGATGGCGAGAGAGATCCATGGGTCGAATTTGATCCGAGCACGGCCGACCTCGAGGTGACATCGTCATGAGGTTGGGACCGTGTAAGCCACACAGGCGGTACTATATGGGCAACAACACCATAGACACGGCCAACACTCGGACACTCGCCAGTTAGAGCCCGAGCACGAGTTCGAGTCGGCCATCGCCACGCTCACGACCCGGTGGTAGCACTCGGAGTTGGTTCTGTTGCATTCGTTGTCCATTCATTTTCTACTCGTTCTTTATTTGCATTCTAACTATGTGATAAATAATTGTAGGCCCAGATTGAAGCCTGCAGAGTCACGACAAGCCTCACAGAGCGACCAGGCCCTCGGTGTCGCACCAGCCGAGTTAGGCACAGGAGAGGCGCAGTGCGAGCCCGGCTTGAGGCCTTCCAAAGAGCGCCTGGCAGCGGATACGAGTACATGGCCCGTTTTTCGGAGCATGGGCGGCCTCCACCGCCTCCGCCCGATGATAATCTGGTTGGTGCCTCCACCTCCAGCGACGGCACTCTGTGAGTCACTTAGATGCACTCTTCACTTTTGTGTCATATAGAGCTACCTTCGACTTATACCTTAGTTTGACCTACCATAGCTTAGACCTTAGAATTTGCTTTGATCCGGATAACTCACATGTGCAATCTCATTCTAGGGACCTTCTACATTTGGATCGAACAACGATATGCGGGTGATCAAGACATGGACTTGACTCGTTTCTCCGAGCCTCGACCATGTGACAGCCATCCGACCTTGTTTGATGGGTTTGTATGTTGAGCTGTGGACTTGGTTGAACTTTGTGGACTTTGGATATATGTTGATGGTGTTTGTGGACTTTGCATGGTGCTTGTCGACATATGTTGGTTATTGTGAGTGGATGTGACATTTGTGGACATATATGTGATATATATTGCCTATCTGTCATGTTATTATAATTTCATGTGATTTTGTTGCTCATTGTATTTGGATATGCCTTTGAAACAAACAAAAAAAAATTCTGTGGACATATTTTACCGAGTGCTACACTCGGTAAAACAGAGTTTTACCGAGTGTAGCACTCGGTAAAACAGCGAACAGAACCAATTTGGTTCTGATTCTGTGCATTTTGCCGAGTGTGCCATTTTTTACAGTGCGAGTCCCCACTCGAAATATTTGACTACTTTTTACCGTGGGAACACTCGGTAAACATTATTCCTGAAGTTTATTTGCGGAATTGTTTTAATCACGAAAATGGTTATTCTTTTACCGAGTGTTAGGAGCGACACTCGGTAAATATTATTCAAACAATTTATTTCCGGAATTGTTTTAATCACGAAATGCTAATTTATTTACCGAGTGCTGCTAGTGACACTCGGTAAACCTCGCCGTTAACGGTTAGTTTGGAGGCTGACGACCGTCAAGTCATAATTGTTTACCGAGTGTCATTGTAGCACTTTCGGTAACTCTATCTCCGAGTCTTGCCGATATTAGACACTCGGTAAAATAACTTCACCGAGTCGTTGTTTGCCGAGTCCACTTTACCGAGTGTGGCACTCGGTAAACAGTTTGCCGAGTGTGTAGCACTATTTGCCGAGTGTTACTCACACTCGGTAAATAGCCAGTATCCCGTAGTGTATGGATGTGATGTGCCCACCCGCCCTGTCTTTGTTTAATCATGCATGAGATCCGCGCCTCTACATCATGCTACTTACTTGATAAATCTGCACAATTTATATATAAAGTGTAACAATATATTCTCAAACCATATTAATATTTTTCAATTGCTTTGCTTCTGTACACCTCTTTAGGAAAGTTTACGAGATCTGCATCGACGTAAAAATAAATCAGATTGAAGATTAGATATAGATAGACTTGAAAATTAGGTAGGGACAAATATATCTTTGATTTGATTAATCTTTTTTAGGTTATGCTTATTCGCTTTGCTACTTTGCGTTAAGATGCGTAAACTTTTTTTTTTATTTATAAAGGGATACCAAGCATTAATACATGTGCATCATTCTAGAACACGGATGGCAGTGATTAACAATCCCAATACATCATGTGTTGTCCCCGATGGTAGACATAGGCAACTGCTGAGTTACATCCACACATATATTGATTGAGATATAGCTAGCCAACCTTTGCTACAAGCAACTGCGCGTACGCATTCACTCCCCAGCTTGTCAGGACGCCATGAGCCCATGACTGACCACGTACAGTACGTGACCACATCAGGAGCTAGCCTACGGTGTGCTGCCACTATATGTTAATTTTCTTTCAACATCCATGCATGGCAAGTTAGTAGTAATGCATTTACCTCCAAAAAATACCCCAATGTCCCTTTCAGTCCGTGTAACATGGCACTGTATCCATGCATGTACCACCATATCTATGCTGGGTGCAGGGCCAGGTGGTTTGAATTTACTGGTTGGATTGGTCAAATGGGGGGTTCTCTCTCTCTCTATATATATATATATATATATATATATGAATGTATCTAGTGCTAATAGGTAATTCAGTGCTAAGGTGCTAATACCAATTTTGAATGTTGGATCTGAATTGAACAACCAAGATTAATGCGGACTCCCACCTCTAAACCATTTAATCACTTTGCATGCTCCCACCTCCAACGGTCAAGATCCAGATCCAACTTTCAAGATTGGAATTAGCACATTAATTAGCACTGAATTACCCATTAGCACTAGATATATATAAACACTCTCCTTATTGCGCCTAGAAATCGCGCACTGCCCGTGTTTCCCGGCAAATATCTTCCAATCGTGTGCGGATGCATATGCCTTCCCGACTTCCAGCGCGCGGTTCCGCCTCGCGTGCGTGTGAGCCGTCCGATCAGCCGCATCAAGGCCACACACGTCCCTGCTCCCGCGCTGCCACCACCCCAACCTCCTCCTCCGGCCTCACCCCGAGCCACATGTTCCTCCTCATCTACTTCTCCTCACCCTCCCTCTCCACCCACGACGAAACCCGACGCGAGTGAGGCATGAGGGAGAGGGGGGCCTGGTGCCATGAACGCCACACTGTTGATTATAAGGTACCCTAAAGTGAGCTTCAAGAAAAAAAAATCACTTTTATAGCAAAAAAAAATTGTGTATATACTTATTTTATATATGAAAAAGGGTATATAACAAAAATTAAGGGCTACAATGAATTTTTTCAATCAAGTCACATTATAATTGATATTTTAAGTATACTGAAAGTGATAAGAAAGTATAATATCTTCATTTAAGTGGTATATTGAAAGTGGGAGTACATACTCCTAGGAGTACGAAATGGGCATCATGTGTGTGTGTTTGTGAGTGAGAAAATGGCATGGTACTCCCGCTTCTTATATACTACTTAAATCATATGATGATACATTTTTATCAATTTGAGCATACTCCAATAATGATTATAAGATGTCTCAAAGTGAGTTCTACGAAAAATTTCATTACAATCCAGTTTTCATAACAAAATTTATGTATATATTTTTATATGAAAAAGAGTATATAGTAAAAAAAATAACTCGAATAAAAAAATTCAATCAAGTCGCATTGAGGTATCTTATAATTGTTATTTATATATACTAAAAATGATTAAAAAAATATGCTATATTCGTTTATTTTAAATTGTATACCGAGAAAAAGAGAGGGAGTGGGATCTTATATCTCCTGCCTTGAGAAAGGAGCTACTGCATGCCACCTGTAGAAAGATGGCTGTGTCAGCAGAGCAGTACGTCTTTGGTTGTACGAATCAGTCACACTGCAATCGGATGTACGTCTTTGGTTGTACGAATCAGTCACACTGCAATGGGATGATGTTAATTTGTTATTCTCACCTGCTACTGAAGCTAACCATACGCACGTACGAGCTCGGAAGTTGACGCTACAATCAACAAGGACATCTTCCCCCCCCCTGCGGGACATATGTCAACATACTACCAATGCAAGATCAATTCCGCTACTGTGCATAAACTTCTACTCTACTGTAGACCACTCTGTCAATGTGAGAGAAGATCACCATGTTCCATTTGATTTATAAAGATGGCAAGCAAGTGTCGTTGCCCCGTTCCTCCCGCACTGATAGGACGGCTCAGAACATAGTTTCTACGTGTGTGTGTGCGCGGCGGTGGATCTATGATCAAAATTTAGGAGTGCTAATTAACAAGATTTGCTTAATTACATGCTTGCGGTTTATCGAATGCCGAGTTGTTGGTCAGCGATAGTCTGTCTGAGCACGACTAAACTGGGGATGCTAGGGGCTGACCATTCTTTTTTCCCTTCCCAGCTAGGGGTACACAGCACCTAACAAAAAAAAATCATATATGCACGGATGGATGGATATATCTAGCTTGAATAGATGATTGCACTGCTAATCAGTACATGCGTATATATACTAGCTACCTCCTGTCACAGAGAAAAATATATTACGGGCATTTTCTAACATCGATAAAAGTCTCCAAAACACGTTTCTGATCACCGATACAATGTTGTAAAAGTGGTTTCTTGAGAGAAATATCCACGCATATTGTTTTCGTATGCCCATTCTAAACAGGGACGGATCTACACCCGGTGTTGGGTGGCCTCCAACCCCACCAGGTGCCTCGCCGTAATGCATGCAGATGTTTTTTTTAAAAAAAAATTATTTGAAACCAAGATGTAATAATTTTATCATGAGTGCTAACCAGCTAATTAGTTGAATAGATGGTTTATTGAGCTAGAAAGCTAAAAAATGTCACTTCAAAACATGCGCATAAACTACAGTTTTTTTGGGTGGGGGGTGTTTCATAAACCCATTTTGTCAAAGTTACGCTAGGTCAGGCTCTTTTCGTGAGATTCTAGCTTCGCCATGGGACTTAAAACTTCCTAAAGATTTTATTGGTCTGGTTAAAATAACTTGATTGCAAGCGTGTATTCTTATGTTAATTTTTGTAACGGAGAAGGACTCATTACCAGAAACCGCTTAGTTCTCGAGTATCTATATGTTTATCGAGTGTCTCGACGGAAACACTCGGAGGACACTCGGGACGGGAAGTCAGCACTCGGTAGAAATAACTTTTCCGAGTGTTTCTATAACACTCGGGAAATCGACAGGAGGCACATAAAAACGAGATCTCAACATGGTCTGAACAGGATGAAATATAATTCCAAGTGCATAAAAATGGAAACACTCGGGAGAGAAAAGGCACCGCGCCCTTTTTTCCCCGTCGTGCATTTTTTCGGGTGCTAATCCTACATCCCCACCCACTCGATCCCAAATCCTCCTTCTCCCTCCTGCTCCCCCCTGCGCCCGGCTCTCCTCCCCTCGTGCCCAGCACCTTCCCTCCTTCCGCGCCCACACCGCCCGCCTCCTCCCTCCTCCCCGGCCCCCTTGTCTGCCCGCCTCCCTCCTCCCCGACAGCGCTCCGATCCAGGCGGCCCGCGCCCCTATTCGGCGTTCCTGAGGTAGGAAATGGCGGCGGACGGGGAGGACAAGGAGCTCACGCTCGAGGAGTTCGAGGAGCAACTATGGAGCCAATGCTCTGCCATGGTGCCACCCCGCTGCCGCCAGCTCCCACCTCTGGACCGCCCGCGGTGCGCCCAGCTCCTCCCTACGCCGACTCCCTAGCGCCGTCCTCTGTGCCTTGCGTCGGCTTGGCCCGGCTTGGCCTTCGGCTGCCGGTGCTGCCGCTTGCGCCCCTGCACCACCTGGCTCACCCGCCCCCGCGTGGTTCCCCGACCCCTACTCCCGCCTTCGGCTTGCCCCGGTTACCCCACGATCGAGTCCTCCTAGGCCGTGCCCATGCCCAGCTCGATCGTTGTGTGGTTTCCTCCCCTTTTTATTACTTTGTTTTCCTGATGATTTCGGTTTTGGGGTTGATTCATTCACTGATTCCTTTGATTTTTGTGGGCTTAATTATTTGCCTGATGAATGGTTGATTTATGCATGGTGGGAAGATGGATGTGGGTTGTGCTACTACCAGTGGTGGTGTTTTGCCATCAATGCACTGAGGTATACTCTTCTTCTCTACTCTCTTTGCACCCTGCCCTTTGCTCTATGATGTGAATGAGGGATAATGATGCTACTGTTAGTGGGTTCAGCTTGGGCAAAAATAACAGTGGGTGTTGCTATGGGTGATGATACTTCTGTGGGTTGTGCTCTCTGTACAGTAATGAAACTGGTAATAGAGGAAAGGGAAGATCGCAATCCAACGGATTGACAACACGACGAACCGTCAGGTGACCTTCTCCAAGCGGCGCAGCGGGATGATGAAGAAGGCCCGCGGGATCGCCATCCTCTGCTACGCCGATGTCGGCCTTGTCATCTTCTCCTGCACCGGTCGCCTCTACGATTTCGCCATCACTTCTAGGTTCTGAGCTCATCATCCATATTAATTATATATATGGCTTCTTAATTAATTTGATTCCAGCAGATGCATGTATGATCGATCGTTCTTGTAGGGTTCACAAGCTCTTTCATTTTATTCCTAGTAACATCTTAGGAAATGCGGAAAGAGTGCAAAAAAGAAATAATTTCGATACACCTTTGCCACCACTACAGGAGGTCTTTAAATGATCAATTGGTATGGTGAATTGGTGATCCACTGACCCATATGAAGTCTCACTAACAATGTCTCGTTGTACTGGAGACAAAACTGCCTCTCATTCTGTCTCAATTCTCTACCATGTATAATAAGATTGCACACTATGCAAGGAAGCATGCATGTGGAGTACACCCTCCTAATCTGATGTCTCCAAAATATACTGATATGATCCTATTTCATTTTTCTATTTGTTGGGCAGTTTTGGGCAGTTTTGGCAGAGGGAGGTTACAACATTAAGGGTGCAGCAAGTGCAGAACTTACAACATAATAATAGGTAATAATCTTTAGTATCATCCATGGATATAAATAAAAGGCCAATTAGTAACTAGCCAGAACTTTTTTCTCTCTCAGTTAATTTGGTTTCATATATGTGCAAATTAATTAACCGAAGAGAGTACCTTAAGATTGTCTGACTTAAAAGAGAAGGTAAAAATGAATCAATCTGCGATGCATGCTTCTGTTGTCAGTTATAGCTAATTGCACTGTTAAACTAACCATGTGCATGCGCTGATCGATCGATAGGCAACTTTTGGGAGAAGAACCATCAAGCTTAAATGTTAGAGATCTGCAGTTTCTCCTGAGCCAAGTTGAGATGAGCTTTGTTGAACTAATCTTGTTGCTTAGTTTTTATTTTCACGTTTGGATTTGAATTGGCATAGTAATTTCAGGGATTGATTGAGTAGTTTTTTTGGGAGAGGAATCAAAGTTGATGACAATGCAGACAAAGGAAGGTCAACTCAAGCTGTTAGCTGTCTGGGGATACATCTGACATAAATACCACTGCAGAACTAAGAAAAATGCTAACATAATTCTTTTGATTTTATGACGAGCAAGAACTTTTGTAAAGAACATAGAAGGGGCAATCCTATTGATACCAACTAGTTGTTGGCTTCAAAGATTGAAATAAAATGCCTTTTGGGTGGGGTTGTCTACTCCATGGATGTATATCGGCTCCTCATAGCAGATATGAATGTTGTGCTGAGTGTGGGGTATATATGTGAATGTTGTATTGTGAACTCAAATATTATGTCAATCTTGTCGAATCTATATATGTAATGATTTATAGCTAATTGGTGGTATTTTTCTTATTGTGGAATGTATGGTATGTTTGATTGCTGAGTTTCTTGTCAGCGTGGTTCAAAATGAAACGCGTTGTACTTACAAAATCGGTGCATATGTTGTTCGGGTATTTCCCGAGTATTCTTGGTTGACATACACTCGAGAAAGTATCCCGTTAATTTCCCGAGTGTCCTTGGTTGATATACACTCGGGAAAAATGAATTGTTTCCGAGTGTCTTTGGTTGACATACATTCGAGAAAGTATTCCGTCACGGTGGCTGAACCCGTTGTGCTAACTATTCTCCCGAGTGTAAATCTGAATACACGACGAATTTATATCTCTCGAGTGTAACTGTTGGACCGAAAAGGCAACTAGAGGGGGTGAATAGGAGCATGCTCACTTTTTCACAAATAATGGATCAATAAAACTTTACTCTAGTAGCTATAGAAGCTATGAAGATCAGTATATTAGTACAGCAGAAGACTAATATTGAATCCAATAAAAACCCCAAAGCGATAGAACAAAATCAACAAAGATTGAAGTGAAACAATCTACTGGCGGTCGGACTGATTTCCGACCGGTCTGACCGGTGGCTATGGGCGGTCTAACCGATTTCCTCTAGAACAGAAGAACAGCCCCGATGACGAAGATGCAAATAGATGAAACTTTTGATCTACTAATCCAAACTTGATGAAACTTGGAACACACCTTCTCTACGATATCAGGGACCTATTCCAATCGAAGATTATGATAATTCTTGTAGGAATCAAGATCCTTTTTTGTTTGATCAAAGAAGGGTTCAAAAACGGGTCAAAACGAAAACTAGGTCAAAGCTCTTGCTCGTGGGTGATTGATGATCAAGATGATCCTAGATAGATTCCCACACGTCACAGCAAGCTAGATCACGTGAAGAAACCAAGCAAAAACTTACGGATCAAAGAAAGACTTAAAATCATCAAATAGAGAGAAAGAACGCAATGAGACAAAACATTGATCAAACTTTTATTTGATTGATTGATATGATCAGGGCTTACAGCCACTCCAACAATGGAGGACAATGCTCAATCCAAGAGCACGAAAATCACATCAAACATCAAGAACCCTAGCCTCCACCAAAGCTTTTCCTAATAAATTAGGGTTTACAAAAATAACAAAAAGGGAAAGCAGTGGTGCAGCCACCACCCTCTCCTATTTATAGTGGAGGCTTAGACCTTCTAGAAGTTTGACTCAATTGGGCTCTCGTTAAGGCCCAAAATAAACGGGACACATACTCACACATTTTAAAATGCCGTTTTTATCCCCCTCTTGACCTAACTAGCTACACCTAGCGCCATCTTGCGCCTCGGATTAGCTAATAGGTCACCCTTGTTCATCTTGCACCACGCTTGAGTACATTGACCTCACCCGGTATCGTCGATTGTTCTGGACCTCATCTCTCCAAGCCTAGTCCCGATCATCCTCGCCGTTGACCGTCGTAGACCACCAAGCAACCTGCACAACAATAGACAAGTAAACCAAATTTGGGAATAAGTTCTTCACAACTTAACCCATATTAGTCAAAACATGCATCATGCACTATGTATGCCCTGAAACTCATGACTTTGACCTACCAACCGCACATCGCCGTGTAACATCCCAAATACGGATTTGTGTTCCAAATGTAAGAAAATCAGGGAAATTAAAACTTTTCTTGCATCTTGGGGCCATTGATCATTTCTGTAATTCTTGATTAAGGAATTATGGAAATCACAATTAGAATCCTCAATTGATTACAATCAAATACCTCTTTGGCGTAGGTCTCATGCCAAACCCTTGGAGATATTTCTCCTGAGTTCTAGGGAGGCTTGACAACACCTCTGAATTATCTCATGAATTTTTAGAGATTATTTGATAATTTTGGAGGCAAGTCAAAGCTTGGTCAAACCATAGCTTTCACCTTTTGGAATTTCTGGAGGAAAATTCACTACATTAAAATCTCTAAAAATTTTATGGGAGGTTCCTCCTGCTGTCCGCAATCTCCAGTTAAAATTTCGTAATTTTTGGAGTTTGCTTGCTACCGCAAATAATTCCTCGAAAATCAGTATTCAAATTCAAACCCTAACTGGTTTTCACTGTTCCGTAGGTTCGAGTCGGACTCGAGCTCGAGCCACTCGACTCGGTCCAGTCCACTAACTGTACCAACTCGGTCGTTCGGGCGCTAAGGTTGTGGGTCGTTGGATCGGCATCGAACGGTCTTCGACCAGCCGAACGATGGAGTCGTTGTAATCCACCCGATCTAACTCAGCCGTTGGATCGGCATCGAACGGTCTTCGACCAGCCGAACGACGGGATCTTTTCCAACCCGCTCGATCTGTCTCAGCCTTTCGATTTCAATCCGACGACCAACGAGTCGTCTCCTTCCTCTGTCCGCGCGCGCATGAGCTCTGGCATGGCGTGCGCAGAGGAGAAAAGCAGTGGCGTGCAGTCCACTCTATGTCCACCTTTAAACGGCTAGCTCTGCGCATTAAATGCATGTCGCGCTCATCCCTCAGAGAGCCATGACTCAACTGCTCCCATCGCTCTCAAGTGCTCTCATGGCAGTGTTGACCCGACTGGAAAGACCCGGCCGTTGCTCTCTGCCATTGCTCTATTTAAACTCCTTTTGCTTCACCTCGAGCTTTCTTTAGCACTTTCGCAACTCCAGCTAGCACTCACCCGCTTGCTTGAGCTGCAGTCCCTCGCAATCTCCTCGACCGCCATTGTTGAGTGTGGAGCTTACGGTGGAGGCGGTGCAGCGGGGGTTTCTTCTTCAAGTCCTTGCCCCTCTGCTCCTCCTTTACTCTTTGGAGCTTAACTCTCACTCGGTTTGGTTCTCTCTGTGCCCAGGTCGCTGTGGCCTAGCGAGAACCTTACCGCCGCCGTTCGGATACTCGTCGCCGGAGCCACTCCGTGGGTCTCTGGTCATTCTCCAGCTCAGGTACTTTCCCCTTACCTATGGGGCTTAGGTGTGTTCTCGTTGTTCTTTTGGTATCGTCTGTTCGGGAATTCTCCCGAGCCGTACCTACTCGGCCGCACTCCGTGGTCGTACCACCGTAGCAGCCATACTCCGACCAGTACTAGCCGCCGGTCGAACCATTCAGCTTTTAGACGCTCATCCATGCCTTTGGCTGGCGCCGCTGTGGTCGGAGACGCCGCCGAGCCTCTGGCAAAGCGTGCGGGAGGCGTTGCCTCGTGGTCGGATTTCCGACTGGTCACCGTAGCTTAGTCGTGAGTTCTACTACGACTTGTACCTAGTCGTAAGTCTTACTACGACTATGCCATGGGCATAAGTCCACCTACGACTAGTACCCAGTCGTAAGTTCTATTACGACTTGTACCTAGTCGTAAATCCTCCTACGACCCTTAACTAGTCGTAAGTTCCTCTACGACTTGAACTTAGTCGTAAGACTTGCTACGACTACGATATAGTCGTAGGTTTTTCTACGACCACTACCTGGTCGTAAAACCTTCTTTCGGTCGTATCGTTGGCAATAAGAATCCAAATCGATTGGTTCTTGTTGCTAAATTCTTTGTAAATCAGTACCTTGCTTCGGTAAGATTTTCAGAATTTTTGGAAAAAGTTTGCTGTGGAGTCTTTGCGTTTTATTCGTTCTTATCGGTTGCTTTTTGCTTTCTCGTTAGGATCCGAAGAGCACATTGACAATATTGTTGATCCTCAGCAGTATCTTGACCCGCAGCAAACAGGCAAGCAGTTTGATCATGTTCATCCTATTATTTTTCAAGTCAACTATATTGTTTTCAACTCGTATGTATGCATTGCTATTTTGTTGTTAAAATACGGTTAGTGTCCTATAGTCGCATAATCTGTAGGACTTGTTTATCCTCTACTACCAGGAGCTTAGGTTATTGGCTGTGGTCGGAGTTCGATGGATGGACTCTGGTCGCTTAGTAGCTCTCGATTTGAAATTGCTTAGAGATGCTTAGTTTCGGTAGTACTGGGCGATCATCGATTGTAGTCGATGATCTCGATCACATTACTTATTATGTCATTACGACCAGCACTTGTGCTTTGTTATTTTGTAAAGTCAAAATCTGAAAATGGAAAACCGATTTGGACTTGGGCAAGTGGTCGGATGGTGGGTTATTGGGTTTGTGGATGTCTTGCCTAAGTCAACAAGGACCGAACATCTTGTTACACCAAACCAAGCATTTTTGCGTGCTAACCACGCGAGAGGGATATGAGACCTCTCTTGACTTAGTACTTTGGCGTGGGTTATCTCCGAGTCGCAGGAGGGGGTTGTGTGTGTTGTGTGAAACATGATATGTGGTCGTGTTCTTGTGTTGGGTGTGCGGTGGTGGAGATTCCGGGTAGGCTCTCCACCTCGAGGAGCGTCGTAGTTGTCCAAGGTTTTACCCGGGAAGGGTAGTTGACCGAGGCTTTACGATGACTCCGACACAACGTATGGGTTTCTATCCATACGGGCGGCTCGTGAATAATTCACAATATTGGAAACGTCTCAGAAGACTTAGCCGTCTTGGCATACCTTCTAAGTGTGCTTAATAGCTTGGCGAAAAGGCGGTCTGGCGTGTGGGTACATTGGTACAACCCTGCAGGGATAAAACTATTCGAATAGCCTCGTCCTAGGTTATGGACACGCTTGGGGAGGTCTTCCAAGAGTTAGACTTCAACCTTTTAAACTAAAATTTGACATGGTTGGCATGAATGGGTAATTCATGCTATTGTTGTGGTGACTAAGGGTTTAGTCACTTCCAGGATTGTTGTTGTTCTTTATCTACTGTTATATTGTTGTCTTTTGCGATTATTTGAACATTAAAAACTGATTTGTTAACTTGCTTTCAAATGTACTACATTATTGCAAATAAAGATGGCTTTGTGCTGAAAATGAAACATACAACCTCCACTCAAAAAGCTTGCATATAGTTATGTACAGGTCTGTTACTCTACACGTAAGTCTTGCGAGTACATTCAAAGTACTCACCCGGCTTTGCTGGGCTCTTTGTTGCAGGGGAGGAAGGTGAGCCCCAAGGGCCTCACTTTTGTGAAATGTGATGTGGATTCGATGACTAGCTTGGCGGTCCGGTCGGTTGCCTTGTGGGTTAAAGGCACACTTGTCGGCTCTTTTGTTGGTAGCCATCTTATGGCACTTTTACTTCCGCTGTTAAAACTTCTTTATGTATATGTCGTTTGGCCGCTCGGCCTCTCTTTTGTAATAACTATCTTCTATTCATGTTATCTTCTGGATTGTTGTTTTTGCTTCGGTTCTATGTGAATGAATGGAATTGATGCAAGAACTTTGTAAAGAGGTGTGTATACTGCATTTCTGGGAAGTATACATGTCTCGAGTCTCGGATTATCTGCTTTGTGATGCTAGGACCGAATGGATGGTTAAGTATTACAAGCCGGATAAACCGGGGTCTCACAGGGTTTTGGTATCAGAGCCATACTGACCGTAGTAACCTAAGCTTGGTTGTCTTTAGGATATTTTGGAAAATATTATTTTCAAAATGTCAAATGATTTATGAAAAGCTTAAAGAATTCTCAGATTTTTGATTACAAGAAGCTTTGGAGATTACACAAAAGAGCAAGCCAACATTTCTAATATTGCACAAACAACATATCAAGTCTGACAACGCTAGCAAGATCATGATAAGATATATATATCAAAGCTAAGCACGAAGGCTCAAAAGGAAAGCAATAGATTTGATCAATTTAAGCAAAGCTTCAAATTCAGCAAGTTCATCAACAGGGATCCTAAAGTGAAATTGGCCATGTCAAAATGTCAAAGTGAGATAAAAAATCTAACAAATACCACATTAAGAGTCAATCAGGTCTTGTATTGAATCATTTTGCTCAAATTTCTTAAATGCTTATTTTTCAATATTTTTCTCATTTGCACTGAATATTGAAGTTGACTAATGATCTAACTTAGTGACAAGATCTTGGACTAGGAGCCATCCACAAACTCATCCTAAGCTTCGACCAGAAGTTGATTAAAGGCATATCTTAGTGAAGAAGATCCTGGACTAGGAGCCATCCACAAACTCTTCCTAAGCTTCTACCAGGGCGACAAATCTTGATGCTCATGTCATTTCTGACAAGCAGTCCCCTTGAGATCGTCTGGATCATCAAACTATCTCTAAGTTCATGTCTTTGACAAGCAGTCTCGTAAGAATAGTTTTGCACAATTTAAGCATAAAACAATCTTGATTTTTCATTTTTCACAAGAGTAGTTTTAGAATCTCAAAAACACATACAAAAAGCTCAAGTAATGGTCAATTTTAGATTAAAGAGATAACAAAGCAATTCAGACAGGGCCAATGTCACAAAAGGAGCATTAATTGCGCAACTAGCTAAAACATCCACAAATTGCAATTTATAGTTCGAGTTGTTTTAGAGTTCTAGCTCATACAGCAAAGATTTATCTGTATATGTGAAAGCATGATAATTCTAGCAAGTCAAAGAACTAGATATGGCATTGAGCAAGAATTGAAATACTAAAGCTCCAAAGGGTAATAGGCAAAGCTTCATCAATTTTAAAAGATAAGCAGAAAAACTTATATTACAGTGCATCTTTTTGGATTTTTCATACCACTTGTTGTATTTTTCATATGAATGCAATATTATACAATGAGATGCAATAAACAGCCTAAAAAACTAAAAAGTTCAAAAAGATCAATAAGTTCAGAAAAAGAACAAGAAAAGATCAAAAGAACAAGGTAAGATCAGAAAAGATCGAACTCCCCCACAAACCAACCCATAGGGATAAATTACCCCTAACTCGCTTCTCAAGGTGGCAAACCTAGTTGGGTCTAAAGGCTTGGTGAGGATATCAGCCAGTTGAGCCTCAGACTCTACAAGTGTAGCACAATATCACCTTTCTCGACATGGTCTCTAAGGAAGTGATAGTGAATATCTATGTGCTTGGTTCTAGAGTGTTGCACAGGGTTCTTAGCAATATTAATGGCAGAAGTGTTATCACAGAAAAGGAGAACACTAGCAAAATTTAACACATAATCCTTAAGAGTGGTTACCATCCATAAAATCTGACTACATCAACTAGCAGCAGCTACATATTCAGCTTCAGCAGTGGATTGTGCAACAGAAGACTGCTTCCTAGAAGACCAAGATACAAGAGAAGTGCCTAGAAAGTGACAAGTGCCTGAGGTACTCTTCCTATCAAGCCGACATGCCGCAAAATCAGAATCAGAAAACCCCCGAATGGACAAAGATGAAGAACATGAATACCAAATACCATACAGAAGGGTAGAGTGTAAATACCTGAATATGCGCTTAACGGCTTGGCGATGGGAAGTCCTCGGAGACGTCTGAAACCTCGCACAGAGGCAGACCGTGAAGTGGATGTCCGGTCTTAAGGCCATCAGGTACAGAAGGGAACCGATCATGCTGCGGTACTCGCGTTGATCCATGGCTTCTCCTTCCTCATCTGGATCCAAAACAGTCGAAGTTGTCATGGGAGTGGAGATTGGCTTGCAGTCACCCATGTCAAAACGTTTGAGCAAGTCCTTATTGTACTTCGTCTGATGGATAAAGATTCCTTTCTTGCATTGCTTGATTTGAAGCCCTAAAAAATAATTGAGCTCTCCCATCATACTCATCCCAAATTCCCTGGACATAGTCTCAGAAAAGCTATTATCTGATCCGGAGGGTGCTGCCTTTGAATGTGAAGTGGTGCACCCGGAGCGGAAAACATCTCTTCGACCTCCTCAGGTACTGCTGATGATGAAGATGCAGCAGGAGCCTCATCTGAAGGCGAAGTAGTCACAGCAGGTTCTTGTGCTGGAATAGGAGCGTCAGCAGCAGCAGCAGTGGAAGAACGTCAAATCCTTCATCATCTTCCTCTATGAATATGCTCTCTGTTACCTGTGTATCACCTGAAATATCTGATCTAGCTCCAGGGCTAGTCTCAAGTGACATTGCATGTCTCCTGAACAAGATTAGTTTCAGCATTAAAAACTCGAAAACCCCTCGAATGTGCAGGATAACCCAGAAATAAACCATCAAAAGTTCTAGACTCAAATTTATCTAGGTTACCTGTCTTGAGAATAAAACACTTGAATACAAAGACTCGAAAGTGCGAGACAGAGGGTTTTCTACAAAATTGAAGCTCATAAGCAGTCTTACCCAAAGAAAGTCTCACAAAGACACGATTAGCAATATGGCAAGCAGTAGAACCAGCTTCGGCCCAAAATCTCCTCGATGTGCTATACTCATCTAGCATCGTCCTAGCCATCTCGACCAGGGTCCTGTTCTTCCTTTCCACAACGCCATTTTGTTGAGGGATGTGTGGAGAAGAGAACTGATACTCAATACCACGCACAACACAAAAAGAAGCAAATGAAGCATTCTTGAACTCCGTGCCATTGTCACTGCGGATCGCTCTCAAGGCACCCGGAAGATCAGAAGCCAAACGACGAACCAGATCATGATAAAGCTCAAAAGCTTCATCCTTCAAAGCAAGAAAGGACACCCAAGTATATCTAGAAAAATTATCGACTATGACAAGAATGTACCATTTTCCACCAACTGAGCGAACTCTAGCAGGACCAACAGTATCCATATGAAGAAATTGTCCCGGTGCGTCAGTCATGACCATAGTCACTGAAGGGTGTGAGGCGGAAACTTGTTTGCCATGCCTACAGGGCGCACAAACTGCATCTTTGACGGCTTTGAGTTTGGGCAAACCTCTTATAAGCTCAAGGTTGCTAACTTGTGTCAGATGATCAAAACCAATGTGCCCCAAACGACGATGCCAAAGCCAGACCTCAGAAGAAGAGGATGAAATCAAGCATTTGAGAGAACCAGCAGGAGATTCAGAAAAATCAGCTCCAAAAATCCTAGCAACTCTAGTAATTCTAAAAACAAACTCACCAGTTGAATCAAGCACCCGACAAGCATTTTTCTTAAATATAGTCTCATAACCATCATCAAGAAGTTGAGACACAGAAAGCAAATTAAACCTTAGCTTGTCCAAAAGGGCGACGTCCTTGAGATTGAACCTGTCGTTCACCCTGATATCTCGTTCCTTCAATTCGCCCTTGTTTATCATCTCCAAAGGTGATGAAATCATCACCTATCGACCGCGTGAAAGAGGTGAACCATCTTGAGTCTCCGGTCATGTGACGTGAACATCCGGAGTCGACGAACCACGTGTCCTTTCTCTTTCCGCGGTAATCCTGAAAATCAAGAAACAGAAGAACGATGTGTCTCAATACCGGGGTTAGTTAAACAAGAGTTAGGAACCCAGTACTGAGACACACGTCTGCGAGTAGTATACAAAGCATAAGTGTTATCCTTGAATTTATTTGAAGTTATGTTATGAGCAATGGTTAAAGTAACATGAGAGTTATCCTGTCTAGGAACATGATGATGAGCATGTGACACAAATCCTAAACCAGGTTTATTCTTTTTTATGTTACCATGTCTCATAAAAGTTCTAGGTTGATTAGATGAAATTCTAGCAAAAAATTTCTTATCATTTTTCAACCTACGCCAACAGACTCAATCAAATGCCCACTCTTTTTGCAATAGGTTCAATGATACTTAATACCACTGGAAGAAGCACCCTTAGACTTAACATATGGTTGGGCAAAACCTGCAGATTTAAAAATAGTTTTTACAGGTTGGGTTTTAAATTCAACTAACGCTTTTTCCAAGACTTGAACAACTTTTGGCTTAGAATTATCTTGAACATAATTGTATCCTAATCCTTGCTTCCTATAAGGAGTCTTAGAATTGTCCAAAATCATGTTTAATTGTTTCTTACCTTTAGAAAAAATTTCTAATGTATCCTTAAGATAAGCATTTTCTTTTTCAAAATTAACACATGATTAACAGGTTTTACCTTTAATGGCTCTAGCATATTTGTCCTTATATAAAGCAGATTCAAGTTTAAGAGCTGGACATGAAGCACATGTAGAAGACTCAATACTGTTCTTAAGCTTGACATATTTAGCTCTAGCTACTTCTAAGATATCTTTAACTTCATGTTCGCGTTCTAAACAAAAAATGCAAAGGCTAGAATCAACAGCACTAGAAGCAACTAATTTGCTAGAATCTAAGCATTTTTCGCATGGAGCAGATTTAACCTCAACAAGCTCAGTTCTAGCATTTTCAAGTTGTTGCAAAGTAATATTATGAGCAGATTGCAGTTTATCAAGTTCTGAATGCAAAGCATGGCAAGATGAACATTCATCAGATTCAAGACTCTTAGCATTCTCAAGTTCTAAAGTCAAATTACCTATTTGAGACTCTAAATCCTTGTTCCTAGCCATGACATATTCTAAAGCCTTATCCTGACTCATGAGTTGCTCAAATATAGCTTCACATCTATCAGAAAGAACACCGTAGGAAGGAGGTACCTCATCGTTGTCGTTGTCAACGAAGTCGGCCATGAAGCACAAACCAGTGAAGTCCTTGGCCTTTCCTTTCTTCTTGCTTTGAGGGATCTCCTCCTCCTTGTCCTCCTCGCCCCCGGAGTCCACATCGCTTAATGACTGATCCTCAAAAGCGGCAAGCACCCGATGAGTGGCCTTCGTTAGCTTGGCAGTGTCAAGCCTAGAGTTGTTCCATTGAGGCTTCTTCCAAGCTGGCTTTCCCTCCTTATGGTTGCTCTTACCTTTCAGCTTGGGGCAATTTGCCGGATATGATTGAGCTCACCACACTCATAGCAAGTCACGAAACCTCCTCTCTTTCTATTTCTCATATTGTTGTAGGCCCGTGTGACCTTTTTTACTATGAGGGCCAACTCAGCCTCAGGGAGACTCTCAAACTCCTCTTCATGGATTGTAGATAAACTTACAAGTGAAAATCCAGAAGAAGACTCACAAGACCCATCAGATGCTCTCTTGAGCGGGTCTGCTACCAAAGCCATATTTTCCTTCTTGGGATGATCAATCCTCTTGATCTCATGAGTCTTGAGCTTGCTATAGAGCAGCTCCAAAGTCAGATCAGAAAGGTTTACATTCTCCTCAATGGTTGTAGCCTTTATCTCTCACTCCTTGGTGTTGATTGCAGCCAAGAGATGAGTGGTATTTTCAAATTGAGAATATTCAATGCCAACAGCTTTCATCTGATTTATCACTTTATTAAAGCGACTGAAAATGTCATCGATGCTCTCTCCAAGACGCATCTCGAATTTGTTGTATTCACGCTTATAGACTGTTTGGCGTACTTTATTGACTTGGGATGAACCCTCATGGCAATTTTCGATAGTGTTCCAAATCTCATGCGCAGTCTCAAGATTGCAAATCCGATCATACTCATGTCTCCCAAGCCCGCCATACAAGATATTTTTAGCCTTATTGTTGTTAACCAAAAGGGCTTCTGAAGCCGGCGTAGCAACTTCAGGCACCACGAGCGGGACTCGAACAACCTCCCATATAGCGTGTCCTTCGCTCTCAAGGAAGACTTGCATGCGATTCTTCCAATAGGCATAGTCGTGCCCATCGAACATATGCGGCTTTGTGGAGTATTTATCCATCGCCAAGTTCAGTGATCGGTTAAGATCAAGATTGAACTAACCGGGCTCTGATACCACTTGTTGGACCGAAAAGACGACTAGAGGGAGTGAATAGGAGCACGCTCACTTTTTCACAAATAATGGATCGATAAAACTTTACTCCAGTAGCTATAGAAGCTATGAAGATCAGTATATCAGTACAGCGGAAGACTAATATTGAATCAAATAAAAACCCCAAAGCGATAGAATAAAATCAACAAAGATTGAAGTGAAACAATCTACTGGCGGTCGGACCACTGCCTAACTGGCGGTCGGACCGATTTCCGACTGGTCTGACCGGTGGCTATGGGCGGTCTGACCGATTTCCTCCAGAACAGAAGAACAGGCTCGATGACGAAGATGCAAATAGATGAAACTTTTGATCTACTAATCCAAACTTGATGAAACTTGGAACACACTTTCTCTATGATATTAGGGACCTATTCCAATTGAAGATTATGATAATTCTTGGAGGAATCAAGATCCTTTTCCGTTTGATCAAAGAAGGGTTAAAAAAAATGGGTCAAAACGAAAACTAGATCAAAGCTCTTGCTCGTGGGTGATTGATGATCAAGATGATCCTAGATAGATTCCCACACATCACAGCAAGCTAGATCACGTGAAGAAACCAAGTAAAAACTCACGGATCAAAGAAAGACTTAAAATCATCAAATAGAGAGAAAGAACGCAATGAGACAAAACATTGATCAAACTTTCCTTTGATTGATTGATATGATCAGGGCTTATAGCCACTCCATCAATGGAGGACAATGCTCAATCCAAGAGCACAAAAATCATATCAAACATCAAGAACCCTAGCCTCCACCAAAGCTCTCCCTAAGAAATTAGGGTTTACAAAAATAGCAAAAAGGCGAAGCAGTGGTGCAGCCACCACCCTCTCCTATTTATAGTGGATGCTTAGACCTTCTAGAAGTTTGACTCAATTGGGCTCCCGTTAAGGCCCAAAACAAACGGGACACATACGCACGCATTTTAAAGCACCGTCTTTATCTCCTCTTGATCTAACTAGCTACACCTAGCGTCATCTTGCGCCTCGGATTAGCTAATATGTCACCCTTGTCCATCTTGCACCACGCTTGAGTACATTGACCTCACTCGGCATCGTCGATCGTTCTAGACCTCAGCTCTCCAAGCCTAGTCCCGATCATCCTCGCCGTTGACCGTCGTTGACCACCAAGCAACTTGCACAACAATAGACAAGTAAACCGAATTTGGGAACAAGTTCTTCACAACTTGACCCATGTTAGTCAAAACATGCATCATGCACCATATATGCCCTGAAACTCATGACTTTGACCTAACAACCGCAAATCGCCGCCACACCAGGCGACGAACCAAGTGGAAACCGGTCAGATAGCCCCTAGGGCTGGTCTGACCGCCGACCATGGCCGGTCTGACCGCCACCAATGACTTAGCCGATTTTCAGCCTCTAAAAACTGAAACCTATTGGAATTTTCAATCCAATAGAACTTTTGTCTGGAGACTCCAAAAATTATGGGACCAAGTGCAGTAGAATCCCCTCTCTTGCCTACACCCTCTATTTTTGGCCCAGCTCAAAATAACACTTTTCAAGTTCACCGGTCAGACCGCGCCTATAGCCAGTCGGACCGATTTGGTACCGGTCTGACCGCCACGCTATGACCGGTCAGACCGGTTACTGCCTGACAGTTATGAAACTTGTCGAAAACACATGAAACGACAAACGGCAAACGCCATTGCCAATTGTCACATCATCCTAAGATCTGGAACATATCCCTATGATATCCATAGTATCTCTCGGGAAACCAAATTTTACCCGACTAAACGATCCCGAGTGTTTTTTCCCGACGGCCGACCTTCGGGAATTAGTATTCCGAGTGCATTTGGTATTTTCCCGAGTGTTTAGGGTACTCGGGAAATTTTAGGTTTCTGGTAGTGACTACAGATATCAATGCAGCTGCATATATACTCATGGGTTGGCACGTGTTGACTGGTGCTACATTAGTTCGCTGCTGCACACACATGCCACGTAGGATAGATAATATGTTTATTTTCTAGTATCAATGATTAATTAGGTATCTGCGCTTAACAGGTGCATATGTATATAACTATATCTAATATAAAAAAAATCATCTAAGTACTTACAAAAGAGATGTCTATATTAAAGGAAATGACTTTTACATAAGTGCTATATGATACGACTGAATTTTCTTATTTTAAGCTCCTATATTAAGTATCTTGCATTGTGCATGCCCCGAATGTCATACATGACATGAGTATACACCTCTCCATTTCTTAATCTACTAACCTGTGAACTTTCCATGGAGTAAATAATTGCAAGGCCCTAAGCTATATATTTATCTGCAGGTTGTCTATACCATGGATGCAAGTCGACTTTAGGCATCAATTTTGCACATCAGGTCCTATGCTTGGTTAATTTCGCACATGCTGTTCCGCTAATAGGGCCATGTCTTTGTTTTTTCCCTCAACGGACTGACAGAGAGACCTTATTGGGGCACAGTCAACTCGTGCATATACAGTGCAGCTAGTAAGACACTTGGTATTTATGGTGTAGGTCGATCGTGAGCTTAAACACCACCGAAAGCGTCAATGATAAACCTAAGGAAAAAAGTATGTTTTTTAAAACCCTGAACTATATATTGCTTAAGTCTGAACGAAAAGCAACCTCCAACTTCAAAACCATCCACTTTGCATTCTCAAACTATCAAAATCGTTTAGTTTTCACCCCTAGACTAGTTTCATGAGTTGTTTTCGCCACGTTGACGGTCACATCACAGAAATTGAAGGTTTTGAAGTTGAAGATTGTTTTTCGGACCCAAGCAAATTCATGGTCTGAAAATGGACTTTTTCCTAAACCTAATAATCTGAACTTAAAAGAAACCACTGATACAAACTAACTGACAAGTTTATGAACTCCCAGCAAAATTTACCCCTTTTTAATATAACAACAAGTAATCTTAGTCGGTGGGCTAGCCATGACATAATTCCCCATGACAATATCGCGCAGAAGCGAAGATCTAGTTAATGCACGGCTCCTTATTCTTTACCTCAGTAATTCACAGGCATGCATAGATTTGAGACGACCAAACAATGCCCGACTGTTTGACCAGCTAGGCCTAGGAGTACTCTGCGCAATGTCGAGACTTGAAGCCAACCACCTCGATCTTGTATATTACTCCTACTCATCAGCTAGCTGCATTCATCACAAAATTCCAATTAACATTGATGGCCTTAATCAGAGACAAGCTAAGGACAACTATACATATAGAGGAGCAGTAGATTATTGCATGCAATATCACCTAGGCATGCCATTATATTTTGTTGATTTGATGCTGTATTTTATGATCATATATATTCTCCATCTTGTGTCGAACGTTAATTAATAGATTTAATTGGCTGCACGGGTGGAGTAGCGACGGCCGTGGAAGCTCACACTTCACAGCAAGCTAGCTCAAAGGAAAAAAAGCTCATGGAAGAACTCAAGCTCAAAAGCACGGAATAGAATTAGCTAATTAATTAAGATAGGTTAGATATCAGTAAGGGAAAACTATATCGTTTTAGAAATTTTAACGGACCCTGCCGATGAAAAATTTTGGATGAAAATTTTGAATTTTTCATATGTAAAGACGAAATTTATCTAAAATTTGAAATGAAATTTGAATTTAAATAAAATTAAGTTTATATATTTCTCTCTCTTTTTTGTGGGGAATTGCTTAGGTGAGTGGATTAGCTAGCTAGGGTGTGATAGAGGAGTGGCTAAAAATAAGTAGCAAATTAGCCAGCTGCCTGCCATTGCAAGAGCAAACACTTGGTCGTTCTTTAGCGTTTATTGGCCGGTAGGATCGAGAGACGACTAGCTAGCTAGCTCAATCTAGGATCTAGTATCGTTTTGTGATTAATCTACGATGATCGATGATTGTTCTCGGAAATGGAGAGGACAGGAGTAGCACTGTAGCTAACTCCCTCTCTCCCTGTGATGAGAGAGAGAGAGAGAGAGAGAGAGAGACTGTTTGTGTGTGTGAGAGTGAGTGAAGAGACCTGGTTGGTGCTGTTGGGATGAGCTGTCTGCAGCATTAGATGCTCCCCTCTGACACCCCGCACCTGCGATGTCTCTCTCCCCTTGGCTTCACTGCCCCCTTTGTTCTACCCAAAAAATCAGACTACATCATCGCACAAAAGTTAGTAACCCAACTTCACTTCGGATATATAGCACTACGACCAAGTTGAAAACAAAGCCGCGTCATATGAAAGATAGGACTGTGATATGCTTGTAATGATTCGACCATTTTTTTGCTTTTAGATCAAGTCTTCAATTTACATACCTGCGAGACACAAGTAGCATTAACAACTATTGACTATCAACTGATGTGATGGTAGCGTACTAGATATTAAACCTCACGTGAAGACCAAGATATTGTTCATTACAGTCAGCTACATATAGCACTAGTAACTATTGCCTCTTTCATTGATGTCCTCTCTTGATTGCGTTCTTAAATGTTTTTTAACCATTATATTGCATCTAGGACCACGATGGAAACACGATATAGTTGATACGGTCATGTGACCCCAACAACCTTACGTACAATCCATATGTAGCACTTTATATATACAAGAGGTGACGGCAATACATAGCTCAAGTGAGGTTTGTACGTTGTGACCCCCAAACTATTTCTATGATTGCACACAAACTGTTCTCGTGACATAAATAAAAGTATTAACCTTCGGTGCCCTGGGAGAGGAGGAAGAAGATGGAGGAGGAGTTGAGGGGCGCATGTGTGGGGGCCTTCTAGTGTTTCTCAGTTTGTGTCTTGGCGCAAAGGAAAAGGACGCCGCTGTGCCTCTCTTCTACTCTTTGGGTTCATCATTCCAAGGTCCCACGAGTGGCCTAGCTAGCTTGCTACTATACTTGCTCAGACACTCACAGGCCACGGTTAGCTCACTCGGAAGAGAATTGAAGATCTCTATTCTCTAAATAATTGAAGAGGAACCATACAAAGGCAGGCAAAAGAGAATTCAGCGAGTGAGCAACCAGCTAGATTTCATCGTTCTGACCTGTAGAAAATAGCATACCAGCATGTGTTGGTAATTCCAGCAAAACAATTTTGGTTGATTAACACTAGCATGAAGTTTCGTTGCTACATTCTAACAATTAACCTATGAAAATAGCGATATAATAACAAATATCTGTCACCCCCTTAAGGAGGCACCTGTTATTAATTTAAAATGTAGTAGCACATTTCGAAAGAAGCAGGAATATAGTTATCAATTCCATTCCGGGGCCATTCTTGTTTGCCTTTCGGTATGGAATATACCGGTACCGGTCCACTCTGGCATACAGTTGTTGATTTTAATATAATAATATATTTACTTATTTATAAATATATATGTAATTATATGCACACATAATTTCACTTGGAATCTCACTTTAAATATATAACCATAGAATAAAAATGACACATAGTTCAATTATTTCATAAATACAAAGGTGGTACGTAGTTAAATAATACAACATGAGTTTGTAATTTTATGTATTTTACCATAGTCAAGAATAATTTCACTTACCGAAGGAGTAGTATTGAACTCGGCCTTCCGAGCTGATTCAAAGAAGTGGTAACTTTAATTTTGAATTTTGACCGGTACGAGAATGACCGGAATGGCGGAATGGTCAGAATGGGCCGGAATGGCCGGTATTGACCGGTATTGACCAGTATTGAGGCCGGTATGAGATTGGGCAAACGGTGTGTCGGTATGGCATGTTCCGACCATATTCCGACCGGTACCGGAATGAAATTGATAAGTATGAGCGTGATATGATTACGAGGTTTAAGCGTCAAAGGATAGGGAAATGTAGCAGCTGCAAAAGTACGTAAGGAACGTCATGGTTGGGTTAGGATGTGGTTGTCATGAGTAATCTAGAGGGTGAGCAACGTGATTACATGAGAGGAGGTTGGCAAGAAGGAAAGAAGCATGTGGTAACAAAGCTGCCTAGATTCATATGACAGAGGTGCGCGCCTAGCTGGACTAGATCAAGGACAAATCCAAACACATTGTCATATATTTCCTTTTTTCAAATCTAGCATGCATTCACACACACAAATCCCATGTTTGAATTTCAACTACAAATCCCAGTATGGCAATATCGAAATAGGATTAGCTGTATGCATTGATTAACCTCCTTAGTTACCTCATGGAGATAGGATTAACAGCTAGCTATACATCATCTTCCTAATTAATCCCTATCCAACACAAAAAAAAGAGATTATATAAGGGAGGAGAGCTAGGTAGGCTAGGCCCCAACCCAATGGTTTTTGTTTAGCAGAGAATGGCAATAATCAAAACCCAAACCTACCAACCCCACCCCCCTCTCTTCCTCCTCTGACCTTTCTCTCTCTCTCTCCCCCTCTCTCTTTCTCCTCCCAGCCCCACACCTCTCTCCCGCCTCACCCCCAACCCCACCGCGCGTGCCACGCACGTGTGTCCTCTCCGCCGTCGCTTCCTCATCAGCTCCGGCGAACGAACGCCACCGCTGTTGCATGTGATTAGCTAGCTAACTATCTGTTGATTCTTTTGTCCAAGAAAAGGTTGAGCAGCGACATGGAGCAGGGGGCGGCGCCGTCGAGCAGCACGAGCACGAGCACCAACAGCAGCCGGAGCACGTCCGACCACCACGCGGCCGCGCACCACCCCTTCTACTACGCTGGGGCTGCCACCGGCGGCATACCGCCGCCCCCGCCGCCGCCGCCGTCGTTCATGGGCTCCCTCGCCATAGAGCCAGCGGCACCGGCTGGCGCGGGGCAGGCCCAGTCGACGGTGCCCTCGTCGTCGGACAAGAAGGCGGTGGTCGTGCCGGCGCCGGCGAAGAGGCCGACCAAGGACCGGCACACCAAGGTGGAGGGACGGGGGCGGCGGATACGGATGCCGGCGCTGTGCGCGGCGAGGGTGTTCCAGCTCACGCGGGAGCTCGGCCATAAGACCGACGGCGAGACCATCGAATGGCTGCTGCAGCAAGCCGAGCCGGCCATCGTCGCCGCCACGGGTACCGGCACCATCCCCGCCAACTTCTCCTCCCTCACCGTCTCCCTCCGCTCCGCCGCCTCGCACCCCTCCGCCCGCGCTGCGCCCTTCCACCACCTCCAGCACCAGCCTCCGCAGCAGCACGACATCGCCGCCATGCTCGGGTTCCACCACCACCAGCTCCTCCCGCCGCCGCAGCAGCAGCACCCGGAGACACCGCAAGATCCTGGCGCCGGGGAGTTCATGAGGAAGAGGTACAGGGAGGCAGACGACCTGTTCAAGGACACCTCGCGCCAAGACCCTGACGGTTCCGCGGGGGTCGGCGAGTCCGCTCAGAAGGCCCGGGCGGCGCCCCCCACTGCTGCTCCGGCGGCAATGTGGGCCGTGGCGCCGAACAGCGCCGCAGGCGGCGGCGCCTTCTGGATGCAGCCTGCGTGGGCTTTCGGCGCCGGGAACACCGTGCAGGCGCCGCTGCAGTTCATGTCAAGAAGCAGCTTCCCCGGCGGGATAGGCACCGTCGGCATGGCGGACACGAACTTCGGCATGCTCGCCGCCCTCAACGCCTGCGGCCGCTCCGGCGGCGGCGAGCAGCAGCAGCAGGAAGGGCAGCCGCCCGAGATGGATCAGCACCGTCGCTCCGGTGCCGGCGCGAACGGCGGCGAGGCCAGCCACGGCGCCACAAGCCCACCGTAAGCAAGCAACGAGCCATGCATTTGAGCAGCGAGCTGAGGATTATGCCATGCCTAATCAGCCGCGTTTGGTGCAAGCATCTGGTGATTAGTTTAGTGAGTGTGTTTGGAACACTTGCTGCTGCGCGCTCTAGTTAATCAATCAGTTAATCGTTTAGTGAGTCTTCCAAAAAAATTAGTTTAGTTTATTTTTTTTCCCTGGGGGATTATTTTAGTTTGCCTTTGGATTAATCTATGGTTTGTGCTGATGCGAGTGATGATTAGCAGTGGGTCCAATTAAACCAGGAAGAGACCATGCTGTTAATTACTATTTGTTTTAAGGTTAATTCATGCATCTTAAGAAGGCTGAGAGATTTATACAGCTCATTGTTTTTTTTTTATCATTACCATCTCATTATTTATTAATCTATATATGTTCAATGCAAACGTACGATAAGCCCCGTTTAGAGCGCGAAAATTCTGAAGAAGTACCTAAGCCCCGTTTAGAACGCAGGAATTCTGAAGAAGTTTTAGGAAACAAAGCATCCCGTCTTAACGATGTCATTCGTTCCAAACGGGCCTAAGTGGTTGTTGTAATAATTAATCCTTTCTAGGGTTTGCTTTTGATTGGTGTTTATTGCCTTGCATATGCTTAAGAGGATCTCCTCCATTGTTAGTAGTGGCAGTGTGCCTCTCCAGCAGTAGTGAAGGGTCGCTCCTAATCTGCAACGTGCTCGTGCTCGTGCTCGTGATGCTACCTTTGTGATGTGTTGGGCTTTCTGCGTCCAATATATATCTTCCCTTAATTTTGCAAGTATATATTTGCATGTTCAGAACTTCAGATAGATATTATGAAGTGACAAGTTTTCGACATTACACAAGTACGTTTTATTTTGTGATTAACGACACATTTTTCTGTGATCGGAGATTGCAACATGAGTCTCTTTAATTATCTCTGTATATGTGACCATGGAGAAGAGGTGGAGAACTCGAACATACCTGTATATGTATACCGAGATAGTATAACTTTGATCACTGTGACCCGTACTCATGTCTAGAACCAGAAAGGACAAAGTAGTAGTAGTATTAGTAATAATACAGCGCATACGGATTCCTTTCTATTATTGTTCGTCATGTCAGCTCTACATTGCATGCCATGAATCTCAAGACATATCGGACGGTGTAGTAGTTAGCTCACATATAGAACGGTGTAGCGGTTAGCTCTACATTGCATGCCATGAATCTCGAGATATATCAGACGGTGTAGTGGTTACATCAAAATAGATATTTATTTATCTTGACATGCTAGGCCGTGTTAAAGATATCGAATCAGAGATCATGTTCAGTTCGTTCAGTTATGCAGTTCAATTTTGTTTCTTTGGTTTTCGGTTGTAACTATAGCATATCCGATAAGACTTGTAATCCTCAGTTGTAACAACTATTGTAATCTCTTATGGATATAAATACAGCCCGAACTCTCCAACGAGATTTCAAACTCTATCGCAAGTAACTCCATTACTGCAGGCATTCTCCCCACTCCCTCCTTTAGCCAGATGATCGATATCAAGCTCACCCGAGATAACTATCTCGTGTGGAAAGCGCAGATTTTGCCGTACCTCCGTAGCCAACAATTATTGAGCTATGTAGATGGAACGGTGGTTGCCCCTGATCCAGTGATCGTCGTGGTTGACGATGAGAAGCATGTGCACAAACCAAATCCGGTGTATCAAACATGTTTTTGGCAAGATCAGCAAGTCCTGAGTGCCCTGCTTTCCTCTCTCTCTCTCTCTCTCTCTCGGGGTAGGTGATTGGGCAAGTTCTGCTCCTCACCAACTCGCGTGTTGTGTGTGTCGCTCTTGAGAACATGTTCTCATCTGGCACTCGTGCAAGAACAATGCAGATCCGATGTCAACTTGCCACCACGCAGAAGAAGGATGCATCAATGGCAGAATACTTTAACAAGGTAAAGCACCTTGCTGATTCTCTCCTCTATAGGGAATCCTCTTCCTGATGATGAGATTGTTGGGTATTTTCTCTCTAGACTTGATATTGAGTACGATCCGGTTGCCGCCTCTCTCAGTATTAGACCAGACTCGGTCTCCCTTAATGATGCATATGCACATCTTGTGAATTTTGAGATGTGCATAGAACATCAAAATGCTTTACAGGGTTTGTCTGCCTCAGCCAACAATGTATCATGCTACAGACGCGACAACAACAACGGCAAGAGGGGACATAACAACAATAGTCGTGGACAGAACTGAAGCTATGGGCAAGGCCATGGGCAGTCTTAAACTCAGTCCGACAATAGACCAAATGTCAGGTTTGTGGCAAGAGAGGACATGTTGCTTTGAAATGTTATCACTGTTTTGATCATTCTTATCAAAGTGAAACAAGCAAAAAAAAGTTGTTGCAGCTGCCTCTGCAGTTCCTTCCTACGATGTTGACACCAACTGATATATAGATACCGGGGCGACAGATCATATTACTAATGATCTGGCAATGAATGAAAGATACAATGGCAAAGACATGGTGCAAACAGAAAATGGACCAGGTATGAACAATGTATTTCTTGAGTTCTATCCCAACCAGTTTTGTGTTAAGGATTAGTCCACAAAGAAGGTTCTTCTTCAAGGCAGACGTGGGATGGGCTTTATCCCATCAAGCTGCAACACTCCACCATCAACAAGAAAGCTTTCATCAGCAGCAAACCAACCCTTGCTCTATGGCACTACAGACTTGGCCATCCCTCTACAGCCATTGTTCAATAGGTGCTCTGTTCCAATAAACTACCTTGCTCAGCCTTGGATAAAGAATCGATCTGTGGACCGTGTCAATTAGCTAAAAGTCATCAACTTCCATATGTTTCCTCTCATAATATACCATCTTCTCCAATAGAATTGATATGTTCTGATGTATGGGGCCTTGCTCATAAACCAATAAAATGGTTTCGAGTATTATGTTAATTTTGTCGACGACTTTAGCAAATTTATATGGTTGTATTTGCTCAAAAGCAAGGTAGATGTCTTTCAAAAATTTATTCAATTTCAGAGACATGTTGAACGTCTCTTGAATAAGCAAATTGTGAGTGTTCAATCTGACTAGGGTGGTCAGTATAAAAACTTCACACCCACTCCAATCAAATTGGAATCTCACACCGCGTCTCATGCCCTCACACTCACCAATAAAACGGTGCTACCGAGCGTGAACATCGACATATACTTGAAGTCGGTCTTGCGCGCTTCTTGCAAATGCATCAATTAATGCCTCTCTATTTTTGGGATGATGCACTCCAAATAGCATGTTTTCTCATAAACAGACTTCCTAGCAAAAACATCTCCGGTGACACTCCTCTTCAACGCCTTCTTGGATTGCAACCCAACTATGACATGCTTCGCACTTTTGGATGTGCGTGTTGGCCGAACCTAAGGCCATACAATGCTCATAAGTTTCAGTTCAGATCACATGACTGTATCTTCATCGGATACAACAATCTCCATAAGGGATACAAGTGTTTACACAGGCCGACTGGTCGTGTGTATCTCTCTCGTGATGTTGCATTTGATGAGAGTCATTGTCCGTTCTCCTGCGATAACAATTACCACCCACAACAAATTATTACATCAGAATCCACTCTTTTGTCCCCAATTTCCTCTAAAACTTCATGTCCAAATGAAATATTTTCTAGTGCTATTCCATTGTCACCTCATGTCTCTATTGCATAATCATCACAGCAAGCAGTTGATTTCACCGAACCGATTAGGGCAGCCAATGAGCCTGATGGGTTAGCTGTCGAGCCTGACATGGCAAGTAACAGTGATGCGTCTGCAATGCCATTCTCTGCAGTAGTCATCGAATCCTCCATGACAAGCGATGTGGATAATGTTCCTGCCAGAGCTGCTCCTTAGTCACAGTACCAGATCACGACACGTCTGGGGAAAAACATTCAGACTCCAAAGGTTCGCACTAATGGCACCATTCCAACTCCAAAAGCTCTCTCTGCTACTATTTCAGAACCCGCAACTCACATTGAGGCTTTGACACATGATGAGTGGAAGGGAGCAATGGAGACCAAATATGCAGCTCTAGTCGTAAACAATACTTGTAATCTGATTCCACCAAGGAAGGGGGTAAATGCGATTGATTGCAAATGGGTGTACAAGCTTAAAAAGAAACCAGATGGAAGCATTGAGAGGTATAAAGTACGATTGGTATATCTAGTCTTGTGAAAGTAAGATATTGTAATGCACCAACAATGCTCCTATACTTAAAAACTTTAGAGTCTACAAGTGTATTCCCTTGATCTATCGACAGTTCCTCTGATGTACTCATTGAGGTTGTTTTCAGCATGCAATTATGCATATTCATACGCTATAAAAGTTCTCTTATGCACTTTTGTTGTGTAAGAATAATGCCATTCTTGATGGGGTTCACCTCAATTCCCAGAAAATAGTGCAATGTTCCCAGATCTTTCACTGCAAATTCCATGTGTAACTGCTGTAATAAGCTTTCCAGGGCATGATCTGAAGAACTCGTCACTATAATGTCATCAACATAGACTAACAAATAAGTGACCACACCATTTCTCCTAAACACAAACAATGAAGAATCTGCCTTGGATGTAGTGAAACCTATCTCATGTAATTGGGAACTAAGTCTAGAATTCCACGTGCGCGGAGCTTGTTTTAGACCATATAGTGCCTTGTCGAGCTTGCAAATGTGACTGGGACACTGAGGATCTTCATAGCCCGATGGTTACTTCATATGGACATCCTCCTCTAGAAACCCATGCATGCAAGAATGCATTTTGAATGTCTAGTTGCCTCAATGACCAACCACGAGAGACTGCGATAGAGAGAACAAGTCAAATCTGATTCCACCAAGGAAGGGGGATTTGCAGTTTACTTCGGCTCAAATATGATCTCATGTAGCTCTCTTAAACAAGCAATTGCCTCACGATCAAGCACCGAGTCAGAATATAAAGCATTGGCCAATGCGACAATAGAAGTAACTTGGCTGCAGTCCTTGCTTGGAGAATTGGGAGTATTTCAAGAGAGAGCTCCATGCTTGTGGTATGACAACCTAGGTGCGACATATCTTTCGGCGAACCCTATGTTTCATGCCCGCACATAACACATTGAAGTAGACTTTCACTTTGTACAAAGAAAAGGTGGCATGCAAAGATCTCGAGATTCGCTTCATATCTTCACAGGATCAGGTGGGCGATATGTTTACAAAACCATTGGTACCTTTCTTTGATTTGAAACACAATCTCAACTTGAGTTCACTCGGTTGAGATTGAGGTAGGCTGTTAAAGATATCAAATTAGAGATCATGTTCAGTTCGTTCAGTTATCCAGTTCAGTTCTTTCTTTGGTTTTCGGTTGTAACTATAGCATATCCGATAAGACTTGTAATCTTTGGTTGTAACAACTATTGTAATCTCTTCTGGATATAAATACAGCCCGATGCCTGGAATGCATTATGCGGCTTCAATTCATCATCTTCTTCTTTTCTTTACAGGCTGCACAAGGCTCCATTTCTCTGTAGTTATGACGTCCAAACAGCACAGAAAACTACAGGCACATCACATTCCATAGCTTTCACTGCTCCGAGACACTTCACAAACAGTACATTAAACATGCAGAATTTTCAGAGATCACATTATAAGCACTTGTGTTCAGATAAGATCAAGTCTCCATTTCATCCTTGCAAATCAAGACGCAGACAATTCCTCTATGAATCAGGAGAAACTCCCGTGTTCCAAAATAGGCGAAGCAGATGCGTGACATGATGAACAAGCTGTAGCCATTGGTGTGGTTGGTCACTGTGGCATGGAGGGAGGACTCGGTGCTCCAATAAATTTGGCCGGGCAAGCGAGCACTGCACTGCACTGCACTGTGAAGCGACGACTCCTCTGTTGACGATGCGTCCTTGTCTCAGATGAAAACATGTCCCAACTGTTACCTTTCCCTTTCTCGTTGCGGGTTTTGCGGAGCCTTTTGTGGTGCAGCTGAAAAGTCCCCGAATATGTTTGTATGGAACATATGCTAGCTTTTATATGTAACCGAACTTCGAAAGTTACAAGGGCGATCAAATCTGGGAGAAAGCAAGCAAGGAATATCAGCAAAAATATATTTAAAAAACGAGAGGAATTTACGAACAGGTCATTGTAGAGCATAGGTTTGATTACCGGCTAATAATCAACCGGAAATCGGGATTGTCGGTTATATCGGGCGCCCGGTAAAAGTTCAAACCGGCAAACAAAAAAGGATCTGTTTGAATTTTGCTTGAATTTGATCTTTTAAATTTTAAATCTGAAATTTTCAAATTTTAATTTAAAAATTTCGGCCAAACCGGTGACCTCCGGTAACAAAATCTAAACCGGTTATCCAAACCCTATTGTAGAGGCGTCTAAAGATATATGTTTACACCCTTTTTTTTGTCAGCATTAATTGGGATCATTGGCATGGTCGTTTTCGTGTTGTTGGGATTAGGACGGGGATCATATTATCGACAATAAGTTCATGGTAAGATCGTACCTCGAAAACCTTGTTTCTAAAAGTTTGAAGATTTGGCCACTAATTTGTAATTACGATTTTACGCAGGATTAGGATCAGAATGGTTCAACATGATCACACAATCATAGGATCCTACTATAATTTCGGCAACCTTGATTTGCACTATATATATCTGTGTATGTATGTATGTATGATTAATACTTTCTACTTTCGGGTGTATGTATGAAGTATCTTGCACAATCGAGAGTATGTATGTATAATATACAAGTATATAAGACCACATAGGTGGTATTCACACCTTTTCATCAGTGGTATGTATAATTTTTTAGACATACTCATTTTTAGTGCGAATACGAAGGTATTTATAAAATATGCTAAAAACTATAAACTCTCTTACAAATTTTTTGTGTAGTTCGCATTGAAGTATCTTATAATTAGTATATAAGTATATCCAAAGTGGTAAAGGAGTATGTTATAGTGCTCGTCAAAAAGTAGCTACATGATTTAATAGACTACACAGAGACACAGGAATTGCGGCTATTTACGGTTTCAAACTGATGCCATTAGGGACATAGACCAGAGGCTGATATCGACAATTACCTGAAAACGACGTGCTAACAAATTCCGGGCAGGACTTTGTAAGGCAAGTCTCCGACAAGGATGGCGAGATGGGTTGAAGCCTGTGCATACGCATCGCCATCACCATTTCCTCTTGGATCGCCATGGACACGCAAGCGTCGTCTCATGCGTGTGAAAGCCAGACCTCAATTATATATGCTTCAATCCATATCCCCTAACCTGCCGACAGAGTGGCTTCTGCAGTTCCAGCAATAGAGCCACTGCAAGTGCAATGTGCTTTCATTGTCAGGTACTGTTATGGCTGGAATCCTCTTTATTAATCGGGAAACCCTAGACAATGGCAGAGGATGAGTCCGATCTTCCTCCCTAGGAGTTCTGATCAAACTCATGCCCCTTCCTCCCTTCCGGTTACTATTAAATAGCTTTAGAGGCTAACTAATCTTATCTCTTATTTCCTATTACTCCTCCCTCCTTCCAAACTTATCCCTAAGCAAATCAAAACTTAAGCTACAGACGCGACAACAACAACGGCAAGAGGGGACATAACAACAATAGTCGTGGACAGAACTGAAGGTATGTGCAAGGCCATGGGCAGTCTTAAACTCAGTCCAACAATAGACCAAATGTCAGGTTTGTGGCAAGAGAGGACATGTTGCTTTGAAATGTTATCACTGTTTTGATCATTCTTATCAAAGTGAAACAAGCAAAAAAGTTGTTGCAGCTGCCTCTGCAGTTCCTTCCTACGATGTTGACACCAACTGGTATATAGATACCGGGGCGACAGATCATATTACTAATGATCTGGCAATGAAAGAAAGATACAATGGCAAAGACATGGTGCAAACAGAAAATGGACCAGGTATGAACAATGTCTTTCTTGAGTTCTATCCCAACCAATTTTGTGTTAAGGATTAGTCCACCAAGAAGGTTCTTCTTCAAGGCAAACATGGGATGGGCTTTATCCCATCAAGCCGCAACACTCCACCATCAACAAGAAAGCTTTCATCAGCAGCAAACCAACCTCTACAGACTTGGCCATCCCTCTACAGCCATTGTTCAATAGGTGCTCTGTTCCAATAAACTACCTTGCTCAGCCTTGGATAAAGAATCGATCTGTGGACCGTGTAAATTAGCTAAAAGTCATCAACTTCCATATGTTTCCTCTCATAATATACCATCTTCTCCAATAGAATTGATATGTTCTGATGTATGGGGCCTTGCTCATAAACCAACAAAATGGTTTCGAGTATTATGTTAATTTTGTCGACGACTTTAGCAAATTTACATGGTTGTATTTGCTCAAAAGCAAGGTAGATGTCTTTCGAAAATTTATTCAATTTCAGAGACATGTTGAACGTCTCTTGAATAAGCAAATTGTGAGTGTTCAATCTGACTAGGGTGGTCAGTATAAAAACTTCACACCCACTCCAATCAAATTGGAATCTCACACCGCGTCTCATGCCCTCACACTCACCAATAAAACGGTGCTGCCAAGCGTGAACATCGACATATACTTGAAGTCGGTCTTGCGCGCTTCTTGCAAATGCATCAATTAATGCCTCTCTATTTTTGGGATGATGCACTCCAAACAGCATGTTTTCTCATAAACAGACTTCCTAGCAAAAACATCTCCGGTGACACTCCTCTTCAACGCCTTCTTGGATTGCAACCCAACTATGACATGCTTCGCACTTTTGGATGTGCGTGTTGGCCGAACCTAAGGCCATACAATGCTCATAAGTTTCAGTTCAGATCACATGACTGTATCTTCATCGGATACAACAATCTCCATAAGGGATACAAGTGTTTACACAGGCCGACTGGTCGTGTGTATCTCTCTCGTGATGTTGCATTTGATGAGAGTCATTGTCCGTTCTCCTGCGATAACAATTACCACCCACAACAAATTATTACAGCAGAATCCACTCTTTTGTCCCCAATTTCCTCTAAAATTTCATGTCCAAATGAAATATTTTCTAGTGCTATTCCATTGTCACCTCATGTCTCTATTGCATAATCATCACAGCAAGCAGTTGATTTCACCGAACCGATCAGGGCAGCCAATGAGCCTGATGGGTTAGCTATCGAGCCTGACATGGCAAGTAACAGTGCTGCATCTGCAATGTCATTCTCTGCAGTAGTCATCGAATCCTCCATGACAAGCGACGTGGATAATGTTCCTGCCAGAGCTACTCCTTAGTCACAGTACCAGATCACGACACGTCTGGGGAAAAACATTCAGACTCCAAAGGTTCGCGCTAATGGCACCATTCCAACTCCAAAAGCTCTCTCTGTTACTGTTTCAGAACCTACAACTCACATTGAGGCTTTGACACATGATGAGTGGAAGGGAGCAATGGAGACCGAATATGCAGCTCTAGTCGTAAACAATACTTGTAATCTGATTCCACCAAGAAAGGGGGTAAATGCGATTGATTGCAAATGGGTGTACAAGCTTAAAAAGAAACCAGATGGAAGCATTGAGAGGTATAAAGCATGATTGGTAGCTAAAGGGTTTAAGCAAAGATAAGGCGTTGATTATGATGACACTTTCAGCCCGAATGTCAAGCCAACCACAATTTGACTTGTTCTCTCTATCGCAGTCTCTCGTGGTTGGTCGCTGAGGCAACTGGACATTCAAAATGCATTCTTGTATGGGTTTCTAGAGGAGGATGTCCATATGAAGTAACCATCGGGCTATGAAGATCCTCAGTGTACGTCCCAGTCACATTTGCAAGCTCGACAAGGCACTATATGGTCTAAAACAAGCTCCGCGCAGGTGGCATTCTAGACTTAGTTCCCAATTACATGAGATAGGTTTCATTACATCCAAGGCAGATTCTTCATTGTTTGTGTTTAGGAGAAATGGTGTGGTCACTTATTTGTTAGTCTATGTTGATGGCATTATAGTGACGAGTTCTTCAGATCATGCCCTGGAAAGCTTATTACAGCAGTTACACATGAAATTTGCAGTGAAAGATCTGGGAACACTGCACTATTTTCTGGGAATTGAGGTGAACCCCATCAAGAATGGCATTATTCTTACACAACAAAAGTGCATAAGAGAACTTTTATAGCGTATGAATATGCATAATTGCATGCTGAAAACAACTCCAATGAGTACATCAGAGGAACTGTCGATAGATCAAGGAAATACACTTGTAGACTTTGAAGTCTTTAAGTATAGGAGCATTGTTGGTGCATTACAATATCTTACTTTCACAATACTAGATATAACATTCTCGGTAAACAACGTCTGTCAGTACTTACAATCCCCAACAACAATACACTGGACAGCAGTGAAACACATTCTTCAATATCTGAAGAATACTCCAAGTCTAAGCCTTGCAATTCAAAAGTCAGCATCAACACTTGTAAGCGCCTTCTCAGATGCTGGCTGGGCGGACTGTGTTGATGACAGGCGATCCACAGGGGGATTTGCAGTTTACTTCGGCTCAAATATGATCTCATGGAGCTCTCTTAAACGAGCAATTGTCTCACGATCAAGCACATAGTCAGAATATAAAGCATGCAACAACCGAAGTAACTTGGCTGCAGTCCATGCTTGTGGCATGACAACCTAGGTGCGACATATCTTTCGGCGAACCTTGTGTTTCATGCCCGCACAAAACACATTGAAGTAGACTTTCACTTTGTACAAGAAAAGGTGGCATGCAAAGATCTGGAGATTCGCTTCATATCTTCACAGGATCAGGTGGGCGATATATTTACAAAACCATTGGTACCTTTGTTTGATTTGAAACACAATCTCAACTTGAGTTCACTCGGTTGAGATTGAGGTAGGCTGTTAAAGATATCAAATTAGAGATCATGTTCAGTTCGTTCAGTTATTCAGTTCAGTTCTTTCTTTGGTTTTCGGTTGTAACTATAGCATATCCGATAAGACTTGTAATCTTCGGTTGTAACAACTATTGTAATCTCTTCTGGATATAAATACAGCCCGATGCCTAGAATGCATTATGCGGCTTCAATTCATCATCTTCTCCTTTTCTTTACAGGCTGCACAAGGCTCCATTTCTCTGTAGTTATGACGTCCAAACAGCATAGAAAACTACAGGCACATCACATTCCATAGCTTTCACTGCTCCGAGACACTTCACAAACAGTACATTAAACATGCAGAATTTTCAGAGATCACATTATAAGCACTTGTGTTCAGATAAGATCAAGTCTCCATTTCATCCTTGCAAATTAAGACGCAGACAATTCCTCTATGAATCAGGAGAAACTCCCGTGTTCCAAAAGAGGGCCTAAAACATTTGCTCTGAAATAGGCGAAGCAGATGCGTGACATGATGAACAAGCTGTAGCCATTGGTGTGGTTGGTCACTGTGGCATGGAGGACTCGGTGCTCCAATAAATTTGGCCGGGCAAGCGAGCACTGCACTGCACTGCACTGTGAAGCGACGACTCCTCTGTTGACGATGCGTCCTTGTCTCAGATGAAAACATGTCCCAACTGTTACCTTTCCCTTTCTCGTTGCGGGTTTTGCGGAGCCTTTTGTGGTGCAGCTGAAAAGTCCCCGAATATGTTTGTATGGAACATATGCTAGCTTTTATATGTAACTGAACTTCGAAAGTTACAAGGGCGATCAAATCTGGGAGAAAGCAAGCAAGGAATATCAGCAAAAATATATTAAAAAAACGAGAGGAATTTACGAACAGGTCATTGTAGAGCATAGGTTTGATTACCGGCTAATAATCAACCGAAAATCGGGATTGTCGGTTATATCGGGCGCCCGGTAAAAGTTCAAACCGGCAAAAAAAAAAAAGGATCAGTTTGAATTTTGCTTGAATTTGATCTTTTAAATTTTAAATCTGAAATTTTCAAATTTTAATTTAAAAATTTCGGCCAAACCGGTGACCTCCGGTAACAAAATCTAAACCGGTTACCCAAACCCTATTGTAGAGGCGTCTAAAGATATATGTTTACACCCTTTTTTTGTCAGCATTGGGATCATTGGCATGGTCGTTTTCGTGTTGGTGGGATTAGGACGGGGATCATATTATCGACAATAAGTTCATTGTAAGATCGTACCTCGAAAACCTTGTTTCTAAAAGTTTGAAGATTTGGCCACTAATTTATAATTACGATTTTATGCAGGATTAGGATCAGAATGGTTCAACATGATCACACGATCATAGGATCCTACTATAATTTCGGCAACCTTTTTTTTCACTATATATATATATCTGTGTATGTATGTATGTATGATTAATACTATCTACTTTCGGGTGTATGTATGAAGTATCTTGTGCAATCGAGAGTATGTGTGTCTAATATACAAGTATATAAGATCATCTAGGTGGTATTCACACCTTTTCATCGGTGGTATGTATAATTTTTTTGACATACTCATTTTTAGTGCGAATACGAAGGTATTTATAAAATATGCTAAAAACTATAAACTCTCTTACAAATTTTTTATGTGGTTCGCATTGAAGTATCTTATAATTAGTATATAAGTATATCCAAAGTGGTAAAGGAGCATGTTAAGTTCTTTTAGGTGCTATATCGAAGGTAGGAGTAACTACATCTAGGAGTATATATATATATATATATATATATATATAGAAAAATGGTTTGGTACTCCTGGGAGTATGTACTCCCATCTCTCATATACCACTTAAATCGTATGATAATACCTCTTTATCTATTTGAGTATACTCCAATAATGATTATAAGATACCCCAAAGTGAGTTCTATGAAAAAAAATCATTAAAGTCCATCTTTTATAGCTAAATTTGTGTATATACTTCTTTCATATATGAAAAAGGGTATATAGCAAAAAATAAAGGACCATAATGAAAAATTTTCAATCAAGTCGTATTGGAGTATCTTATAATTAATATTTAAGTATACTGAAAATGATAAAGAAGATAATATATTTATTTAAGTGGTATATTCGAAGCGAAAGATGTATCTTTTAGAGATAAACAAAGGCGTATATATATATATATATATATATATATATATATATATATATATATAGAGAGAGAGAGAGAGAGAGAGAGAGAGAGAGAGACGCGATGTATGTTATAGTGCTCGTCAAAAAGTAGCTACATGATTTAATAGACTACAAAGAGACACATGAATTGCGGCTATTTACGGTTTCAAACTGATGCCATTAGGGACATAGACCAGAGGCTGATATCGACAATTACCTGAAAACGACGTGCTAACAAATTCCGGGCAGGACTTTGTAAGGCAAGTCTCCGACAAGGATGGCGAGATGGGTTGAAGCCTGTGCATACGCATCGCCATCACCATTTCCTCTTGGATCGCCATGGACACGCAAGCGTCGTCTCATGCGTGTGAAAGCGAGACCTCAATTATATATGCTTCAATCCATATCCCCTAACCTGCCGACAGTTCCAGAAATAGAGCCACTGCAAGTGCAATGTGCTTTCATTGTCAGGTACAAGGCAAGATTTGAACCTGCTCTTTCTTTCTTTCATCAGAAGTACCACCAAGCCTTGCAAAAACATGTTCTCTCTATGCTGAACACATGCTGATGAGCGCAAAAAATGTGTCGATCAATCAATAAAATCATAAGCTTAAAAACATGTGAGTTTGCACATCTGCGACTGTGAGCGCATCAACAACGACACACGAACTCGAGGGAAACCAGGCCTTGATGAAAAACCAATTGAAAGGAAAAGAGTATCGCCATCGGATGCATGACAGTTTGGAATGTGGGAAGTCGTACACTGGTTGAATGACGACGAGGATGGAAGCAGTTTCATGTGCCTGATCATGACTCCTACAAAAGTACTAATCAACCAGAATGGTAAAGGGAGATCATAGGAGTCTTGATCTTTCCTGTACAATCTTGTCATGATTGGAAGATCAGCTTGAAGAATGAGGCAAGCTAGGGGTTGCTTCTCGTCGGACAACAGACATGGTTCAACTTCTTAGCATGGTCAGGTCGATGGTGCTTGCTACGGCACATGAACCCATACCAGGAACTCTCCCTGTCAGCATCATCAGGTGGAAGAAGCTGGAAAAGAACATCACCATCGGTATTAAAACACTGATAGGATCCATCAATAAATGAGGAAGTGCAGCGGTGCTTGCGGATGTTAATAGATTTGCGCTTGGTGTTTGTAGTGTATACAGAAGATGTGGTTCAGCTTAGACTGGAACCTTACCTTACAAAGAATGAACACAAAGTTTTATTGCATCTTATTTGTTAAAGAAACATTTTTGTTATTCTAATCAGGGTTTTAGACAGCGGAAGTAGTTAGGTGGTTACCACTAGCCATTGTACAGCTCAACACGGAGTCCATGATTGGATCATGAAAAGCAACTAATTCATCCGTATGTACAACTGCACAGTTCACCCCGCCCCAAGTCATATCAGCAATGTATGATTTAGAATGATTTTGTAGTTGCGAGTTTGCGACCATTCAAGAAGTTAGACACACCATTTAACAAAATTATTTAGGAACAGAGGAATGTTCGAAGACAAATTCAATGAACCAGTTACTTTCATAAATGTGTTGCATCAAATAATCTACTATCAGATTTTAAAACTGAAAGCAGCTAACTCCACCCGGTAACCGTAAACTAGTCAACCACATACCAATTTCTACAACCTTTTTAAGAAAGCATCCTAAGAAATCCTAAGCATAAAGAGTGCTTTCGATATTTGTTGTCAACAACAACACGGATTCTATGTTTACCACAACTACTGCATGAGTTCACAATGATTTACTAGTTTAAACACATCAAACAAACAGGTATGAAAAATCAGACCGTACGATCCTTTAGTATGCATGAAACAGTTATCTGAGGCGTAAAGCATCCTTGCTCTTGGGGAACCAAACTTATACCACATTTGGCAAAGCTGTAAGCCTTAAATTAATAATAATGAAACATAAATTTTGCATTCAATTCCATGTACCTAGCATTATATTTGGGATGATTGTAAACACTTATATTTTAGTTGGCGAAGAACTCTGGGAATATATAGTAGCCTTTTATGGACATCAATGTTTGTACGTCAACCAAATAAGTGCACTTACAACATCCACAACACATTACAAATTTGTGCAAGACATACTTTACATTACCTAAATGATTAGCATAAAACAGTCATGAAAATGAATTGATGGTAGGAGTTCCTAGTAGCTGTGCGTATTATAAACATTTCTGGGCATTGATACATGGAAACAATACAGCAGGAAATCAATGAACTTGTAGCAATGGCTGCATTCATTTCAAGTCAGCAAAATGAGCAAAGGCAGCAAGATGAAATCGACAAACTGTTCTTGTGAAAAAGTAATTACTTGCAAAGATATGTCCTGGAAGTAATTGCATCAATATAATTCAATTGCAACCTTGAGCGATCTGTATGCAGCAAGAATATTGTATCATTCAAATGCGATATATGGGGCATATGCAATGAGAGTACAAGTAGGGTAAAATCTAGTATGTAAACCAAGTGCCAAATATTCCTGAAAGTAGGTTTTGCTTTTCATATCATGCATAAAGTTGTATGCAATAGTCTCTTATCATTGCAAGAGATAATTAAAGTTTATAAGACAATTTCTTCGAACTATCACATATGCATCAAATCAACATTCAACTGAAATAGATATAACATTACCAAGTTCCTTATTGTCAAACTTTGATATCCACTCCGAGATTACAGCTTGCAATGTTTTGCCTGATTGCTGTACGCATCTTTCTGTAATCTAGAAAGGAGAAACCACAATTACTCATACATGAAATGACTATCTACGCCATAAATGATAAGGGATACGATTATGGCGGAATATCCCTACATCTTTTTCATATGGATTGCCCCCATGAACCGTGTCAGGAAGTCTGGAGATATGGCGCTGAGAGACCTGCAATATTATCCAGTATGCACACAGCATGTCAAAACATTGCAATGGCTGTAAATGATGATGAAAAGGTACAAGGGGGCTTAAGAGATATCAGAAATAGATTGGCTTGCCATCCTGAAAGTTTTCTGGTTGCAGATTAGATTATACTGACTTGAATTCACTCCTTGGGAACACCAATAAGCTCCACAAAAAGCTCTATCACACCCCAAACCTGCAACATAAGTTTGGTAGGTCAGCGCCAGCAAAGTTAACTAGTATCATAAAATTTCAGTAGGGGAAAAGGTGCAACCAAACTACTTATGGCAATTGCTAACTTCATAAACTTCTTGAGAGGCAAGTGAGAATTATCCTCATACCTTTCACGCAGATTTATGTGACAAAAGTAACTTTAGTAAAATTAATTAATGTCAAACATCTACGTAAGGCCAAGAATAATATGAAGGGCTAAATTTCCAGTTCAACATCATGGCCCCACACCAGTGTTAAATAACCTATTAAATGAACAACATCATACAATCCGTGTAATTAAGTAATTTACAAGAGAAGTACAGATGATCACAATTGGCAGTTACATATTTGTGGTATACTGGTGTTAGCTCTGGCTGGCATCATTCCTCCACATCCATTGCACTGCAAGTGTGCTGCTCCCGGACTGCGTCTAAATCCACCAAATTCAGTACCTGAAATATTTTTCTCATTTGCACATGTCAAAAAAATAAACAAATTCCTGAGAAACATGTAAACATGGAAATGATGAATATAAATATCAATTGATTATTCTACTAAGAGATAGAAAGTATGTTTTGCCTTAACTTTACTGCAAGAATGCAAAAGCTACTTCTATAACCACATCAATGCAAAACTAATGACTCACTCTGAGCTAAATAAACCCTAACAAGCTAAAACTACCGTAACTTCATAGTGGGTGGTAAGTGGTAACTCATTGCTACAAATACACTGGTGAATGGTGATTACATTAGGAAAAAAAGTTATGATAGCTGAACTTTCAACCTCTCACACCCATACAAAAAGAAGAGAAAAATGGCACATTGAATCGAACTTCTAGCTATATTGAACTGCGACTATATAACAACCTACTTATGCGGTTGCAACTTGCAATAACTCAGAATCAAGTATCTTGGTAATATCAATTTTTTCTACCAGAATCACAAAGAATTGTATATGGAAAAATAATCATTTTTAGACATTTGTAAAAAAATCCACCTATTAAATCGATACATGAAAAAAAACCAAAGCAAGATTCATATGTTAAATAGCTGACATAAAACTAAAAAAAAATCACAAGGTAGTCATAAAGCACAAACATATGAAATGCAAAATCTAAGAACATATGCCATGATGTGCATTTGCATCCATGTTGATCAACACGAGTCAAGACCACTAGATGACTGTAATACAATGTTCAAAGCGGAATTTCCACACTTACCACATTGAGGACATGGAAGATCAGCATTGTTGATTTCATCACTTGAACGAGACAAAGGGTGCTTCCTTGATTGATTTTTATGTTTTCCCAAAACCTAAGGCATGAAATAACACATCACCCACATTTAGAATCTTGGGGCCAGACCATATAAATACCAGATAGACTATACTTGTAAAATAGATAATATAGTATAGCAAGCATCTATAAACTCAGTGGGTCGAGCAAGTAACAATTGTCACATGCTACTCAGGTTGGCTCTAATAATAAGGCATTTTAACTACCAGACAAACTAACTTAGTAAGATTATGGCAAAAAAATTGCAACCATGGTAGCTTGTGCGCTCAGGGTGCAGACTTGGCCGAGTTTCGTGAAACACATCAACCTCCGTTTCGCCACAACAATCGTGCCATCTCCACCCACACGTCAAGCCTCCACTGCCGGATTTACTCCAATTGCCCCAGCCTTCCTCACCGCTTCCACCTCCATTTTCACCATCCCCATCAGATTCGTCTGTGCCTCACCTGTTCTCCCTTCACCGCGTCGCCACCACCCGCCTCCGTCGGACCTCCTCCCTCCGCCATCACCACCGTCCCCACCATATCTTCGGCCGTCGCTGCCAGAGCTGCTCCTGTCGCGGAAGAGGAAGATGTGGCCACAACCACCGACACCACCAGATCCGTCTCTACCACCCAAACGACAGATTCTCTCGCTGCATCGCCCCAGAACTCGAAGCAAGCCACCATCGCTAGTTCCCCTTCCACCGCCCCTGCCATCACCATGGCCTCCGCCGTGAGATCCGCGCCCACCGTCACCATCGTCGCATCTCTAGCCCACACCATCCCGACAACCGCCGTCAGACCTCTCACGCTGTAATCCCAGTCACCGCGGAGGCAGCCACCGAGTACATTTCCGTCGCAAACCTTCGCTTTTGCTGTTCCAGGCGTCGCCATGAGTGAGGGCCTCACCATCACCATTGGAGGCCCTTTCTCTGCGTCACCCGGGGAGTCGTTCCCCTCAATCGGACCTTCTTCCGCCGCTCCGAGCAACACCGTCAGACTTCTTTCCATCGGGAAATCTGTTTCAGCTGCGGGGCTACAGACTTCATGCTCCCAGACTGCGTTGACCAGGAGGTTGTCATCACCGTGCCCGACAAGGCATCTAGGGAATTCATGAGCCGCGGCGACCTACGTCGTTTCCTTTTTGGGTCACGACAGCTAGCACTTCCGTCGGCATTTCCACTTCGTCTACATCTCGACAAGTGGCCACCACCTTAGACGTCGCTTCTCTGATGACATGTCCTCCTCCGCATGGTGATCATGGTTATTAAAGCGATAAGGCGAGGCGAAGTGACTCACCACCTTTTATCGCCAAAGTGCTTAAGGCGTGCGGCGAGGCGACACCATACACACATCCTAATCGGAGATGTGGAATACCTCTTAGCCTTACCAATGTAGGAACCCAACAAATAGCCACAGAAGATCTTAGCTCAATAACTACACTTATCAACATTCCAGTTGTGTGCTTCTAGATATCTTCCCGAGCATGCTTCACTGCAGTACTCTTCTCACCACGTGCAGACATAGGCCCAAGTGCAGCTCTCGGTTCATTGATCTGCTCATAGGAGATGGTGCCACAAAAGATCTGCTCATAAAAAGAAATTTAAAAAAGAGCAGAGCAGATCATGAACCGGCCCAACCAGGCCCATACATCTCCCTGCTATGTGCTCACGTCTCACACTACCCTAAATCCCTGCTCCTCTCCCACAACGCCGCCTCCTCCCACTAGCATCCCTGCTCCTCGCCCACAACGCCGCCTCCTCTCCCTGCTCATCCTCTCCCACAACGTCGCCTCTTCCTTGCTCCTCTTCCACTGCGTCGTCGCCAACTGGGAGATGATGGGCAACCAGCAGCAACGACGTGTTGCGGGCTGGCGACGGCGGGGTGAGTGAGAGAGCTAAGGCCTAGATCTTGTGGCCGTGGTGGTGGCGATGAGCGGAGAGCAACAACCATGGAGACGTAGCGATGAAGAGGAGTGACGACGACGGCTTTGGCAAGCAGTAACCACGGCGACGGCGATAGTAACGGCGGGAAGCAAGACAACGGCTTAGTCTAGCTCTCCCTCTCCCCTTCGATCCAAATCCATACCTTCGTCCGTCAAGGCGAGGTCATGGCGAACCCCCGCCTTTGACCGCCTTATCGCTTAAGTGGCGCTTTAATAACCATGGTGGTGATACACCCTGGCGTGATCCGTTCAACTTCTCTGATGGCCATCAAAAAAATTGTTGTGCGTGACCCATTCGGGTTCCGACTCTTGGTGATGGACAACTTCCGTCAGTGGAACTTCGTCCTTGGCCGCCACCTGACAGTTCGAGGATGAGTTGTCTTGCCACGAGGGGTGTAATGTTATGGTCATTGGGCCAAGTCGACCAACACCCACAAGGCAACAATAGCAAGGATTAGATTATGAATAAATCAAATAAAAACATAGGATTATCTAATTAGGAAAGAAATAAGATAGTTAGGAAGGTAGAGATAGAGAGTAGTAATTATATGTATCAGAGTATTATATGTATCAGAGTCTAAGTCAGTTTCGTATTGGGTTAGGAAGATAGAGATAGAGAATGTTTCCTTTAAGTTAGATATTAGTTTCTTAGACGTCAAGTCAAGTCCTCCTTATATTAGGGACAACGTTCTAACTTCTTGAGGAAGCAATGAGAAATCAAGAGTTAAACTACGCCTAGGAGCCTCTCCACTATGTCAGGGAAGAGCCTGCCTATGGTTAGAAGAGGGCGAGCCCTATCCCCAATCTTCGGACCCTTACCCAACTCGTACCATAACAGAAACATTAGCAAGAATGAAGAATTTGACAAAACCAACAACAAAAGAATGCAGTAAAGCTTACAATGGAATTATGATGTACACATAAAGAAATTATTTCAACAAATCTATAAAATAACTACAGTTCAAATTGGTCTTGTACATTGCAGGACATTTCATCCAAATAACTTAAGAGTGCCACTGCCGCTAATTGACAGTCATGCCTAACCTCCATGTGGTCTGTAATCTGCATTTTCATTCTTGATTTTACATAACCAGACTCCTCCAAATGTACGGATAAATTGCATGAATGCTGAAAAGATATAAAAAGATATGATTCACTGACAAACCCTACCGCAAGTCCGCAACAAAACCAGTATTTGAGGGGAAAAGGAAACGAGAAAAAATCTTGTAGAAAACATGTACTTTTGCAAGAATTATGAGACAATAGTAAACTAGAAAAATTTCCCAACCCAATCTATTAAAAAAATAGAGGATGCCAACAATGGAGAGTATCTCCCGGTATAAAACAAGGGCATTCCACAACAACTGAACCTCAACTTCATCGCATTGCAACAGTACCGTTTTTCTTAGGAATCAAACTGGAGAAAACTCGGACAAACATTTAACTGAATAAGTATTATAAACAACACGGGCATTCCATAATTTAGCTCAGCACGACCAATTTAAGTTAACAAAAACGACGGATACACAATACTACAACATTGGGGGACACCTTTCTCACAATTTGCACTAGCGAATCCCACAGTTCACAATAAAACTACTCATAGACCGCCGAAACCGAGTCCTACCTTTTTTTTTTACATTCTATCGCATTCGTCTCACAAGAACAAACAGGCATCAACAGCCCAATCTTAGGCAGCACGGCACCAAAATAGGGCCGTAAAACCACACAAAAACCGCGCCTTTCCTACAATGCGCACTCCACGAAATCGCAACACCGCAAGAGAACAACCACAGGTACCTCAGATTCCGGATTGTCGCCGACGACGCGTCGCCGCCGCGCCTAATCTCGCACAACGCGATCTCCTCCCCGCCGGCGGGGCCGACCAGGGAGCAGACCGCGGCGTCGTCCTCGGCGACCGCCGCCTCCGGGTAGGCGGAATCGGCGGGCACCGGAAGGAATGGGCGGACCAAGAGACCAGAAAGAATCAAGAACCCGTGCGGTCGAAGATACCCAAGGATGAAGGAACCCTAAAGGATGGTTCGTGTTCAAGAGACCGAGTACCTAGCTTGGCCCAGAAGCCGCCGGCGGCTGGGGATGACGCGGAGGGCTTGGAGTTGGAGCACTCGCGGGCGTCCTGCATTAGGGGAGACGCCGGGGAAGGAAGGGGAGTAGACGACGTGCGTCCGGCCACTCCTGGTGCGTGCGCGTGGCGTGCAGTTAAAGATACGCGGGCTGTCTTTCCACGTCATATGTACCGTTTGAGAGGTATATAAAAATTCTTAAACTCTATATACAAAATTAATCTTCACCTAATGACAGTATCAACGAAAGTTATACAACCGAAAAGATCATTAAATTCTGCTTCGACTACATGGCTCATGTGGATCCGATAGGTGCGCCTTTATCTTGTCACGAGGGAAGACTAGAAGGTATCGGGACCATCAGAAGGAAAGCAACCACTTCTAATTTCGACGCGTACGTTCAACCACATTTCACGGTCTTGCAACACATAACCCAAGTATCCCCGTACATCGACGAACACAAAGACATGCTACACAACAGAATCTAAGCTGGTCGGAGATTTGGATAACGAGATAGCACAACCATCGGTTCAACAAATGGTTAAATGTGTGATTGACTGGGAGGCCATCATCAAGTGATGATATGGTACCATGGTTGGCAAAAAGTCCAAAATTTACAATTGTGACATGGTAAGGATACAACATAAATGGGTACACATTTTATACGACAGTTCGGGATAGGAAGAGCACAGTCCAAAACAGCGGTGTCTGTATAGATGTGTTTCACGAGCAGCTCAACACCGCTGAGTTGAGCTCCTACTATGGGTTCGTGGAGGAGATTTGAGAGCTTGACTATGTATTTTTCAAAATCCTCCTATTTTAGTGCCATTGGGTCAAACTTCAACATAGTATGAAGGTCGACAAGTGCGGCGTCATTACTGTGAACCTCAAATGTGTCGGACACAAGGACAAACCATTTGTACTCACTAAGCAAGTTGTTCAAGTTTTTATATAAAGGACCCGACAAATAAGAACCGACACATAGTTATTCATGGAAAAAGAAGAATTATCGGAGTTGAGAATGTCGTGGATGAGGAAGAGTACAATTAATTTGATGAGTTGTCTCCTTTCAAAGACGACATCAGGCTCGATGAAGAACTGAGTGAGGAAGCTAGCTATATGCGTTTCGATCATCGCGAAGGGCTATTTTTTAAAACGAAATAACCAAGTGTAATGAACACCTATTTGAAAAATTGTTCCATTGTAATTAAGAAACTCGGCGTATATAATTAAGGAATTATTTTATTGTAATTTATTCACTAATTAATAAATTATTCCATCTGTGATTGTATCTGCTTTCTTGTTTTCAGAGGGTATGGCTAGCATTTTCTGAGGCTAGTCGAAAAACAGAATAATATTTTTTTCAGAAATAGAAGGAACTATCACAGGCGGTTTAGTGTAACACACCGTCTGTGATATATGTAGCACAGCGATTCCTAGTTAAGGTACCAAAACTTTTTGACTCCCGCGTACCCGTCCAAAAATTCCCGCGCTGAGCATCACAGACGGTTTCGTAATAGAACTGTCTGTGATACTTATCGTACACGATTCTTAAATATAACCATCTGGGATATGCTCGTTTATCGCAGACAGCCCTGAAATAGAACCGTCTATGATATGCCTACGACCAGGGCATGGTCGTAGCTTGCAACCGTCTGTGATAAGGCTGGTCGTAGCTTGACCACCCACCGCCTGGTCGTAAGAATATCACATACAGATTATTTAATATAATCGTCTATGATATATGATATCACTGATGGTTCTTTTAGAGAACCATCTGTGATATACATTTATAAATAGGGGGCTCCACTAGGGTTTGTGTTCTTACTCCTTAGAGCTACTCTCCGGGTTTGCGTCATTACTCCTCAGAGCTACTCTGCGACCTCCGATTGACCTCCTTCCCTCGCCGGTGTCATCCCTCTGCGACCTCGATGCCATCTCCCCTGACCTCAAGGACGCCTCGCTCCCTCGACCTCGACTACCTCTTCGTCCACGCCTCCCGTCAAGGTATGATCACCGCTTTGGATTGTGCTAGAAAAAGTTTCAAATTATGCTATTTTGATTGACCCTAAGAAGATATTGCTTTGTTAATCTCGCGAGATACTAAACGAGATGGCATCCGCACCTTCTTCCCCTCCGTCATCGATGTCGCCGAATGCGTCAGGATATCTGAATGCTAGAGTAATATCGAAAATGCATGTGGGCCGAATGACCATCACGGTCATCAGTCCCTCTGGGATCCCTCTACTTCCGCAGAAAGCAGAGGCAGCATTCCATATCACCTACGGTATACTTGCAAGGGAACGGGTCTCCATCACCACACAGAAGTGGAAGGATGTGACGGACGAAGAGAAAGCGTAGTTGTAGACTGAAATTACAACGTCGTTCAAGATCCCACCAGAATTCTCCAAACTCGTACGACGGCATGCGTTCCTCACGATGGCACACTCTTGGAAGACCTTCAAGAGCAAGCTTGTCACAGAGTACGTGAACAAGGATCAGACGCCCTGCGCGAAGTATAGTTTCGTGTTGTCGAATACATGGGACGTCTTTGTGCAAATGAAGACAACAAACAAATTTCAACACAAAGTGTTGCACACAAGGCTATCCAGGCACAAAATATTCACCCCCACAGACTCGGCACCGCTTGGTACGCGAGTAAAATCCCAGAATGGATGCGTGAGAATGATCTGGCAATCCAGTCGGAGGTCTCCCCGCCATTTACCGAGATCACAGACGAGCGTGCCCGAAACTGGTTAAGAGCGAGGGCCAAAGGCACGTAGTTGGGTGCCATCTATTTCACAAACCCGACAGACAAGGAAGTGTGCCAACGCATGGTAAGATATGTCGAACTGCCTAGTTTTTAATAAGTCCAAAACTTTGTAGGGTCTAATTTAACATGATGGCCTCTTGCATCAAACATTGAGTACCTAATCAACCCAAGGCTCCTTCGAACCAGTTAGGGAGAAGGATATACTATCCACGGCCCTGGGAAACAAGGAGCATCCGGGTCGCACTCGGGGCCTTGGGGTTTACGTACCTTAGAAGCATAGATTCTCACACGACTCCGAGGCGTAGAGGAGTCGGAAGAGATCCAAGGCCGAGAGCGAAGAACAGTGGAAAGCTGAGTTTAAAGAACATATTACTAGACAATTTCAAGCATAGATAATAGCATTGCAGAACAAATGAATCAAATCCTCAACCGTCGTAAGACGCCCCCATGATTTTGGTAGCCAGTCCCCCTCAACATCGGAGTAGCGTCGCATCAACGCTTGCACTTCCTGAACTTGGCGACGCCCAATTACCTATCGACCTTTTCTAGGTAATGTACATCTCGGGATGCTCTAAATATAGACATGTAGGACGCCTTAGCTAATTGCGTATCGTTTTATAGGTGCCCACGCCCTGCAGGCTCCAAGTGCTAGTTGGATCCATTCATGAGGCTGGGCGGGGTGGGGTTTCTATGCCACGAAGAGATAGTGGTGCATGTTGCCCGGCTGGCGCAGGGTTACGCTAAGGTCCAGGTAGACATGGTACATGACAAAGTTGATATCCATCCCGCTGGAGAAGGGCCCGAATGAAGACATCATAACACTAGGGGATGTCGTGCACACTTTTGTCCAGTGGCCCAAGAGGGACATCGCCCTGGACCCTACAGTGCCGCTTCAGAAGGCCTCCGTATCCCGTACCATGGAGACGACGCCTGTGCAAATGGCGCCCGTTGAGATGGCGCCGAAGAAACAAGAAAAGGTTGTCGAGTCATCTTCTAGGAAGACAACTAGCACGTGAGACGCTAAGGCCAAATCAAAGAAGATTAAGATGACTCACAAGCCCGGGGCATTCTCCCTCGGAATGTCGTTGGTCTCCCACACAACATTGCGCAACATTGGTTTGGCTTATCAGACTTTGCATGTCTGGTATATGCGGTAGACCGACGATGCGAGGGAAGTCCGGCCTATCGGATTCACTATCAGCTATAATGATAACCATTTCCACCACAAGTTGGGCTACTTCGCCGTGTGCTTTCAAAGACTTATTTGATCTATTCAATCTCGACGCCTCACTTCTACGATACTGGACACTGTAAGTGTGTATAATCAAGTTCTACATTCATATAATACAGATAAATGTGATAACTGATTGCTTATGTATAGATACATGATGCAACAATGCTGGCGATGGCGACAACCGGTGGGTTTCCTCGACCCACATTTGATCTCTGAGCAATGCTTCCGCGAAGAAGCAAACTACGTCGAGAAATACATAACGAAGGGGTTGCATACTCATAGTGACAAGGACTATATACTGATGCCCTACAAGCAGAGGCAAATGCTTCACTACTTGCTATACAAATTTCATTTGTTCTTTATACGCAACATGAACTTAGGTTTAATGACTAAAGCACATACATGAGTAGGTGGCACTGGGTCCTTCTAGTCATTATACCAAAGTGGAACAAGGTAATATACCGGATTCACTAGTCAATAATAAGAACAACTTCACCCTTGTGCAAAAAGTACTCGATAGGTTGCTCATTTCCTCCATACGTAACTCCATTGTAGTATTCGTTCGTTTGAAATGTCCGAGGATAACTTTTTGGAATCATGTAGGTCGTTTAGCGCCTATATTATCGAGGGAGGGACACACAATGAATCGGACGCCAAACTGCGATACAGGACGCAATTTTCGGTACCTACTCACACTTCGTAACCTGGCCTCTCGAATTGATTATACCTATATCCTACATCACACCTCTACTTTTGCAGTGCCACCAGCAACTACGTCAAGGCAATATATGTGCATTCTATGTTTTTCTTCATATGCTGGAAATCATGAATGCTAAGCTGAAGGATTCAGAGGTCAATCTCTTAATAATTGTTTCGTAATTATGAATTTACATATATATGATTACTACTTTACTCTTGCTAGCGACAGGGCATGAAAATGCCAGAAGGTAGTTTCGATCTGGACTTACTCGTGGAAGTTTGAGGATGGCTCGCCACCTTCATAACGAGGAGACCATTAACGAGAGTGGAGAGTTTCACCTCGGTGACTCTGATTTATTGTAATTCACTTTTAGATGTAATGAAATCACTTTGTAATTAGATCATTAAAGTGACTTTGTAATTGATATTGAGTTTGTAAATCACTTTGAATTGTTCTATATCAAATCACTTATGATATATCTATTTTCTGCTTACTTGTTTTCAGTGGGCATGGCTAGCATTACCTGAGGCTAGCCGAAAAATCAAAATATATTTAGGTATACAACGAACTATCACAGACGGTTTTGTGAAATAAACCATATATGAATGATACTCACGGACGGCTACTAGTAACAACTGTCTGTAATATGTATACAATCACAGACGGCTACTACTAACACCTGTCTGTGATATATATCCAATTACAGACGGCTACCACCAACATCTGTCTGTGATATATCGAATATGGCAGACAGCTACTATAAAAACCGTCTGTGTAGGCCTACTATCACAGATGATTTTTGGTATAAACCGTCTGTGATAGTAGACCTTCACAGATGGTTTCCACACAAAACGTTATGTGATATCCAAATAGCACATATGGTTTTTGGTGAAACCGTCTGTGATAGTAGGACTTCACATGCGATTTCTACCAAAAACCGTCTATGATATGTGGGATATCACAGACTGTTTTTTGTTGAAACCGTCCATGAATGCCTACTATCACAGATGGCTTTCACTAAAAATCGTTTGTGATATGACTTTTCACAAATGACTCACAAACCGTCTGTGATAACCGCCTGTTATCACAGACACATAGATTCAGACGGTTTAAAAACCATCTGTGATGATGGTTTAGAGCCGTTTGTGATGACCTTCTCTGTAGTGTAAAGAGCTTCACTAACAAGTCACATACTTATTAATTTTATAGCTGATAATTCATTCAAGGAACATAATAATATTTATTCTATAACTCATAAACATAGACGTGATATAATCATCCCTATGATTGCCTCAAAGGCATATCGCCAACACCTTCCTCCCAAGCGTGGTCTCCAAGTACCCGAGCAGTAGTATGCCTCAACCCCAGTCGCACGTCGAGGACTATTTGGATTGTTAGTACGATGATGACGACGATTTCAATATTTTTAGGACCAATTATAGTTCATTCGTTGATTAATCTATCAAATTGTGGTAGATTTTAGGAGTTACAAAGAACAACAATGTTACCCTCAATTCACTTTAATCTGATCATGAGATTTTAGGATTCAAGGAGGAAATCTAACGGGATATATGATAGTGGGGGAGTGTAAGCCAAATCAATAGCTACGATGAAAGACATTTTGGTTATAAATGTTGACAATGGAAGGGCTACATCTTGAAAGTATTAGCGTTGAAGTATCAATTACCTTGTTCATGTTTGAGTGATGCTTCTCAGTTGCGCTTCTTCTTTGGGATGCTTTTCCGTGGTTTGGAGTTTACCTTCTTTGTTATTTGTTTGCTGCATCACCCGATCTGATATTGGTTTAGCTCCTTTTCTTTTTCTTCATCTTTGCTTGTGTCGCCCGATCGCTTGCTTCACTCCGGTTGCTCCCGCTCACAGTCCGCCTTCTCCTTTCCTATTGTTTTCCCCCATCGGTTGGGCATATTTTTGGGGATGATTTTACATCGAGCTTTGCTTGTTTCGTGCATTGTTTCTTTTGTGCAAACGAGGGCTTGTCCTCCACGGATCTGTACTTCTTCTACGGTGCCCCTCAACACTGATCGGAGGCATGGTCGGAATGCCCTCCAGTTCGCGGGCCAATGGGTGTCAGAGTTCTCCGGTCGTGGTCGACTGCCTTCACGCTACGCGAGTACAATGGAAAAAGAAACTAGAGCACCAAAGGAAGCTACACCACGGAGAGTTTTTGTGCAGCAATGGAACGGCCGCTTTTCTTGATCATCTATTGCTCCTTATATACTGAAAATACAAGTGCAGAAGACTCCCGGTGGTTAGTCGCACATCGTGCCACGGACGTGTCCATCCCCACGTCCACGATGTTGCCCACGACCGTTCGTTCCAGGGTCATGCGCGAGCTATTCTCGCCACGCCCTACTACATGCAAGTCTACCATGCATAACTAACACACGCACAAGGATTACTAACAAATTCTCCTCCTAATCTTTGCGTGTGCGCTGTACATCAACGACCCGATCTTTGAGCGGTTCACGTAACCGTTCTTGTCCTGGGCCTTTGTCAAGATATCAGCCAACTGTTCAGCAGTCCCAACGGACTCAATCCTGACCCTGTCCTCCTCGATGCATTCACGGATATAGTGATATCTAACATCAATGTGTTTGCTGCGATCATGGAAGACGGGGTTCTTACTGAGCTGGATGGCTGACTGGTTATCGATCTTCATGTTGATGGCGCCCGGCTTCTTGCCTTTGAGCTCTGCAAGAAGCCGTGCCAACCAAACCCCCTGGCAAGCTGCTGTCGTTGCGGCGATGTACTCTGCTTCACACGAGGATAAAGCCACAACTTTCTGCTTCTGAGATTGCCAGGTGATGATGTTGCTGCCGAGGAAGAAGAGGACACCAGAGGTGCTCTTCCTTGTATCAATGTCACCTGCAAGGTCACTGTCGCTGTAGCCGACAAGCTGAGCCTCCTTCTTCCTTTTATACTGACAGCCATAGTGCAGAGTCCCAGCAATGTACCGGAGCACTCTTTTCACGGCTGCCATGTGCTCGGTGGTCGGGTTCTCCATGAATCGGCTGATGTAGCCCACCGAGAATGCCAAGTCTGGTCTTGAATTCACCAAGTAGCGAAGAGAGCCCACTATCCTTATGTATTGAGTGGCATCGACAGCAGGGGCAGAACTCATCTTACTTAGCTTCAATCGGGGCTCCATGGGAATGTTGCTCGTATTGCAACCAACCAGACCGGCGCTCTCAAGGATCTTCGCCGCATAAGCTCTCTGGCTCACGGTGATCCCGTCCTCTGACTGCACCACCTCCAGCCCGAGGTAGTACTTCAGCAACCCCAGATCGCTCATCTGGAACGTCGACTTCATCTCCTGCTTGAACTTGTTAATGTCGGAGTGGTTGCCGCCGGTGATCACCAGGTCGTCGACGTAGACCCCCACGATGAGGCGTCGTGCGTCCTGGCCGCGCAGGTACACGGCGTGTTCGGAGGCACTCCGCACGAACCCAAGCTTGAGTAGCAAGGCGTCCAGCTTGGAGTACCAGGCGCGTGGGGCTTGGCGAAGTCCATAGAGAGCCTTGATCAGGTGAAGTACCTTGTGCTCATGCCCTTTGAGCACGAACCCGGGGGGCTGTTCGACGTAGACGTCCTCCCACAGTTCGCCGTTGAGAAACGCGGACTTGACGTCCATGTGGTGCACCGCCCAGCCCTCGCTTGCGGCGTAGGCCAGCAGCAATCGCACGGACTCGAGTCGTGCCACTGGAGCGAAGACCTCGTCGTAGTCGATCCCCTGGCGTTGCACGTACCCCTTCGCGACGAGCCGAGCCTTATACTTGGCGACGAGCCCGGCCTCGTCTCTCTTGGTCTTGTAGACCCACTTGAGGCCGATCGGGCGTAGTCGAGGCGGTGGCTCGACGAGTTCCCAGGTGCCGTTGGCCTCGATCGAGGTGAACTCGTCGAGCATCGCATGGCGCCAATTCTCATGCTCCTGTGCCTCCGCAAACGACGTCGGTTCGGCATCACTTGCCAGCAGCAGCTGCTCCTCTAGCTCCCGTGCGACGAGCCCGGGCGGTGTGGCCGGTCCCAGTATGTTGCTGATGTCACGGAATCGGAGCGGAGCTTCATCGTCATGATCCGCGTCCAGCATCTCGTATGCACCGACTCCGGGTGGTGGGACGAACTCGATCGGTGCGTCTGCGGACTCCTGGTGTGCCTGCGGACTCGGCGTCGTGCTCCCAGTGTCGTGCACTGGTGAGACTTGGGATGAAGCTGGCGAGGACAAGGGTGAGACTGCAGTCCCGGCCGTTGTACGCGCGGAAGTCGAAATGGTGGTGATCACTCCGGGCGGTGCCATGATGGAATCCTCGACGACGAAATCCTTCGCTTTGCCACCATGGCCCTCGGTCCAGGTCCACTGTGCCGCCTCGTCGAACACCACGTCGCGGCTGATGTGGACGCGCCGGGTCGCCGGGTCATAGACGCGGTATGCCTTGGATCCCGGCTCGTAGCCGACGAAGATCATTCGGCGGCTGCGATCATCGAGTTTCTTCAAGTTCGGCGTGGTCACCTTGACGTGAGCGACACACCCGAACGTCCGGAGGTGATGTACCCCCGGTGGGCTCCCGGTCCAGAGCTCGTACGGCGTCTTGCCGCCGGTGCTCTTTGACGACGAGCGGTTGAGGAGGTAGATCGCCGTCGTGACGGCCTCCCCCCAGAACACGCCTGGGAGTCCCTTCGCTTTTAGCATGCTGCGCGCCGTGCCCACGACAGACTGGTTGCGACGCTCTACGACACCGTTTTGCTGTGGCGTGTACGGCGACGTGAGCTCTCGCCGAATACCAAGTTCGGCGCAGTACTTGATGAAGTCTGTCGCGGCGAACTCTCCTCCGCGATCCGTCCGCAAGGGCAACAACTTCTTCCCGCTCTTGCGCTCCGCCGCCGCCTGAATGCGCTTGATCGCCGCCGTGGCGGCCCTTGGTGGCGCGATGATAGCCACATGTAGCGAGAATAGTCATCAACAAGCAGGAGAAAATACCGGTTCCCGCTTGGTGTCGGTGGCGAAATGGGGCCGCAGAGATCTCCGTGGAGCAGTTGAAGTGCTTCTGCCGACCGCCTCAGAGCTCGCTGGGGAAATGGGGCCCGCCGGTGCTACCGGCGGCGAACTCGCACTTGCTCCACCCGAGTGGCAGGGCGAGCCTCGGACCAAACCCTCTCTTCCCATCTTGCGCAGCGCGGCGAAGTGGATGTGCCCGAACCGAGCGTGCCAGATCCAGGCATCCTCGTCGGCGCATGCCGCCAGGCAGACTGGTCGTGCGATGTTGATGTTGAGCACGTACAGTCGTCCCGGATTGCGGTGGATCTTGGCGAGCAGGCGGCGCTCCTCGTCGCGGTTCGCATCACGCCGTCCTCCACCAGCACCTGGTACCCGATCTCATCGAGCTGGCCAACAGAGATGATGTTGGCGGTGAGGCGCGGCAGGTAGTAGACGTTAGCAAGAGAGCGGTGCTCGCCGTTCTTGCATGAGAACAGCACGGTGCTGCTCCCTTCGATGTGGGTGACGGAACCGTCGCCGAACCGCACCGTCCCGGTGACGCTAGCGTTGAGGTTGGAGAACGCCGCACGGGATCCCGACATGTGATTGGATGCGCCGGTGTCCAGGACCCATCGCTTCGAGTCTTGATCACATGAGACGTCGAAGGCAGCGAAAACCTTGTCCTCGATGAGGTGAAGCTGCCCATCACCTTGGATCGGCGTCGTGGTCGACTGGTCGTGATACCTTACGACCACGTTTGCCGTAGTCGACTGGTCGTGGAGCTGCCCATCACCTTGGATCGGCGTCGTGGTCGACTGGTCGTGATACCTTACGACAACGTTTGCCGTAGTTGACTGGTCGTGGAGCTGCCCATCACCTTGGATCGGCGTCGTGGTCAACTGGTCGTGGAGCTGCCCATCACCTTGGATCGGCGTCGTGGTCGACTGGTCGTGATACCTTACGACCACGTTTGCCGTAGTCGACTGGTCGTGGAGCTGCCCATCACCTTGGATCGGCGTCGTGGTCGACTGGTCGTGATACCTTACGACCACGTTTGCCGTAGTCGACTGAGTTGAAGCTGGTGGCGACGGCTGCGCCTGAGGTTCGATCCTCTCCTCCTGTACTGCACCAAGGGTGAGTAGAAGAGTGGGCTCATCATCCTGGACCACATGAGCCTGCTCCTCCTTCTTCTTCCCACAGCAATCTTTTGCCCAGTGGCCTTTCTTGCCGCATTTACGCGCAGTCGTCGAACTGGCGCGCCGCCTTCGAGCCGGCCCGCGAGTCGCCGTTCCGCTGCGCCACGCCCGTGGCCTCTTCCGCGACGCTTGTCGCGGCCACCAGAGCCCGACCCGCCGCGGCTGGACTCTTGGTCCCGCTTCTTGTAGCGCTCGATCCATTGCTCCTCCGTAAGTAGCGACTTGCGGCGATGGTCATCTTTGGCGCGCAGTCCATCGTCGTCCGCCGCCTTGAGTCTCCCCGTCACCTCTTCGAGCGAGAGCGTGGAGATGTCGAGAAGGGTTTCAATAGAAACGACGAGTTGCTTGTACCTCGGTCGGGCGACGCGCAGGTACTTGGCCACCACTTTGTGGTCCGGCTCCGGGTCGCCGAGCGTCGCCAGCCGCTGTACGATGTTCGTCAAACGCAGGGCGAAATCCTCGATCGAATCCCCGTCGCGGAAAGCGATCTGCTCGTACTCGGCTCGGAGGTTTTGTGCGGTCGCCTTCCGCACCCGATCGTCGCCGATGCGCATCATCTTGATGGCCTCCCATGCCTCCTTGGCCGACAGCTTGGTCGCCAAGGTGGAGACGAGCTCGGAGGGAACGCCGCTGCAGATGGCCTCTAGTGCGGTGCGGTCGTCGTGGAAGTCAGCGTCGCCGTGCTCGACGACGTCCCACAGGTAACGCGCCTGGAGCTTAAGCTTCATGAGCAGCGACCACTCATTGTAGTTGGTCTTCGTCAGTTGCGGCCACTGTCCCGAGCCGCCCGAGTCTCGGATGACGCGCTCGACGACGACCTCGCGCGGCCCACGGGTGCGGCCACGGCGTGGTGGCGACTGAGTCGGACGCAGAGTTTGCGAACGGCGCGGTGGAGTCTTGCTCCCACTACCGCCGGAGTCGTCACCCTTGCTTGTTCGGCCTCGCGAAGACATGATCTGCTTGAAGGCTTACGACCACCCAGGCACACGCAAGGCTCTGATACCAATTGTCAGAGTTCTCCGGTCGTGGTCGACTGCCTTCACGCTATGCGAGTACAATGGAAAAAGAAACTAGAGCACCAAAGGAAGCTACAGCATGGAGAGTTTTTGTGCAGCAATGGAACGGCCGCTTTTCTTGATCATCTATTGCTCCTTATATCTTTGAAAATACAAGTCGCGAAGACTCCGGTGGTTAGTCGCACATCGTGCCACCTGACGTGTCCATCCCCACGTCCACGATGTTGCCCACGACCGTTCGTTCCAGGGTCATGCGCGAGCTATTCTCGCCACGCCCTACTACATGCAAGTCTACCATGCATCACTACTGGATTCCGGCTATTTGCCGAGTGCCTCAGGCACTCGGCAAAGGCCCCTTTGCACTCGGCAAAAGCTTTGCGAGTCGCGACACTCAACAAAGGGCACTCGGAAAAAAATTATCGTGAAGCAACCTTTGCCGAGTGCCTTTTGTCGGGCACTCGGTAAAGGCTTTGCCGAGTGCCGAGTCGGACTTCGGCAAAGAAAAGACACGATCCGGCGCCGCCCCGTTGATTTGCCTCTTTGCCGAGTGCCAACCCGGCAACACTCGGCAAAGATTTTTAATTTTTTTGAAAATTTCTTTGCCGAGAGTCGGATCTCTGGCACTCGGAAGCTTTGCCGAGTGCCTTGACCATGGCACTCGGCAAAGCTGGAAGATTTGCCGAGTGCCTTGACCATGGCACTCGAGAAAGCCGGAAAAGCGGGGTTGAGGCGCCCACATTCCCGGCTTTGCCGAAAGTGCCATGGTCATGGCACTTTCGGCAAGGGTCCTTTAGAGTGTTGCACTCGCAAAGTGACCCAAAACGCATTTTTTATTTATTTTTTACATTCCATCGCGACAAACAAATCCATCCAAACATATATCACATCCATCACATATATATCTCATACATCACATATATATCTCATCCATCACATATATCACATATATAACAATAAGTGCTCAAGTCCATCCAAACAAATCCACAAGTTCATCACAGTCGACAAGTGCATCACAAGTCCATCATCAAGTGAACAACAAATGAAAATACAACTACCATTCATCTCGAAGGTGGCCACTGCGACTGTGGTGAAGGAAAAGCTCCATCATTCGGAGGCGCATGAGGTGGATTATTCGAACCCGCCGATTGAGGCTGCACAAAGAAGAAGAGATTGCATGTGAGACAAGATTACATTAGATACCTAATCTAGGAAGGTAGAGGTCATACAAGCAAAGCACAAGCGAAAGCAAAAAACTTTCATACTCACAGGAGTAGGCTGCACTGCGGGACGGAGGCGGAGGTGGAGCCAACAACCCGGCACAAAGAAAGCCCGTATGTTGCCCAAGACCTTGTAGGAACTCCGTAATGTCCGACCTCTGCGTCTGGGCCTGCCGCTCGGCCTGCTCAGCCTCCAGCTGGGCCGACATCCTCTGCTGCTCGGCCTCCAGCTCCTGACGTTGCCTCATTTCTTGTTCCAGCCGGGCCTGCAATATTTCACTCCAATGTTTCAGTAATGCAAAGCTAATTAAGGTGTGTAAAGATCAATGTCTGACGAGTAAAGCAGGAATAACCTCGAGTCGTCGACGGTCTTTGTCTGGCAATGTCCGCCGTGGGCGTATGGCCGGGCTCTCGCTCGTGCTCCGTGCTCGGATCTGGGAGAGAGATGGAGTAGAGGCCGTGTCGATGAGGCCGTCGCCAAGCCAGAACCGCCCATGCTTCTTGCCTTGTCCCACCCTCATGACGATCTCTCCATCAAAGTCTCGGTGCTCGGATCATGGTGCGCCCATGGACCGATTTCTGGGTATCTCATGAAAATGCGATTTCAAGCCCGAACAAATGTGGATATTAAAACAAGCAAATAATCGGTAGAGGAAATTCCCTTTTGTCCTACAATGTTCACAGTAACTAAGCTCCAATACTTTCTTTGGTATAATTTGTCCCCGATTTAGTAGAAGTGTAGGTCATAACAATAATTGATGGATAAATGACAAGCACACAAGTATGTTCAAAGAAATATATCCAATTTAAGTTGACCACATAAATCATAATTTGCCTAACCCCGAGACTTCTTAATTCTATTTGTATGTTTTCTCTTCACATCGATTACTATTGATCCTATGATTTGCTTGAAGATGTTCAGTTTCTAAAGAAAAAAGCATGGTGTTACAGAATCTATCTTTGCGAGGTAAGGCGGTAAGAGTGCAATAAGATTCGTCTAATTCATCCACTAACCCACTAGCCCAGTTTACATGACAAAATACGTCTACTTTACAATCAAGCAGACGGTAGTACGACTTTTGTCGTTACCGACTTAAAGCACCTATTGCATGACTATCTGAGAGTTTTAAACAAATGGTTTCACATGCCTTCCATGGTTGCTACTCGGTTCACCTCAAGAGTAAATTCCCACCTTATGACTACAAAACTTCTCTTGACACATTTCGGTTCTTTGAATTTATGATGAAGCGGACGCTATGTAGCTTTTACATCACTCAGATCCAAGTGAATAATTGACATAGTCGCATAATAAAAACTTGTCGTTTGAGCAGATCCTTTATAACCTATATCGGCATTCAATCCAAAAGCAGGCCTAGAAAAAGAACACCTTGAAGGCCCAATCTGATTACTCAAGGACATGCAACTACATGTTTTAAACAAATATCACCTCATTGTTCACATGTACCATCCAATAATTATTCCCTACTTGTGTGACAAACGTGACTATGCATCGGTTGTTACCTACGACTGGCCGGAGGAGGGAGGACAGGCGAGGCCAATCGTGGGGAGGGCGACCGGTGGTGTGGGCGATGTGTGGCCTTGAGGGCGGCGCTGCGGCGGCAAGGCGCGTGGCGGCGTGCGCGGTGTGTGCGTGTGTGCGTGTGTGCGGGCAGGTGGGCGGCTGGGTTAAAAACCCCTCTTTGCCGAGTGCCCCGATCCGCACTCGGCAAAGTGTGACAAACGTGACTATGCATAGGTTTTTTTTAAAAAAATTTAAATTTATGTGCCGAGTGTCATTTTCTGACACTCGGTAAAGATGCTACTTTACCGAGTGTCATTTTTTGACACTCGGCAAAGATGCTCCTTTGCCGAGTGTCTTTGCAAAGATGCTCCTTCTTAGAGTGTCATTTTTGACACTCGGCAAACCATTTTTTTCCACTTTTGACCTCCAAACTTTTCTCTGCGGTCCCCATACAATACCTGGTACTCCATGTTCCAATGTGGCACATTTCTCGGACTTGTTCTATATTTCTTTAATTTATTTCAATTAATTGAATTTTCTTGGATAATTCAAATTATAAGCACTAGTCATTCGAATAATGAAAAAAATAAATGGAAAATGATATTCATGTTATTTAGTATAATGTGAGGCCGTAACGAGAATGTACCACCAATTTGAACATCTTGTTCACGAAACATGACCACGAACTTGCGGTCGAGTTGTTTTTAAATTGTATAAAAAGCAAGCGAAGTCCAAAATCATGAAACTTGGGAAGATATCATGATATCATATGTGGAGGTGTGATAAAAATTTGAGAAGGTTTCAGCGCAAGTTGTCACGTCACGATGCTTGCAAACCTTAGAAAAGCGAAGAATACGTGAAAACTTCTTGGAGATTCTTACGGTTTGTGCATCGTACATGACAGTACTCGAAACTTTTTCAACTTTTTCCACAGATATCGCATACGATACGGCGACAACTCGACAAGTTTCATGATTTTCGAATTCGTTCGTATTTTATACAATTAAAAAACCACTCCACGCAAGTTAGGCGGCGTGCCCGTGAGCACGTTGATCGAAATTTCGAGACGATTCTGGATTTAGCCTAAATTTACACTAACTAACAAGGATAACATTTTTGAGCGAATGTAATCCATTATTCGATGCACCTGCAGTTTAAACTTACATTTTTTGGAAAAATTCAACAAAACAAAATAAACTATAGAAATATGCCAAAAGGCAATGAAAATATCCCAAATTTAAACATGTTGTTTGTAGTAGTGTACTAAAGCTTCAAAAAAAAATTGGTGGCAAAAAACCAAAAAAAAAAATAAGTTTACCGAGTGCCAAGTTTTGGCACTCGGCAAAATAAATTCTTTGCCGAGTGCCAAACGGGGGGCACTCGGCAAAGAGGACGCCGCTGGATGCCGTTAGGCCCCCTAGCAATCTTTGCCGAGTGCCTACCTTTGCCGAGTGCCTGGCACTTGGCAAAGACAGTCTTTGCCGAGTGCAGGTATTTGCCGAGTGCTAGGCACTCGGCAAAGGCCTCTTTGCCGAGTGCCGTATTTTGCCGAGTGCGGCACTCGGCAAAGTAGGTCTTTACCAAGTGCCCGTAATTTAGCACTCGACAAAGATTTGTGCACTCGGCAAATCAGGTGTTTCCCGTAGTGCATAACTAACACACGCACAAGGATTACTAACAATGGGGAAGCCAAAGTGCATCGTTGCCACCGCTGCTCATGGAGGTACGGAACCCTAGCCGCCCAATTTCGTTGTCGTCTCTTGTCTGAAGCTTCGAATTTGGCCGCTACTTGCGCTATCTCCTCCTTCTTTTGTTGTGCCTTTGGTCACAGGGAAGAAGAGGCGGGCGAAGAGGGCAAGGCCTGGGAAGCACAGAGCTGAGTTGCGCGAGGAGGAGCCCAAAATGCGGGAGCTTGACTGTCGTATGCCTGCACTGGCGCCGCGATGGCTGTCGACGAGGCGGACGATGACCAGCTCTACTCCATGTCCACGGCTGACATCGTCTGGGCCTCTCGCCTCCTCAACAACGAGATCTGCATCTTCTAGGTGTGTGCCCTCTGCCAAACCGTAGGTAGTAGGTCCACGCCCCTTCTTCCCGCTTCGTGATCTCCGTCTACCGTTGTAGTTTAGGGTTGTTCTGATTTGGGGTTTTTCTTATGGGGTGCACATGATGAGCTGCAGCGGACGAACATGGAGCTGGAGTCCTTCAAGGACAAGATCAAGGAGAACCAGGAGAGGATTCAGCTCAATATGTAGCTGCCTTATCTCGTCGGCAACATTGGCGAGGTTCGCGCGTCACCCGACCGGGCCATCGGGGGAATTTTACAGTTACAAGTTCAGTTTCCCCCTGTATGTGGACGCCAATTTTGGATGTGGATGTGGGAAATATGAGATATTTTATCAGCTTTGTCGATTCTGCATGCTAGGTTAGTAAATTAGATAGTAGTTAGTAAATTAGAGAGCATCGACAAAATCTGTATAAAATAAGAACTAAACGTGTCTGATAGAACATGCGAGCGATCCTCGATTGGTCATTTTGTTTTCACCTTAAAGTTAGACGAATAGTACTCCTTGTGGTAGTTGGACCATGAGATAGCCGTTTTACCTTTTAAATCTTTAGTGGTGAACTCCCTACTTTGAGGGGTTCCACAATAGGAACAATGTGTCACCCTCTACAAACTCTAGATGGTCTTTCAAACAGGGGGTTCGAGCTTCATAGTGAGAGATGAAAATGATGATTTTGTAGCAGCAAGAGTTGGTACTTTACAGCAAATGCAACATGCTTTCCATGTAGAGGCGGAATTAGTTCATTGTGAAATCCAGGTGATCTCTGAACTTGGTATGGGATGTGTTATTCCAGAGATGGATGCGATAAACCTGGTAAAGGCACCGAGCTCCTCAAAGTTTGATAATTCTGACGTGGGGATCCTTATCAAGGATCTTAAGCTCCTGTTAACTTGTAATTTTAGGGAGTATAATAAGGTCGTCGATTGCCTAGCAAGGCATGTAGCAAGGCATTGAGCGTGTGCCGGTGGCAATGACATGAGCAACAGGAGGCAGCGGTGGCCAATCTTGTTATCTCAGGGATCCATGGAAGTGACAGATCTGGCAGAGAATTACTTACAACAAATTTACAATGAGGTGCAACATTGACCAGGTGAACATGCAACAAAATTCTACACGGTTGCAACAACCAATCATAACAAAAATGGTGCCACAAACTAACAACCAACTGCAACAACAACAAAAAGTTTTTGTGCAACAAATCCATAACCCAATTGCAACAAAATTCCTCATGCTACAACATTATTGAAGACATATTGCAACAAAATGAAACATCTAATGAAACAAAATATAAAGTTCCCGCAACAAATTGAGCAAATGCAAGCAACAAACCAAATCTGACCTCCTCCCCTGCTAGATCTGGTGCAATGTTGCAGCGACGGACGACTTTGTGCCTCGTTGTCGGTAGGCACAGATGGTCGATGGCCCCCTTCCCCGCCATATCCAACGACGACTGTCTCCTCCCATGCAAGATCCGGCGCCATGGGGCATCGTGGGAAGGGAGAAGCAAGGAGTGAGTGTGGTGGAGATGGTTGTGGCTTGTCGTTTGGAGAATAGTGAGGGGCCAGGGGTGGGTAGGTAGTGCGGTGCAGACGTGCTTGGATGGCCAACCATTGGAGCTCGTCGGAGAAGTGGACGGCCAGAGCGTCTCTAGATACAAGCGCGTGATGGAGGAGGGAGAGAATCAGAGTGGCGGTGCTTGCATTACAGTGGAGCACTTGTTTCTGGTAGGTTCTTGTCAATGCTTCATTGGAATGGGCCGTCCGAGCGAGAACACTCGCGTCGGACGTTCGACCCAAAGCATTGTCCTATATATATAATTAAAAGTATAATATGTATATATTGTGTTAGAGTAGTAGATGGAAAAAGATCACGTGTAAGTATAATAGTACAAGGTACAATAATTAATGCAAACCAAATTATTTTTTTAGAAATATAAAGAAAGAGAAAGAAAGCCTCAAACAGTCAAACGAAACAAAAAAAAGGACTAATAAATGTAATACACTGGTAGAATACGTAGATGTTGGGTGGCACCGTGCGTCATAATAAACTTGTTGATCCTGCATGGGATTGAATTGGATTTGGTGGCCGAAATGGCACTGTTTTGAGGCGTAATTGCGAGAGTGGCACTCCTCGTGTGGCATTTGCAAATTTAGCATCTTGTCCGCACGCCGACACGTGGCACTTTGTCCGCGACTGTGGCGGTGTGGACGAGGCTCATCCGCACGGTGACCGTGTGGCATTGCGCACATGTTGGTGTGACGCTTGTCCGCACGGTGTGGCCGTGCGGACGAGGAGCCAAATTTTTAAATACCATGCGAGGAGAGCCACTCTCGCAATTACGCCTTGAAATAGTACCATTTAGGCCAAAAAATCATCAAAAGTTCTCGCGATCTGAAACAAATCCTCGCAATATCTAATCAATCTGTGGTGCGGCCACATGGAAACCAAAACCACCGACCCGTCAGCATCCGCCGCTGATTACCCTCGCTAGGTGATGTTCGAACACTAAGGCCGCTGCAAAAATGACATTTTATCCGTGCACTAGAGGACCGGAACCACCGTGCGGATGACACGTCGACGAGTCTGTGCCCCTGGGGCACAACTATGCCTCGTCCGCGCGCTTGGGGCACGGATAGGGCGAGCCCGATCTCTAGGGGCACGGTTACGACAAGTTCGACCTCCAGGGGCACGAACAAGGCTCTATCGGCCAGTCTAAAATTTGTGAACAATTATTTTGACACTATTTGAAACACTATAAAAATTCAGCTGATAGCACTTTTTTCCTTAGAATTTTTTCTTTTTGTTTTTTACCTCACACACGTAGCTTCAAATGTATTATCGCATATTGCAAAAAAAAATCTACAATTTTTTCACATGAAATCACAATGCAACACAACACAACCTCTCTGAGGCAGTAATGATTCGTCGAATGAGGCGACGACGGCAGGTAGTAGTACACCGCCACTGGCCGTGATGAGCAGTAGTACACAGTCACCGGCCACGACGGGCAGTAGTACACCATCAATGCATGCCAAGCATTTCACATATTTGGTTCATAGACAAGCTTATTTAGCATGTGGTACAGTATAACATTAAAGAATATCACCCACATTAAACTGACAGATTAACAAACAATGTCATCCCTGCAGTGTCTACATGATACACTCATAGAATAGGCCGCATTGCAAATGGAGCGCATGAAATCACACGCTTCCCTTTTATGCTTGGTTTTCTATGTATCATCACATGTACCAAAATTGTATTATCACATCTACAAAAAAAATTGTATTGTTACATTAAATTATTTAAACAATTTTTTCATATAAAATCACATAATTTCATCCCAAAAATGTATTATCACATTTATCCTTGCGCAACCCTTCCCTTCTCCTCAAGACAGAGTGAAAAGAAGTAGAGCAGTGGACGCTTTCTCCATCTCCAGCCTTAACCCCACAGCGCCGCCCTTTAAACCGGTGGCCCTAGTCCCCGCGCAGTACATCAGCCATCCTCCGGCTGCCCTCCCCATGGCTGATTCCTCCCGCCGCAGTGCTTGTACCCTTGCCCCTCCACCGCCATTGTGCGAGGGGCTCGTTGCTTGCCGATGTCAATGCAGCGCCGGGTTCACCTCTAAGTGTTGCACCTGCACGTAGGGTTTACCTAATCCTAGCAGCATGCACCCCTGCCGCCATGGCAGTGATAGTGTACTTCTGTCCTCCACCGATGGTTCGTTCGACGAATTGTTGTTGCCTCGAGGAGATTGTGTATGTACTGCGCCATGATTTCATGTGAAATTTTTTGTGGAATTTTTTTCACATATATGTGATAATACAACATACATGTGATAATACATTTAAAACTACGAGTATGAGTCAAAAAATAAGAAGAAAAAATTAAAGAAAAAAAGTGCTATCGGTGAATTTTTAAAAGTGTTAAATAGTGTTTCAAATAACGTTAAATAGTATCAAAATCATTGTTTACAAATTTTAAACTGGTCCGGTTGAGCCTTATTTGTGCCCTTGGGACCCGGACACGCTTTGTTCGTGCCCCAAGCGTACGGATTAGACATTGCCGTGCCCTGAGGGCACTGACTCCATGACGTGTCGCCTGCAAGGTGGCTGCGGTCCTCTGGTGTACGGACAATGTGCTATTTTTGCAATTGATTCGGAGAGGGCTACTTTTACTATTTAGAGCATCAATAGTGCCAAATCCACGACCACAGGCAGTGCTATATGGATACATATGCCACCGCCCTGTAACTTAATGTGTCACAATTTATTATGCAACAAGATTAATATCTAACGGTTTCCCCCTTAATCATGACTGACCATGCTGGCTTCACGTATCATCACAACAGGGTTGGTTCATCATCATTGTGAGCTTCAACAAGAAGCACTTTCTCCTCCTTCTTTGGCTTGCGGCATTTCGAAGTGAAGTGTACATAATCATTACAATTATACCACCTTACTTTTGCCTTGTTGAATTTTCAATATTCATGCGGCCGCTACCGCTGTTAGAGCCACCAGAGGATCCCTTGCCTTTGCGCCTCGACGATCAGGCCTCCCACTTGGTGCGGGTTAGTAGCACATGCTCATATTCAACACCACCACCATAGCCGTCCAGGCATTCCTCGAACGCCTTAAGGCAGCCAAATACCTCCACAATCAACATGGTGTCGATGTTGCCGAATTGTTCCAAAGTGGAAGCAATTGGCAAATACTTCGGTGTCACAACACGCAAACACCTTTTCCACCACGCAGGACTCATCGATCTTCTCTCTGAGCGTCCGCATCTTGCTAATCAATGTGGTGATCCTCATGGCGAAATCATCCAACAGCTCACCTTCGCGCATCCAGAGCCCATAAAACTCCATCTTGAGGGTCTACGGCTTGGCCTTCGTCACACGGTAGCCCCCCACGTGCATGGACTTCAACGCAACCCACGCCGCCTTGGTCATCTTCTTATCAGCGAGAAGAAATAGCGTCTCCTCGCTCATGTCATGATGGATAGCCACAAGCACCCTTTTGTAGCGTCGGTTGTCGATATCCCCATCGGCAGCCTCCACGACGTCCCATACGCCTTGCGCCTCCATATACACCTTCATCGTAATTGCCCAGACTGCATAATTTCTCTTCGTGAGCATCAGATAATGCAGTGAGACAGCAGAACTCTCCTTCGTCGTCGCACCCAATGTCGCCTCATCACCGGTGACACCACTTCCTGGAGAGCGTGACATGATCCTGGGCATTCACAGATCAAGAACTCAAGCTTTGATACCAAATGTTGGGATTACACAATAAGAACTCGTGGACTCAACTTGCACATGCTTGAACTGGAAGACAATCGCAAAGAGAGAAACACATGGATGCTTTGGTGCTTGGTTGCAACTGCTTAGCGGGCCTTTCTTTGTGTTATTCACTTGCGACTGCACTAACTACAGCTAACAAGTATAAATAAATACACAAAATAGGTAACAACCTGCCCCCTTTACTCATGCCATGATCCAGATGACTCGGCCACTAACGTGGCCTTGACTCCCACATACACCACTACATGAAACTATCATGCCTAGCTAAGTCCATGCGAACATGCACACACTTGCAAGGCAACTAACCACAACACTCGTCATGCACACAGATGCATACATGCAACAATTGGTTCTTTGGCGCATGCAACACCTCTATTGTGCCTAGAACACACAACTAAATGACTCTAATGTCACTATACCATGGCATAGTTTTAAGGGCAATAATCTGCCGGGAAAAAATTGGATTAGTGGCAAAATATGTGCCGGCAATATCAAAGAGATTAAGGGTCCCATTATCTGCCGGAAATAATTATTGTTTGGAACAACTTATCTGCCGGTAATATTTTTATGTTAGCTACAATATATCTGCCCTAAAAAAGGTCAATTAGGTCAACGTAATCTAGGGCAAAACATTAGGCGATATCTGAAAAATTAATAGCATGAAACAACCTCATATCTGCTGGGGAAAAAAATAGGCGCGAAGGTGAAAATCGGAGGAGAGATAGGAGCGGCCTCTCTCCACCCTTATCCCCTCCAAAATTACTCGCCGCTCCTGCTCCTCTTTACGGCCTCCCCGCGTCTCTCCCCGCGCCTCCCCGACGCCGCCTTCCTCCCAGCGCTCTCCCCGCGCCTCCCCGACGGCGCCTTCCTCCCAGCGCCACTCCCCCCATTGCCCTCCTCCCCGCGTCTCCCCGTCCTTCCCGCACCTCCCCTCCACCCCGGCCGCCCCCCTCCCAGCGCCACCAAAGCACGGGCAGCCCTCGCGACTCTCCCCTCCTCCCCTCCGCCGCTACCCCTCCCCTTTGCCCGTCCCACGCCTCCTTCCACCCTTCGCCAGTCCTCGTCGTCGGCGGCTGGAGGGTCAAACCCACCTCGCCCTTCGTCGGATCGGCACCGCCCACGGCTTCTTTCCCCTCCGCCTCCTATCTCCTTCCTCCGTCGCCACTCTCACTACCTCCGCGCCCTGCCTCTTCCTCCTCCGCCCCTCGACTTCCCCTTCGCTGCTTCGCCCGCAGCATCAGCCGCCTCCTCCCCTTCTTCCGTGCCGCCGTCCCCGCTCCCTTTTGCCCACTCCTACCCTCGCCTCCTCCACGCCCTCGGTCATGCCGCCCTCAGACCGGCTTCCTCCTTCCCTTCCCTTCCCTCCCATTCGCCGCCGCTTCTGCTGCTCCCTCCTACCCCGATGCTTGATTTGTGTGTCTGTGTTGCTTCAATTGGTATTAATTTGTGAGCCCATATTCTAGGTTTTTTTTGCATACTACGTATTTTTTTTGCGTTGACTTTGCGATGGCTCCTATGGTCAATATGTGCACATGAAAAAGTTGCACATGAGTTTATTTTGTCGAAAAGAGAGAACCAATTGTAATATCCACAATTTGGTAATTGATGAACTGAAATTTGTCATAGTTTGACTTTATAACCATCGTTATCATGGATACATATGCTCCCTTTATCAATCATCCATAAGCTGTTAATGTACTTTAGAAATGAATCAATATTGCATTAGAACCGAGATGCTTTTGATTTATCTTTGGTGCTTTAACACGATGATATCTTATTGCTACATTGCACTATAAAGTGCATTGTATTTGTTAAATGAACATATAAATCTGCGATCTTGTTGCTTGCATTCAACCATACTTTTGTGAAATCCTTCTCTAGCGCATGTTTAATGTCATGTGCAATTCGCACCATTCAAAGATTGCTAGATATTGACAAAGGGACTGCATTCTTTGGTGTTTTTGATGGCCACGGAGGTAAGCACTACCTGCAAAGATAAGTGATTTTCATGTTTTCCCATTTTACTTGCAAAGATATGTATTAGTAAACCGCCACTTTAAATGTTGCACATATGAGTAAAGCACATGTACTTCAAATGTTATTTCCACTAAATGTACCTATTATATCCTAAGCATTGTTCTCATTTCTGTGCCTGCATAATGATGAGAGACCTGTAGTATGACTGAATTTTGTGCTAGTGTTACATCGAACAAGACACTTTGCTCATTCCAGAAAGATTTTGATGGGCTTGTTTCTCTAGAAGTGACAACGAATTATTTGGTGCTCATAACTTGATTACATCGAGCATAACATATCAAATAGATTGGGCTATGCGCAATTGATATTTCCATCTATAATCATCTGAGTCGTAAGAAAGGATACTTAACATTTCAAAAGCCGCATAGATCACCATATGTTTATTGGTCCTGTGTGCTCTGTCTTTCACCAAAGTCATGATATTTTCTCTTCTTTTGTGCATATTGCGGGATGGATCCGAATGGCTATTTACAAGTAAAAGAACCGATGAAGCTCATCCATTTACGATGCATCGTCCTGCTTCTTTGCTCGTCTGGCGATAGCGAGGCGGCGGCGACTTCAATGACGATATCTGAGTGATAGCGAGGGCGTGGCGGTCCTCGAGCCAAGTTGTCATTACGGAGGAATGGAAAATTAGTTGAAAGGAACTTTGGGCTTCCTACATTGTCGTAAGGTTAACTTAGAACACAATACTTGTTATTCTTGGAGCTCATGCATTTAATTTTATAGTTACCTTTTAAAGCGACATTTTCTCTCATTAAGAATGTAGCGAAATTCATGAAGTACTTTTATTGATTGAATTATCATTTTGACAAAATTGTGGCTATTTTTAATTGATCTATATCTATCTAATTTCATAGTCTTATATAGTTAATCGAACCTAGTACTCATTTCTTGCTCTTGAGTGCTTAAGTTATCTTGTAGGATTGGGCTAACATCGAATTCGGGATAGTGAAGGAGTTGATTGCATTGTCCTTTCATTCGTAAAAGATGCTAATGACATCAAGCACACGAAGACTTATCTCTCCAAAAATCATTAGAGTGAGCGGATAAGCGACATAAAGTCATTTCTTGAATTCCTAAACATAATTTGCCGCTCCATGTTGTAAAATTGTGGTACATTATTTTTGCACAGAGTTGTAGGCACCGATGTTGTTTGACAACCGAGCATATAAAGTCAACTATTTGAAAAATGTGCAAGCTGAAATACCAATTTTAGAGATTATGCCATTATATTAATGTATTAATGTCAAACTTAGCAAATGAAACAATTCTATTCATTAAAATGTGGGTATATATTCTTTAGGACTTGCGATTATGTTTACATTAACTATATTTCATTTTGGGCTGCTCACTACAGCCCGGTCCATTGGTCAGAGTGCTCCTCCCATCCGTAGTCGCCTCCGGTTTGGTCCCCGGTGCCACCGGCTCCAGCTCTACTCCTCACACGCCTCTACTACTGCCCCTGCCGGCCCGGCCTTGGCCACCAGGCGCTCGCTAACTTCGGCCCTCTGTTGCCTCGGTCTAGTGTTGCTCGGCTGCTACCAGTGCACCCCCTTCCTTTTTCCTTCATTATTGTTTTGATTTGTGTTACTTTCTGATGTTGCTTACTTGGTGATGCATGTGTATGAGGTTGGAGGTGGGCTTGCTACTGATGGACATGGGTTGGGTTGATGCATGCCCCTGGTGGTGCTGCTGGGGTGGCTGCCGGTGGTGGTGTCGCCTCTAGGGTTGCGCACTGAAGTAAGACTCCCCCCTTAATCCCTATCTCTACTCTCTGCCCCACATGCTCTGTGATGAAGATGAACTGAGAGCTACCTGTTGATTCTACTGAGATCTGGTGATATGTGTGAATGATGTGTATACGTGTAGTGCATACTGAGGTGTAGCTGGGATTACCTCTTGATGGGATGAGGGGTGGGGGAAGAGGATACTGTGCTGGCTTTGAATGTGGCTTTGAGGGAAGAGGTTGCTAAGAAAGTGTTGGATTGGACTGTGAGATCGTTGCAGCTTTTTAGTTTGCTAATGTATGGTATAAGTGATAATACTGGGTCTTCCAATCAGTGTGCAACTAACCAAAAAGGCTTTGATCTTGCATGTTATTAGGTTACTGATTTGGTTGCTTAGAGTGATAAGAAGATATAAGTATCTAATAATATGATAGTGGTCCCTGGAGGATTGTGTAATGATTTGTTAGTTGTCTGCAATCTGTTATTCTTATCGCTACTAATATATCACACATTAATGTGATGATTCAAACCATTCATTTCTGTTAAATCTCACCAGATATTTGACTTTGATGCAATCAAGCAAAATTAGCTGTACATATCTGGCATTGCAATCAATCAAGCAAAAAAGATATTTTTCTGGTTATGAACTTATGATCATAATAGTAGCAAAGATATTTTCCTTGTTATGTTTGTAATTCGGTCCTCGGGTGCTTGGTGAAGAATGGGAGGTTTGACATAGGATGAGGTAAAACATGTGGTATCTCATGCAACACTACTTCATGTACATGCATGTATGGTCACTTAAATTGAAGTGTGTGCTATCGTAATTACTTAATCCCTATACTGCATCCAAATGTCCTACTGCATATTGATTGATGGCCTTGTCAAAGGAGGGAATATATGGGAAGCAATGATGCTATTTAATGAAATGAAAGAAAAATGTGTCAAGTCTGGTATGGTATCTAACCAAATATGAGATTGAAGTACCTCTATTCTAGTTCTCATTCTCAATGTATTGAAGCGATTCATGGTTAGTATACTGTGTTGGCTACTAATAGATTATTGGATGGTTCACTCTGTATCTATTGACTAGCTGCAAATTAGCGTACAAAATTATATTGTAAGCTTTCCTAAAAGAAGTTCTATTGTATCGTTATGTTGATTTCAATTAATGTCATGTGGCCTTTTAGGTCCTATTAAATTTCTTGCCTAAACTAGCAATTTTTCATACTGCCAAGTAAATGTTGACTATGTTTTTTAGTCACTCATTGCTTAAGATATGTAAACATGGGTTTATTTCAATTCTGTAATGGTCTTCATGCCATAATGCATATAGATACAAAGGACATTCTTTTTATATGTGGTGGTGCGTTTGTTGACTTGGAGACAACTATATCGGAGAGGTATTGTCATTTCCTAGTTGGAACATGTAGTGGAAGCAACTAAAGCGTAGAGACGGATGGACGCTACTACTACATGATGCAAGCGAAGGGACATACTATGAATATATTGGCTTATGGCATATCTATGCATTATTATCAATGAATGCATGGTTACGGAACTCTATATTCCATACTAGGTATGCGATTGCTCAAAGCCATAGATATACTAAAACTTTGGTATGTTGTCATAGTCTATGATATCGGACTCATCATTATTCATTCGGTAGGGATGTTGACTTGGTGAGAAATTGGACTACTCTTGGTGTGGCTCTACATGGTTACTCTTTAATCCTTGCATTGCTATAAGGACTTTCAATGTCAAGGATGAGGCTAACATGGTGATGTTTGCTACCCCTATTGGACTACCCTTCAATACTGTCGACTAGTATTTACATGTGCTAAGGATAGACTAGTATTGTCAATTTCTTTTGTGTGGATGTTTTGTACATGTCAAGGATAGATCGTGGCTATATTTGAATACTCGAATTCGAAATTGTATGCACTCTGACGCATCTTTGCAGATGTCTTGTTGTGCTTATTAGAACTTTCATATTTCATGTTTATGTATTTTGCAAAATCTGAATTTGATCTACGTGTTGCAAATGTCTTTGATTGTTGATATGACATGTTTTTGAGTTGTATGAATACCAAAATTATATGTTTTCTAAATTATGACATGTTTTTGAGTTGTATGATTACCAAAATTATATGTTTTCTAAATTATGGTTAAATGGTGCAAAAGACAATCGAGGGCATTTAACTGCCGGGGAAAAGCAGACAATTGAGGCGATTAGCTGCCGGAAAACGGACAATTGAGGCGATTAGCGCCGAGAAAACGGACAATTGAGGGCAGTTAACTGCCGGAGAAAACAAACAATCGAGGATGCTTTAGCTGCCGTAATACATATAATCTGGGAAACTCTAACTGCCGGGAAACAACTAACTGCCGGGGAAACTATAACTGCCGACGAAAAACAATTTTTCTAGGCGATTAGCTGCTGAATTCACATATCTGCCGGGAATGTTTTTCCGTGACACTTTTACCGGCGAGCAATAAGTGCCGGGAAAACTTATTGCCGGCAGATAATTTGCTACGCAAAGCAGTTTTCTGCGGTAGTTTGATTGCCCTTAATAATATGCCATGGTGTAGTGTGTGACACGTGACAAACTTAATGTCTCACAACTTATTATGCAACAAGATGTTAGCCGCGAACAAACAACATGATCAACAAATTAATTCCTGACAGGAATGCATTGCGATCTTCTTACAAGTCGTCTGCTGAGCCCATGGAAGTACCAAGGGTAGCTTCTTATGAAGAGATACTGACGGTGCTTACCGTGGTGGAACCAGGAATTGCAAATGGGGAGGGCCAAGTAATTAGAAAACAAAGTACACACATAGCAATATCTTTATACTCTAACATGACTATCGTGATTAACAAACATAGTATTGTGGTTTCTTGTTTGCTGAATACAAAAAATACATCTCTATTAACTTAAATTTGGTCCCACGACTATCGAGAGGATCATATATATTAATAATTTCATCAAAACTGAAATTTTGTGCAATTTCTTTCTCAATATAGGCCACCGTGGAATCTCGAAGGAAGCCATCTCCCATTTTATTTCGACGACGGGTCTTGATGACTTTCATAGCTGAAAATACTCGCTCAGTGATTGTAGTTGACACAAGAAGAGTTGCGCTAACCTTAGCAATCTATCAACCATTGGATAAACATAGGTTTTACCGATCTTAACTAATCCATTTGTCAAATTGACAAGCAAGGACGAACTTTTTAGATCAGGATGGCTACATGCATCAAGCTGGTAATGTGGTAGTTGATACTCCAGCTGAGCTCTCTCTTGGCTACAAAAATATGCAAGATAGAACTTCTCCATTAGAGTACATATATCTGACATGTTGAAAGAGGGAACTCTTCAATCCAAGGATACACTTAGTGCCAAAAGCTCCGTTGATTGTACACCAAATCTTTCATTCAACTTGTGCAACTGTTGATCTATTGCGATATTAAACACATCCATTTTATAATGGTGATGAGTGTCAGTATTACCATGCTTGTTGCGAGATTCAGTCACATCAACATACCTGTAATTTATATAAGACATGTCAGATTCATGGTTTACACAAAAATAACTTATAAATATTGCCATCCTACACTGCTTGCCGGGTGGTCGCGACGTCGACACGATGGCGCATAAATTGAAAACTTATTGGATCGTGGCTAATTACCAATAACGTGCTAAGGGATGGGAAAGGAATATAATAGATAGATGAAATGACAACTGCAGAGTCGTGCATTGCATTGAGGGCAACCGACTGGTCATTAGTTGTGTGTTGGAGTTTTGGGTTTTGTTGGACTTTTTATTTACCAATTAAATTAATTGAGATGACACACTGCCTACTAAATATTTCATCCCAGTAGGAGGTTCGTGAATTCCTTAGGGAAGGGGTGGGGGGGCCTGGTCGCCCCCCTTGTCTCCGCCGTTGGGTGCTTAAAGAGATACCCAGCTTGGCTCCAGGGGAAAACTCTATCGCCAGTTACCGGTGTTATTGCTAGGGTATGCTAAAATTTTATACTGGACAAAATATTTTAGATTTATCTAATTTTCATCAAATTTCAATTTAAAATTTAGATACATTTCATCTTTACATCATAAAAATTCAAATTTCAAAAAAAATTCATCCGAATTTTCGCTGAAATATCCGGTAACCGATCGGTTACCGGTTCTATCAGTGGTTCCGATAAAATTTCTGAAACTATACAGTTTTCCATGCGTTACTTGGATACACTGAGACCTGAGAGCGTACGATATTCTTTCTTACGACAATCGACTGGTGTTGATGGATATTAAAGCACCGAAGCATGCATGGCAGACTTGCATCATGCATGAAATTATGCTAGACATGTTACTTTTGTACATGGAACTTGCTTTCCAGCTATCATGATGTGTGGTTGGATGTTATGCTCCGCTACTTTTGTTGGTACACCGTGTGATGGTTTTCATTTTGGATCGCGCTGAACTCTAGTGTTGCTTAATTACTTTTGTTTGATTCAACAGCCAGTACCAATACCATTTGCTCTTGACATGGAAAATTTTGGATCAGAGCCTAAGTAGTTTTTGTTGGGTATGGTGACTCATATCCCAATCAATTATGATTTAGAGAGGTGAACATGAGTAAAAAAATCTTTTCGAGAGGATAATACATGCACAAAATGTTGCAGGAATGAACATGCTTTTTTTTAATATAAAAAGGATATGTCTAATTCATAATCACCTTTTTTTTTATTATAGAAAAACCAGTCGCTTAGATCCAACGGCGGAGACAAAAACATTCTGTCGGAAAAAAAAAATACACGCACATTGACACCACGTGATACATGACAATTCTTTTGCAAATTATTCATGCCAAACCGAAACTACTAAACTGCTTCTTCGGTTTCCTCTTGGTCTCTGAGATATGCATCCCTGATTCCATGCAGCTTGGCAGCCACCTCCTGCATGCCGATGCGCTCTTTTGGGGACGATTTGGTGCAACAAAGCCCAATATTCAGCAAAGAAAGCAGACACTGTACTCCGTTTTCCTCTACGGCCATTGGAGTTTCTTTGCAAAGGTCCAACTCCTGCAGCAGCTGTGGATCAACAATCTGCAGCATCTTAGCAGGGAAGTTGATCTCTGTAAACTTTGCAATGCTCAGTCCATCCTTGAACATGTCATCCGTTGGCCTCCTCCGAATGAATATTTCGAGGAGAACTACCCCAAAGCTGTAAACATCTGAGGCAGTTGACACATGACCACCCCCTGCACATTCTGCAGATGGCATATAGCTAGGAAGGGCTTAGTTCGACATTCACATGTTCACATTGCCAAGTTACGTAGCAAGAAAAACACAACGTAAAAAAAGAGATGGGCAATACCTGGAGCAACATATCCTATGGTTCCCTTTACTGCAATGGAAGAAGTCGAACTTGAGTCACCGAAAGACGACGCCGCGGGATCAATTTTGAACCTTGCAAGTCCAAAGTCCCCAACATGAGCCGTCATATTATCACCCAGAAGAATGTTGCTAGGTTTCAGATCACAATGAACAATGGTTCCTTGGTGGTTATGATGATGCAGGTACGCCAATGCGTCTGATACATCCACCACAATGCTTAACCTTTGAGCCAATGAAATGTTGTTCAACTCTGAAGAGTTCTCGTCGTCTCCAGGTGAGTACAGCAATTTATGCAAGTCCCCTCGTGGCATGAACTCATACACCAGTGCTTTGAAATCATTCCCTCTAGAATCAATGCTGGAGCACGCAGTTAGGACAGGGACTAGATTACGATGCCGCACATTTCTCAAAGCATTACACTCCGCGATGAAGCTCTTCTGCGCTCCCCTTGTCTCTAAGCTGAAGACTTTCACGGCAACCACATTTCCACCTTGAAATAGTCTTCCTTGATATACAGAACTGTATCTTCCTCTGCCAATTAAATTAGATGTTGAGAACCCCTCTGTTGCTCTGACAAGATGGCTATAGGAAATTTTGGGAAAACTTGTACCAAATGATGGCAAAGAAATGGATTTTCTCTTTTGTTTTCCCCTCCAGAGCAACAAGACAGAGAGCACCATAACAAGTGACGCCATGATGGCTACTGGGATAACTACTTTGAGTGTCACAGATAGCTTGTGCTTAGATGAATTTGAAGGCGTAATAGAACATGCCGGTAGGTGTAATTCCTCTGCCCCACCACAAAGCGCCTCATTTCCACCAATTTGTACAGCAGTTGCATTCTTGAATATTCCTTTTGTTGGGACCTCACCCTCAAGATGGTTGAATGACAAATCTAGTTGCTCAAGAAGTTGTAGGTTACCAAGTGACGATGGTATCCACCCAGTGAAGTTATTGTGAGACAAGTTGAAAACTTTAAGCGCCCTTATGTTGCCTAATGAAGTGGGGATGCCTCCACTGAAAACATTCCGGTCCAACTTGATGTCTTCCAAACTTTCACAATTACCCAAAGTGCTAGGAATATCTCCTGGTATCTTGTTGGATGAAAGTAGCAAATATGTGAGTTGGTTAGCATTGCCAATGTCGGTATGAAGTGGCGCATCTAGGTTGTTGAAAGGTAAGCAAATTTGCGTTATTGTGGGAATTCTAAAGATCTCCTTCGGTATGCTACCAGTTAGACGGTTGTTGGAAATGTTCAATACTTCAAGGACTGGAAGTTTTCCAAAGCTTGGGGGTATGTGGCCAACTAAGTGGTTCGAACCTAGATTGAGCTCTCCCAATTGAGATAAATTTGAAATGGATGATGGAATGACCCCTTTAAAGAAGTTGCTCTCTAAAAATATTCTTTGCAAAGTTTCGAGAGTTCCAAGCCATTCTGGGAGCACACCTGTAAATTGATTCACACTCAATGCTACAGAAATCAGGCTGCGAAGATTTGCTATGCCGGAGGGAAAATCCCCTGATAGTTGATTTCCTGACAAGTATAGATACTGGAGTTGATTGGAAAGGTTGCCTAATGAGCTCGGTACATGCCCTACTAGACGATTCTCAGACATCGAGAAAACTTGTAGCCCTGTGCAGTTCGCTAAGCTGTTCAAAAACTCCCAGTCTTCCTTGCTATGTGCTTGGAATTGATTCAATTCAAGATTCAACCTGAAGAGTTTTGTAAGTTTGCCAATTGTGCTAGGTACCAATCCGGTGAAATTGTTACTTGATATGTCGATAGCGTATAAATTGGAAGCGTTTGTCAATGAACTGGGGATATGCCCTCGAAAGAAGTTGGCACCTAATTGAAGAAATTGGAGATTGGGCAGAGAGCTACCGAGATTGGGTGGTACCTCTCCACTTAGCTGATTGAGGGCAAGGCTAAGGCCAGCGAGGGTAGAAAGATTTAAGATGGCTTGTGGAAACCTGCCTGCTAACTGATTGCTAGCCACGTACAGTTTCTGCAAGCTGGGTAACTTTGCAAACTCAATTGGGATGTTGCCCTCGATGTTATTAAACCCACATATAAGCACATTCAGTGTTGTGATATTGGAAAGAGAAGCAGGGATGGTTCCAGTAATATTGTTAGCTAAAATTTGCAACACCTGAAGGTTAGGAGGCAAATCTGCAGGAAACTGCCCGACTAGATTGTTGCGATCCAGCCACAGCACGTTGAGCTTTGAGCAGTTTGCGAAACTTGGTATCGCTCCTTGTAGTGTATTATTACTTAGGTAGATAGATTGGAGGTGATGCAGGTGACCAAGGGAAGGAGGGATTTGTCCTGTGAATGTATTTTTCGGCAGGCTTAGATACTTCAGGAATGTTAGGTTCCCAAGTGAAGGAGAGATGTGCCCTACTAAACCTCGATTTGTAAGATTAAGAGAAGTGACACGATGTGGATCCTTCAAGCTGCACGAGACACCTTCCCAATTGCAGAAGTGAGTACTGTCATTCCAGGACACCAAGGCTTGCTGTGGATCAAGACTGATTGCATTCTTGACATCGAGCAGTGACAACCGATCTGTCTCATTTCCATAAGTGGAGCAGATGACAGCATGAGCACTGCAAGCCATGAGAACCAAGAGAAACTGTCCAATTGCAGTATCCTTCATGGTAAGCTACTTTGGTCGAATTTAGATATGGGTTATATGCATAGACAAAAAAGAAACGGGGAATTTAGATCGTCAGAAAATGTTGGCAAATATTCAGTTCTTAGAATCTGAAGTACCTGAAGGGTTTTTATATCTTCTTTTTTGTACGTCAGGCTTTTCCTTTTTCTCAAGACTTATTTCTGTTCTGTTCCTTCAAAAAGAATGCAAGATTCAAAACAAATAGAAAGAGGGGCAGTGTTGAGAAAACTGGCACAGTGAGTTTTCTTCAGACCCCTATAAAAAAAAGGCTCAAGGATCACAAATAGAAAGAGGGGCAGCTAGCTAAGCATGCAACTATATTATCTTACCTAATCAATTCAAGCTAGCACACAAATAGTCTCTGATCAATCAGCTGAATGCATGCAGTTTGTGAACAGAATTAGCTTAAAGCTAGACGAATGATATGAACAAATGCTTAAACAAGTGAAGTGATGCTTACGGCGGATCAGTTGCCAAGCACAAACGGTCGGCTTGGCGCTCACCAGCTGTGTGGACGGCCGGGCGGCGCCGTTCACCACCGATGGAGCAATAGCCGGTGTAACATCCTGTTTTCAAAACGGTGAATAGTAATTACGATTTGATTCTTGGTTTTCAAAACTTAATTCAATTATTGTGTATTTACAAAATTCTTACCTTCTATCCTAAATTCAAAATTGTGTCTTGGACCTCAATTCAAATTGTCGGAATTCAAATTTCAATTTGAGTTCTCTTTTCAAATTCCTCCCTCCTCCTTTTGGGCTTGGCCCATTTTCTTTCTTGAGCTCGGCCCACTTCTCTTCACCCTTGGCCGGCCCAACCCCATCCCCTCTTTCGGCCCAGTCGGCCCGAGCCCCCCTGCCCTTTTCTTCTTCTTCCCATGGGCGCCCCTGCCACCTGAGCCGCCCACGCCACTCCAGAACTGCCATGACGCCGCCCTCTTCGCCGCCCTCGTCAGCTCCCACCCGCTCCCGTGGACTCTGGCACCCCCATGTTCGCCTGGTCTTGTCGCCACCCCGCCAAGGCCGAGTCCGCGCACTCAACGCTGGTCCGAGCCGCGGCGCTGCGGCGCTGCTGCAGCGACGCGCGCGCTGCGTTGCCCTGTCGCCGCCGACTCACTGCCTCGCCTGCTTCGCCGCCGCCGCACTCGCCACCTTCCCTTGACCTCGGTGCGCACCTGCTCCCGCCTCGTCGCTTCGCCCTGGCCGAGCAAGTTGCCGCTGTGCCAGAGCCGCCCATGCCAGCCTATTAGAGAAAATATTGTATAGCCACGTATAGTTGTATCTTGCCTGGTTTAGCTCCTCTAATTGAGGGTTCTGTTATGGCTAGATTAGCTCTAACTGTCTATATATGAAAATCTCCGTCACTGACAACATCCTCAACATCACCATGGAGCCCGATCAGACAGCTCGCGCTCTCTGGGTCGCCATAGAGGCCTTGTTTTGCGACAACAAGGAACCTCGTGTGATCTTCCTCAGCAACCAATTTCACTCTTTAGTTCAAGGGGATTTCTCCATCTCGGAGTACTGCCAGCGCCTCAAAACGTTGGCTGACTCCCTGTGCGGCATCGGTCACGCCGTCTCCGAGCCACAAATCGTCCTCAACATGCTTTGCGCCTCAATCCCCGCTTCTCCAGCACTGCCGATGATATCGCGAAAGCCACCCCGTCCCCCTCCTTCGCCAAGGCGCGCTCCATGCTCGCCCTCAAGGAACTTCGGCTAGCAAACAAGATCAAGGTCGCCTTCGACACCACTCTCGTCGCGTCTGCGTCATCTACCGTCTGCGGGTCGGGCGGGTGCCGCGCCTCGGCGCCTAGCGCGTCCTCGACCTTGACACACAGCGGCGGCCGCGAATCCAAATGCGGTGGCAAGAACCGCAGATACAAGTCGAACGACGGCTCGTCCAGTTCAACACGTGCCCCGCCGACGCCCACACCCCAACCAGCTGGCCCGTGGATTTGCTACAATCCTTGGGTGGCCACCCCCGGTGCGGCCAATTGGCGTCCTTCTCCAGGCTCGGGCATCCTTGGCTCTTACCCGCAGGCCCACACCGTCTTCGCGCCGTGACAAGTGTCTCCACCGCCGGCGCCGACATGAGATCAGTCCGGTCTCATTGCCGCCATGAACCAGCTTGCTGTTCAGGGCCCTGGAAACTGGGCTATGGACACTGGCGCCACCTCACACATGGCGTCCAACAACGGTATAATCCTTTTTCCCCTACCTCCCTCTCATTCTGTTATCACCGTTGGCAATGGATCCAATGTTCCAGTCGTCTCTCGTGGTCACTCTGTTATACACACAAACTCATCTAAATTCCTTCTGAACAATGTTCTCATTGTCCCTTCTATTGTTTGTAATCCTCTTTCGGTTAGACAGTTTACACGTGACAATCGTTGTTCCATCGAATTTGCCTCCTTGGGTTTTTCTTTTAAGGACCCTCGGACCTGGAGCGTGATTCTTCGCTGCAATAGTGTCGGCGATCTTTACACCTGGGCACCAGCCTCCCCCACCACTGCAGCACACGCCCACCTCGCCACTTCATCCAGTCTTTGGCACCAGCGTCTTGGCCATCCTGGCCTGGCTGTCCTCAACAATTTAAATAATTCATCCCTCATTTCATGTAATAAAGTAGATCGCTCTCTTTGCCATGCCTATCAACTCGGCAAACATGTGTGCCTAACTTTTACCCATTCCAGTTCTCGCACCTCGGTGCCCTTTGAATTAGTTCATTGTGATGTTTGGACATCTCTTGTTGCTAGCACTTTGGGTTTTCAGTATTACTTGTTGATTCTTGATGATTTTTCCCACTTCTATTGGACTTTTCCACTTAAAAATAAATCCGAAGTGTATCACCACATTGTTCAATTTTCTAACTACGTTAGCACACAATTCGGTTTGCCTCTCAAATCCATTCAGGCGGACAACGGCACCGAATTTGTGAACCACACATCCACCCAATTTTTCTCTTCTCGTGGCATTGTTTTACGTCTTTCATGCCCCTATACCTCGCCGCAAAATGGGAAGGCAGAACATGCTCTTCGCACTCTCAACAATGTGGTCCGCACGCTCCTGCTGCACGCCCACATGTCGCCACCATACTGGGCCGAGGCGCTCGCAACAGCCACGCACCTTATCAATCGCCGCCCCTCCTCCTCTATTCAAAACTCCATCCCCTTCAAGTTGCTTTACCACACACATCCCACATATAATCATCTTCGGGTTTTCGGCTGCCTTTGCTACCCAAATCTCTCATCAACCACCCCGCACAAACTCGCTCCTCGTTCGGCCGCCTGCGTCTTTCTCGGTTACCCCAGCTCTCACAAAGGATGCCGATGCCTTGACCTCGCCACCAAACGACTCATCATCTCTCGTCACGTTGTCTTCGATGAAACTTTGTTTCCCTTTGCTCACCGTGATTCCCCACCGATCTCATCATCCAGCACCTCGCTGGACTTTCTACTTGATGATTCCGCCGCACAGTTAATTCGCACTGCAGCAGCGGCGGCTCCTACCCTCTGTGCAATAGCTCCATCACATAGTGATGTTGAGCGATCACGTCCAGCACACACAGCTGCTCCGTCGTTCTACGACGTTGAGCAACCGTGCCCGAACCCCCAACATCCAAACGTGCCTACGCGGCTTCAGGATGAGTTCGTGCCACACCCAGCCACGCCTGTGTCGCCTCCCTAGGTCGCCCTGGCCGCGCCTGTGTCACCCACTCAGGCACCACCTGACCCGCCTCACGACGCGACTGTGGCTTCCCCAGACACGCCCGCGCTGGTCCCGGCGCCAACCCAGGCCGCGCTCTTGTCGCTCCAGGTCGCACCCGCGCCGCCTGGCTCGGTTCCTCGTCCTGCACCCGGTCCTCACCCAATGCGGACCTGTGCAGCATTCGGCCTCGTGAAGCCAGTTCACCGTCTCAACTTATCCGCTGCGCACTCTTCTGTCTCTCCCATCCAGGCGAACTACCGAAGTGCACTGGCAGATCCCAACTGGCGAGCTGTCATGATGGAGGAGTACCACGCTCTCGTCCACAACAACACTTGGAAACTCGTTCCCTGCCCCGCCAGCGTGAACGTTGTGACGGGCAAGTGGATCTTCAAACAAAAGTTCCATTTCGATGGCACTCTCGCCCATCACAAAGCGTGCTGGGTCGTGCGCGGATACTCGCAGCAACACGACATCGACTATGACAAAACGTTCAGCCCAGTGGTCAAACCATCGACCATTCGGGTTGTCCTCAGCATCGTAGCATCTCGTTCTTGGCCCATCCATTAGTTTGATGTCAAGAACGCTTTCCTTCATGGCAACCTTGAAGAGACTGTCTACTGCCAGTAGCCGTTAGGCTTCGTCGACCCTTCTCCACCCGACTACGTATGTCTTCTACAAAAGTCACTCTATGGTCTCAAGCAGGCGCTGCACGCGTGGTATCAGCGATTCGCCACCTATCTTCACCAGCTCGGCTTCATCCCCTCCTCGGACACGTCTCTATTTGTTCTCAAAGATGGAGACAATGTCGCCTACTTACTGCTATACATCGACGATATCATCCTCACCACCTCCTCCGGCTCTTTGCTCCAGCGCCTCGCTCAACAACTCCACTCTGAGTTTGCGATGACTGATCTCGGTGATCTTCACTTCTTCCTTGGCATCTCCGTCACGCGGTCCTCGGCCAGCATCTTCCTCTCACAGCGCCAATACGATGTGGATCTTCTCCAACGTGCCGGCATGGTCGAGTGTCACTCCACAACGACTCCTGTGGACACTCACGCCAAGCTTTCCGCACAAGACGGTGCTCCTGTTGCCGATTCATCCGAGTACAGGAGTCTGGCCGGTGCTCTTCAGTACTTGACACTAACTAGACCGGACCTGGCCTATGTCGTTCAACGGGTTTGTCTCTTTATGCACAATGCGCGGGAACCTCACCTAGCGTTGATCAAACGCATTCCGAGATATGTGAAGGGCACTCTTGACATCAGCCTCCACATCGGGACCGCTCCAATCAACTCCATCACGGCTTACTCCGATGCAGACTGGGCGGGCTAACCTGATTCGAGGCATTCTACCTCCGACTACTGCGTTTACCTTGGTGACAACATCGTGTCTTGGTCCTCCAAACAACAGATTACGGTGTATCGCTCCAGCGCAGAAGCAGAGTATCGTGCCGTTGCACACGCGGTGCCGAGTGTTGTTGGCTACGCCAACTTCTTCAGGAGTTGTACATCCCAATTTCTTCTGCGACCGTTGTCTACTGTGACAATGTCAGTGCCATCTACATGTCCTCCAACCCAGTTCAGCATCGACGCACGAAGCATATTGAGATTGACATCCACTTCGTCCGCAAAAAGGTCTCTCTTGGGCATGCTCGAGTTCTCCATGTGCCCTCGTCTAACCAGTTCGCGGACATCATGACTATAGGCCTGCCTGTTCAGTTGTTTACTGAGTTTCAATCCAGTCTTTGCGTCCGGAATCCTCCCGATGCGACTGCTGGCGGGTATTAGAGAAAATATTGTATATCCATGTATAGTTGTATCTTGCATGGTTTAGCTCCTCTAATTGAGGGTTCTGTTATGGCTAGATTAGCTCTGACTGTCTATATATGAAAATCTACGCACAGTCTGTTTGATGTGCGGTGCAATCTCTTTCTCCTCTCAATACGGCCACCTCGGGACCGTAAGAGCCCAACGGCCATCTCCCTCCCCTTTGTGGTTATAAAGAGCCCCGGCCACCTCCCTTCTCCCCCTCCCCACCATTCTTCTTCACCGAGCAAGCGCAAGAGCCAAAGCCGCCGCTACGGTTTTTGGCCACGCCGCCCCACTGCCACGCCGCCGCTCCGGTGAGCCGCTGCCCCGACCGACCCCGTCACGAGGTGCCCCGGCGTCGAGGAACTTGTCCGCCACCTCCACTCTCCTTCCCCGCCGCTGAGACGCGTCGCCACCGTCACCTCTTCCTCCACCCCCGGCCGCCACCGCTGGACCACCTCGGGCCACCTCAAGCCTCCCTGCCCGGCTATGTGCCTCTCTCGTGGCCGCTGCAGCCTGCGTGTCGTGCCGCTCGCCGATGTGCCACCGCAACGCCTCGCCGCCCGCGTAGCCATGCCGCCGCTTGTTTTCCGCCGTGCCGCCACACCGGTGCGCCGCCGGCCACAGCACCACCTCCCCTAGGACCGCCACCCCTTGGTTGACCCATTCCCGGCCTTGGCCGGCACCGCCACACCCTTTGTCTCCGGCGGCGAGCCCGAGCCCAAGCCGCACCACCCAAGAGCCTCGCCTGCTATGTTTGCCTGATGCTTGGAAAACCCTGTAGTGCTTTAATCTTTGTCCTTAGGGCTTGGGTGTTAATGGATGTTGGTTTAAGTACTTCTGTCTCAATGTCGTGTGGACCCAAGCTGATTAATGCACTGCTTAAACATCGGTTTTGAGCTGAGCAGCCAATGACGAGTGGGCCAGCGCGCAGTAATAGCCCTGGTGGACCTGGTACGTGCTTGGATTTTGTGTGGCAAGGCATTGCACAACGGGGCCCACCTGTCAATGGAGCATCCTCTCTCTCCTCCTTATTTTCTTTTGATTTAATTCAAAAGCGAACTTCGGAAGCTCCGTTCTCCCTCATTCTAACTCCAAAAATTATGAAATTTATTTCTTAAAATTTGTAAATTCAAGACCTTGCTAATGGCAGTGGTCTCATTTAATTTGGAGTTTATTTTTTTTTTAGTATTTATTTGCTCTCTTTACGTGTTGTGCCTTTTTCCGATACATTCGTCCGATTAGGGTTCGAAGAAGCGGAAGATCTCCACTTCGATCAGACATAAGATTGTTAAGACTCTCTTACCTATAATTAAGGCGAGTCGATACTTTGATCATTTCAATCCTACATTTTATGTAAATCATATTCATTTAAATTACCAAAATTGCTTGCTTTAATTCTTTAAACAAATGTATATTAAATCTTAAGGTAGTTAAATACTCATTTGGTGATTAATTAATTATTATGCCATCCTTTGACAATTGAATCCATTTTGATAATTGAATCAATTATTCCATTTCACCCTAGTAACTATGTGGTAATTACTAGTTATATGTTGTACTTAAGTGACATGCTAGTCTTGCTTAAGTACCGGGACATTAAATGTCCTAATCACCATCTTTTAAACATGAAAGTGGTTTTGGATAGTCATTGTGGGTAAATGGCTGAAATGGTTGAGTTAATGTATTTTGCTCCTCAAAAACCCTAATAACTTGCTATTACCGTTTGGGCGGATGGTATGATGGATGGTATGATGGTGGGTGCTAATGTAGCCCAAGGAACATTGGTTTGTGGATGGTATATGGAATGAACAGCCCAGATAACCCTAAGAACTTAATCTTGTCATGACCTCCCGTGTAAAACAAGTACAACCACAAGTCTGCAAAGTGCAACTTGGCTTAGTAAATTTATTGGACCCTGGAAATCATCTCATTGGTGGCCGGGTAAGGTAGTGCAAGTAGTGGATATGATCCAGCTTGAATGGGACACCAAGGAAGGGTGAAGTTGCCAGCTACGCTAGTCGTAATGGTGAACATCTCGTATAACTTATGGAACCCACCGCAAGTGGGAGTAGCTCATCTGGGTGAGATGTCGGAAGAGGCGAGGTAATTTGAAAAGTTACTATTATGGTCGCTCAACTACATGACCAAGGAATCATGTGAGGCAACGAGTATGATTGTCTCTTGTGGGTATAGTGTACAACCTCTGCAGAGTCTAAACTGTTTAAACAGCCGTGCCTACGATCAAAGGCAGACATGAGAACATACTAGAGTTGGTTCTATTTCAAAAAACTTTGTGAGTGGTATGAAAATCAGGACAGGCTCACCAAGCCCTGAGATTGGATTTTTTTCCCTGGGTTTTCGAACTCAGTGGTGTTAATAAATGGAGGTAGCTCCAATCAAAATAAGCATAAGGTAGAGGTAACCTCTGCTCATACAAATATTGCACAATTACTCTCTTTAATAAAATGCAATTTGGTTAAAATGCTAAGCGATGGTAATTTGTAATTATGATAATTGAAAACATTGCTTTACCAAATAAAAGAACCCGAGCCATCCTTGTTAAGCCTTGCATGTATATTATTGCATCTTGCATGTTGGCTCGCGAGCATGGAAGTTGTGCTCACTCTCGCTCTTTCCCTCAAACCCCTCAGAAGCAGAAAATCCTGGGGATTTACGCATACTATGAGGATCCAGAAGTTGGAGGCCCATGAGATGATGAAGGGTAGTTTAGTTCTTTTAGTCTAGGTCTCGCCACAGTCCAGCTGACTCTGTTTGTGCTTGCGTTCATCCTATATTATCTGAGTTTTCGAGTAATATCGGACGCACACGGGTTTCCCCAGTCACTTGCATGTGGAGAGATATGCTCTCACCCTTTTGCTTCCGTTGTCACTTCCGCTACTTTTGTAATGTAATCAGTTTGGTCGCTCGGCCCTTATTGTAAAGTCTGACCCGATGCGGTCTATGTAATCTCTGATGTGGTAAATTAATGAATGGTATGGTTTTACTCCATGTATGAAATGATTCAGCAATATGTATGTGAGTTCTATCTACTGATCCAGGGAATAGCACAGTATTTGCACAAAGAATTTGGATTTGCAAAATCCGAATCCGACTGCTGGTGAGGAACTAAGCTAGGTCACGGCCGCGAGACTCGCGCGAGACCGAGCTGAGCACGTATATATAGACAGGCACAGCCTCGGTGCCTCACGCAGGGTTTCTTACAATTTATAGGTGTTCCAGTTAATCACCTACTACTAAGTTGACTCGACATTCATTGTCACTTGCCCATTGAGTGATTTTTTTCCGAAATAGCGCTGTGTCGAGTGGCATTAGCAAAATTGCGCCCTCGTTGTCGTTTTTACAAAATTGGCGCTCGACACCTTTCCTGAGTGGCACGAACGGCTCCGATGCTCCCATGTGGTCTCGTCTGCACAACCCTAAGACGGAGCCCGCCACGTCGCCGCCTCGTTGACCTGAACTTCCTCACTACTTTAGTTATTAGAGATGTTGACACAAGAAAGAGAGGTTGTAACTAGTTGACCTGAACTTTTGGAGCCGAAACAGCATGCCACACGAGGAGGTGAGGTAGAAGAAGAAGGAACGTGTCCCTTGTTAAGTCCCTTGTTTTATCAGTTGCACAACTAAGCATTACTGTGTCCCCTCTAAAAAACTAAGCATTATTGTGAGCGTCTGGATTCTTGATCTCCTATCGGTAGTTTTAAATTTTAGCTATAAAATCACAAGAGGTCATGACACAATAAAATGCTTAATACGAATCCAACTTATTTTGGAGCCAATATGAACACAGTGGAGATCCTGTGTATATGATTCTAATCTTAGTATTGAACAATTGATATCGGTGTTGAGATGTTTGAGGAGCAAAACCTCGGTTTAGCAAATTGTCGGATTTGCTGTCAGTTTCAAGCGGTCTGACCAGCCAAAGGGCCGACGATCAGACCGGTCAGAGTGGTAGTCAAACCGGCTAAAAATGTAAAAAAAAAATAGAATTTTAAGGAATGAGATCAAACACTTGTGTGGGAGCGTTAGGAGGTGCGTTTGCACAAGGTTTCATGGGAAATAGAGTTTCAAGACAAAACTAAATAGAGTTTTGCCGAAGTGTCCAGAGAGGGTATTTTCCACTCTTTGGGAAAATTTCATGAGTGGCAGTCAGACCGGTCGAGGGGTTGCGGTCAGATCGGCCTGGTGGCAGTCAGATCAGTGGAGGGGCTGCGGTCAGACTAGCTGAGGGGCGGTGGTCAGACTGGCCAGAGGGTGTTCAGGCACTAGGAATAGCCAAAGTCACGGATGTCGGTGCATATTTGTTGCATGATGCATATTTTAGCTAATGTAGGTCAAGTTGCGAGGAACTTGTGCCCGGAATCGATTTTTTGGTCTATTGTTGTGCAGGTGGTTTGGAGTAAACTACAGTTAACGGCGAGGATGATCGGGACTAGGCTAGGAGAGTTGGGGTCTAGAACGATCGAGGATGCCGAGTGGAGTGGTTGAACTCAAGCATGACGTAAGATGGACAAGAACAACTAAACGATAAGTTCGGTGCAACGGGTTGCATCAAGTGGTTTGGGATTGGTGCAAGTGCCATGATGGTTCCGGTGGGAGTTTGATGGGAGATACTTGCCAATATAAAGAAAGTCATTGATGAACTCACTCGTGACAAAACATGGGATTGCTTCACGTTGATTAGACTCGGCCTTTGAAGATGGATCAAGAAGGGGTATTTTGATTTATTCGCCAAAATACCGGGTTGATGGCCTTGGAGAAACCGCAGCGCGGGACGACGCATAAGAGAGACGGTTTAGGTCAAGAGAAGACAAAGATCACGAAGAGACGGATTCGGGAGACCCGGATCGTCATCCTCTTTGAGAAGTGTGCGTGAGTGTAGACCCATTTGTGTGCGGGTTTAACGGTGTCCGTTAGGGTTTTCTCTCTAGACTTAACATCCACTATAAAAAGAGAGGGTGTAGGATTTGCACCTCCATTCACTGAAACCTAGGAAACCCTAATTTGTTGTTTTTAGGGACGATTGAATTGTTGGTATTTGGAATACTACCCGAAGGATACTTCAGCTTTTGTTTTGGTCAAAGATCACTTGCTTTCTGTTCTGTTCCTTCAGTAAGACTCAAAAGAAGTGAAAAGATACCGGCAACTGCGTTGAACTTAGCTAGCTAGCAGCAAAGTGATCTTCCGATGTAATCCATTCTAGACAGCACACAGATAGCTAGCAAGCATGCAATTTGTGAACAAAAAAACTTAAAGCTAGCTAGACGATTGAATCAGATGAGCAAAAGATTCATTAAACAGTAGATGCTTACAGCTTCTGTCCAGTGGCGAAGCCTGAACGGCCGGCGCACATAGAGACTGGACTGCACGTACGTACGGCTGGGCGCGAACACGTGCCGATGGAGCAGTAGCCGGCGAGGAGCGAGGTCACGGCGGCAGGCCACCAGACCGGTCGAGCAGAAGAGAGCACATATGTTGTAGATAGCCACAGAAAGCTTAGTTTATAGGCGTGCCAAAATTTTCCTTCCCAAGGCTTTTCAGATTGAAACGTCTTCGCAAGCAATGACTTCGTGTCCGTGTCCGTGACCGTGACCGTGAGGACAACCTCATTTTCTCTTTAAAAAGCGTGACTTAATCAGTCATCATCAGTAGTGCTCTGATTTCAAATCTCACTGTACACACCTAGCTTACACGGGATAATATGTAAGTAACCCAAAATCCAGCGTAAACAGCACGGCAGAGCACAAGGAGACCACTCCAGCACATAAAACAGAGCTCGCGTCACCAATGTTGGTGCCACCTCTTCCGGCGGTCTTCTTCCGACGCCGTCGTTCGGTTACTTGATTAATATCAAGCTAACTCGCACCAGTTACCTGCTGTGGAAACCTCAACTCATGCCATACCTGTGTGGCCAGCAGTTGCTTGGCTATGATGAAAAATGTATATGTATTGCTCCGAAAATAAGGACTTTTGTCTCCCCTTTACATGGAGAGTGTGGCCCCCTATTTATAGTCCTTCAAGAGAGGATTTTTACATTACCATTCTAACCCTACGGCGATACTCTACGCGTAGGGGCTGCAGGAACATTTCCCCCCTCTTCGCCTAGGCTTTGGTCCACGGTGGGTACCTTTGGGCCTGGTCTACCCAGCTAGTGCACCTGGTCTAGTCGCGCTCGGAGTGCTCCACCTTCGGGTCTTCTCCAGCAGTGGTCCGGAGGGTTCGGCACCTCGGTCTTGGTGGGATCCCGGGGACCCTCCGGGGGAGCTTCGGGTCTTCCACGGGGGTAGCCCGGAGATGGCCCGGAGGGCCTGATACCCCGGGCCTCGCGGGACCCCAAGGACCTTCCAGGGGATCTTCGGGTCTTGTCCGGAGGTGGCCCGGAGGGTCTGCTGCCTCGGGACTCGCGGGATCCCGGGGACCCTCCGGGAGCGCTTCGGGTCTTCCCCGGGGGTGGCCTGGAGGGCCTGATGCCCAGTGCCTCGCGGGACCCCGGGAACCCTACAGGAGCGCTTCGGGTCTTCCCCGGGGGTGGCCCGGAGGGCCTGATGCCCCGTGCCTCGCGGGACCCCAGGAACCCTTCGGGAGCGCTTCGGGTCTTGTCTGGAGGTGGCCCAGAGGGCCTGCTGCCTCGGGCCACGCGGGACCCCGAGAACCCTCTAGGGGCACTTTGGGTCTTCCCCGGAGTCGGCCGGAGGGCCTGCTGCCTCGGGCCTCGCGGGACCCCGAGAACCCTCTAGGGGCGCTTTGGGTCTTCCCCGGAGTCGGCCCGGAGGGCCTGCTGCTCCAGGCCTCGCGGGACCCTGGGGAACCTCCGGGTGGTCCCGAGTTCCGCAGGATACTAGGTGCCCTCTGGCCGGGGGCCTTTGCCTAGAGTCCGCTCCCGCAGGTTTGACGATGGCTTCGCTTGGCCGGTGGGGCCGCCTCTACAACAGTTCTTGTCACAGACGGTTCTAATTACAAACCGTCTGTAATAAATACACATCACAGACGATTCTTGTTAATAACCGTCTGTGATAAATACACATCACAGACTATTGTAGTTTATAACCGCATGTAATAGTCCCTTCCATATCTAAAAAATGTTCTGTTTGTCGGCTGCTAGCATCAGTAGTATCACTAAAAATCGCTAATTTTACAAGTAGTTCAACACCTATGCAAAGAACTTGGCGTACTCATGCCTAATCCTACAGTCGTCGCTGCAAAAGATGACGCAGTCGTCCCCACCCTTCCGTCACGCCGCAGCCGGTGCTTGTGCACCGGTGGCCGTCCTCCAACAACGCCCACACCCGACCCAGCGGACCGGCCATCTTCCACATCGCCGCCGGGACCACGTCCGCATCGAGCCTTTGGCACCGCTTGCACTCCTGATTGGTCCTCTTGGCTGTCTCGCACCCGCTAGCCGGCTCGCCCTCGACCTGGCTGATGTATTGCTTCCAAACGTCGCGCACCTCGCCGGCCGTGTAGAGGAAGAGGCCGAGCACGTAGGCCGCGGCCTTGTGGCCGGCGATGGCCCCCTGTTCAAGGAACACGAGGCCGCGCTGCATGTCCTGATACGCGAAGATGAGCGTGAGGTCAATGATGCAGCATACCTCCAGGTTGCCAGCGTCAGCCAGGTGGTTGACGACGACGAGGTAGCGATTTTTGTCCAACCGCTTCGTCGCATACTCCCGCTCCAGTGCCACGCACCTCCCCACGACGCGCTCTTTGGACGCCTTATACATGGCCTTGCAACTCCAATATACATACACAATTCAAGACGTCAGAATTACTCCGTAAGAGAAAATTAAAATTAGGGCCAAATTATGGGCGTTGTTGCTAGTCAGATTAGTGACATGTTTCTCTAGTCAAATTAAAAGGCTAACATGTATGTATACATGGATTAGTTGCCACAACAAACAGTAGTACATATGTGGCTCGTAGGCTGCAGAGGTCAGCCATGGGCTGAGGAGAGCTCGAGGCCACGAGGCCGACGATGTTGACGATGACATTGCGAGGAAGAGTGACGGTGATCGTCGACCTCCTCGCCTTGGTCCTCGCTATCATGCTCCGTGTGCTCAATATGGAGCGCAACGTACGGTCTATGAGTTTTCAATACCGTAGTGGTAGAGTTTTTTTAACTCCACTGGTTGTTAATGGAGGGTGTGAAAGACATGATCATTCTTTTAAAACGCATCACAAATCGAGATGAATTGTAACATCAGCGCGCGAGACGAAGAGACAAATCGTAACGTCGGCGCGCGAAACGAAGAGATGCATCGCACGGGAACCGAATGGCTTAAACATCACAGACAGTTCCAATTACAAACCGTCTGTGATAAATAAACATCACAGACGGTTCTTGTTAATAACCGTCTGTAATAATTATATATCACAGACTGTTGTAGTTTATAACCGATTGTGATACATATCATAGATGGTTTATCCCGCTAAACTGCCTGTGATAATTCAATAGCCAAAAAATATTAGCACGCCAGCATAAGTAGGGCCAATCCTAAGCTTTCTCATCTTCTTCTTGTACTTGAGCTCAGCTCTTTCTCCTTCTGGTCTCGCCTCACCTCATCTCCTCTTGGGTGAGGGCCATATGTCTGAGGCATCGAGCTCACCGAATCGGAGGGCCCTTCGACAGAGCAAGGGAGCACAACAATACAGGGCAAAGGATGTACTCTGGGCTAGAGCAGAGAATGGAAGTTGTGCTGGAGCAAATGCTAAACATGCTGGAGTTGAAGATGCTAAATATCACAGACTGTTATAGTTTATAATCGGCTGTGATATGTATCATAGATGGTGTATCCCACTAAATCTCCTGTGATAGTTCCTTCCATATCTAAAAAATATTTTATTTTTCTCCTACTAGCATCATATATCAGAAGTATCATTTTTTTAATGAAACTGTATACGTATCACAGACGGTTCTTAACAAGAACCGTCTGTAACATTCCTAGACCGTCGACCAGTTCAAAACTTTTATCTGTAATACATATCACATATGGTTCTTAACAAGAACCTTCTGTGATATGCGCCATTAAATATCTGGTTGTCCCCTCAGAACTAGATCTATCTATAGTGAGAAATGTAATATATATGCGGCTACTTTGTAGGAGGCGGTCGGCTCTGGGGCACATTGGTGAAAGAAATACCTTAGATTTTTAAGTATGCTAGATCAACTATTTGTTCTTGGTGATCTAAGGTTAGTTTTCCGTTGTCTCTAAAGTGGCTGCTTTTTTTTGCGGTTGTCCATGCGACATGAGGAGGATGAAACAGCAGGCACGCTAACTTCAAGTTCAAGAAGTATGGCTGCTAGGAGAGTGCATGAAGAGGCTAGGCTACTTCCCTAGCATTCCTCCGGACACAACAGCAGACCTCAGATATGCCACGCGACATGTAAAATCCTCCTCCTCATGCTGCTTAGGCACCTCCGAGGCATGCAGTTGTGTCTGGAGGAATGCCAGCGAAATAGTCTCTTCATGTGATCTACTGGCAGCCATACTTCTTGAACTTGCAGGCTTGATAAAGTTGGCGTGGCTACTGTCTCATACTCTTCATGTTGCATGGATGAGAGCCGAAAAAATGATTATCAGAGACGGTTCTTGTTAATAACCATTTTTGATAAACATCACAGTTGGTTCCAGTTACAAACCGTCTGTGATAATTATATATATCTGGAGCATGCTAGAGTTGAAGATGGAGCGCATTCTAGACCATATCAAGTAGTTGGAGAAGATTGTGTGTGTGCATGTATCATTGTTGTAATTTATGCTCTATTCTGGACCATATCAAGTAGCTGGAGAAGATTGTGTATGTGCATGTATCATTGTTGTAATTTATGGCATATTTGTTAAGCAGCCGAGGAAGTATATCACAGATGGTTCTTATTAAGAACTGTATGTGAAGTTTCCACTATCACAGACGGTTATTATTGAGAGCTGTCTGTAAAGTTTCCACTATCACAGACAGTTATTGTTGAGAACCGTCTGTGATGAAGCATCCAGGATAGCCTGTTTTGTACTAGTGATAGTACTAAACTTCTCACATTCCATCGTACATGAGTGTGCCTTTAGGATTTATTGAAATTTCTAGATAATTTTATTTGGACCAAGTCCAGTCGTCCAAATTCTCCAACAGTATGGCTCACAAGAAGTAGTTGTGAACATACATTGATGGTATCAAATTTGAGAAGTTTGGATAGATGTGTACTGGTTGTGTGCCAATTGCATATTTCCATATGTATCTTAGGGGGACATAGGGTGAAATCCACCCAAATATTGTAAACCGTGAAACCATGTCTTTGAAGTTTTAAATTTTTTTTTAAAAAACATATGTAGGGGTGGGAATGTTCTTTAACCATGTAGAATTTCAGGATCAAACTCAACCTCATTTGAAAGATATGAAAAAATAAATTCTTAGTGAACAGTGATTTTACGTAGCTAAAGAACATCCACACTCCTACATATGGTCTTTTTTTGGAATTTTTGAAAAATCCTAAAACATGGTTTCCATGGATTTCCAACATTTAGGTATAGTTTTCATCGTATACACACCCATCTTGTAGATTGTGTATGCGTGTGTCATATATATATATATATATATATATATATATAGAGAGAGAGAGAGAGAGAGAGAGAGAGAGAAATAGTATGGTACTTCCAAGTATGTACTCCAACTTCTCATATACCACTTAAATCGTATGATGATACCTCTTTATCAATTAGAGCATACTCTCAAAATGATTATAAGATACCCCAAATTGAGTTCCATAAAAAATTCAATAAAGTCCACTTTTATAGCAAAATTTGTGTACATACCTCATTTATATATGAAAAAAATGTATATAGCAAAAATAAAAGGCTCGAATGAATTTTTTTAATCAAATCGCGTTGGAGTATCTTATAATTGGTATTTAAGTATATTGAAAGTCATAAAGAAGTATAATACATTCGTTTAAGTGGTATATTGGAAGTGGGAGTATGTACTCCTAGGAGTACGAAATGGATGTCCTATATATATATATATATATATATATATATAGAGAGAGAGAGAGAGAGAGTAGCGCATTCTGCGCTCGTGCGCTAAATAGCTTATTCTACACGTAATGCGAGTTTGGGTCAGACTGCATGCACACTGGTAGGCCGCCCTTGCCTCGCTGCGCGCCAAAGACCGTGCCTCTCGCTCGAGATCGGCAATAAAACCCTCACGCGCGCCAGCACACGCTCGAGTTCGGCAGTAAACACCCCCCACTTGAGAAGACCCTCACACTCGCCAACACCCCGCTTGAGTTGACAGTAAAACACGTAGGCGTTTAAAGTAAAAATTTGCTTAGTGTCATTCTAAATTGACAGTAAAAATGGCGATGGAAATTTATCAATAGTATGATCGCTTGTCACCCCTGTATCGTTATTAAAAAGGTTTTACTATCGTTTAGGTGAGCAAGATGGGACCGTGATATTCAAGGTGCTGTAATTTTACTACAAAAAAATGACGACACGTTGCTGATCATGTAAATGTTATCGTTTACCGTAAATGATACATATTATTACTTCGAAAGGCATGCCATGTTATTGCTGTAAAACCACTTGTGTTTTGTGTTTTTTGGTAGTTATTGTGAGTTTGATAACATTTTACTGATGTTTGAGAACGACATTACTGGTATACCCCACTTGAAACATGTATTTACTGAATGTTACGCATGTTCTTCCGGTGATCATTCGTTTTCTTGTAAAATGCAACATATATTATTGTCCTTTACAAAAAAAAACATTACTTGATATTAGATGTAAAACACACAAAAAAACTACTTCGGTTTGCTAAGCGGCCTATACTGCTCCATTGCTTCAGGGAGGGGCTTGACACTGTTAACCTTATGGAACAATAGATAGAACATCATCAGGGCCCTGTACTTGTTCTCCTTCTCCTACATACACATGATAAAATAAGGCCACATGTCAGACATTGTACAACAATAAAAAAATGATGCATGTTGCGAGTGGGTGGGGATTCTTATCGACTCTATCAATGTTGCCAGTGTCGAGCTTTCACAGTCCCAGACCTCCAGTTACTTCATTACGAAGAAGGCGCAATTGTTCTCTAGGACTTTCCTCGGTGTCCCCATGTTGTGCACCCTCTAGTTCAGGATGATCAGGAATTTCCCACTGGGTAAAGTATCTAGATCAACAGTTTGATTAATAGTTGTGACAACCATCAACCACTCAGAACCTAAAGACCTCAAAATTTTGGTGGCATTATCTTCATCAGAAGGAATAACATTAACACCACGCAAATTACTCAATATTTTTTCAAAGCGGGCAAAAAGATCATCAATAGCTTCACCAGGCTTCATAGCAAAATCAGAATATTCTTTTTGATAAAGATTTTTACGCACTTTCTTAATTTTAGTGGTTCCTTCATGATAATCACAAATAGTTTTCCATATTAAGTGGGCAGAATTAATATGAGCTACGCGATCAAATTCTTTACGAGATCCTTGAAATAACAAGTTACGAACTTGAGCATTTAAATCAACATCAGCTTTATTTAGACTAGTAATAGTAACTGGAACCTCATAAGGACTAAAAACTTTTTTCCACACATCACTACCTTGAGCCTCAATATATGCTTGCATACGACACTTCCAAAAAGCAAAATCAGTACCATCTAACATGGGGGGACGATTCACATACTTCTCTGACGCCATACTAACCTCGCTCTGATACCACTTGTAGGATCGTTAATAGCAATCAAGGGGAGTGAATGATTGTAATCGCAGTGGAAGATATTCTTCTCAGATTTAAATATACTAATATTGGATGAACAATATCATATATATAAACAGCAGTATATAAGAAAACAATAAGATGAACCAATCTATCTTCTCTCTCTGATCACCCAACAGTTGTACTTCCAGCACATATAAAAAATGAGTTCAATGTGTAATAGCAAAAAGCCTCGGTAGAAAATCTCACGTTCATGCACCTTACCTTCTCTCTCTCAAAGAACCGAACAGGCAGCCGGCTCCTTGTTCCCCCTGCCGACCGAACGTCCCGGTCCTTAATCCCAGACCGGCTAATCTCCTCTCTACCCCAAAGCCGAAGGCAGCCTGCACCCGATCTCCTTTTTCTTGGCCTCACGCCACAACCAAAAAGGCAACCAAACCTCCTTTTCTTAATCCTCTGTCCTTTCCTCTCACTTCTTTAATTTCTATGCCCCCATCAACCTTTTCTACTATCTTCCGTCAAAGATGTAAGAAGCATAAAGTAGCAACAAAAGTCATTGCACGGAAGCACCCGAAAACTTCAATTACCTAAGCCGATTACAGGGACCCTATATATACTAGGCTGCCGTCAGCCGCTTCGAATCTGGATATCACGAGACTTTAATCGTCTCGTGTACGACCTCGCTCCAACTCACCCGTAACAACCAACACTAAGTATCGGTACGTAAACCGAATTGGTTACCTAGTACTCTTTCCTAATTCTATCTCTTTCAATGCCTTGCACTTCTGCCGAAGCTACAGCCCCGCCTAGACTCCTGGCAACGTCCAGAGTCTTCCGCGTGTAGAACTCGGACTAGGACCCACCAACATGACCTCCATAGCCCCAACACGGACCATCCGTCTTTAATCTTCATGCGCTCCAACTCGAGCTCGACCGCCTCCTCCAGCATCCTCGACCTTCAGGACCATGACTTCGCACCAAGCCATCTCCCAATCATCGTCGTAGACCACGATCGCCTCTGAGTCACCCTGCACATGCAAAGACCAAAGCAACATATTTTCTCAGCACAAGTTCTTCCCAACTTGACCAACATAAGTCCACACACCACGACACGCCTCAAATAATATCTATAAATAACATTGTCAATTATTCATCAGCTAAAATATATTAGACTTAGCCACATGGTCTAACATCATGTCTTCAATCATCTGTCTGTCCTTGAACGACTCCGCCATGTCTTTTCCTATGGCCGCTATAAGTCAATCACTGGATTGTAGCAGAGCAATGCTGTAGTAAAAAAGTCTTCCGTTATAGCATTAAAACATAAGTGTATTCTCGGTAAAAAAAACAAATGGGCACAATAAAATAAGCATCGGTTTATCTAGTAAACTCTCTAATGTAAGAGTAGTAAAAAACGTTCACGTGGCGGTAAAAGCGTGACAATATTCTCCTACCTTTTGAGCCTCTCATCGTTGCATATCAGCTCCCTCACCTCTATGGTCGTGGCCACGGGCACTTCCGGACGCCTTTTATACGGCTTGAATGGCGACACCAGCTTGCTGGGAGCTTTTGTCATCCTCTTCCGAAATGCACCGGCATCGCCGGTGTCCCTCTGGACTGAGGAATGAACTGTCTTGCCTACAGTTGTCTTCTCCATAGGCGCCCCCTTTTTGGTTGCCACTGCCCCCGTCGTCTTTGCCATCTTGGGATCGGTGAGTTTTATTTTGAGCTTTAGCTTGGCGGCAACGTCCTATGGAGAAAGGACTTGTGTCTCTTATTTTGCCGCTCATGTTAATTATCTTTACAGAAAAACTCATGATAAATTACTACAATGAACCATGTACCTTTGCAACGCTAGGTCTACCTGGCGGGGCTTTACACACATCGGTAGGCTCCTTCACTGCCTCCTTTGCTGGGAGAGGCCCCTTGGGGGTGTCCGTTGCGACCTCTTTCACTGGTTCCTATGGTGGGAAATGAACGACATTTTTGTGTACACCAATTTACTATATGTGACATCGTATAATACTGCCATTGGTCTTAGCATGCACCTTTGGAGCTAGAGAGTACTTAGCAACATTATTTACTGTTCATACTAACAGCACATTGTTGTGCGCTTTTGAACTGTACCATTCGCCGACTGGACGGCTCAGATGAGCCATAATGCTGTAGTATTGTTCACCTCTGTCGTAGCTACATGCTATGGCAAATGATCCATGTCACCAAAATTGACCCTGGTCGGTGGGGCCACCCGGGCGCTGACCGTTCGGGCTACTGTAGTTCTATTACTCAGATTAAAACGTTCGGTCTTGTCTTAAAAATGATTACGACACTCAGAAGTGATGATTACAATTTGTCCGAGATGGGTGTTCTCTTCATGGCATATCCAATAGTTAGAGATAACTTTGTCTCTAACATATGCTACATCATTTTTAGAGACAGCATCTCCAATATATAGGCTCTAGCACACTCTCTAACATTTATATTTTATAATTTTCCTTTGAAATGGGTCCACATGTCAACTAGAGTATATTAACGTATCCTGTCTTATTTCGTGTTATCATGTCTTGTTTCGTGTGCACGATAGTCTCTTCGGGAAGTGACGACGTGTGCTCTCTCTCCTCCCCTATCTCTCCTCCACGTAGGATTTTGTTGACAGGACATAGCTAAGAGACGGCAATAAATACACTATTGGAGATGTTTTTGGTATTATCGCATCTTTTGTTTTTGTTTGTTTTATAATTTCTTGTTTTGTCGAAGCTATTGTAATATAAAAATTCCCATTTATTAGTTAAGCATGCAGTATTGTCGCAGGCGCCAGGCCTTCTGCTTCGCCGCATGGCCGATCGGCGTCCTCCACAAAGGCGAGTAAGCTTATAATACGAGCAGTCACCAGTCCGTTTCCAGTATGAGCCATTGTGCGGCAAGCCTGAGCGGCTGAGCCCCTCTCGAGTCTCGACTACATGCCATGCCATGCCATCAGCTAGCCCAAAACGAGAAAACCTTCCTTGAAAGAGCCTTGGATTATCCATTGGCATTGGTGTTCGGCACGGTTAACCTCCAGTCTCTCTCCATCACCTTCGCTTCTGTCAACCATGTCGCTTTATTTTTCAGACGGTAACCAGTAGAGGAAGAAAATCCTCCTGGAAGTAAGTAAATAGAGCCTTGGATTGTGACATTCTCTCCTGCGTAAACCGAGCTTCTCCCTACTATTTTTGGGTTGACAAAGATGGGCTAGCATGTTTAGCAGATGAATATGTAGTTAGTCATGACAAAATTGGAACAGATGAAGGGCAACTAGTGTCCCCCTGATCTTGGAAAGTCCAAAGCCCTCTTATAGTCGTATGGGTCCTTCATTGTGATGCAAATTTCTTGCATTTCTTTCTTATCCAACATTCTAGTATCGTAGTTATTAGACAGATGTCGTGTTCACATCTCGTGTTCATACCGGCATCTTGACTGTTCGGTTCGGTCTCGTGTTCACACCGACCTCTTGACTGTTCGGTTCGGTATCGTCTTCACATCGGCCTCGACCGGCTATATATATGTGTAACCCGTGTACCTTGAACTATCAATCAATCAGTTGCGCGAAATACCTCCACCAACATGGTATCAGAGACAATCGATCCTTCGACCCTTCGCTTCTGCTAAAACACTAGCCCTGGCCCACCGTTGCCACCTCTCCTCGTGGCGCCCCATGGCCGGCTCCCCCCTCCGACTGGTGGCCAGCCTCCGCTCCCCCCGGCATCACACCCCTCCCTGCCCCCGAGTCTGCCACCTCCGCGGCCGACCTCGCGTGCGCAGCAGGAAGAGGCCGTCGCCCGCGAGCGTGAGGAGGCTGCTGCCCGTGACCGCAAGGAGAGTGACGCCCGTGAGCGCGAGCTCTCCATCCTTCACGAGTGTGCCGACACGGCCGCCCACGAGCGAGAGGAGGCCGACACCCGGGCTCGCCCGCCGAGGCCGCCGCGCATGCCCAGGACCTCGACCGTGCCCTCCTTTTCCACGAGACCGCCGCGATCGCCAACCTCCACGCGCAAGCTGTCGCCGTTCAGAACATCCGGGCTCCCGTCCCGGCTATCCTCGACCTCGTCTCGCCCAACTACAGCAAGTGGTGCGGCCTCTTCCTCATCACCCTCGGAAAGTACTTGCTCCCCGCACACATACCCTCCGATGAGACACGTCGCGACTCCGCTGACTGGTCCCGCATGAACTGCGTCGTCGTCTCTTGTCTTTACGGTACCATCAGCACCGAGCTCATCGAGATCGTCATGGCTCATGGCGCCACCGCACGCCGCATATGGCTTGGTCTTGAGTAGCAATTCATCGAAAATCGTGAGACTCGAGCGTTGTATCTCGACGCTGATTTTCAAAATTTTGTGCAAGGCGACCTCGACGTCTCCACCTACTACCGCAAGCTCAAGGGCATGGCCGACGCCCTCGGCGACCTCGACCAGCCCGTCCCTGATCGCACGCTCGTCCCGCCGTCCTTCACAGCTTGAACGAGCGATTTTTCTACATGGGTGCCCTCCTCAAGCGTCAACGTCCGTTCCCCACCTTCCTCGAGGTGTGCTCAGACCTTCTTCTCGGGAGATCACCATGACGTCGCGACCCACGGCACCTCCCACGGCTCTCGTCGCCGCCGCAACCCCTGGCAATCGAGGCTGCGGTGGGAGGCCCCTCTTCCGGTGGGGCGCCACTGGCGCTGGCTCCTCCAGCAGCGCGTCAGCCAACCGCCACCCTACCGAGGTCCCCTTCGGCGGCACCAGCGGTGGTAACTCCAACCGTCGCCTCCGTGGCCGCAACAACAGCGGCCAGGGCGGCACCTCCAAGTCCGTCGGTGGCACCACCACGCCAAACCCATTTGGGTGGCCCTCGTTCTACAATCTGTGGACTGGGACCATCCAAATGTAGCTCGGCCCGGTGCCTGGTGTTTCCGGTGGTACCTCCGGCAGTTCTCCTACGCGCGCGTCGGCCCCACATGCCGTCGGCCCGTAGCAGGCCCTCACGGTAGCGCACGTACCGCCCGGCCACCCGCTGCCTCCGTTGTACCAGCAACTGCCTCCCGGGTACCTCCCGCCAGTCATGACACCGTACCCTGTTGCTCCCGGTCCGCAACCCGTCTGGGATCAACAGGATTTGGCGAACGCATTCCACACCATGACACTCACCTCCCCCGGCACAGGGTGATTGGTGCATGGATTCTAGTGCCACCTCCAACATGACGTCGAATGCAAGTAATCTCTCTTCCGTCCTTCCTTGTTCATCATCTCCTTCATCCATCGTTGTCGGTAATGGGTCCTTATTACCTGTCACCTCCACCGGTTCGACTGTGCTTTCTGGTCCCTTTCGTCTTAATAATGTTCTAGTTACACCTAACATTATTAAAAATATTATGTCTGTTCGTCAGTTCACGACCGATAACAATTGTTCTATTGAGTTTGACCCCACTGGAATTTATGTGAAGGATCTTCGTTCCAAGAACATGATCGCCAGGTGCAATAGCTCCGGAGCACTCTACCCCTTTCATTTGCCTTCCATCACATCACCGCCTTGTGCTTTCCTCACCGGCGCCCCCAGTTCCATCTGGCATCGTCGCCTTGGTCACCCGGCCACGAGGCTCTCTCTAGACTTGCTAGTACTTCTGCTATAGTGTGTAATAAAGGTGCTAGTGACAGCATTTGCCACGCTTGCCAACTTGGTCATCATGTTCGCCTGCCGTTTGCCACTTCATCCTCTCGTGCTCTCCAGAATTTTGATTTAGTACACTATGATCATTGTACTTCTCCAGTTGTCAGTGTCTCTGGTTACAAATACTATCTAGTGATTTTGGATGATTGTTCTCACTTTATTTAGATGTTTCCATTACGCCTCAAGTCTGACACGTTTTCCACGTTGTCTAACTTTTTTTCGTATGTGGCTACTCAGTTTGGCAGTACAATCAAGAGCATCCAATGCGACAACGGTCGTGAGTTTGATAACTCCACCGATCGCACGTTCTTTCTCATCAAAGGTGTTGCTCTCCGCATGTCCTGCCCCTACACCTCCGAGCAGAATGGCAATGCCGAACGCGCCATTCGTTCCATCAACAACATCATGCGTTCGCTCTTGTTTCAAGCAAGTCTTCCCCCCTCCTACTGGGTTGAGGCACTCCATACTGCCACATATCTCCTCAACCGTCTCCCCACAACCACACTAAATTCAGTCACCCTATTTTTTGCACTTCATGCTCAACACCTGTCCTATTCACATCTTCGTGTGTTTGGTTGTAAGTGCTATCCCAACTTGTCCGCCACAACGCCTCACAAGTTGTCTCCTCACTCCACTATGTGTGTTTTCCTCGGTTATTGTTTCGATCATAAGGGCTACCGGTGTCTTGATCGTTCCTCCAATCGGGTCATCATCTCCTGTCATGTCATCTTTGATGAGACATCGTTTCCCTTCGCCGAGTCGATTTCCGCACTAACCCCTAATGAGCATGATTTTTTGTCGGATTATCAGTTCGTGTCGGCGCCTATTGGCCCACCACGTGCTGCTCCTCGTGCAGGTTCCGCCGCCCCGGTCGTCGGGCCGCCTGGTGCCTGTGCCCCCTCGCCGCCACGTGCATCCTCGCAGACGTGAGGTGGGCCCCAGCACCCGCCAGCGCCGCCACTCGCCGCCTCGCCCCGAGAGGTCGCCTCTCCGACAGCTCCCGCTATTGGTGCGGGCGCCCTCGCCGACGGCGGCAACGCGGCGTCCTCACCAGTGCCATGCGCTGTCGACCGAGTCGACCACCTCGGTCACACCGGCCGCGCCGGCCGCTCGTCGCCAGTTACGCTTGCTGCCTCGGCCGCGCCTGCCGCCCCGACTCCTCTAGCCACTCTGCCTGCTGACGCCGTGCCCATGCCGCCCGTGGCCAATTCACACACAATGGTCACACGCGGCAAGCAGGGTTTTCGCTAGCCCGTACAGCGCCTCAACCTGCATGTTGACGCTCTGTCCCCGATTCCCAAGACTTATCGGTCTGCTTTCACCGATCCTCACTGGCGTGCTGCCATGGAGAAGGAATATGCGGCGCTTCTGGCCAATAATACATAGGAGCTCGTGCCGCGGTCGTCTCGCGGAAATATTGTCACTAGAAAGTGGATTTTTCGTCAGAAGCTGAAGGCTGATGTCACACTTGACAGGTATAAAGCGCGTTGGGTTCTCCGCGGTTTCACACAGCGTCCTGGTGTGCATTTTAATGAGACTTTCAGTCCTGTTGTGAAGCCTGCCACTGTTCGGACAGTCCTCTCCCTTGCACTCTCTCGGGATTGGCATATTCATCAACTAGATGTGAAGAATGTGTTCCTCCATGGCACCTTGACCGAGACTGTCTACTACTCCCAGCCGACCGGTTTTGTTGAAAGCTCTCGCTTGGATTTTGTCTGCCTCCTCAATAAATCCCTATATGGACTGAAGCAAGCTCTGCGCGCATGGTATAGTCGATTTGCTTCCTACCTCGTCTCCCTTGGTTTTGTTGAAGCTAAATCGAACACCTCTCTCTTCATTTATCATTGCGGCGCCGACACAGTGTACCTGCTCTTGGATCGCGGGAATGCTACGATAGCACAAAACAAAAAAAATTACCGCACAACCAAGAAACCTCTGTTAGTAATAAATTACGATATTACCACTAGACGCGCCGACTCATAGCGGAAGTAGAGTCGATGTAGCGAGTTGATGCAGTTGTAGTCGTACTCGCCTCGCGTCTTCTCCTCCGAGTGATCGTACTCGCCGCGTGTCTTCTCCTCTTGCTCCAGTGATCGTCACGAGTTGCGGATCGTTCTAGTGCTGATGCTTCGCAGCAACACCTCCGAGGTATCCACATGTACGGGGCAGGGACACCACGCGCTGGAGTGCTAGCACCGGCGGCGTGGTTGAGGAAGGCGTGGCTGTTAGGGTTTCGGGAGTTCTTCGAAAAAACATCATGAACCCCATGCCACCGCCCCTCTATATATAGGCATCCATGATGGGTCGCGAACTTGAGCCCCATTAGGAACTCGTGGCCTATATAAATTCGGACCACCATCCAAATCAAATCCTAGCCCTTTAAGTATGCGACCCTACATGTTCATGTGTAATCGGTTGTGACTCGGAAACTCTCTTCCGATCACTAGTCGTTAGTGGTATCTAGCAGCACATAATGATTCCCAAGCACACATAGAATATATCGGGCAAACCTTAATGTAATATGATCTATGACGAGGTCCATATCACTAACGATCAACTCGTATGTTTATACGACCAGTTCATATTTGGTCTCGACCAATTCGTAACTCCTTACGACCAAGTTTCGACCACTTAGTGACTATGTTCAACTAGCCTACGATCAGCTCGTATCTCCATACGACTAGTCCGTATTTGATCGAATTGAAAGACCCTTCTCGTGTATTCTCCCTTTGCCTCACGATATCTGGTTGAACTCCAGGTGAGATGTTATGTCATCCATGGACTGTTCAATACTTTCTCGATCGAGTGTCGGATAATTTCATGTGGTTGACACTTCGACCACTAGTAGTATGGCCATGCGCCTTCTTTATCCGACAACAACGAGGGGCCCAGATACATCTCTCCTGTTATGTTAGGAGGGGCAAATCCCATATTCGACCAGTCACATCCCTCCGCATGTTTCATAGCATACCCGAAAACTACTTTTATAACTACCCAGTTACGAGTAGCGTTTGGCAACCCCTAAAAATGCTATTACACATGTAGGGAACCATGCTGATCTCAGATCTAAGAATTTATACATCATCATTACTTGAGACCAACTAATGACACATAGAATCATAACAATCTCAATAGTGTCTCAAGGTGGGTCTATCCAACCCCATGTTCTCTAACATGTGCTCACATTATTGATTCGATATCCCTATATCCATGACCGGTGAAACATGATCATCAATCAATACATGTGTTTGAAATGTGAGTCACCGGTGTTCCACCAAAGACATCCGACTGTGGATACATTTAGAACAACATCATATAAGTTAAAGAGTTTCACCAACAAGTCACATACTCATTGATCTATATAACTGATGATTCATTCAATGAACATGATAACATATTATCTAATATTATGAACATAACGAAATATAATCATCTTTATGATTGCCTCTAGGGTATATTTCCAACACCTGCTCCTTTATGTGGATGATATTGTTTTGACAGCATCTTCAGTTGGGCTCCTTCGTTGGGTTATCTCTGCGTTACAGCGGGAATTTTCTATGAAAGATCTTGGTGAGCTACATCATTTTCTGGGAGTTGCTGTTCACCGCTGTACTAATGGGCCTCTTTCTCTCACAACACCGGTACATGTTATATATCTTAGAGCGTGCCGGTATGTCTGATTGCAAGCTTCGCAGTACCCATGTGGATACTCACTCCAAGGTCTCTTCCGGTGGCCCGCCTGTGACCGATTCGACACAGTACCGCAATCTCACCGGCGCTCTGCAGTATCTCACATTCACTCGCCCAGATATTGCTTATGCTGTACAGTAGGTCTGTCTAAACATGCATGACCCGAGGGAGCCCCATCTCACTGCAGTGGAGCGCATTCTCTGCTATATTCGTGGCACATTGGATCATGGTCTTCTTCTACATTGGTCCTCTCCAGTGGAGCTCGTTGTCTACTCTGACGCTGACTGGGCAGGTTGCCTGGACACCCACAAGTCCACCTCAGGCTATGCTGTGTTTCTTGGCGACAACCTCGTCTCCTGGTCCTCCAAGCGCCAGAACACGGTGTCTCGTTCCAGTGCTGAGGCTGAGTATAGGGCTATCGCCAATGCTATGGCGGAGACCTCCTGGCTACGCCAGCTTCTTCAGGAGCTCCATACCCCGCCACGGCGTGCTACACTTGTCTACTGTGACAATATCAATGCAGTCTATCTCTCGACCAATCCGGTGCAGCATCAGCGCACCAAGCACGTTGAGATTGACCTTCACTTCGTTCGGGAGCGCGTCGCCATCGGAGATCTTCGTGTGCTTCACGTCCTGACGTCGTCACAGTACGCCGACATCTTCACCAAGGGATTGCCTACGTTTGTCTTCACCGAGTTTTGGTCCAGTCTGAACGTTTGTGAGTAGACGCTCAGGCTGCGGGGGCGTATTAGACAGATACCGTGTTCACACCTCGTTTTCACACCGGCCTCTTGGTTGTTCGGTTCGGTCTCGTGTTCACACCAGCCTCGACCGGCTATATATATGTGTAACCCGTGTACCTTGAACTATCAATCAATCAGTTGCGTTAATTATCTCCGCCAATAGTAGTTATGCCCTTCAGCATTTTAAATGGCTTTCTATGACTTCCTCTTATGTGCCAATAACTTGACTTTTAGGGATTGTCATTTCATTCTTATTTTGTCCATGTGCTTTTCAGAGAGAGAGAGAGAGTTTTACACCCTCACCCCACCCCAACACTCCCCCTTGAGCACTCATCCTCACATGTTCATGCACCGCCAAAATTCCACAAAAATTGCCTAATAGTTGAGCGACTAGGTCCAAGTCGCTCAACGGGGGAGCGACAGAGTATTATTTCTGTAAAATAAAAAAGATAGGTATGTTACTGTATTTCAGAATAAAATAATTATTATTTAAAAAAATCGATATCAGATTATGTGGGAACCTCAATTTTGTAAGGGTTACATGCCATGTTCATACGATGCAAAGAGTTGCATGTTGAAGTTTATGGTTGTTCAGGCCGAATGCTTTGGATCGAAGGTTCGTTTTCCATCTTTGGAATATGGCATTCTGATTTTATTTTATTTTATTTTAAACCTTGAATACAGCTAGTATTCTTTTATTTATTTATTTTGTTTGCATTCCCTTGATTATGGTATTTTTTTTTCTACTTGCGAATTGTTGAATAACATAAAATTATGTTGGCTCAGTTGTCAGCTGTGATAGGAGCACCTATCATGAGGGAATTAATATGTAATTTGCCTAATAAAAAGAAACAATCGGAGAGCCGTAGAATTGATATGATTAATGCTCTCGGCCTCTCCTTATGTATATATATTCTGATTTTAAGGGTGGCTTCCCTAAATTGATGAATACAACTAAATAATTTAATCAAGATCAAAAAATATACTCCTCGATTGGCTGCGCTCTGCCCCAAAACGCCTAACTTGATTCCAATAGTCGTCATCGTCCTCCTCCTCCTCGCTTGCCTTCAGCCCTTCCCTCAGTTAGGAGTGGTGGAAACCGCCAACCACCGCTGAGTTCCCACACAAAATACATTTTTAAGAGTACATGACCAACGTCACTCACGCACACACACTATACCACATGCACGCACATCCGCCCACATATACGTGGATGCGTCTTTAACACACGCCTAATTTAGGGCGGAGTTAGACTTCACGAAGCATGAGCATGCACCTTTACCGCAGAGCAGAGCGCACTGTGTACTATTAGACACGCGAATTCAATCCCAGAAATCGAACTCAGACGGGCTGGGCTGCCTGCACGACGGCAGAGCGAGCCACCCGAGCGTACAAAATGCTAAGGGGCGATCTGACGGTCCATACATGTTGGGTTTTGCGATCAGGGACGGAGGCATCAGATGACACAGAGAGAGAAAATACTAGTGGTGGGGTTTGAGCCGATCACTACTGGGCCGTATCTTTCACCAGCCCAGTGGAGAGAAACACGCGTCGTAATTCTTCCAATAAAATTCTAGCCGTTGCAACTCCCAAGCTTCCAAATCCACCCAGCTCCGCCGTCTCCTCCACCACCTCCACCTCCACCTCCGGATTCCGAATCCCCCCACGCCAACGTTTCTGTTAAGAAACCGGGCCCAGGACTCTGGAGAGTCCTGGCCCAGTACGGGCCCAGGACCCCGGAGAGTCCTGGCCCAGTTGAACTCCTCATCCCGTAGTCTATAAATAGAGGGTCACCCCCCTCTCATTGTAACCCTGATTGTTCTGAAGGAATAAAGCAGACCCTGAAGTCCCGCATATCTCTGTGTTCATTCTATTGTTGTGTTCTTGTGTTCTTCATCGTTCTTACGATTCGATCATTATACGAGGTACCGTTGACCGGACTCGCCAATGACGGTTACTCAACACGTTATCGAAGACGATCGACTCTCCTCGCGATCGAAAGGTAACCGTCGAAGAACGACACTCGTAGATTGAATCGTATTTTCTAGATTGCTTTCACTTCTGCAAATTTGCTTTCTAGATTGTTTTTCTACGGTGCAAATCTGTTCTAATCTACCGCGAGCTGACTTGAAGTCGCCGACACAATGTCGATCGGGAGATTGCACGAAAGATCAGATGTTGATTGTACCGTAGATTGAAATTGCAAATTCACCGCGAGCCGACTCGAAGTCGCCGATCAGAAAGAAAATTGCATCACATGAACAGTTTTTTTCCTTCTATTCTTTCTTCGCATGAAGAGTACCAACGAAAAAATCACGGTCGGCAAGACGACACGGAAGTCGTCGGCGCCGACTTGCCCCACGGCCACCCAGACGGCCGCGCCTCCCCACTGCCGGCCGGTCGGCTGGCGCCTCAGACCCCAGCGACAGTCACGGTCACCGCCGCCACGCGGCGGACCGCCGGCCACGGCACGGCTATTTTGCAGCCCGCCGATAGCCACCCGCACGGCTCGGCCACATCGCGGCACCGACCGCCGAGCCGCTGTTCGTGTCGCGCATGACGCCGCGGCAGAAAAAAAAAAGAAGAAGAAGGGCCGCTAGCCACGCCCGAATCGCGCGGCCGCATCGGCCTTCGCCTCGCCCGTAGCATCTTCGGATCGGCCGCCATGGTCGCCCGTCGCCGGCCGCCGCCGCCGCCGCCCAGCGCGGCTCCCTTCGCGGCGCCGCCACCTCCGGAGGCGCGGCTCCATGAAGGGAGCCGCCCGCCGCGTGTGGCTCCCTCCATAGGGAGCCACCGCCAGAAAAGCGCGGCTCCCATGAAGGAGCCGCTGCGCCGCCTGCGCGTGTGGCTCCTCCATGGGAGCCGCCCGCCAAAGAGGCGCGGCTCCCGCCGCGCCGCCGCCGCCGTGTGCGGTGGCTCCTCCATGGGAGCCACCATTGCCGAGAAGGCGGCTCCCATGAAGGAGCCGCCGCCGCCACCCGAGTCCCCCTCCGCAGTATTGTTATCACAAGCAAACGGCCGGCCTTTTGGGCCGGCCCGTATAAACCGACGGAAAAGAAAAAAAAAAAAGAAAACGAAAAAAAAAGGGCCGTTTTGCAGAAAGGCCCTCTGTTTTTCCGTAAATTGCGCGAAAATTTCTCAGAACTGGAGTTTTCACGTTATAGCCCCTGGAAATTGCAGTCGTAGAAAATTCATATTCCAGCAGAAAAGGGCCTCGGGAATTCAAATTTTGAATCGGTTTTTGCATTTGAAGCATATTCTACCTTGTTATTATTATTTCTATGCAATTTATTTACTGTTTTTTGATTATTTGTGATTATTAATATTGCTTTTAATCACTGAAAATAGCAGTAAATCATGAAAATGCATGGAAAAATATTTTAAACACTGAACGGGAGTTCAAGAGCATTATAAGAATTTTGCAATCATTTTATGGAAATTACCAGCAGTAATCTTATGAACCTTTTGCATGAATATGAAAAATGACTGGCATCACAAACCAGGAGTTCGAAGAACTGACCCGGCATGGCCAGAATTTATACAATCTCCAATTATGTGATAATGTAATCACGAATGAGCAGAAGATTGAAAAGACCATCTCTACCTTTACCCGAATGTGGTGCAATCCGCACGCAGTTATTGTCAAAATGGCTACAAGTAGTATGCCGCAGTGATTGACATCATGAAAATTGCGGAAGCTCAAGATGATGTTCTAAGTAAGAACTACATCTCACAGCCACCTAGTAGCAATATTGGTCATGAAGCCAATACTAGCAGCTACAAGGTGATGAAGCCTCTCACGAAGGAGAAGGGCAAGAAGGGTAAGGTACAGTGTGTCGCACGTAATTGGTGTTTTACAGTCTAAGAAAGGGGGCAAATGATAGCATGAGGCACACCTCACCATTGCAGGCACGGAAGATCCACACCCATTAGTTGCACTTATGGATGTGGGCGACCTAATAGTTGCCCCATCATGCCTCCTTTAGACATAGCAGCGGCCACAGCCGTAATTGCCCAAGAGGAGAAGATCGCCATGTAGCAGATTGAGGCAGAAGTTTCTGAATACTTCGCTGATTCGATCTAGTGCACGCATTGCACTTAGATCCTTTTACAGTCACTTGCATTTTGTGATTATGATGAAACTTTGAATAATGGTTGTAGGCTCTAGAAGAGCAAAGCATTAAATTTTTATGATGAGTCCTGCAAGACTTATAATTCCCGTATTTATGATAGCAAATTATGTTCTAATATCTGAAGTATTTTATTTTATGTGTTGCTGGTTTTCTGCTACATATTAATAAAGTACATTATATTAGAATGCATGTAGCGCCCTATGGAGGAAGTGTGCTTAGCAGGTAGCGGCACAATGAATACCACCTTGAGAGAGATGGAATTTTCAGTCGATCAGTAAGAATACTCGTAGCCTTCGACAATCGCAGAAATGATACATGTATAATAGGCTCGGAAGGGCCACAATTATACTCCCTACGGACATAACTTTGGTCATTAAAGAAGCCATGTTGTGCCCATAATCGACTAGAACTCTCAAGGATATTCGCTAACGGTTTCCACGTAGAGGCGAAGAAGAGCATGGTAAAGAATACCTGCTCATTACAAAGCGTGACGAAAATAGTAGAATAATGGTATTAGAACGACTTTCTTCATTTGAAAATGGGCTATACTACACTAATATTAAGGCATCTGCAGCCTATACTGCCCTGAAAACTATATTTAGAAGCTCTAAACCCCTTCTATCTCTAGCATGATAGATTATGCCACTTAGGTCTTAGGATGATGAGAAATATAATTAACAATTTACAGGGATATAGTGTCAATGTAAAGAACTTCCCGAATCCGGAAGATTTTGTGTGCCCTGCATGTACCATCGGGAAACTGATTACTAGACCCTCTACTCTGAAAGTAAAGGACGAAATCCCTGCATTCCTGGACCGTATCCAGGGAGACATTTGCGGTCCTAAACAGCCCCTGTAAGGGTCATTTAGGTATTTTATGGTGCTTATCGATGCTTCCTCGAAACGGTCGCACGTTTGTTTAATATCTACGAGAAACCCCGCTTCTGCAAAGCTAATCTCGTAGATAATTAACATTAAGAATAATTTCCCTTATCATCATGTGAAGTCCACCGAATGGACAACGCCGAGAATTTACTTCAAGGGCATATGATGATTATTGTGTGAAAATGAGAATTAAAATTGAGCATCCCGTACCGCATGTCCACACCCAGAATGGACTAGCAAAATTGTTATTTACCAACTACATGTTGGGGACACGCAGTCCTGCATGCAGCAACTCTCATCAATTTTAGACCACCGGCATATAACATCCATTCACCTATGCAACTAGCGCAAGGGTCAACACTGAAAATTTCTCATCTTTGAAGGTTTGGTTGCAAGGTTTATGTACCTATACCACCACCACAGCAAACTAAAATGGGCACTCTCCAAAAGTGCAGGATATACATTGGTTATGAGACAAGCATCCATAATCGGTATTTGGACCCCACGACCGAGATTTGCATCTGACCGCTTCGATAGCATATTAGATGAGAATTATTTCGTCATTAGGGGAGAAATCAACCCTTGATGTAAAATGTCGAGAAATAGAGAAGTCCAGAAGATAATTGAAGTCTAGAAGATAATTGAAATCCATGCATATGACCCGCGCACTAGTGAAGCAAATAGATAAGTCTAGAAGACAATTGAAGTCTAGAGAATAATTGCAGTCCAGAAGATAATTGATTTGTAAGCATTAGCGAATCAACTGCCTAACCACTTTAGTGATTTGAAAAGCGTGACCAAGTCGCATATGCATGTACGCAATGCACCGGAGAGGGTTGAAATACCGATGAAGGTATCCCTAATCTCGTCCTAAGGCCTCGAAAGGGCGAGAACTCCGCCCCTCGAATCCAAGTAACAAGGGGCCTTTGGTGAAAAAGGATGAGAAGGACTTGACACAACCGATCACCAAAGTACCCCATAATCGAAAGGGGAGCCAGTTGAGACCTGGCACCAGTATGGAACCTTCAGAAAAGGCATACTAGAATTGAACATCCCCATGAAGGGAGACATCAGCATGGATGTGTGCGCACACATCGAATTTGAAAAACTAAAGGACTTGCCCGCAATTGAAAGTAGCGGTAAGCAAATAGAAGCATAAGAAATATCGCCTTGAAGACATAGCTATAAACTTTATGATCTTGGGAGAATCTATGAATAAGCCAACGACCAATGTCGACATTTACTTTGCAAAGAAAATTGTCACAATCATCAATCTTGATCCAGAGCCTGCATCGCTCGTTGAATATAAGAAAAGATCAAATTGAGAAGATTGGAAGAAGGCAATAGAAACTGAATTGTTCTCTCTGAATAAAAGAGAGGTGTTTGGGCCTGTAAGCCGCACACCTCCCCATGTGCACCCTGTAGGGCATAAGTGGGTATTTGTTCGAAAGAGAAATGAAAGAAGCAAGGCTCGTTGCACAAGGTTTCACTCAACGTCCGAGAGATTGTTATGAAGAAACCTATTCCCCGGTCATGGCGAAATTACCTTTAGATATTTATCTCAATGGCAGTGAACTTGAAGTTAGAAGTGAAATTGATGGATGTGGTAACTGCATACCTTTATGGAAATTTGGCTTCGGACATTTATATGAAGATACCTGAATGTATCCCTGTCCCGAACCAAGATAGAGCAAATAGAAATCTATGAGTGTGCAACTCAGAAAGTCACTGTATGGACTGAAGCAATCAGGCAGAATGTGGTATAATCGCTCGAAGCGACTTTCTATGCAAGAAAGGCTACGAACAATGAGAATTATCCTGTGTATTTATACGACGATCCCAGGATGGATTTTGTATAAATCTCAGTGTATAAAGATGATCTGAATATCATTGGAACCTTAGAAGGTATTAAGAAAGCAAGCTCTTACCTGGAGTCAGAGTTCGAAATAAAAGATTTGGATCAAACCAAATACTGCCTAGGCTTGCAGCTTGAGCATATCCCGGAAGAGATTCTAGTACATCAGCCAACCTACACTCAGAAAGTGTTGAAAAAGGTTCGGCTTTGAAAAGGCATATCCTTCGAAAGTGCCGATGGTCGGAGATCCTTGCAGACAAGACAAGGACCCGTCATGCATCTAAAGAAGAGGGGAGGAAGTCACGGGACCAAAATTCTCATACCGAGTGCGGAGGAGCACTTATATTTTAGCAAACTGTACTAGATCAGGCATTGCATTTACCGTAAACCTATTAGTAAGGTATAGTCTGAAACCTACCAAAGGCATTGGCGAAAATAATGGACATCTTCCGTTACCTCCAAGAAAGCAAAGAACTTAGTCTATTCTACGTAAAGAACCAAGACTTGTGTATGAATGACTATGAAGATGTTGGGTCTGTCGAACCCACATACAACCAAGTCGCAAATGTGCTATGTATTCCTATGTGGTGGAACTGTAATTAGTGAAAATCGCCTAAGCAAAGTCTTGTATCGACTTCGACGAACCACTCACAAATCATAGCATGCATTTAGGCCTCACAAGAATGTGCTTGGTTTTGGGGATGATTCACCACATCCAGCAGTCATGTGGATTGAATACTGCAAACCCCACTATTATCTATGAAGATAATACGACTTGCGTCGCACAAGAGTAAATGGGTTATGTGAAGAGTCCCTTACAAAGCATATCAATCCCAAGTTCTTCTATGCTCACGAAATGCAAAAGATGGACGAAATTAAAGTCTCGCATACTAAATCATGTGAAAATCTTGCAGATTTATTCACTAAGTCACTTCAAATCTAGTTTTGAAAGATGCATACGTGGAATTGGAATGATAAGACTTAGACAAGTGCGAGAATCGGGGAGAATCTTCACGAACTCATTATTGAATCTTGATCACGAAGATCAAGTACCCAAAGAATAAATCACGGAGATTAAATAAAGCGGGGTGGATTGTACTCTTTTTCCCTTGACGAGTTTTCACGAAGTTTCTCGCTAAGGTTTTTAATGAGGTAATTCGTGCAACACAACGTGAACGCATGACATGTACTCTTTCTCCAAATTTTTCCCACTGGGTTTTTATGGAGTTTTTACGAGACATGAACATGTTGGATGAGTGTTCAAGGGGGAGTGTTAAGAATCGGGCGGGACTCGAGAGTCTGGCCCGAAGACGGGCCCAGGACCCCGGAGAGTCCTGGCCCAGTTGAACTCCTCATCCCGTAGTCTATAAATAGAGGGTCACCCCCCTCTCATTGTAACCCTGATTGTTCTGAAGGAATAAAGCAGACCCTGAAGTCCCGCATATCTCTGTGTTCATTCTATTGTTGTGTTCTTGTGTTCTTCATCGTTCTTACGATTCTGATCATTGTATACGAGGTACCCGTTCGGACTGAACTCGCCAGCGACGGTTACTCAACAGTTTCAAATAGAGAGGCGGCGGAGGACGTTTCAAATAGAGAGGCGCCGTCTCCTCCGCCTCCGGATTCCGAAACCCCACACGCCAACGTTTCAAATAGAGAGAGAGAGAGGCGCCGTCTCCTCCTCCTCCTCCTCGCTCGCGCACACTACACAGATAGAGAGAGGCCACGCGCGCGCGCGCGCATGGCGACGGCGGAGGGGGAGGAGGCTCCGATCGCGGCGTTCGCGGTGGCCAAGGGCGGCGTCGTGCTGAAGAACATCTTCCTCAACGCGCCGCCGCCGGAGGCGAGGCGGGGCGGAGATGGGGATGGGGAGGAGGAGGAGGACACGCCCGTGCTGTTCGGGCGGCACCCCGACTGCCACGTCCTCGTCGACCACCCCAGCGTCAGCCGCTTCCACCTCGAGGTCCGCTCCCGGCGGCGCCAGCGCCGGATCACCGTCACCGACCTCTCATCCGGTGAGATACGGCGCTCTCCGTCTCCCCAGTCCCCACTCTCTGCGTGCGCGTGTGGTGTTCGCGATCCCTGCGTGTGCCTGGATTTACGCGAACCTTAGGGTTTAGTGTGTGCGCTCGCGCTCGCTCGCTTTGATTTTTGCCATTGGGTGAATCGATTCATATAGACTGCGATATTTGGGGATTTTCTTTTTTTTGCAGGGGTTTTTCTCCTCAATTCATTTGGACTGGCTCTCGATAGGCTCAACCTTGTGATAATTAGGCCTAGCTTGTAACTTCACTAGCTCCTGCGATGATAGCGAATGTGCTTGCAATTTGGATCAAAATGATGCGTAAGCTAAAATGGCATTAACCCATGGTTGGGCTGTGATTTGACCCAGTGCATGGGACGTGGGTCTCGGGCCGAAGGATCCCAGCAAATACGCCGGTGGAGCTGGCCACCGGTGACACGCTGCGGCTTGGGGTCTCGAAGAGGGAGTACCGGCTTCACTGGCTGTCCCTGCGTGAGGCATTTGAAATGGAGGATCCGCTGCCACCACTACTTGAGGAGGACAAGGAGGAGTTCCGTACTTATCAGGTAGAAGTTTCTCTTTTATGCTCGTTACAAAAGTTGTTATTATTTTGGGTGTGTTGGTTGCGGTCTAAGCGTTTGATGAAACTCACAGGAGGCAAGCAAGCAGTTGGTGCCTGGGCAGAGGGAGTCAGTGGACACGGAGACTCATCAGGTTTGATCCCAACGAGCTAACATTACTGAGCACTGAAAACATTTGATGAAATGCTTATTGGTATCTTCTGAGCTGCACTTCATTTTGATGGATTTGCATTGGTAGGATGCCAATTGATTGTTTGCTTTAGTTGAGCGTTTTTGCAAGCTGAATAATTGGTCTGAATGTTATATGCCACATGTTTTGTGTTCAATGCATGATATTCGTCGTGAGCAACTTGTGGTTGGTGCATAAATCTTGCATGTTGGAGTCAAAGCATGTCAACAATCAAGAGGTCCATTATGTACTGCCAAATACTCATCTTCATTTAGAATAACGAATTACCATAAATTTCTTTTGACATAAACTATGTGATGAATTGATAATATCTATCCAGTTCAGATTTTGCAAACTCTTTCCATATCCTCGAATTGCTTTGAGCATTAGTTTACGTTTATGTGTTGATTCTGTGTTCCCCAATATCTTGGGGTGTTGTTTAATTTTTCTTTTCAGGATGCCACCTCCTGTTGACTTGGGTTCTATTGCTTGATTTTTGTTGTATTCATCGTAACATTTGTGAACTTTGAGTTCATTTTCTGGAAGTCTAACTGTCTGAAATAATTCACAGGAGACAAGCCAACAAATTATGTCAGGACAAATTGATTTTTGGGCTAAAGTAATTCCCTCAGCACCACCATTGCCTGAGTTTGCCCATTTCTTTTCTCTGGAGGAATCTTCACTTTCCCAATTTGATGGGAACAGAGAGGGAGTGATAGAGGAAAAGTTAGTTGATGAGAATCCAATTACAGAATCTGTTATCTCTTCAATCACACAGGCAATGCCTACCACAATGACAAATGCTGAAAGACAGGTCCAGTTAGACAAACGGGATGCTTCAAGTGGTGTGTCTCGGAGAGCCAAGTTAAAGTCAGTCAAATCCCTTCGTGTTGACACAGGCAGGAGCAAGGAAATAAGCAGGACGTTGAGCTATAACTATCAGAAAGAAGAAGCCCTAAATGAGAATCTTGTGTGTTCTGAAAACTGTGGGAGAGAATGTGCTGCCTGCGTGGTTTTGTTTGATAACTCTGATGTCAAAAAAGCTGAAGAAAAGGAAAACATGGTTGCACCATACAAGGGCGACATGAACCCCCATGTCTCGGACATCATTACCATGGAGGTTGACTCCAAAGAATTTATGCATTGTGTTTCCCCTCTGAATTTGGAGCATGACACCTTTTCAGATAAGGAAAACTCCATTCTGAATGTTGCTAAGGAGATAGAGCAAAATGATTTTATCTCTGAGAATTCTATCCCACAAGATTCAATTGATGCAAAACTGCAGAAGAGATCAGAGTTTTTGCATTCAGTTTCCCCTTTGGTTTTCAAAGATGACGCCTTAGCTTACAACAAAATCCTACAGCCGTATGCTATTATACATATGGAATCGTCTGAGCCTGTCGCAGAAAATACTTTCATGCAAGACATAGTGGGTGAAAATACAAATAGCCACAAAGACATGAAGCATGATGGTTTGTCCCCTCTTAACTTGGATGGAAGCCTCTCAAACAAGGAGAATATGGCCCAAAATGATATTATTGTGGGTCCTGAGTACTGTGAGCTTGAAGGCACAATTTTTGAAATCTATTTGACAATTTGGATATCAAAGGAACCGAAAAAAATGAAGAAAGCAGTCCACTGGACAAGGAGAACACCACACCCTATATCTCAGGCAACATAATAATAGAGAGGAGTCAGCTAAGGTTGAAGCCTATCATTTCCCAAGAGTTGATGGATTCCATTTCCCCTCTGAATTTGGAACATGACAACTTTTCAGACAATGAAAACTCCATGCTGAACATTGGAAAGCAGATTAAGTCAAATGAGCTTATCTCCAAGAATCTTACCCCACTAATTTCAGTTGATGCAAAGTTCCAGAAGGGCCAGACAGGGTTTATGCCCATTTCACATCTACATTTTGAAGATGACATCCTTCCAGACAAGGAAAACTCAGTGCTGGCTCCTGGAAAGTATGATGCTATCTCCCCTGTGAGACAAGATCTCTTCTCAGACAAGGAGAATGTGACACCTGCCTCCAGGGATCTCAAGGCCATTGGTAGGAGGGTTCTTGGCTCAAGGATGAATAAATCAGTGTCAACAGAATACACTTCAGATAGTAGTATCAATAAACCAGAATACAATGAATTATCAGTAAAGTCAAAAGGTTTTCACACAGTAGATGATGATGTTTTTTATTCAGATAAGGAGAATTTGACACCTGTATCTTCAGGAGGCATGAAAACAAGGATATGTCTTCCAAAGGACCTCACAGTGGATGGAGACCAAGATCAAGAGGCATTCTATTCTGACAAAGAGAATTTGACACCAGCATCTTCTGCGGCTCAGAAAACAAGGGATATGTCTGAAAATCGTGCACAGATAGAAAGTGTGACTACAAAGAAAAAGAGGGTGGTTGATAGGCTCCCCTTCCAGACTCTTCTGTCAAATTCTCCCTTGAGACATACTAGCTCACTTGATTGTAAACGGGCTAATGCTAGAGCAGCTGACTTTGCTGCTGGTGATGTGGCAATCAGATTGGAAGATGAACTGAACAGCCTTCCAGTAAGTTATTGTAAAGATTATATTTAGAGTTTCTATATTTATATATTTTGCTTCTGTTATGGAATGTGAAGTTGTGCACTGAGTTTATTCTGATGCTGAACAGCACAAGAACCAAGAATCCGATAGGGTTGGAGAAGGGTTGAGAATCTGGACCATGGTGACTGATACCAATTGTCTTCTTGATGACGAATCTAGGAAATCTATAATGCTGTTACAAGGCTTAAAAGGAACTCATCTGATCATACCAATGATTGGTAAGTTAAGGGAAATACAATAAATGTTTCGTCCATCCTCCTATGATGTTGTTACTCAATGAACATTTTAACAAACTCTTACTTGTATACAGCATGATCCATTGCTGTCCATGACCCCATCATTTTTTCTGTTATTAAACAGAGATGTGCTTGCCTACAATATACTCGATTGCATCGTCGTTTTGTACTGTCAGTATCTGAATACATGATTTTCCCTATTGCTGTATTGCATCTGTCATTCTGTTTGTCTGCTACTATACTTGCTTTTACTCGGTATGCTCCATTGCACTAGTCACATTGTTTTGAGTGAAGGATTGCTTGCTTCTTTAACTTTTTAACCATGTTGTTGTGCTCTTACTAACTGAGTAGATGCAAGTGGCCTTGTATGCCCGGTTCCTGTTCTGTTTACTTTAGCGTATAAATTCGCAGTTGTACTCAGTAGTCCAATGCATGTGTCATTCCCCTCTATGCGTCTATATCTATGCTCACTGTGCAATGTTTATTGGTATATGCTGGTACAGTTTAGTGCACCTGTCACTTGTCATCCTATATCATTGTTATTAACTGGATTGGTTGCATCTTCCATGCTATGATTGTCCTTCACTGAAAGATTGTTTTACTATCTTCTCAGTTATCAGGGAGCTCGATTGCATGAAACAGCGGGAGGGCCTGTTCAGAAGGTCATCAAAGGCCACCTCCATACTCCAGTGGATCGAGGAGTGCATGGAAAACGAGAGCTGGTGGATTCATGTTCAGAGTTCATCCGAGATGCTGCCAGTAGCGCCAACTCCACCTGCAACTCCTACAACGCAATACAACCATGAAGAAAAAGAAGTCGCTGACCCAGTGGCCTTCTTCTCCCCAAGGAGTTTCACAGACACCGTCTCTCCAAAAACCGAAGATCGTATTCTCGATTGCGCCCTCCTTTTCAACAAGCTGAGAAGCAACCAGAACATCATCATTCTGTCCAAAAGCATCACACTCAAGATCAAAGCTATGGCAGAGGTAACATGGCTGCTTCTTTGCAGCTGTGCCAAAGATTTGCATTCCAACCAAATTGAGCTGGTGGCATTGTCTATTTCGTTGCAGGGCTTGCTTTGCGAGGGAGCAAAGGAATTCCGCGAGACCCTGATGAACCCTTGCTCCAGCAGGTTCATGTGGGCAGCCAGTGCGCCGAGAGGATCGGCTTGGTCGTGCTTGGACGAGACTGCCCTGGCGGAGAACTACTACAACAGCCACCATGGAGCTCGGAGGAGGATCCCGAGGTCCATCGAGGCTGCCAAGGGGCTGAAGCTGATCCTGCTGCACAACTCTCTCAATGCGCAGGCGACGAACTCCGTCAAGACGACGCCGTTGGCCCCATTGGCCTCGTGATGATGATGCCCTCCCTTTAGCGATTTTATGGTGGCTATACCATGTGAAGATGATAGATTTTGCCTTGTAAATATGAGTTTCTTCTTCTTGGTGTGTGTCATGTGGCTGCTGGACTTGTGAGGTGAATATTGCCGGTGATAACATTTTGTTGGTATGATATGATTTCCATGCCGAGTGAAACTATGGAATGTGAAGCTTGAACAAGAAATAATCGAAGGTATCTTATTCTTATCTGCCTATTCATCTCTTACGATACTGTTTGGTTTGTTCCAACGTAAAGCAAACCAAATTTTGATAACACCAACAAAAATTGGCTATCGTTTGGTTTGCTACTAATATTTAGTAATACCAACAAAAAATTAGTAATACCAACGAAATCAAATGTTGCACGTGGGCAATCCGAGGTGAGGAAATCGCTCACTAAAATTTTGGTAACGCTAAAAGTGGACTTGGTCGCAATCCAAACAACTCTCTTTTGGTCAAATCTTGGCTTCCATAAATCAAACATGAATTTTTGGTCGAAATGGCACATTTTCGTCTCATTTAGCATAAATGGCCGTCTTCCAATTTTATTTGCAAAAATGGTCATGTACCGCACAGCCACCGTGCGGCAACCCATCCCCTCTCGTCACGTCGCTCGTTGCAGCATGGCGGCCATGCGGCAACCCTTAAAAAAAGATTTTTAAAAGAGAAAAAACCTCACTATGCCTGTAGTTGCTGTTACAACTATTGTAGCATATTGCACGGTGGTTGTGTGGTAACACTGTAGCAACTTTTTTTTTCCTTTTCCCCCTTTTTTTTTTTTAAAAAAAATCATTTATGTATACTTTTTTGTTGGAATTTTTAAATATCGAAAATGAGCTCAAAAAATTATTTTAAAACATTGTGAAGCTTCCTGGCCTAGTGTACTTGCTTGTGTAATTTTTTAAAATATTCTCCATTCTGAATTTTTCTCAAAAAATCATTTAAGTATACTATTTTTATGAATTTTTTAATATAGAAAATGAGGTCCAAATATTATGATTTTTTAAAAGCTTCTTACACAATGGACTTAATTGTGTAATATTTTTATATGTTCTAAAAATATCTCGAAAATTAAGGGTTTATGTCTCGAAAATTAGGGTTTAGTTTTTGGAAATTAGGATATCATGGTTTCATGATTTTTCATAATATATGAAATTCTGAAAAATATTACACAATCAAGTCCACTGTGTAAGAAACCTTTAAAAAATCATAATGTTTGGACCCATTTTCTGTATTAAAAATTTTCACAAACAGTATACTTAAATGAATTTTTAAGAAAAATTCAGAATGAAAAATATTACACAAGCAAGTACACTGTGTCAAAAGACTCTACAAAAAAAAATTGAGTTTATTTTACTGTTCACAATTGTTTAATTATATAAGAGGATGCCAACAGTTTAGGACTGTTTAGTTTCAGTTTTTCCGAAGTACTCTACCTCTGCGGACCCATATTCTTTCTAGTACATGGCTCAACTGCATATACGATGTATCAATCACACCAGTTGAATTTGCTTTGTACTGTTGGCTTCCCAGAAACAAAACAAAAAATCGCTATGTTTCTTTATTATGCTTCAGCTGTTGGTAGATGGTTGGTTAGCACGATGACCACGAAGCTGCAGCGCAGTAAGTTGTACCTCTCACTGATGTGAAGTGGTCGTGTTGAGCGAGTCATAAGGTTAATTCAATTACGCCCACGCGGAGTGCAGGTTAGCTGTAAACGTGCATGCGTGATGCAGACCATTCTTTTTCTTTGGTCGCCATCTTCACCACAAAAAAAGTTGGCTTCAGTACTAATTTCTTTTGTTGTCGATTTTCAGAGTGTTCTCAATCTCTTTTATCTACTGATTTTTGTGTCATGTATACTATTTCTCTATCAAACTGCCCTGTCATGTGCACAAAGGAGTAAGCACTGATTTGATGGCCCTGACCCCTTGAGGGGGAACAAGTGTTGCAGAAAGTCTGGGAGTGTTCTTGACTCTCCTAATAATCTCGCGAGTTGAAACTTACTTGAGGAAAGCGAAGTCCACGCGTTGCTGTCCCTCCTGTGTAGTGCTGGCCAAACGGACCAGGTTTACTGGGTCGATCGAGGCACGATAATATAGATCTGATTTAGGTACGACACGGTTCACACTGTTTATAGGCCGTGTCGGCCCAGTACGAGAGCCCGGGCCGCCACCTCGGCACGACACGAATAATATTGGACCGTGCCATGCACGGCACGATCCCAGACAGGCACCACAAGGCTCGAGAGGCCCGGAGAGCCAATGCCAGCGGCGCCACGGCGCCGGCGGAGGAAGAAGGGCGGGGTAGCGTGGGAGCCGAGAGGGAGCCTGCAGGTCCGGGAGGAGGAGGAGAGGAGAAACGGCTGAAAGTATCAAGGCCCTCATAGTTGGTTTTCGTAATTAATGGCAACATTATATTAAAAGACTAACATGTGTGCCAAGTTGTGTTGTAGGTTAAAGTCCGATGATTATTTGATGATAAGGTCATTAGCAAAACGAATATGATGAAAGATCAACATGAATCAAGACAAAAGGTATTATATAGCTTAAGGATCCTTTTGCAGTTTTTACCGATCTCGGTGTTTGAAGAAAAGATAAGATTTATAGGATAAATATCGTACTATAAAGAGGGATCACGACTAGTAGTTTGAGGAACTATTTTTATGTCATTATGATCAACTAGGGTTCATGCATTGTCTTGATTTAAGCTTCGAAAAAATGTTTTGAAAATCGGTATGACCGTCATTGATAAGCGGTACTACCGATATCTATATGGCGGTACGTATTTTCCATAAAGCGTGTTTTCGAGTGGTTTGCTACTCTCTGAAAAACGGAACGACCGTATTTTAGTTGCGGTACTACCGTAGGTCGGTAGTAACAAAAATACATGGTGGTAGTATGTTACAAAGAGCGTGTTTTTGAGTTTTGATCTCCCTTGGATCGGTATGACCACAAATCCCTGAACGGTACTGCTGAAGCGCGGTAGTACCGAAGTTTACTTGGCGGTATGAGTTTTCTAGAGAAGATGTTTGTTAGAATTCTTGATCTCTGAAAAACGGTAGCTCCATCTAGCCGAGCAGTACGATCGCGATGCGGTAGTATCGATTTTTAATTGGCAGTAGTACCGCAACTTTATGTGTAACAGCTAGTTCAAAGCATTAAATGTTACTATTCTGATCGTTGAGTCGAAGATCGATAGTACCGGGTTTTCAACAACGGTACTACCGCAAATCTTGATTTTTTTTAGGAATACGGTTGTAACGGCCAGTTTTGTGGTTGGGGCTATAAATACACCCCCACCTACACCAAGGCAGGGACCTTTGGCCATATTGAATACTCATGGGGCTTTGATGCTCTCTCTTCTACTCATTTGCATTCAATTCACTCTTTGAGGTAGTTGAGAGCTAGTCAAGTGCATAGTATTCATTAGTTGATCTTTTAGCACTTGATAATCTTCAAGCAAGCGATGTGATTTATTATTCTTGGTACTTGCCGGCACCTAGACGGCTTGGAGAAGCTGCGCGGTGATCACTTCAAGAAGCTTGTGAAGTGACCCGGCAAGGGTTGTGATTGGTGTGGTGCTCACCAACTCCGGAGCGGAGGAAGAGCAACTATAGTGATCGAGGGTGAGGCTCAATTCGTGGAGCCGGCTTGATTTGTTCAAGCTTCCTCAACGCGGACTAGTGAAGACCGGCAAGTCTAAATTGGGAGTGTGGGAGAATTTCGACAGGTTAACCAAGCAAGATGCAGCGGGAAATGAGGTTTATGCTATTTGTAAAATTTATCACAATGAATTGTCTGCAAAGTCTACAGGTGGAACATGGCACTTGCAAAGACATGCTACAAGATGTAAGGCGAAGCAAGGATTGGTGATGAGACAAATGCAACTGCAACACAACCTTGACAGTACAGTACGTAGCTGGGACTACGATCCTCAGGTAGCCCGCCAATCTCTCTGCCGTTTAATTGCTTCTGAGGATTTAACGTTAGGCTTTGACGAGTCTTCTTCTTTCTAAAATTACATTAAGACTGCACATAATCCTATATTTTCTTTCATTTCTAGATAGACAACAACTAGTGATCTAATAAAATACTACAATGAACACCGTAATAAAATAAAGGAACTATTTACTACGTGCACATTTTCGGTGGCCCTAACATTAGACATATGGAGTGGTCGGGTTAGGGAGGATTACCTTAGTGTGGTCGCGCATTATGTTCATGACGACTGGGTAATAGAGAAAAGGATTATAGGTTTGAAATTAATTGATGTAGCACACACGTGTGAGAATATTGCGAACCGTATTATCAAAGTCGTGAAAGATTTTGGTCTTACAAACAAAATATTCTCAATTACTTTAGACAATGCCGCTTCAAACTCTAAGGCTATGGACATTCTTACTCTAGTGTTGAGTACATACGCCGATTCTTTCTTGCTACATCAACGATGCGCTTATCATATTATCAACCTTATAGTCAAATGTAGTTTGAAGAGGTTGAGTCCGAATATTAAAGCTTTTCGTGATGCGATTTCTTTCTTGAATAATTCTAACGTAAGAATAGCACAATATAAGAACTTCTGCAGTGCGATGGGTGTACGTCTAAGAAAGTTTGGTTTGGACATGGAGGTAAGATGGAACTCTACTTACCTCATGCTTAAGAGTCTTTACCATAAAAGAGAACCTTTTCTGTTTTTATTCAAACGCACTATCAGAGCATTGACGGTAGTATACTATTGACTTAGTAACATTGGTTTGTTACTGAGAAGATACTAGGGTTTTTAGAAACTCTTTATGAGGCCACTGTTGCTTTGTCCACTGTGTACTATCCAACATCTCCTATAATCGTGCATACTATTTTACAGATTGCTACTTAATTGAAAATGTATAAAAATGACATAGTTTTATGCGATGCTATTGTTTTTATGAAATCTAAATACCTTAAATATTTTAGAGAAATCCATTACCTATATGCATTTGTATTTCTTTTAGATCCTAAGGGTAAAGTTGATGCATTTGGTAGTGTACTTGAACTTCTTAGTGATACTACAAGGCTAGACTATACTGACTATTTTGCGGAAGGTCGTTCTCGGTTATACGAGGTTTACCAAAAGTAATAAAATAAGTTTTGGGAGTCCGCTCGCAACAACCTCCAGTAGTCCCCACCTCAAGTAGCAAGATAAATATATGGGGCAAGATCTTGGTGCCTCTTCCTCTAGGTCCAGATCTTCTTCTTCTAGTACTTCTACACCGCAGCCTACTCAGCCAAGTTTCACAAGGAGCGGAAACTATCCACCTATCTGGACAACGATACGGTGGATTTCAACTCAGAAGGCTTCGAAATCTTGCAATGGTGACAAGCACATAAGTTAACATATCTCGTGCTATCCATACTTGCACGTGATGTGTTAATTATTCATGTCTCGACGGTTTCCTCCAAGTCTACTTTCAGTCTCTCTAGAAGAATATTGGAGGAGAGAAGAACAAGTCTCACAAGTAAGATAGTAGATATACTTCTATCTGTGAAGGACTGGGAACAAGTTGATTCACGAACACAACACTCTGTGAAAAATCTAGAGTTATCGGAGGTGTTCGAAAAATTGTACTTAAACAATAACATGGACACATAGAACAAGGATGTATCATGTATGTAGAATTGTAGAGCTATAGGTTGTACTCTTTTTCCTTTGCCATGGTTTTCTTAATTTGAGTTTTTACTTGGCGAAGGTTTTAACGAGACTGTCAGTTGGACATTAATAAAGCTTTTTATTACATTTTCAATATAATTGTCTCATTTTTTAAATTTTTGTGTCTACTTCTGAATTCTACATATTTTTCTAATTTTTTTTGGATTTTTGTTCGAGCGGGCCAAATGAGCTCGTGCCAACCCGGCCCGGCACGAAACTCCAAGGGTCGTGCTCGCTCGCTCCCCAAGACGGGTCCCCGACCCATCTAATGGTCGTTCCGATCATGCTCGTGCTAAGCCGGGTTGGGTCGCCCATTTGGCCAGGTTGCTCTTGTGCTGACGATAAGCGAGATCAAGAAAACGATTATCGCTAAGTTGGCCTCCTTGTCATGAATGATCTTTCCTCTGCTTATAAAATTCCCTTTAGTTGAAGTACTCTCTGATCAAGAATATAAGGAGTTTTAGACATCGATATGGCCTCTAAGATGTTTTTTTGACCACTACTTTTTATATGATTATATTTATAAAATAATATAAAATTATTATATTTTGGAAAAAAAAATCATGGCTAATCTAATGATATCATTTTCACATGACAAGTCAAATAAATTTTTTTATATAATAGTGATCAAAGTTAATAAAGTTTGATTGCACACTTTCTAAAATATCGTATATTTCTGAACAGAGCGAGTGGATATTAATAAGAAAATTCTTCAAAAATAGTGATCTTTTCCCTCTACTACCATTCCCGTTGGTCAAAAAAAATCTTTTCTCTTTGTGCATCGTGCTCTTAATTAATTTTAATCGGTATCTGTGTAGCTTTTATGTGTCATTTTTCTTACTGTAATTCATCATGTTTAAATAACATATCATTTTAAAAGATAGATATATAGAATTCTAGTTTCATTTATCACGTAATCTTCGTTACTATCACATTTCTGGTTTCCTTCCATCAGTTTTACCATTGATAAATTCCCATGTAATACTTAACTACATGTGAAAGTTAACATATGGCTAGGCATGCGGGTGGGCACCGAGCGGTTTAAGTCCTAGATTTGGCGCTAATGTCCTCCGATTTTAGGAGTACACACATGCTTGCACATTCAATGGCAAAACATGTATCCGCCCTATGTGAGGTTTTGTGTGCCTTCGATAAATTCTTAGCGTGTGTGGTGGTGTGAGTGTGGTTTGTGTTGAGCAAAGTTGTCGAAATCTCGATTCTAGTCCTATGATCATATGTTTCTACGATCCGGATTGACTGGACCGATTCGATCCTATGGTAGAGTCTTAATTTGGTAGATTCTTAATATTATTATGATTCTAACAAAAAAAAATTGTAGATTCGTGATCAAAATTGCCATACGATCCTACCTGTTTCTACCAATTCTAGTGATTTATTATAAATAATTATTTGCATATGTCCCTTCCATTGTAAATATTTACTTTTTATTTCTTCATGTCCGTTATAATTTGCATAAATAACAATTGATCTTTCCTTTATACTATATTTTGGTAAACAAAAAATCTAAAAGTATAGTTTTACAAATATAGAAGTGTTAAAATACAAGGTAGTTTTATTTTAAAAAACATGTTTCTCTAATAGAATCTAATATTCTACATCGATCCCGCGATTCACGATTATGTTGAAGAACCTCCTATCCGATTCAAGATCATGATTCTGACAACTTTGATGTTGAGTAGTGTGTGTCTACCTTGTACTCCTTCGGGGGAAATTACCAGTTTGGCTAAGTTAAAGAACATAACGTTCTCCACTTATTCAGGCCCATGGAAAATATCTTTGTGCATACACGGTTTGACTGCGATCAAGAATTGAGAAGAATCGGCTAAATAAATTCCACTAGAATGAGTGAGTTTATCATAGCTTGGAACTTGTAGTCTATACACCACTTGAATTCAAAGTTTTATGTTCACACTTGCAACTGCTTGACCGTGTAAATTGCACTGATTCTAAAGCAGACGGGGAGTTGGGAAGTGCAAAACTATCAGTACTAAAAGTTTGCAACTGACCTACGAAGTTTTCAAGCTACTTTACACGCATGGTTTCCATCCTCCTAATTTTATGGAAATTCAGGATAGACTAATACTAATATTGTTGTCGAACCCGAATATGCAAATATGAATTCTCTGTATATAATGCACATGTTCAAGATCACACTAGTGTACACAGTGTCAACATCGATGAACACAATTCTATACACAACGAATATAAGGATAAACGTATATATTTTGATAAGCGAATAATAGATATGACCTTATGGTTGAGTTTACAATTATTCAGCCACATAGTGCTTTAGCACTAAAGAAAATAACAGCAGCAGAACGAAAACAGCTTCAGTGGAACCCATCGACTTGCTACATGCAACCGATTGAGAATAAGACCTAACGATCAACCTCTTCGTAGCACCCCTCCAGAGCAGGTGTTGACTCATCCACTTCTTCCACTAAATAATGATTATTGCAAGAATGAGTACATATAGTACTCAGCAAGTTGTAGCACAAATGTAAGTATGGATGATGGTTTATTCTAAGGGCTATGGCTACTAAGGTTATTTTACACAAAGTGACATATACTCAGTAGGTTGCACCACAAAATATAAGTGTAGATAACGACATATTTCAAGGGATATGACTACTAAAGTTATTTGGAACAAAGCAACATTTACATTTGAAATACGAGTAATAGATTGAAAGCATGATAAAATTGTAGTAATAAGTAAACAAGAATTTGAGCATTTCACAAAGCATAATCCTTTCTGACACATTTACTTAGTTTTTCACCCAAATTTGTTTTATAAAATTCTACTATGCGTGTAAAATCCCCGAGCATATCCATGACCGCGGACGTGAATCAACTTGATCGGAGAAGATCACAACAAAGCATTTCTGAAACTTCATCTCAACAGTTGGCCCTCCTAGTGAGCATATGTTCAGTAACCGAACCCCACATAGGTGTTGGCCTAGAGTGCACCGTTAGATATGTAAACGGCGAACCATCTATAAATGTGGCCTAACTAATGAGTCCATATCTCCACCCGTACAGTGAGTATAACCTACTTCCTAAGATAGCCAATGTCAAGATTCTATAACTTACTAAGCTAGGTATGTCACATACCAGGCATGTGGTCGTACGATATGGCTCAGTTCAATAGTGCATAAAGTTAAGTCCTAAGTTGACCAAAGCGAGGCATTCATATCATCTAACTAAATCATTATATAACATAGTTGACCAAAGCGAGGCATTCATATCATCTAACTAAATCATTATATAACATGTCCAACACACTTGCCAAGGTTACCAAGTACTTCCACTCGCCTCAATATAAGTCATTTTCCCACCTAGTTGATTAACATGCAACACATGCCATCAATATGTGATAACACATGACACACCAAAGTTCACAAAGACATTTCATAATTCATTAATCAAGTATAGAGTTGCATTTCAAAATGATATCAATAAACTATTGCAAGACTAAGCATACTAATCGTGTCTAAACCAACCCACGTTGGTTCTAAATTATTGACCAACTAATAGTTAACCAGCCTAGGGTGACAAATGATCCTGGCATACAATTGACAAAGGTAGAAATAAATCAAATAGGTTGCATAGCTAATCCTGAAATAATAAAACATTTGATAATTGAATTAGCATGCAATAAATTGAAACAAATTAATTTTGTAAAACTGGGTGCAACATGATCAACAAACACTTGACTGGAAATAAGTCTTGGTCTTGAGCTAGCTCCACTCTTTTGTATGCTCTCGAAGTATCAACGTCTATGCACAATGAATAATGGAAAGCAAATAAATACAAAAATAGAACTAAAATAAACTCCAAAAAATGTAATAAAAATAGAATGTAGGATTTGATTTTATATGAATTTAGAAACTTGGACGAGTTCAATCGGAGTTCGTATGAGGGAGAACATGCTTTTGAAAGTGGCTTAGGTGGAATAATTCAGGGAAATAACAGGAGAGTGTTATAGCTACAGAACTAGACAGTGATTATTCTCCTACCCTTTGTCATGGGAGGACTTAGTAAGATTGAGTGAGAGGGGCCAAGAAGTGAATGTACTGTCTTGTGAATGAATAGGGGGAGAGCTCCCTCACAAGTGCCCATGAGGTTGTACATATAGAGGAGAGGGGAAGGCAATTTCCCATCTTGCCCCTTGGATACATATCTAGAGTAGGGGTAGCATGGTACATTTTCCTTGGTACAAATTGATAATTGATACATGTATATACATATATTTCCCAGGGCTCACTACACATTCCCAACATCCTTCGGGGTTGGGGCACCCCTCAATAGAGAGGGAACAAAGACTAACAGGTGGGACCAAAAGAATATTATGGGAATCTTTATTTTCTGGAATTTTGGAAAAGGGCTGGGAGACTAACCGGTGAGATCCACGGTCTATAAACCAAGTTCACGGGTCTACGGTGGACTGGGTCTATCGAATAGCGTTGACATATGGGGACCCATATGTCATAGGCTCAGCTCACTGTGTGCTAGGTCCACTTAGATTTGGATCTAGGGTTTGGTACGGGTGGCGCTTGCGTGGCGGCGGGGCTGTCGTGGCAAACACGTGGCACCAAGATGGCGGCCCCGATGACGGCTGACACGGCAGCTGCGGCGCTCATCGCCCGATGGTCATCGGCTATTGGGTTCACGGCGGCGTGTGCGGAGGGGTGCGTTCAAACACGGTGATGGGGTCAGCATTGCCAATGGTGACCTCCGGTGAGCGGCGGTGATGGGCTACATGGCGGCGTAGAGGGTGAAGGATCTAGGTCCGCCATTATGAGTTAATGGAATGTTTTGGTGATTAATGATAAATCCAAATATGAGACTAACTCTCTTGTCTAGTATTATCTTGTGTAGTCTCATTTGGATATAAAGGTGAAATTCAACGAGGTATGCAATCGACATCTTAATCTTATATATTGTTGCATTCCTCGGATCCAAAATATAGGTTGAACTCCACCATAAGTATAACTTGAATATGTGCATATGTCTCTATTTACACATTTGTTTATGCACATATTTAGGGGGAGTTTACTCTATATTTTATGGTTTCATTAGTATTGATCCATATTCTGTTTTTCACATATTTGGGATCTTTACTTTGAAATATATCCTTTTGAGTATATAAAACTTGTGTAGTTCTTGTATACTCATGTTGGGGTATATATAACTTGTGTAGTTCATATATACTCATCTTGTGTTACATTAAATTATCTTCATTCAATTTATGTGCAATTGAAGTGGTTATCATTAATTACCAATGAGGGAAAGATTGAAGTATCTTGTCCCACCATTATGTGATAATGGTTTGTTGTGGTAACTAATGGTAATCACATTATGGAACTAACATTTTCCTTTAGTCGGATGAATAGGTTATGTTCCAGGATGATGAAGACATATCATCATGTGTTGATGATATTGAAGTTATGAGCTTGGTGTAAAGGGTGCATCATGAGTTGATGCGTATCAAGAAGAAGAGATGATCATGAGTGAATCATCAAGTCAAGAGAAGATTCATCATGTGTTGATGGAGGTTAAGTGAAAGAATGCATCATGTGTTGATGCATGTCAAGACTCGGGATGAAGAAATCATCATGTGTTGATGATCATCAAGTCAATGACCCAAACTTGAAGCGATGATGTGCGTCATCAAACTTCAAGAAGATGCAAGGTAAAGGTATGACTAGCCAGGGCTAAGGATGTGTTCCTAGTCTTTTACCGGTATTGGTGTTTAGTTGGTAGACCGGATTGCTAGTATAGGTTGTCGTACTATTAAAAGGGGTCTTAACTAGTAGCTTGAGTTAGTCATGTGTTGATAGCTCATTGTGTTTGATCTAGCTCATATAGGCATGATACTATTATTTGCGAATGTGTTTTGTAAATAGTCGAGGCTCATGCATAACCCTTGTAGCATGTGACTTTAGTTTGCAAATGTGTTTTGCAAATGGCGTAAGTCCACATACCTTATTCCTTGTGGTGTTGATTCTAAAAGTTGCTAAATGTGTTTTGCAACTTGTTGAGAATATCATTGTGGATATCGTGAGGATATGTGCACGATCTCAGGATGATGAGTCAATTGGCAATGGCTTTGTTGGTTTGCAAAATCTCGCGTTTTCGGGGTTTGCTTCAGGCTGTCAGACCACAGGAGGTCTGACCGGCGTTGTTGGGCGGTCAGACCGCCCGTGGAGAGGTCCGACCGGCCATGGTGGCCGGTCCGACCGATTTGCTGAAAAGTGGCTTTTGGAGCTAAGCCAAAAATAGGTTGTGTAGGCAGGTGAGGGGAGTCTCCTGGATGTGGTCACATCATTTTTGGAGCTCCCAGTCAAAAGTTCTATTGAGTTGAAAATTCCAGAAGGTTTCGGATTTTCACGATGGAATTTTGGCTAAGTCTTTTCGACCGGTCCGACCGCCGTTGTGGGATCGGTCCGACCGGCCTGAAATCGGTCGGACCGACCTTGTGGGGCGGTCAGACCGGCGTTGACTTGGAGGATAGCCAAGTTTGCATTGATGTGTTTTGATTGTGTTTGTTGTATGAACTTCAATGATTTATTGTTGTATATTGCATTGCGGAGCTAACGTGGGTCAAGTTGTGAAGAACTTGTTCCCGAAAACGGTTTGTTTGTCTATTACTGTGCAGATGGCTTGCAGGTCAACGACGTGAACGGTGAGTGGATCGGGACTACGCTTGGAGAGCTGAGGTCCAGAACGATCATGGATGCTGGGTGAGGTCGTGTGACTCAAGCATGGTGCAGGATGAGCAAGATGGATCGAATGGGTAGTTCAGTGCAGCTGGTTGGATCAGACGGTGCGAATATCGGTGCGAGTCTCTGGGAGGTTCCGATGGGATTCGGACAAGAGAGGCTTGGCGACGTGATGAGAACCGCTGATCAACCTACACGTGGTGAAGCAGGCGATTGCTTCAATGGTTATGTTGTGTGTGGGTCCCATGTGTGAGTGGGTCCCAAAAGTGAAACCCTAGGCCTCTCCTATAAATAGAGAAGGGGGAGATGTAAAACCCCTTGAAGCTTTCATTTGGTTTTCCTTAGCCTTTTCTAGGGTTAGGGTTTGGAGAGGAAGAGAGGGAGAGATTGTGGTTGCTCCTTGGTGAGCTCTTGTCCTCCTTGAGGGAGTGGCTTTGTAAGCATCTTGTGAGATCAATCAATCTTGTGATGCTTGCTTGAGAGTTCATTTGTCTCTCTTTTGTGTTCTTCTCTCATTTGGATGAATTTGGTGCTTCCTTGATTCAAGTGGTTACACTTGGTCTATTGACCCACTTTGTCTTGCTTTGATGTGTGGGAGTACTCCTAGAATCATCTAGACCATCAACCCCCACAAGCAAGTCTTGAATCAAAGATTTTTATATTTCTAGGGTTTGTGCACTTCTTTGTTAAATCCTTGAGAGATCGATTCTGCGAAGTGGATCTGAAGGATCGTCGCTAGAAATAGGTCTCTAATATCATTAGGGATGTGTGCTCGAAATTTGGTCAAGTTTCATTGGTTGAATCAAAAGTTGGATCAAATTTCGTTTTGGATTTGGGCTTGATATTTCAAGATCTTTGGGTGAACCGGTCGACCGATTTTATAACGGCGTCCGACCGCGCGTTCAGACCGCTTAGTATCTACGGTCGAACCGATTTCCACCGGTCCGACCGCCGATTAATAGCCGGTCCGATCATTCGTTGGCCGTCGATCGGATCCGCTTGTGGTAGCCGGTCAGACCGCCTGTGCCCAGATCTGCCCTTTGAGATTAAGTCTCCACTTTTGTATCGTGTGGTTGTCGGGGTTATCGAATTCAGCACAAGGCTTCCACTGTGCGCTTACTGATCTTCTTAGCTTTCATAGCTAAAGGAGTAAAGTTCGTGTTGAATTTGATTTAGGCGAGAAAGTTGTGAAAGCGCCTATTCACCCCCCCCCTAGTCGCCTTTCCGGTCCTACAATCACCTATAAATCTTGCTTGGATTGTACTCAATTTGTCAAATGCGTTTTGCAAATTGAAGTGTTGCAAAGTGCAACTTCTCTGTGGTCTGGCGGTCTGACCGCCAGGGTCTACCGGTCTGACCGGTGGTAAATCGGTCGGACCGCCATGTGTTGGGCGGTCGGACCGGTGGCCTTTTGAGCCGATTCACTGTGCGGTTGTACCGCTGTTGAGAAATCGGTACTACCAAAAAATGGAAGTACCATATTTACTCGTGGTATATTTTTTTCAGAGAAGCACCTTTTTGGACACCACTGATTTTCCTTGGGCGGTTTGACCGCCCACCCGTGGTGGTCTGACCGATATTGCAGCGGTCCGACCGGTCAGCAGTTGGCGGTCCGACCGACAGTGAGTCCAACGGCTAGTTTTATAGCCGTTGGCTCTTGGGCGGTCAGACCGGCCCTTCTCTTATTCGAGAGAATCTTTCCTCCAACGGCTTGTTTTTGTGTGTAGGGTATAAATACCCACCTTGACTGATTGGAGGAAGTTGTTGCTGCTATTGCAAAATGTGATGGTGATGTGAGACATTCTTTTGAGCTAAGAGCAAACCCTCTCTTCTCTTTTGTGCATGTGTTGCACTTAGTGAGATTTGAGAGCAAACCCTAAGTGCATGTGTTGCCTTAGGTTGTGGATTGAGTATCCACTGAGTTTATACACTTGATTAGTTCAAGTGAGAGTTGAGTATTGTTACTCTTGGTGTTTGCCGGCACCTAGACGGCGTGGAGGCGTCGTGTCCGGTGATCTTCTTAAGAAGCTTGTGAAAAGGCCCAACGTGTTGTGAGTGGTTTGGTGCTGAAAGATCTAGACCCGCTATTATGAGTTAATGGAGTGTTTTGGTGATTAATGATTAATCTAATTATGAGACTAACATTTCTATTTCTATATCTAGTGTGTAGTCTCATTTGGATATAAAGGTGAAATTCAAACGAGGTATGCATTCAACTTGTACTCTTATATAATGTTGTATTCCTCGGATCTAAAATATAGGTTGAACTCCACCATAAGTATATCTTGAATATGTGCATATGTTTTCTTTACACATATGTGTATGCACACATTTAGGGGGAGCTCATTCTATATTTTGTGGTTTCACTAGTATTGATCCATATTCCGTTTTTCACATATATTTGGGATCTTTACATTGAAACATATCCGTATGAGTATACAAAACTTGTGTAGTTTTTGTATACTTATGTTTTGAGTATATAGACCTTGTGTAGTTCTTGTATACTCATGTTTCGAATATATAAAACCTGTGTAGTTTTGTATATTCATGATTTGAGTATAAAGAACTTATGTAGTTCTCGTATACTCAAGTTTTGAGTATGTAGAACTTGTGTAGTTCTCGTATACTCATGTTGTGAGTATATATATAACTTGTGCAATTTATATATACTCATAACATGTTAATTTTATCTAAATCAATTTATTTGTGTTTGAAATGGTTATCATCAACTACCAAAGAGGGAAAGATTGAGGTATCTTGTCCCACCATTATGAGTTAATGGTATAGTGTGGTAATTAATGATAATCATATTGTGGAACTAACAATTTTCATGAGTTGGATGAATAGGTTATGTTCCAGGGTGATGAAGAATTGGGATGATCATGAGTTGATCATCAAGTCAAGATTCAAATAAAGAATGCATCATGTGTTGATGCATATGAAGACTTGAAATAAAGGTTGCATCATGGGTTGATGCACATCAAATCAAAAGAAGACACATCATGTGTTGATGGAGGTCAAGTGAAAGAATGCATCATGTGTTGATGCATGTCAGTACTCGGGATGAAGAAATCATCATGTGTTGATGATGTTCAAGACAAGATCCCGAAGTGAAGAGATCATCATGTGTTGATGATTGTCAAGTCAAGGACCCGGATTTGAAGTGTTGATGTGCGTCATCAAACTTCAAGAAGATGCAAGGCAAAGGTATGACTAGCTAGGGCTAAGGATGTGTTCCTAGTCTTTTACCAGTCTTGGTGTTTGGTTGGAAAACCGGATTGCTAGTATAAGATTGCCGTACTATTAAGAGGAGTCTTGACTAGTAGCATGAGTTAGTCATGTGTTGATAGCTCATTATGTTTGCTCTAGCTCATCTATGCATGGAGCTATTATTTGCGAATGTGTTTTGTGAATAATTGATGCTCATGCATTTAATCTTTGTAGCATGGGACTATAGTTTGTAAATGTGTTTTGCAAATGGTTGAAGTCCATGTACATTAACCTTGAGGCATGATGCTGTTATTTGCGAATGTGTTTTGCAAATAGTTGAAGCTCATGTTTGATTTCTTGTAGCATGTGACTTAAGTTTGCAAATGTGTTTTACAAACGGTGTAAGTCCATGTACCTTATTCCTTGTGGTATAATTCTAAAAGTTGGCAAATATGTTTTGCAACTTGTTGGGAATCTTGCTTGTGATCCTTGTTGACATGGCTTATCAATTGGCAAATGTGTTTTGCAATTGGAGTTGTTGAAAAAGCCATTTGCTGCTTTGTCAGGATAATCGGAAGTTCCGGAGTTATAACTGCGGAACTACCTCAGGCCGGAAGGTCCGAAATCCGCGGAACATTTTTTCCCAGAGAAGCACCCTTTTCGGGACTTAGTCGATTTTCAAAGCGGAAGTACCACCATGTTGGGAGCGGAACTACCACATAGCTGAAGTTCGATTTGGCGCGGTATATTTTTTCCAGAAGGTGCCATGTGTTGGACCTGAGTGGAAGCGGAAGTACCGCCCATCAGAATCGGAACGTCCGATAATCGGAAGTACCGCGTTTTGAACGGCGGAAGTTCTGGATTTCATTTCCAACGGATAGTTTATCGTCTGATATAGCAGTTAATGTGCTTGTCGCTGAGGTGCGGAAGTTCCGGACTTTGTACGGCGAAAGTTCCGTATTTGCTGATTTTTCAGCAGATTCTCTCCGAACGGCTAGTTTTTGTGTGTGGGCTATATATAGCCACCTTGGCCGGTTGGGAATGGTTGCTGGTGTTCTTGTGAGTGTTATAATCAATCCTTTGAGCCTCTTGAGCTAAAAGCAAGCATCTCCTCTCTTATGTGCATGTGTTGCACTTGGTGAGCTTGGAGAGTAAATCCTAAGTGCATGTGTTGCCTTAGGTAGTGGATTGTGTATCCACTTGAGCGTTGACACTTGATTAGTTCAAGTGAGAGTTGAGATTTATTTCTCTTGGTGTTTGCCGGCACCTAGACGGCGTGGAGGCGTCGTGCGCGGTGATCTTCTCAAGAAGCTTGTGAGAAGATCCGACGTGTTGTGAGTGGTTTAGTGCTCACCATCTCCGGAGTGGAGGAAGAGCAACCCTAGTGGAGCGAGGTGTTGGTTCGTGTTGAAACCGGTCCAAGTGGTTGGACTTACCTCAGAGGTGTTGGCTTAATTAGTGGAGCCAGTCCAATTTGTTTGGGCTTACCTCAACGTGGATTAGGGGAGATCGGCAAGTCTCCGAACACCACGGTAAAACATAATCGTGTCATCTTGTTTTATCTTGTGCTTTACTTTGAGCAATTTACATTACATGCTTTAATTGTTTATATATCTTGTATGATTGCTCTCTTGTATTGTTGGTGCACTTAGGGAAGCCTAGTTGATTTAGGTTTTAATTGTGCAAAACTAATTTGTTATTAGCTTCCGCATTGTCAATTGGTTTTAGCGCGAAAGATTTTTTAAAACCGCCTATTCACCTCCCCTTTAGTCGGCCACCTCGATCTTACAGGTGCTCGCCATCTCCGGAGTGGAGGAAGAGGAACCCTAGTGGAGCGAAGTGTTGGTTCGTGTTGGAATCGGTCCAAGTGGTTGGACTTACCCCGGAGGTGTTGGCTTATTTTGTGGAGCCGGTCCAATTTGTTTGGGCTTACCTCAACGTGGATTAAGGAGACCGGCAAGTCTCCGAACACCACGGTAAACACATCATTGTGTCTATTGTGGTTTGATCTTCTTGTATTTTACTTTGAGTAATTTACATTACTAGCCTTAATTGCTTGTGTATCTTTGTATGATTGCTCTCATTGAATTGTATTCATATTGTTGGTGCACTTAGTCGAGCCTAGTTGATTTAGGTTTTTATTGTGCAAAATCAATTGTTATTAGCTTCCGCATTAGATATTAGTTTGAGCCGAAAGAAGTTTAAAAACCATCTATTCACCCCCCTCTAGTCGACCTCCTCGATCTTATAGAGGGGCAACGCACCGATGACGAGAAATGTGAGCACTTGGTAGATGCAGAACAGTGATCCCGATGATGTGGTCAGTGATGACGAGGACTTACCGGCAGCGTGAAACTCGACAATGAAAAGATGGCGGTGGAAAAGATTGGATCGACTCGATCTCTACACACGACAGATGAAAGATGAAATTGAAAGACGGGATGGATAGATCGAGACGAGGGGCGCAAGATGATGCGAGTGGATTCGCGATTGCATCACCGGTACGACAAGGAACGCGACAAGTTCATTTTGGCATTGCCGGTGTGTGGACGGAGACGAAAAAGGCGACGGCGGTGCGACTTCCTTCGACAGAAACGGCGGCGCGGGTTGCGGAACAAGAGGTGGTGCACACGAAGGGGCTGAGCTTTTATAGGGGGCGGAAGAGGGGAAGCAAGCCAACTGGCTGGGTCGCGGGGACGGGGAGGGAGAGAGGAAGCGGGCTAGCTGGCTGGGCCGTGCGGACGGGGAGGACGGGTCGAAGAGAGAGAGAGAGAGAGGTGAGCTGGTGGAAACGAATCGACCCACTCAGCCTTCCAGAGATTTTAAGTAGTTTTTTATATTTAGAAATTACAGGAAAAAAAAGAAATAGCCACGAAAAAACAATTAAACTCGGAAAATTCCAAAAAAAAACTAGAAAATATTTCCAAAGCAGAGAACCAAAATAAAATAGTTTTAGAATTAATTAATGTTGATATTATTCACAATAAATCATTTTTAATTTCTAAAATTTTCAATTAATCTTAGTTAATTCCAATAAAAGTACTGATATTTTTCAAAAGGCTAAACTACACTAAAGAATTTTAAAAGCTCGAGAATTAAGATGTTACGTCAGTCAAGCCGTCTGTCTCTGGATCTCATCGAGCATCAGCATTCAGCACAGACTGCTTCCTACTCCATTAATGACATGGAAAGTTGGTAACTTGCCGTTTTGATCCAAATTGTGAAGTAAAAGCACAAGTGAAATTGTGACGCAAAATTGCTTGATTATTAACATTAGGAAACGTTCCTGTCCTATTTCAGATCAAAGTAATGCTGAGTACATGGGAAGTTTAGAATGGAATTTGTTTCGAGGGATATAATTTTGGATTGGACCTGGATTTGGATACTGTCATCTGCTTGGCTGTTAGGTCCTGGTCGGTGGGTCCAACCTACCGACCCAGCAAATCTCGTGCTTAATTGGTCTTGGTTAGCACTATAATACGAGCTGAGAGCTACTCAGAGGGACCAGCACTAGAAGAAAACAGACACTAGGGCTATCAGTTGGTCGGCCATCCAGCCAAGATATCCATCTCAAAGGACTACTTCAAAATTGAAAAGCAGTTCAGAAGTACATTTCAAAATGTATGATAGGAGTATGTTTCATTGTACAAATCTCAGGACGATCAGAGGCCGAGATCAGAGGAAACGGTTGCCATCAACCAGTGCTAACCATAACTCACTGGTAGCGGAACTGTTACTGTCAGCCGTTCGTTAATGTCATTACTTCGAGTCGGTGCGTTTCGATTTTCGAATAGATAAAGAAAAACACACCCGCACCCGACATGTCTGCGCGCACACGCACACGCACACGCACTCGCACCGCACGGCTCGGCTCGGCGAGCGAGCGAGCAAGCGCGCGCGTGTGTTGGCTTTCTCCAATTCCACAAGGGGGGCTACAACGTTCCACCTTATAAAGTGATGTAACTCTCATTCAACTCCCATGTGGGACTAATCAATTTTAGCACGTGCACATGGGCCTTTGAGATTCTCCAGAATTAATTAGAATTAAAAACTGGACCCAGCCCGTATTAATTCCTACAATCCCCCACCAGATCTCAAAGACACATGTCAAATGCCTTAATCCACAGTATTGTTTTAATATACCAATGTTTCGATGGAGACCGAATAAGGTTGAACATCCATCTAGAACAGAACTTATCCACAACTGCACAATGGACTAAACCTTGAATTGGCAGTTTTGTGTGAATAAATTTCACTTAAGTCCTTAACTGATACTAGGTTGTCAGGCATCCCCGCGGGTTGGAGCATATAAGTCATACTCCTGGCCTATTCATGAGCTTCCTAGAGATTATCCTATCTCATAGACTGTGACTAGCAGTCGGGCTCATATAGGTGTGTTCTTTCAAGACTGCTCTGTAGGACAGCATCTTTGCTTAAACAAGCCAAAGAACATATTAAGATAAAAATCAACCTGACATACAGATTTAGGATAGAATTGCATCTCCAATGGAGTGGGTCTGTAAAAGTACTCTCCTCCTAGTTACCCAATAGTTTGTTTCGCCAATCCTACTTCATGGGATCTCCGATCACATAGGATGGGTTGCCACTATGGTATAACTCATGTGGGTCTCAAACACATCTCCCTCGATGCATTGTCTATCACATTCCGTGATAAACCCTTTGTGAAGGGATCTGCTAGATTCTTAGTTGTTTGGATATAATCCAAAACTATTACTCCGGAGTTTCTCATTTTTCTGATAGACTTCAGTCTCATCTTCACATGTCTTGATGCTTTCATATTATCCTTAGAACTGTTCACCTTGACAATCACAGTTTGATTGTCACAGTTCATCAGAATAGCCGGTACCGGTTTTTCAACCACCGGCAAATCCATCAAGAGCTCACGAAGCCATTCAGCTTCAAAGTGGCAGTATCTAATGCTGTGAGTTCTGCTTCCATTGTTGACCTCGTTAAGATGGTCTGCTTGCAAGACTTCCATGAAATAGCGCCACCTCCAAGTGTAAAGACATATCCACTTGTGGCCTTAATCTCATCAGCATCAGATATCCAGTTTGAATCGCTATAACCCTCGAGTACCCTGGGATACCCGGTATAGTGAATGCCATAGCTCATAGTACCCTTTAGATGGTGCATTACCCTCTCAAGAGCATGCCAATGATCATCTCCCGGATTGGAAACAAAACGACTTAGTTTGCTCACAGCAAACGAGATGTCAGTCCTGGTACCGCTAGCTAAATACATGAGTGAACCAATTATCTGAGAATATCTCAATTGGTCTCTGGCTATTCTCCGATTCTTCCTAAGTAATACGCTAGGATCATAAGGCGTTGGAGAGGATTTACAGTAGTTATAACTAAAACGACTCAGAACCTTCTCCACATAATGGGTTTGCAACAATGTAATCCCACCATCATCACCTCTCAACAGCTTGATGTTCAAAATAACATTAGCTACTCCCAGATCTTTCATCTCAAAATTCTGAGACAAGAAATCCTTGACCTCCCTAATCACATTAAGGCTGGTCCCAAAGATCAGTATGTCATCAACATACAGACATAGAATGACTCCCTCGCCCCCACCATGACGATAATACACACATCTGTCAGCTTCATTCACAATAAAGCCTGCAAATGTTAAAATTCTGTCGAACTTTTCATGCCATTGCTTAGGTGCTTGTTTAAAACCATACAAAGATTTTAACAACTTACACACATTTCCTTCTTGGCCATTTACTACAAATCCATCTGGTTGTTCCATGTAAATTTCCTCGTCCAACTTTCCATTTAGGAAAGCCGTCTTAACGTCCATTTGATGAACGAGAAGACCGTGTGAGACAGCCAAAGATAGTAGTACTCGAATAGTGGACAATCTAGCCACATGTGAATAAGTATCAAAGAAATCTTCGCCTTCCTTTTGGGTATAACCCTTGGCCACAAGTCGTGCCTTGTACTTCTCGATAGTACCATCAGGCCTAAGCTTATTTTTGAACACCCACTTACATCCTACAGGTTTACAACCATAAGGACTCTCAGTGATCTCCCAATTCCATTAGAGATAATGGAATCCATTTCACTATGTACTGCTTCCTTCCAGTATTCCGCATCTAGAGAAGCATATGCTTCAGAAATGGTACTTGGAGTATCATCCACAAGGTACACAATAAAATCAGGACCAAAAGACTTTGCAGCCCTTTGTTTTTTACTCTTCCTCAGAGTTTCATTGTCTTCCTCCTCATGAATTTGCTCAGGATTTGCTCAAAATATTCTATTGGAATAACAGGTTCAGGAGTTTGTATCAGGCTCCTGCCATCAACCAGTGCTAACCACAGCCATAACTCACTGGTAGCAGAACCGTTACTGTCAGTCGTTCGTTAATGTTATTACTTCGAGTCGGTGCCTGCGCGCACACGCACTCGCACCGCACCGCACGGCTCGGCAAGACGAGTGAGCGAGCGCGTGCGTGTGTTGACTTTCTCTAATTCCACAAGAAGGCTACCACGTTCCACCTTATAAAGTAGTGTAACTCCCCCTTCAACTCTCCATGTAGGGCTAATCAATTTAGCACGTGTACATGTGCCTTTGAGATTCTTCAGGAATTAATTAGAATTAAAAATTAGATTCAGCCCGTATTAATTTCTACACAAGATGTATCCATAGCCGATTAATTTTTTAAAAAAATGTTACAAAAAATTGATGGAAAAATAGCAAATGACAGGGAAGATGCTCTTCTCGCTGTCCAAAGGAATCAGTCAAGATGCAGAGGAATGGCAGGAATAAACAAGGGCAGGCGAAGTACTCCATGGAAAACAACGGCAGAGCTCACTGAATCCAGTGAGCCTTTGGATTCATCGTTGAGTGATCCCCACTGCTGCCCCTGTCGTCACCTAGCCTTATGCACAGACATATTCCCGTGAATCCAATATCTGAATCTTCAGTAAAATAGCACAGTACAGAACCTCTGACAAAAAGTGTTGGACCGGAATAGATCGGAAATTTGCAGCACCAGTTCACGTGAAATACTTACTGTTTTGGGCTGTTCCAACGTTCATTTGATGCCGTGGGATTCATAGTATTTGTACATGAGGGTCTATTTAAAATTGGCAACAAAAAAAAAATCACGAATTCACTACTGTTACACCATCTAAAGTAGCACACATGCGAGTGGGCCTCACTAGTAACTTTGAGAGTCGGGATTTACCCCGGTCTCCGTATCTCTAGACGTGTGGCGTATACATGTGCGTCTATCTTTAATTGTTAAAAATATATATCAACATTGGAAGGAAAAATAGCCAAAGTTCTATGCGTTTGACAACAATATTGGCGCCAGCATTATGTTTGGAACAAAGAAAAATTTGACAATAACTTCATAATGAAATTACAAAAATCAATTCTCGTTGCATGCTTGATTTACCTAAAAAATTCGTAGCATCCACCGGAAATGTTTTTTAAAAGAAAAGGAGTGATACTAAAAGCACTAAAAATATTTTAGGAAAATAGAGACCGGTAGAAAGAGAAGGTTCCAACCACGTATACTATCACCGTTTTTTTAATAATATATTTTTAAAAAAGAATTACATAAATAAAAAATAAAAATTACAAAATTAGACCTCTCTCGCCAATTGAAATAGCGACAGTCTCCTATCACGATATGGACTTCTCTGATAGCATATGCCCTTAGCAATTCAGGCATTCAGATCCATATCGCTAATTCAACTGGCGACAAAGCTCTATTTCATGGGCGACAAGGTCTGTCGTTAATTGAAATGGCGATAACTCCGTGGTGACAAGTCTCTGTCGTCAATTGAATTAGCGACATAACCATATTCTATAGGCAACAGAGTCTTTGTTACCAATTAAAATGACGGCAGACTAAAAATATCTAGTTTTTTTAAAAAAAAAACTATTTATTTTTATAACTCTTTTTTCAAAATATATTATTTTACTCATTCCTAAATAATTTTTTTTCAAAATGTATTATTTTACTCCTTCCTTCCTTCCTTCCTTCCTTCCTCCCTTCCTCCCTCCCTCCTTGTCACCAATGGAGAAAGCCTTAGATACGACCTGACCGAACAATCCCGGCACTCTCCTTCCCCCAATCTTCCCCTTCACCGAACCAACCTCCCCTTTTACCATTTCCACCCCCAAAAATCAAAGAAAAAAGTAGAAAATTTCCAGTCTTATCGTCGTCGTCGTTGTCATCGCATCCCATTGGAAGCCCCCGAAAAAATCCTATAAAAATGGATGGAGCCATCACCAACACCACCAAGATCCTGTCCTTTTGTGCGACCCCCTCATCATCCAACTTGTAGCTCCACGCAAGATAAAGAGGCCAGTTTTTTTTCTTTCTGCTCTTTCTTGGCAAGATTGCATCTTCCCCATGTGACACTGAAAAAGTGAGCAAAATTTCTCCTCTTTATTGCTTGTTTTTTCTTCGGGCTTGATCATAAACCTCCCATAAAGCTCCGTTTCTTGGCTCTTAATCTCATCGGCATGGTTCGTTTCCCAAGTATCTCCAGAGCCCCACTCTAAGATCCCAAACATCGTGTGTTCTTCCGTCGCAATCCGCAAAAATCCGGGGAGACAGCGAAGAAATCTCTATCAGAGGTGAATAAGCTTCCGTTTTGACCGGTTCTTGATCGCATCCTACCGCCGTGTCCCCAGATTTCTTACCTTTCTTTGTTTCTACAGTTCTTGATTCAGGGTGCACGCCGGGGACTCGCCAATGCAGCCGGACCCGAGCGGCAACACCAACGCCAATGCGAAGGCGAAGCTGCCGCCGCCGGTGACGGCGCCGGCGGCTGGGCGGCCGGCGTCGGTGCTGCCGCACAAGACGGCGAACGTGCGCGACCACTACCGCATCGGGCAGAAGCTGGGGCAGGGGCAGTTCGGCACGACGTACCAATGCGTGGCCAAGGCGAACGGCGGCGAGTACGCCTGCAAATCCATCCCCAAGCGCAAGCTGCTGTGCCGCGAGGACTACGAGGACGTCTGGCGCGAGATCCAGATCATGCACCACCTCTCCGAGCACCCCAACGTCGTCCGCATCCGCGGCGCCTACGAGGACGCGCTCTTCGTGCACATTGTCATGGAGCTCTGCGCCGGTGGCGAGCTCTTCGACCGCATCGTGGCCAAGGGGCACTACAGCGAGCGTGCGGCCGCGCAGCTCATCAGGACGATCGTTGGGGTCGTGGAGGGCTGCCACTCGCTCGGCGTCATGCACCGGGACCTCAAGCCGGAGAACTTCCTATTCTTGAGCACTACCGAGGACGCTCCACTCAAGGCTACCGACTTTGGGCTCTCCATGTTCTACAAGCCTGGTATGTGTGTTTCTTGGCTTTACATTGCTCAAATTTGGCAGGCAATTCGGTGTTGCTTATTGTTCATATAGGCAGATATTGATTTAAGATGGCCTCTCATGTGTAATACTTTGTGTTTGTATTGGAATTACCTGCTAATGTTGCATTAGAATGACCACTTAGAATGATCACTTGGAGTTTTGTTGATAGCATTTTATGATCAAGTCCATTGAAACTTGGCAATAGTTCTTCGCATATGTTGTTCATTTTGCTAGAGTAAGAATGATTGTCTTGTCGCAATGCTCATGACGTGGCCTTGCTATGGTAGTGGGAGGGGTACTGAAACCATGTTGTAGGTCCAGTTGGAAATGAGAATCAGTGCGATTAAGGACTGCCAGAAACAGCTCCTAGTAATGTTAATGTGAATGGTAAGTGATGATTGCAGGTTAGTAATTTTGGGAACGAACCACATACTTTTGTAATATTTGTAAGATTACTATTAGTCATCTTGGCATGGGTGGGTAAAGAATTGTGTTTCTGTAGCCAGCCATGTCTAGGTCAAAGGCAAATTTAGATACTGTTGGATATGAGATTGTTGCAAGTTATCAAATTAGGTAGGAAGAGATTGTAAAATGCATGGCAGTATCCATTACTATCACTATCATCAATCTAGTTGTTATTCTTCTAGTCCACAGTTTTGATTTGATTTGATTTTTTTTTTTTGTCTGGCACTTGCATGCTACTTTGTAAATTTTGACTTAGACCTTGCTAGAAACTTCTCTTTGAGTCACACTAAGTTTATTGAAATGTTCATTTACATTTTCTCAGGTGATAAATTCTCTGATGTTGTTGGGAGCCCTTACTATGTTGCACCTGAGGTGCTTCAGAAATGCTATGGCCCAGAAGCTGATGTCTGGAGCGCTGGGGTAATTCTGTACATTTTGCTATGCGGTGTTCCCCCATTTTGGGCAGGTAAACTATTTGTCTTTAAACCATCAAATTAGTAGGCCTATCCAAATTCTCATGTTTTCCATTGTCATGTCTGCATTTTTTCTCTCAGAAACTGAAGCAGGAATCTTCAGGCAGATCCTTCGAGGCAAACTTGATTTTGAATCTGAACCCTGGCCTAGTATCTCCGACAGCGCTAAAGATCTGGTCCGTAATATGCTTAATCGGGATCCTAAAACGCGACTCACTGCTCATGAGGTTCTCTGTAAGTCCACCCCCTCCCTCTCACTCAAGTGGCTGCCTGGCTGGGTATAGGTGTGTGTGTTTGCATGCCAGTATGCCACATAGGATATTTTTTTCTCTCATAATGGTATTGCCTATATCAGGTCACCCGTGGATTGTTGATGATGCTGTGGCACCTGATAAGCCTATTGATTCTGCTGTTTTGTCAAGGCTGAAGCATTTTTCGGCAATGAACAAGCTCAAGAAGATGGCATTGCGGGTATGGATATTTACTTATCCCTTTGTAAATGCAGTACCTGATTCTGCACTTTCAGGTTTTATGCATAGTTCATTGCTAAGTTAATACCTCAATATGTAATGCTTCATTTCAATTACTGTTAGCATTACCTTAATTGTTAAATATACCAAAGCCAACTATGCATGTCTCTTTTTTTCCCATTGTCTACAGGAATCCACCTTTTAACTCCAGTAGTTACTGAGATCAAGAATCTTTGGAGTGCAAAGGATACCACTCAGTGTTGCTTTCATTCTGTAACCACATGCATTTAGTAAAGGGAATGATCGGACCTCTTGATGTGTCTGCTTTCCCCCCTCTATTTTGCTACAATGTTCACCGACTTTGTTTGACCCAGATGTTTTTCTGATATCTAGAATGATTTTGTCCAGATCCATGTAAGGATAACATTAGATATTAGATATGATCATATGAGTTAGTGGATTGATCATGTTCTTAGGTCCCCCACCTTTTTGTCATTTGTTTGGGAATTAACTACACAAAACTTGTTCATTTGGAGCCTTGGACTCTTGATGAATTAAAGAGATTGCAGAGTTTCTCAAATGCTAGATACAGAATGTGCAACTTGCAGTGATCGTCTTGAGCTTTTGATATACTATAAGCATCTTTTCATTTTTCCAGGTTATTGCTGAAAGCCTGTCTGAGGAAGAGATTGGAGGCCTAAAGGAGCTGTTCAAAATGATTGATACTGACAGTAGTGGAACTATAACATTTGATGAGCTGAAAGATGGCTTGAAAAGGGTGGGCTCAGAATTAACAGAACATGAAATCCAGGCTTTAATGGAAGCAGTAAGTGCTTCTTTACGAGTTGATCCTTCACTCAGAAAATAAGTATATTATATTCAGGTGGATAGTATGTACTATGGCGATTGTAATGTTTGCTGTCAATTTGTTTCAGGCTGATATCGACAACAGCGGAACCATCGACTATGGTGAATTCATTGCAGCTACACTGCACATGAATAAACTGGAGAGGGAGGAGAACTTGGTGTCAGCGTTCTCATTTTTTGACAAAGATGGAAGTGGCTTTATAACCATTGATGAGCTGTCACAAGCGTGCTGTGAATTTGGCCTTGATGATGTTCACCTTGAGGATATGATCAGAGATGTCGATCAGAACAATGTGAGTCTTCTCTATACTTAATCTACTCCCTCCATCTCCATATTCTGTTCCGTTATTGACTTGGTTGTTCACCAACTAATTTCTGTATCTTTTTCAGGATGGGCAGATTGATTACAGCGAGTTTGCGGCGATGATGAGGAAGGGCAATGCTGGTGCAGCAGGGAGGAGAACCATGAGGAACAGTTTGCATGTGAATCTTGGTGACATCTTGAATCCCAGCAATAGCTAAGCCGTACGGGAAGGCCATGCCTGGTGGATGTCATTGCCTGAAGTTTTTGCATCCCTCATCAGCTGGACTAACTTAAGATTGTTGAGTTATTGCCCCGTGGTGTTACTGAGACGCTGAAGAATTTTCGTAGTAATAGCTAGAGAGAGATTGGCATACTGTGGTATCCTTGTAAAACCAGATCTTAGATGTGGAGATGATAATACGATGAACTGCTTATATGTATTCCTGTCGTTGTAGGTTGAAACATTGTTGATAGTTGGGATTATGTTCGTAGCACTACTTCTGTTTCTTGTCAATTGTTAGGGTAGGTTGATGCTAAATGTCACTAGTTCTAAATTTTTCAGGTCCTGCTTTTATGTAGTGACAGCTTATTATAAAATTGATAGACAAATTATTTTTCAAATCAAATTTAAATATGAATGAATACATTATTATAAACACGAAATTACCCGTAAACTTAATTAGCCGTATAAGATGTGTGTGGGCCGTCCTGGTCCGGGAGCCCGCTCAGAAATAGGGAAATTTGTGATTTTGCCACATCTTATATATGGTTTCTATTATTTGTAATAGATATTTTACCCCATCTTTTATACACCCCTTGTTTTTTTCTTGTCATTTTGGACGATTTTACTCTTGTTTTCTCCATCACCTTTTTCCTTCCTTCTGGCCCCACATCCCTTCTTCCTCCACTAGATCTCTTCTCGACTCCCCCTCTTCCCTTTCGGTCGAGACGAATCCGATCGGCCCCCACCGAGCCGTCACCCCCTCAGCCCAACGTATACCGCGCGAAGAGGCACGAGGTTGGGTGGCTTACCGCGCTGATCCGTCGTGCGGCATCGGACACCTCGAACCCCACGGTGCACGCGGGTCGCACAAACCAGAGCAGCATCACTAGCTCATCGCGGCGCGATACAGCATGTGGTAGTCCCCACCGAGCTGCAGCCACCCCCTCGGCCCAACGATACACCGCGCGAAGAGGCACGAGGTTGGGTGGCTTACCGCGCTCCGTCGTGTGGCATCGGACACCTCCTCGGACCCCACAGCGCACGTGGGTCGCACAAATCAGAGCAGCATCGCTAGCTCCTCGGAGTTCATCGCAGCGCGATACAGCGTGTTGTGCGACGACTTGGCCACCTCCTCCTCTGGGGCCTCGAGGATGGTGGCCACCGATAGCACCTCGCCGCAAGGAACTTCATGAGTGCATCCACCCCCGCTGTACCCACTAACGCCGCCTTGTGCGCCTTCCAACCCGAGCCGCTTGGTGATTGGCGCGAAGTACGACAGCACGGTGTTGGCCGTGCTGCGGTGGAGGCAGGTCGGGAGGCGGACGGGGAGGCAGTGCAGGTGGAGCCTGCTTAGGCGCGGGCAGAGGTAGCAGTAGAGCAGGTAGGCGAGGAGGATGTTAAGAATGGCTAAGCTCAGTGTGAGCAGAGGCTCCGGCTATAGTCACTGGGGACGTGAGGGATAGAGGAAGGAAGAAGAAGATAGAGATAAACTGATATTTTTGTTAGAACAAAACTTTACAGAAGCAGAGAAATCAAGTAAAACACAATCTGAGAAATCAAGCAAAAACGCTTGTCGGCTTTACTTTTCTTGAGTTTACCGACTTCTGGGTACAAAACCGAACAACCAAAACAGAGAACAAGCTCAGACTTTGGTTCTACAATCCTGTAGTTCTACCTCTCAAGAATTCTCTCCTATTCTCTTATATAGACGCTAAAACATGCTTACAAAATAGAAACCGATTCGGTTTCCTGAGTCCTATCTGACAAAGACTCCAAACAGACTCAAAAACGAAATAAAACTATCTGCAGTCCAAACCGACAACAGCCAAAACAACCGGTCTTCGACAGAGAAACAGAAACCAAACTGAAACCAAACCTTTAACTTTTTTCCATCAAGATTATATCTAACAAACTCCTCCTAATCTTGATTATCAGATCCTATTTCTCTGATTCCCAATCTTCCTCTCATCTCCATGAATTTCTCACGTCCTAATGCTTTTGTAAGTATATCTGCCTTTTGATCATTAGTACCAATATATTCTACTTCAATTGTCCCATTCTCAACACAATCGCGAAGAAAATGATATCTTGTGTCTATATGCTTGCTCCGATTGTGATACACTGGATTTTTGCAAAGTGCGATTGCAGATTTATTGTCAATCATCAATTTTACCTTACCCGGTGTTTGTTTACTTAAATCTCCGATGAGACGACTCGGCCAAATTCCCTGACAAGCTGTTGTTGCTGCTGCAATATATTCTGCTTCGCAGGAAGATAAGGCTACTATTTTTTGTTTCTGAGATCCCCAAGTGATCAGACTTTTCCCAAAATAAAATCCCATTCCTGTGGTACTTTTTCGATCATTGATATCCCCTCCCATATCACTATCAGAATAACCAACTATTCTTGGTTCTGGATCATCACTCCTTTCATACCTGCACCCAAAATTCTTTGTTCCACTTACATATCTCAAAATACGTTTTACAGCTGCTAAATGTTCTGTAGTTGGTTCTTCCATGAATCTGCTTACCATGCCAACTGAAAATGCTATATCTGGTCTGGTGTTTACTAAGTACCGAAGACTTCCAACTAAACTCCGATACTCGGTTTGATTCACTGCAATACCTCTTCCCTTCTTACTCAATTTTAAACGATTCTCCATTGGTGTTATGCAGCTATTGCAATCTGTTAATCCTGTCAACGCTAATAATTTTTCGGCATATCCTCTTTGGCACATAGTGATGATCCCAATTTCTTGTTTCACTTCAATACCCAGATAATAGCTTAGTAAGCCAAGATCACTCATATTAAAAGACATCTTCATCTGATTTTTGAATTCAGAAATATCATTGACATTCGACCCTGTTATGATTAGGTCATCGACATAGACTCCAACTATTATGAACGAGTTACCCTTTTCTTTTCTGTAAACAGCATGCTCAACGTCACTTCTTTCAAATCCTAAAGACACCAATGTTTGATCCAGCTTATAATTCCAGGCCCGGGGTGCTTGTTTAAGTCCATATAGAGCTTTCTTAAGACGTAGAGCCATATTCTCTTTACCTTTTTCGATATATCCTAGAGGTTGAAGTACATACACTTCTTCGGCTAGCTCCCCATTGAGAAAAGCTGATTTAACATCCATATGGTGAATCTCCCACCCACCATGTGCTGCCATTGCAATTATCATCCTGACAGTCTCTAATCTTGCAACTGGTGCAAATATTTCGTCGAAGTCTACCCCTTGCCTTTGAGAATATCCTTTGGCAACCAATCTTGCTTTGTATTTCACAATATTACCTTTGCTGTCTTTCTTAACTTTGTATACCCACTTTAGTCCAATTGGTTTTCTATTAGCAGGTAAGGTCACAAGTTTCCATGTTTCATTTTCTTGAATAGAGTTCATCTCTTCTTGCATTGCTTTTCTCCAACATTCCTCTTTTGCTGCCTCATCATAGCTGGTTGGTTCTTCCAGAGCAAGTAGGCATATTCCTGCATACTGTGTGTCAATTGGCTCTGTGGCTTCATAAATGTCCCTTAGTGTTCTATACCGTAATGTTCCTTCTGATGAGGAATCCGAGCCTTGTATTTCATCTGGCCCCTCTCCTGTGAGTTCTGCTGATGCTCCAATTTTAGATTCCAAGGTAGGATAAATATTTTCAGGATTGTGTGCTTCTGAAGTTTCTTCTTTGGGTGAATCATTTTCTGACTCCGCACCTTGATCGATCTCAGGTTCATAATGTACTTCAAAAATATCACTTTGATCATAGTCAGAAGACCAATTCCAGCATTTTTCTTCTTCAAAAACTACATCTTGGCTAATATATAATTTGTCATTTTTTGGGTCATAACACCGATATGCTTTTGTCCCAGACTCATATCCGATAAAAACGGTGGGAGTGCTTCGATCATCCAGTTTCTTAGCGCCGGGGAACACATTCTTCACGTGAGCAATGCAACCGAAAGTTCTAAAATGATGTACCTTTGGTTTCTTTTGGTGCCATACCTCATAAGGAGTTTTGTCATCAAGGGCTTTAGTGGGTGATCGATTCAATATATATACAGCTGTCATTACTGCTTCTCCCCAGAATTTTGCTGGCATGTTCATACTTTTGAGCAGACTGCGTGCCATCTCAACCACTGTTTGATTTCTTCTCTCAACAATACCGTTTTGTTGAGGTGAGTAAGGTGCTGTGAGAAGTCTCTTCACACCTTGTTCTTCACAGAAGTCAACAAACGCACTAGATCTGAACTCTCCACCCCGGTCAGTTTTGAAACCTTTCATGACATGTTGGCTTTCGACTTCAGCACTTGTTTTTAGTGATTTGAAAGCACTAAAAGCATGATCCTTTGTTTTGATGAGCCGTAACCATATATATCTCGAGCAATCATCGACGATCAACAAGAAATAGATGTTTCCTGCTGGTGTTCTTGGAGAGATTGGTCCACATAGGTCGCCATGAGTGAGCTCAAGCAATTTTTGTGCTCGATATGCGGAGGTTGTCGGAAATGGTCTCCTATGTTGTTTTCCGACAAGACACCCTTGACAGATCTGCTCAACTTGATTGATTTCCGGTAGGCCTTCTACCATATTTAGACGAGATAAGTTCCGTAATGAGCGAAAATTTAAGTGTCCATACCTTGCATGCCATCGCCAAGCTTCATCAGATTTCCTTGTCATTAGACACACTGGTTCTGTCAGCTGAAGACTCAGAATATACAGTCTATCTCTAGTTCGATGAACTTTTGCTAGTAGGGCTCGATCACGGTCGAAGACTGACATCTTTCCATCTTCTATTATGATTTTGCAACCGACTTCATCAAGTTGCCCAAGGCTCACTATATTGCTTTTGAGTTTTGGGATGTAATACACATTAGTGAGTAGCTTATGTTCCTGAGTCTTGCATTTTAACAGAACAGTCCCTCTCCCGCAGATTTCGACTACTGAATCGTCTCCGAATTTTACCGTCCCAGAGATTGATTCATCCAGTTCGGCAAACATCTTCTTTACCCCTATCATGTGATTACTGGCTCTGGTATCTAAATACCAACTTTCATTGATTTCACCAAGATCTGGAATTTGGGTAGGCCAGACTTCTTTTTCAGACAACATCACTCTCTCTGTTGTCATTTTCGTTATCAGTTTTTCTTTGCATCTTTTGATCATAAGCAGCGTTGGCTCTTCATCATCTTGTATGCGGGCAAAGTTTGTTCTCTCCCTTTTGGGTTTCCGACACTCTGAAGCAAAATGACCAAAGATGTCACAGTTGAAGCACTTAATCTTGGATTTGTCAAACTTTCTATATGGCCTTTTGTCGGTACTTTCGCTTCGGCTCCCTTGGTCTCTCCAGCCACCTCTATTCTTGCTTCTGTCAGGACCTTCGAAGTTTTGTTTTCACTTCCCGCCAACGATTCCCATTGACTTCGCGTCATCATTAGTTGCTCTTTGCTGCCTTCACTTCTTTCTATATGTCTCCCTTTCAAGTTTTCTTCAAAAGCTGCAAGTCTTCCAATTGCTTCAGATAACGTCATGATTGATATGTCTCCCCATTGCTCAATCAGACCGACTACTGGAAGGAACTTGTCCGGAACTGCACTAAAAAATCTTTCAACTACACTGCTTTCCTTTAGCTCAACTCCTAGTGATCGGATTTCACTAGCTATGCTGGTCAGCCGTTGTGAAAACTGACTGATGCTTTCAGTGTCAGTCATGATTAAGCGATCAAAGTTCCGCTTCATCATTTGAGCTCTTGCCTTTCTTACTCTATCTTCACCCACACGCATTTCTCGGATTGCTTCCCATGCTGCTTTAGCCGTTTGCTTATCGGCAATAGCTAACATCATTGAATCCGGTATTGCTTGGGAGATAGCAGCCAGAGCGCCCTGGTCCTTTTCTTCGTCGACCAATGTTTCGCCTCAATTCTTTGTCCACACTCCGAGAGATCGTAGTATGATTCTCATCTTTACAGCCCAAAGTCCATAGTTGATGTCATTGAGCATCGGGTACTGGATCGGAACTCCAGTTCCTCTCGCCACTGGCTTTCGCGATACAGACGCCGATAGTTCGTCATCAATCTTCAGAGTTTGCAATCCCTTTTCTAGTAATTGATCCCCTGCCATTAATAATGATGCCTTGGCTCTGATACCAAATGTTAGAACAAAACTTTACAGAAGCAGAGAAATCAAGTAAAACACAATCTGAGAAATCAAGCAAAAACGCTTGTCGGCTTTACTTTTCTTGAGTTTACAGACTTCTGGGTACAAAACCGAACAACCAAAACAGAGAACAAGCTCAGACTTTGATTCTACAATCCTGTAGTTCTACCTCTCAAGAATTCTCTCCTATTCTCTTATATAGACGCTAAAACATGCTTACAAAATAGAAACCGATTCGGTTTCCTGAGTCCTTATCGGACAGCACTCCAGCAGACTCAAAAAACGAAATAAAACTATCTGCAGTCCAAACCGACAACAGCCAAAACGACCGGTCTTCGACAGAGAAATAGAAACCAAACTGAAACCAAACCTTTAACTTTTTTCCATCAAGATTATATCTAACAATTTTCATATATTAGCGAGAACTTCATGAAAAATGATAGAAACCATGTATGAAGCGTGACAAAACTAGAAAATTTGGGTCCGTTCATATTCAAGGACCCATCCAAAACCACCCGCAAACCTTCTCCCTCCCCGCAATGCCGCCGCCGCCGCGGCTACTCGCTGGCGGCGATCACCACCCGCCCCCTACCTCTCCCTCGTCCCCGGAGCACCCCCTCCTCTCCGCGCACCTCCTTCTCCCCTCCCCGTCCCTGTCGCCCTCCGACCTCTCCTCCCCACACCTCCCCCTCGCCCTCGCCTTCTCCTTCCTCACCCACCCTTCCCCCCTCCCGCGCCGCCTCCTCGTCGTCCTCCACGCCGCCGGCGCCAGCTTCCCCGCATTCTACCCGGCCTTCACCTCCGCCCTCCTCTCCCTCCCCTTCCCCCTCCTCCTCCCCCACCCCCGCAATCGCCTCCTCCACGCCGCAGCTGAGCTCGCCCGCGCGGCGGCGCCGGGGTTCGCGCCCCTCCTCGTCTCCCTCCTCCGCCGCGTGCCCTTCCCCGGCGACGCCCGCCTCCTCGAGCTCCTTCAAGAGCACTCCGGCTTCCTTGCCGCCGAGGAGCCCCAGCTCGTCGCCTCCGCCGTCTTCGCCTTCCTCCACCTCCTCGCCAAGAACCGCCTCACTCCGGTCCCGACGAGTCTCGAGTGCAGGAATTGCGAAGAGTGCAAAGACGCAAAGAATCTTGAAGAGTGCAGGGAAAAGCTGGTGCCTTTCTGTGTCTCGGTTTTGCGGGATCACTTCCAAGCTTGTACGCTGATCGGGAGGGACCTTGTGAGGTCGCTCCATGAACTGATGCTCGTGCCGGAGTTCCAGGTAATGTGGAAAGACTTGATGTTGGGCCGTGCCGTGGACATCTGCCGCATTGGCACGCCGGGCTGGTGCACCTCTGTGACCATCTCACCGGAGATGGAGACGCAGCTGCTGTTCATGATGAACAATGTGAAGTGGGGGGATCAGAAGAGGTACCAACTTTGGTTTGCAAGGAAGCATTTGATGGTGCCTGGTGGGGAGGAGAGGATACCAGACATTGTTCGGTTCATATGCTGCGGGTACCACCCGACCAATGAGATTATACAGTCTGGTGTCATTGCCCGTTGGGCAGTCATCGGTTGGTTGCTGACGAGTTGCAGCAAAAGCTACGTCCAGGCAAATGCGAAGCTGGCACTGTTCTATGACTGGCTGTTTTTCGATGAGAGTAAGGGCAATGTCATGAATATAGAGCCCGCAATGCTCCTGATGGTGAACTCAATATCTCAGTATACAGATATTACAAACATGCTACTTGAGTTCTTATTTCTTCTGATTGAGAACTATGAGGTGCAGAGGAAGGAGGCAATTGCTCAGTGTGTGAGGAGTGCGTTTGCGGTACTGGTGAAGAAAGGAGTGATCGTGTCATTGGAGCTGTTGACATGCTGCGAGAAGTTATCACCATTGCTGACGCAGAAGCTTGTGGCATTTTTATCTAGTACTAGTCCTGGAGCAACTGACGAAACTTGCGGGGTACCAATTGATGAGGTTTCTAAAGCAACTGAATTGAATAACAGTGTTTTCTCAAACTAGAGCAATTTATGGTTGTGCCACAACCCTCTGTGTCAGGAATGAACTCAGCACCGATTTACCAGCAATTCCTCCTTCGGAAGCTTCTAGAAGACCTAGAAAGAGGAATTGCAAGGCTTTATGGGTATCACAAGGAGTGGAGAGGTGAAGACATCCTTTGAAGGAGAAAGAAAAAGGAATATGGAGCATGGGTTCATCACTAGCTTGCCCTTGGATCCACATGCCAAGTCTTCACTGACATGTACAAAAACACATCCAATCACAGGCTGACCCTACCAGTCAAACTAAATCACAAGTCAACCTCGATCGCCTTCAACTAATACTGATATGTCATAGTATATGGAGATCATGAACATGCTGCTTAACTTTTAGTTTCTGCTGTCTGACAAGTTAGAGTTTGCTCAACCTACGGTATCTTTAGTTGATATGCAGCCAAACACATATATATTGGGTGCAGCACCGAGGGATTATTTCACTGGTTGTATGTTCATCTGAAGGATAGAATATATTTAACTGGAGGATAGACTGTGCTTCTTGTGACTCATTTCACATTAGTTTCAATGTGATGAAATGAAGTGCTGGCAGGCAGAGGAATAGCTCTTCGTGCATACTTATAATCTGCCCGAACTAATTAAAGAAGCCTCAATGAGCTTTTGGATGCTACAGGTCTGAGACAGAAATATAATAGATGCTTTAAATGATGTGTTCAGATCATGGACAGCATCCTTGTGATAGTGGACATTTTTGTGCAGGCATGCTATTTTTCTATACAAAAGAAGTCAGATACACCGCAGGCATCTGTATGGATGTATTTATCCCGAGTTATAGGAGTTCATCTGATTTAAATAGGCCAAACTTATGTACTTGTGAACATTTTGTAACTATCAGCTTTTGTTATTCAATAGTAAAATCCCTTTCATGGTACTTTATTTCTTTCCTTTTCATTGAGAACAGTAGGTGCCATATACCAACTCGCTCTCTGATGTCAATGTTTTTGGTGAGTAGTAGAACAAGATGGCCAATTTCTATTTTTGTTTTCACCCTTTACTGTTTTCACACAATTTTCACTCTGCAAAAACCGCAGCCAGGCGCGAGGAGAAGCAGCACTCTCAGAACCATAACTAGAATGATGTGTGTCACACAAGGGGCTCTGCATGCTACAAACAACACAGCTGGATTTGTTTTCACCAAAAGACTTGACTGAAAAATCTGATGTATTTAATGGAATCGACGATAACAGGACAAGTCCATGGATGTAATATATCAGGGCATCTCCACCGTCAAAAGACGCCTATGGGCAATAGTTCTTGGTGAAATGCACCCACAGAAACCCAGAATTCTTCATCAGCCAGTATCCTTCTTAAGGCCAAGAACGTTCGGACAATATTTATGGACTAGCGCAAAGACGAAAATTTTGGTTCTATAGGTTTTACATGGTACACAGAAAAGGGAAAGAAATCATAGAGAAAAGATGTGCCAGAACCAGGACAAAGGAGAAGGTGGCAAGAGGATTGAAGCAACCAAAGCATAGCCATTCATATCCAGAAGGCCAACCTCCACCTCACAACTCATATCCCTTGTGTGCCTCAGTGGACACCCTTTTAAATATGAGCAGTTGCTGCACTTCTCACCCCCCTAAGGAAAGACTGCAAGTTGTGTCAAAGAGAGGGTAGCACTTGATCTCCTTGCCTTCAGAACCAGGAACAATGGCGTCTGCTACTCTTCTCAAATCGTCTTTCCTTCCCAAGAAGTCCGAATGGGGTGTCACACGCCAGGTTGCCACTCCCAAGCCAGTGACTGTCTCCATGGTTGTCCGTGCCAGCGCATACGCTGATGAGCTTGTCAAAACCGCGGTATGCTTTCTGAACACCACCAGTATAGTTCTACACTTTTTTAGTTTTACCATGCATGAGCGTATATTAGTATTTTATGTACAGTTTGCGCCAATTGCAAATGAGGAACTAGACATAATATCAAGATAGATATAATCATGCAGGCATTGGATCACCAATAACTCAAATAGATCGTTATTTGGATGATCAAACACCATATGTTTTGTTTATCATAATTTTGTGAGCATAAGTTTGATGATCAATCAGAGAAATTCAAAATGAAGGCAAAACATTTGGCTATTTTGATCCCAACATGATTCGGTTAAATTTAAATTATTGCCACCCACGTCCCACAATTCCAAATTGCAGTGCAGTAACTTTTACAAAAAATTTCTGCAGCACTTAAAAGCAAGATATATATTCTTTCTGTAGTTATAAAAAAAACTTGGGAAACTAAAACATTCAAGTGATACATTATTAAAGTAGAAATATGCAGTTTACGAACAATTTTCAAACATTTTATATCTACCTTTCATGTGCATTGAAGTACTGAATTAAAAAAAATGGAGAGAGTTTCATTGAAGACAGGATACAGGCTTACCACCAGTAGTTGTAATGGTAAGACAGGGCATGCACAACTTCGACTACTCAAAGCTTTTCAACGCATGTTAGATATTTATCTTAATCCTTGTTTACTGCACTACTGCTTAAGTTAAGTTATCCATCCTATTAACTAGAGACAGTTTTAATCCTAACAAGGATATACGATCAACTTTAGAAAAGTAAAGATTTTTATTTATTTATGGTTCAGAAGATCACAAACTTTATTGTTCTTACTGCAGAAAACCATCGCATCACCAGGAAGGGGTATCCTTGCCATGGATGAGTCGAACGCTACCTGTGGCAAGAGGCTCGCGTCAATTGGCCTTGAGAACACTGAGGCCAACCGTCAGGCTTACCGGACCCTCCTTGTTACTGCACCTGGCCTGGGACAGTACATCTCTGGTGCTATCCTATTTGAGGAGACCCTTTACCAGTCAACTGTAGATGGCAAGAAGATTGTTGACATCCTTGTTGAGCAGGGAATTGTCCCGGGTATCAAGGTCGACAAGGTAGGCAGTTCATTGATTTCACTCCCAAACTGACACATGATATTTGTTGTTCTTTCCCTTATCAGAGCTCTTATCAAAACCAATTCTATGTTTGGAATTGTTGTGATAATTTAATTACTGTGGACCGGTAGCGGCATCGAATTTCAGAATAAAGTCCAATGACAATGTAATAATTACTTTGTACTTCTATAGCTGCATATGAACTAAAAGTAAGAGTGAGATAGAACAGCATATTCGTGAACTGCAGAAGATACAAACTGTTACTGCTACCAGAATAATCGTATGTACTCTTGTATAAAACTGTTAAGGGTATTTGTTGTTTTTCTCTATTGTCTTTGGGTTTAGTCTTGTGTCCCTTGTACTCTATATATTGCTCATTGAGCTATTGCAATACGTACACAATATTCATAACAAGGTATCAGAGCAAAGATTAGGGTTTGCTGCCGCCGCTGCCTCCTAGCCTCTGCTCGTCCTTCGCTGCAGCCGCCCCCGGGAGGAGCAATCTCCACTCCTGGGGGCGGCCTCCTTCTAGTTGTAGTCATGGTAATCAAGGCGTCGCCTAAGCGTCGCTTAAGCGACGCTTAGGCGGTAAGGCGGTCGGAGGTGGGTCGCCTCGCCGTCGCCTTGCCATGGCCGTCGCCTTGCCATGGTCCTCCTCGGCTCCTCCTTCCCGGCCCCTTCTCTCCGCCGGCTTCCTCCTCCTCTCCCCCCTCCCATTCTGGCTCCTCCTCCCGGCTCCCTTCTCTCACGCCTCAGCGAGTCGAGGGAAGGGAGGGCGAGGAGAGAGGAGGGAGGCCAGGGAGAAGGAGGCTCAGAGAGGAAGGAGGAGGTCGGCGCCTCGCCTGAGTCGTGAGTCAGCGCGACCACTGAGCGATTAGGCCGTCGCTCGGTTCGAAGAAATGAGAGAGGAAGACCGAGAGAAATCTAAATGAACTATTGTGTTGCCTCAATCTCCATCTCACGGCTTTATGGTTCATGCACTCTCTGGGATAACGAGGGCGGGCGATGGGGATAACGAGGCCGGGCGGTACCGGCGGCCGAGCGGCCGGCGATGGGGATAACGAGGAGGCGGGGCGGCCGAGCGGCCAGCGATGGCGGCGAGCGGCAATGGATCTTCGCGGCAGGAATCTCGCTATCGGATCTTCGCGGCACTCGACCGTCGCCTTACGATTTATAAGGCGTCGCCTCGCCTCGCGCCTTAGCGCTTAAAAGGTGTGAGGGGGGTGGATCGCCTCGCCTCGCCTTACCGCCTTAATAACCATGGTTGTAGTTACTCGGCGCAGTAGTAGCATCATCTTCGTCTTCAAGCCTTGCCCAGATCTAGCCGTCGTCGCCTGCCCCGGAGCCCACATCACCAGGATCCGGCCGCCGCCGACGTCGCCTCGCCTGGATCCAGTCTCGCTAGACCGTCACTATCGTCCTCTTCCTGACCAAATCCACTAGGATCTTGCCGGATCTGGCCCAAGCCACGGCGTCGGGCAAAGCTCCCCGACGCTCCTTAGACAGCATCGCCAGTCGACCGTCCTCCGGGGCCCATGTCGCTCGGATCCGCGCCACCTCTGCTCGCATGGAGCTCGAGTCGACGCCGACGCCACTCCCGAGCCCACGTCGACCGGATCCAGCTACCCCGACTCAAATCCGCGCCGCCGCGACCTCCGTGTGCCTCCTCTACTCGCGCTCGCCCTCGAGCGCCCCCGATGGCTGCTCCCGACCTCCGTGCCCCCTCGCCCGGATCTGTCGCCGCAGCCTCCCACCACCTGGATCTGCTGTCGTCGCCTGCTCCCAGCTCAGATCCCCTCTGGATCTGACCCCAAGCGCCGCCGCCCCGAGGCTCGCCTCCCTCCTCTGCTTCGGCCGCCCCCCTTCAGCGTCGCCGCCCTCTACCGCCATTGTCGAAGCTCTTCTTGGATTTGCCTTTGGAGCGAGTTCTTGCAGCGCGTGACTGCAGTGAGTGAATTCTTGGAGCTCGTGGGAAAGGGGAGAAAAGGTAGTGGAGACCGGAGAGTGGGGTACAGATAGGAAAGGGAGTGGGACCGGGGAGGTGAGATCCCAAAAATTGTTGTTCCTCTTGGGTAGTGTATGGGTCTACTGGTGCTATCCTGTTGCTAGTTATTATTGAGTCATTTCTTTCTTGTTTCGTTTCTTCCGTTAGGCTCATCCAAGTCTGTAACACTCTATCTTTGAGTTCATCTAAGTCGCGCGAGTCTACAAATTTCTTGTCAGTCAGTCAATTGCTTCCTGGCTCACGTCTTCCCTTTCACATGGCAGCAGCCGCTGCTCTTATCTCCGAGCCATTGCAGATCGTAGAAGTCGTTATGATGCCGCCGCTTCTCTCTGAGTCGCCGCCTCGAGCTTCTAAGGCCGTTGCACTTCTTGTGCACTGCGCCTCCGCTGCACTTCTTATGCACTACGCCATCGCCGTTTTGGGCTTTGATTTGCGCCGCTATGTTTCTATCTATTCATTTTCGGCTTGATTTGACAACTTTCTCTATTCCTGTCGGTTTCATCATCTTGTTCGTCGTGTTGTTGCGGTCGACTTTGCTCCCGCTTGTCTCTACTTTCTCAGCCCCTGCACCTTGTGCTTTATGGGCTGTCGCACGACCTCGAATGGAAGATCTTTTGATATTCGATATATTTTCCAAAAGTTGCACGCTACGACGACATTATCAAGACTCGGACTTCGGATTTTCCCTATTGTAGTGTTAACTCTTTTCAAATGCAATACTATTGCATACGTCTTGCATTTGAGGGGGGTGGTGTTAAGTATATTTGTTGTATTTCCCTATTGTCCTAAGTTTTAGTCTTTGTGTCTCTTGTACTTTATATATTGCCCATTGGGCTATTGCAATACATACACAATATTCATAACAAAAACTACATAACATAATATAACATGATTCTTCATGTGGCAAACTATGTAGTGACCAGCAAAAATAGATGAGCCCAGATTTATTTTAATCTCAAATACCATAGCATTCTTCTAAATTGGTGCTCATTCTTAGGGTCTCGTGCCACTTGCTGGCTCCAACGAGTCATGGTGCCAAGGTCTCGATGGCCTTGCCTCACGCGAAGCAGCCTACTACCAGCAAGGCGCCCGCTTCGCCAAGTGGTGAGAAATTTTCACCTAAAGGACAGTTACCTTTCATTATGCCATATCTCCGTACTCCCATGTCTGACATGAAGTTCTCTTGCAGGCGTACTGTTGTCAGCATCCCTAATGGCCCATCTGAACTTGCTGTGAAGGAAGCTGCCTGGGGGCTTGCCCGTTATGCTGCCATTTCTCAGGTAATCTTTCTATTTTCTAACAGACCAAACTTTTAGAGTAAAATGTACGGGCACATAGAAGTTCTAACGATATCAGAGAAGAAATCATGAGAGCAATCCTATTAGCCTGAGCTACGACAATAAGAGAAAAAGAAGGGGTGAAACGGGGTGTAAAAAACACCATCATTTGTGTTAAAATTAATGTTCCTGGAAGTTAGAATTTTTAGCTATTATTATCCAACATTATTATGTATACCTGTGATTTCTTGATATGCTAGGACAATGGGCTGGTGCCAATTGTGGAGCCAGAAATCCTGCTTGATGGTGAGCACAGCATCGAAAGGACCTTTGAGGTCGCACAGAAAGTTTGGGCTGAGGTGTTCTACTACATGGCTGAGAACAATGTCATGTTTGAGGGCATCCTCTTGAAGCCAAGCATGGTGACCCCTGGTGCTGAGTGCAAGGACAAGGCCACCGCTGAGCAAGTAGCTGACTACACTCTGAAGCTCCTCCACAGAAGGATCCCTCCTGCCGTTCCAGGCATCATGGTCAGTTCCTTTCTTGCTCAAGATTTTTCAGCAGTATCACAAATGGTTCAAAGTAGCAGAACTATTCATGGATGCTTACATATGTTGTACTGATACTGTTTCATTGGTGAAAAACTGCAGTTCCTGTCTGGTGGGCAGTCTGAGGTGGAGGCCACACAGAACCTTAACGCCATGAACCAAGGCCCCAACCCCTGGCATGTGTCCTTCTCCTACGCCAGGGCCCTCCAGAACACCTGCCTCAAGACATGGGGTGGGCGGCCCGAGAACGTGAAGGCGGCGCAGGACACGCTGCTGCTGCGTGCCAAGGCCAACTCTCTGGCGCAGCTCGGCAAGTATACCAGCGACGGCGAGGCCGCTGAGGCCAAGGAGGGCATGTTTGTCAAGAACTACAGCTACTAAGCTAAGAAGATACTACTAGTACCTTGAGGGCACTGTAGCCAGTGTGTCATTACAGGTTGAGATGAACAACAAAGTATACTGCATTTTACCTTAAAGAACTTGGAATTGTTACTGCGGTATTCACATGATTTCTAGAGCTTGTTACCATGTTTCCCTTACCTCTGTGCCAACAATCTTCAGTAGACAAATCTCAAATCTATATGTGGCATGTGGATTTCGTTACAGTAAAGTTTTGTGGGAGTTCGACTTTGAATGTGAAAGATCAGCACTGCATTGGTGAATAATTCTCTGTTCTTCCTCTCTTTTTTAATTTGTTCTAGTGGTTAAGAAAAATTAAGTGTATAGCCTACCACAATGCCGGTGTCTCACTAACACCCTGTAACAAGAATTCTAGCTTTTATAGTGAGGACTGACTACGAAGAAACCAAAGAAATCCCATAGCTTCCAGTTCTTCAAAAGAAAGGACTTGTTCTGTGAAAATTGGCATTTGGCAATACAACGTTTGCATAACCTCAGTACTCTACCGTCCAAGCTTGAACCTCAGGACTCAAAACTCTTGAATTTTGCAGGCAAATCCAGCCTTTGACCATGTTGATACGTAAATTTCATAGCAAATGCTTGAAATCCAGATTATTAATATCACTTGCATGATCAAAACTTCATTTCTTACTTCCCCTGATCTTTTATGCTAAACGAACTTAAGACATGCAGACGCCCCCTTCAAAGCTGCATCTGTTTGGAACTTCAAGCAGGTGTATGGCATGTTTCAAGCATGCACATTGTATCTTTCTGTTTACTATATAGTGTGAAAGCCTAGTCACATTTGTCAAGCCCCTATATCGGTTTACCATATTCGCTAACATCCGTATCCCAAGCATGGATTGAAATACCGGCCGGTTGAAATACCGGCCGGTAACCGGTTTACCGGTGGGGTCCAGGATTTGAAATCCCGGCCGGTTTTTCCGGAGTTTGCAAATTCAAAATTTTAATTTTTAATTTTGATTGATTTTTAAGTAAAATTTAACGAAATTCGACCGAAAAACCGTAATCGGCGATTACGGCACCGCCACCGATCGAATCGTGTTTGCACCGGTTTTGAATCCCTGATCCCAAGTGACATCTGTGCGTGCAGCTCTTTTGCGTGTTCTTGAAGAAAAAAGAATGCTTATTTTGTCACTGCAAAGATATATAGTTCGCTGTCCGCCATCCCAGACGACGTAATTGCTTATGTGCCACTGTGAAGGAGGGTTCAAGGAGGGTAGTATGATTTATTGCCACTAGTCGTGGCCAGATGGGCCGCCCAGCACGGCACGAGCCCGTGCAGCCTGAGCACGATTAGGCCTAGCTAACTAGTTATGTTGTGTCATGTCGGCCCATGGGTCGGGGTTTCGATCCAAGTACAGCACAGCACGCTAGTCTCTCGGGCCGTATCGTGCAGGCCCGGACACTGTTGATGGGTTGTGTCGGCCCTGCCGCCATCATCACCTCTGGGCGGCCTTCGAGCCCGGTCGTGCCCGCGCCTGGCCTCCTCCTCGGCCACCGACCGTGTCGTGCTGTGCCGGTCATGACACTGTGCGTGCCGAGTCGGACTGCTGAGTCGGGGTACCAACCCAAGTACGACACGTTCGGTCGGTATACGGGCTATACCGACCTGACTCAGCTACAGTGTGGACCGTACTGTATCCGAAATAGACCAACAGTCTCGTACTTCACCCGAGAAAAACGTCCCATCTGACCACCTCTGGTTGCCACTCCCAACCATTCTTTTTTCTAAAAAAAAAGCCCGAAGTGCCATCTACCCTTCTTCCTCACCTTCCATCAGTGCTCTTTCACTTCCTCTGCCATTGCAGTTTGCAGTCATGATCGTCGTTGCTTGTTCCGCCACCGCCGCTGACGGCAGTGCCTGCCACCCCCCGAGGACACTGAGCCGAGGCCGCCCACGCCCGCGCAGCCTGCGCCGCTGCCGCCTCTCACGCGCGCGGCCATCGCCCGAGCTCGCGCACCCAAATACGCTCGAGTCGAGGCCGTCTCCCGTTCTAGCATCGCGTCGCCTCTGCCACCCCGACTGCTCTCACATCGCTGCTCTATCCGAGGCCCCGCGCTCCCGCTCAGCCTGCGCCGTCGCCGCCTTTCACGCGCGCGGTTGTCGTCCATTCTCCCGTCACGCCGTAGCCGCCCTCACGCCGACCTCGTGCCTACCTCCCTTGCTCGTGCCGGCCCCGGTCACTGCCGCTCGTGTTCGCGGCCCGCATTGCTCGCGCCTCGCCTCGCCGCGGCAACGGTTTGCTGCGGTAGGAATGGCAGCGACTGAGTGCGGGAAGCAGATACGGTCGCTGGAGATCCCAGGAAGCAGACTGGGAGTTCATTGACAGCTTAGCTAACTGCACTGAGCTACGACTACGAGCTATCTCGATAGCTGGTAATCGTCTGGAAGGACAGGTGCCAAACTCATTAGGTAACCTTTCTGTTCAGCTCCAATTTCTATTTTTGGGAGTAAATAAATTATCAGGGGGTTTTCCTTCTGGCATAGCGAACCTCCCAAACCTGATTTATATTGGATTGGACAACCACCAGTTCACAGGTGTGGTTCCAAAATGGCTCGGGACTCTCAGAAATTTAGAAGAAATATTCTTAGATGCCAACATCTTTACAGGGTCTATTCCAACATTCCTTTCAAATTTGTCTCTACTGGGATCTCTCTTTCTGGACTATAACCAAATTGATGGGCATTTACCTGCAAGCTTGGGGAACCTTTCAGTTGCTTGATACATTGAGCATTTCAAATAACAATCTTCATGGCAGTGTACCGAAGGAGATCTTCAGAATTCCAACGATAATGCTAAATGATTTATCTTTCGACAACCTCGACGGACAACTTCCTACCAAAGTAGGCAACGCCAAGCAGCTCATTCAGTTGAGTCTTTCATCCAATAATCTATCAGGAGATATTCCTAGTTCATTGGGCAATTGCGAAAGTTTGGAAGGCATCGAATTGGACTCGAATATTTTTAGCGGAAGCATCCCCACTTCGTTAGGCAACATAGCGTAGCCTAAAAGTTCACAACTTGTCTCGCAATAAGTTAACTGCATCGATACACAATTGGACTTGTCATTTTGCAAACAAAAGAGGAGTTTGTGCTGAAACAGAAACGCTAAAATCCTCACGTAACCACCGTAGCCATCGTAGCCAAGTAATCTCCGCAGTCAACAAAATCATAGCTCACAACTTAGCCTCAGCACTCGAACGAGAAAATATTGTCTGCTTCTTAGTCTTCCAAGCAATAAGAGAACCATCAAGAAAAATACAATAGGTAGAGAGACACTGGCGATCAGAGTGATCACTAGCTCATATGGCATCAGAATATGCCTGAAGATGTAAAGAGCCTGAGCGATGGAAAAATAGACGACGAGTGATGGTTCCACGAAGATATCGTAGAACACGAAGAAGATGACTATATTGGAGATGAGTGAGAGCTGAAATAAACTGGCTCAAGATATGCACATGATACGAAATGTCACGACGAATGACTCATAGATAAACAAGACTCTCAACAAGGTGACGATAGCGAATAGGATCGGTAAGAGGCTCGCCTTCAGTGGACCGAAGATGAACATTAAGCTCTATGGGAGTCTCAGCGGTGTGCTGATCAGTAAGAGAAGCACTATCAAGAAAATCCTTGATATACTTTTCTTGGGACGGATAGAAACCCTCAGGCTAGAAATAACCTCAACCCCAAGAAAGTAGCGAAGAGTGTAGGGATACGGGTAGGCTACGCTACCTGACAATTCAAAAATTCTACCATATAAATCAGAATATCATGCAAGCAAGAGATCACAGATTGTTACCATCAGACGCGTAGTGCAGCGAAATAAGAGTTGGAGCAACCTGGTCCAACAAAGAGCACGTCGATGTAGTAGTCGTAGTTGATCATTTACTGTAGTCGATCGTCCATCGTAGTCGATCGCTCAATGTAGTCGATTGTCCTCGTAGCCGATCGTACTCTCCAGCAACCAATCGAGTTCCTCGTCAAGGTCGTGGGTCGTCCTCAAGCACAACAGCAACCGCAGTAGCTCCTTTACGGTATTTACACGTCTGGGGAAGGAACACCGTACGTCAGTGTGCTGGCATCAAGTCGCACGGGAAGGCTCTCTCAAGAAAATGGTGACTAAGGCTTGGAGCAACTCACGTCAACTTTTGTCGTGTGTCTCGTATATTCCCTCTATCCTATCAGCCTCAAGCACCTCCTTATATAGTGCCCGTGACGGATCCTATCCGAACACGTTTGACGAATCGTATCCGTACTGGTTTATTCTATCCCTTTAAGTGTGTGACCCGTTAGGTTCATGCGTAATCGGTTGTGACTAGGAAACTCATTTCCGATCACGAGTCATTAGCAGCTTCTAGCAGAACATAACGATTCCCAAATACACACGAATTATATTGGACGAACCTTAATGCAATATGATCTACGACCAGATCCTTATCACTTACGATCAGCTCGTATCTCTACACGACCAACACATATTTGGTCTCGATCAGTTTGTAACTACTTATGACTAGGTTTCGATCACTTAATGATCATGTTCGACCAGCTCATATGTCCATACGACATGTCCGTATCTGTTCGAACTAAAAGACCTGCTCATGTATTTCCCATTTGCCTCACGATATCTGGTTGAACTCTAGGTAAGATGTTGTGTCATCCGTGGACTATTCAATACTTTTTCGATCAAGTATCGGATAACTTCATGTGGTCGAACTCTTCGACCACCGTGGAAATGACCATGCACTTTCCTTATCTGACCACATCAAGGGGCCCATAGATATCTCTATTGTTATGTTAGGATGGCCAAATCTTATATCCAATCAGTCACATTCCTTCACATGTTTTATACCATACCTGAAAGCTACCTTTATAACTACTCAATTACGGGTAGCGTTTGGCAACCCCATCTTGTACTCTTACACATGTAGAAAACCATGTTGATCTCGGATCTAAGGATTATACATCATCATTGCTTGAGACCAACTGATGACACATGAAATCATAACAATCTCAGCAGTGTCTCAAGGTGGGTCAATCCAACACCATGTTCTCTAATATGTGTCCACATTATTGATTTGATATCCCCATATCCATGACCGATGAAACATGGTCATCAATCAATACATGCGCTGGTCGATAGGATCACTGATGTTCCAACCAATGATATCCGACCAGGGATACATTTATAACAATATGATCATAAGTTAAAAGAGCTTCACCAATAAGTCACATACTCATTGATCTTTATAATTGATGATTCATTCAAGGAACATGATCACACTTATTCAATAACTCATAAATATAGACGTGATACAATCATCTCTAAGATTGCCTCTAAGGCATATTACCAACAAAGAGGACCCAGATCAGACATGAAAAACTGTTCATTAAGATGCTCCTTGACAAAAGTGATGTACTGATAATCATCTTCGATAATGATCATATCATCAACATATAAAAGGAGAAGTGTCCGACCACGAAGTGAAATATGAATAAAAAGAGTAGGATCATGAGCATTGGCAAAGAAACCAGCTGCAATAACAACAGAAGAGAAACAATCAAACCAAACACGAGGAGCTTGCTTGATGCCGTAAAGAGATCGGCGAAGGCGGTAAACCATACCCTCAAGAACAGAATACCCCGGTGACGACTGCATATAAACCTCCTCACGCAGCTCACCATTGAGAAAGGCATTCTTGACATCAAGCTGAGAGATGGACCATGCCCGAACAGACGCTACAATAAGAAGAGTGCAAACAGTGGTCATGTGAGCCACAGGAGCAAAAGTCTCATCATAATCACGACCATACTCCTGCTGAAACCCACATGCTTTGGGGCGAGCCTTGTAGCGCTCAAGAGAACCATCAGAGCAGGTTTTAACCTTGTAAACCCATTTGCACATGATAGGAGTAACACGCGCAGGAAGAGGGACAAGATCCCACGCGCCAGTACGCTCAAGGATAGCAATCTCCTCTACCATCGCATGCTGCCACTCCTGATGAACAACAGCATCACGATAAGAGGTCGGTTCGGCAAGAGCTGCTAAACAAAAGCGTGCAGTGTAACATCCTAATTTTCTAAGCTTAAAAAAGATCTTTTGAATAGTTAGCAGTTAGAAAATTCACCCTTGAGATTTTATTTGAATTTTAATAAAGCTCACCAAACACATTTGAGTAAATGCTTCGTACATGAGATCGCAGGTGCAGGACCAAGTTATTGCTATTCAGTATGTGCGTTCGGAGTTTCAGTTAACTGATTTCTTCACTAAGGCATAGACTCGAGCTTAGCACACCTTCAACCTCTCCAAACTTAGTGTTGTTGATCCACCATCAGTTTGAGGGGATGTTAAATATGTCTCTTGTGTAGAGTGTTCTTTTCATATTTACCTACACTTGTAACATATTTATTTTGGTCTTTAGCCCATTGAAATAGATCAATAGTTCGTAACAATCTCTTAGCGTCACACTAAGCGGATCACAAGCACGATACAGAATCCGGATGAATTGGGGAAGCATACATAGATTGCTAAGTTAGGGAATGGTGTTTGTTTGTTCACAAAAATCTCGATGCCATGCACACCAACTGCCCGACAGGTGGGCCAACTCGCTATTACCGGACTGTTACACCTCCATTCGAACTACAGCCCATCACCAGTACACGGCCTAGCCTACCAATCTAGCCCAACTATTCTCTAGCTTCACTTTTGCGCCTGCTTCATACTCTTGCTTCTCTCTTCCACCATCTCAGAGTTGATCGCCTTTTTGCTTGTCCCCAGTAATGTCATGCCCTTCTGGAGTATCGACGTGACAAATGGTTTGGTACAATGACGTTATGGGTAAAGTTTTGTAAGCTCGTGTGATTCTTTGAATGTTATTTCACGAAACATTGGCTTGTTATATGTTCATCCATAATTTTGGACTGATTCAACAGTCTATGTGACTACTACATGCCAAATGGCTTATGGTCAGTTTATTATTTTTGAGGTGAACGAGAGGCTCCCTCTTTTCTTCCTTATTTCCTGAATTGGGATGTAGGACATAGCTACAAGGGTGATTGCCGATGGGCTGCAAGTTAAGCAAACAATCATCTCCAATATCATGACACGGAACCCTGTGTATATCATGGCTGGCTGACACACTTGCAATCGAGGCACTACAGAAAATGGTCCAAGGTATATCTGAACAATCATTTTTAAGTTATAGTAATGGTTCCTAGTGATATGCTTGTTTGGTTCAGATGTTTTGGGTTCGGTGAGTCAAATTCACATCCTGTAACTTTTATCAGATTGTTAGAGAATATTTTTCATATGTTTTGTAATTTATGTTGTCTTTGGTGCTACTGATTTCGGGAACTTTTTTGGATTATGGTATCATGATTAGTAAACTTTCACTCTTTCTCTCTCATTTTCAGTTGTCACAATTTACTCCTTCCCAAAAATATTCAACCGACAACAAGATCTTTCAGTGGTTACAGTAGAATCCCCCTTTCAAAATCAGTTCAGCCAAGACCCTGTATTAGCTATTTTACTCCATTTTTTTTCTTATTTCTTGCAGTTTGCTAAGTTTTTATCAGTTTACCTTTCCAATTTTCCGACATTTTTGTTCTAACATGTTTTTTAAAAAAACTTCTGAGCAACTTTCTAGTTTTCGCGTCTTTTTCCAACATTGAGTGTCTTATTGGTTTATTAAAATTTTCTATAGGATGTGTTGTAAAACGCTTAGCTGATGCAGAATTTCAAGCCCTGACGCATTAGCATTTAGCAACCGTAACAAGATGGATTTGAATTCAAAGTACAAATTTTGAATGATAATAAAATGAATAAAGTTTTAACTTTTAAACTAAACGCATTCTAAAAAAATAAATAGCGCATAAACATGGACAATAGAAAACCTTAATGATCTGTATATACTGAGAATATAAATTCACATGTTAATAAGGAAGTAACAGAAATGCTACAAACACCCATGTTTATTGTTACAGCCTTACAGGGGAATTATTTGGTGTCTTTTTATTGTAACAACTTGGACTCACTTTCACAAATCTATATATATATATATATATATATATATATATATATATATATATATATATATATATATATATATATATGAAATCGCCAAATTAGTTTGAAAAGAGGGGTAATGACAGAGCTAGCCCTTTTCTCATTTTTTTTACTGGTGGAAATTAGAAAAAAGGGTGTTTTTAATGTGTTTGGATCTCTAGTTTTTGTTTATGGTGATGACATCATAACTTTTGAATGATATGTATGTTGATGCTGATTGTTTTCATGTTCTTCACATAAAACTTACTTGCAGAGATGTATGCTTTCTCTCACTGAAGTTCATATGGTCTTTTCTTGTTTTAGGGAAATTTAGACACCTCCCAGTGGTTGAAAATGGTGAGGTTATTGCAATGCTGGACATTGCGAAATGCCTCTATGATGCAATATCAAGACTGGAAAAGGCAGCAGAACAAGGAAGTGCACTAACAGCTGCTGTAGAAGAGGTTGAGCGTCAATTAGGAGGGAACTTCTCAGGTCTTGTGTTGTATATTGCGTTGTCAATTAGGAGGGAACTTCTCAGGTCTTGTGTTGTATATTGTGTTGTTAGCTCTCGTTCTTTCCGTTTCATTGTTTCACTCTAGATGCACATTGATACACAAGTAGGAAGTAACAGAACATGTATACTGTAGCCATGTGAGCTATATTTTATGAATAATTAGTAGTATCTAGTTCATTCTAAAGGAAAATGAAAATATGCTTTTCACATCATAGCAACTTGGAAGTTGGAACCAAGTTTGATCTTGGATGCTTTAATCTGTATGTATGTGTTTTTTTTTTTCTAAATTGGTTGTACTTAACTAGCATTTTTGTTATGGTCTTGTCTAGCAGACCAAATTAATGGGTTTACTATTTGTGGATGCAGCTCCTCATACTTTAATAGAAACTCTAAGAGAACGGATGTTTAAACCTTCTTTGTCAACCATTATAACGGAGAGCACAAAGTATATGATCTTTCTTCTCTTATTCATTTTTTTGTTAATTTTTAGCGAAGGTGATTTGGATGATGAGAGTTACCTCTATGTTAACTTGCAGAGTAGCAACCGTTTCACCTTCAGATCCTGTTTATGTAGCAACCCAAAAAATGCGTGAATTACGAGTTAATTCAGTGGTTATCACTACCGGAAATTCATTGCAAGGGATCTTTACGTGAGCATTTCCATAATTTTTATGGAACTTCTGTTGGCTGTTGTCATTTTTATGTTTCTTGTCAAGGTACTAATGGATACGTGATTGTGAAATTCAGCTCAAAGGATGTGCTTATGCGTGTTGTTGCACAAAATCTTTCTCCTGAATTAACTTTAGTAGAAAAGGTAACTTCTCCAGATTGACTCCTTATTTTAAAAGGTGCCAAAGGTTTATATAATTCATTCTAGACTCAGTGTTATTTACCATTGTACTCAAGGTAATGACTGCACACCCTGATTGTGCTACATTAGACACATCAATTCTTGATGCGCTACATATTATGCATGATGGAAAATTCTTGCATATTCCTGTTCTTGATGGAGGTAAAATCTGATTCTTCTCAGGCTAAGATTTCCTTAGTTGGTACTTGCATTTTGTATCTGACAGAAATTTCAACTCTCCATGAATAGATGGGAGAGTTGCTGCTTGCTTGGATGTTCTACAACTTACCCATGCAGCCATTTCAATGGTCTCTCTCCCTCCCTTCCTGTGTGTGTGTATTGTTTTTACTCCTCACTTTTTATTTGTACAGGGTGGACACTAACCTGTGGATTTTCATGGTACTCTTGATCCATCTAACATGTTTTGTCTGAAGGTTGAAGGAGGTCCTGGGACTGCGAATGATGTGGCGAACACAATAATGCAGAAGTTCTAGGACTCTGCTCTTTCTTTGGAGCCTGCAGATGAGGAATTTGATAGCCACAGGTAATTGATGTTTCTTTTGTGTTTTTTTTCTTTTTGCTCAAATGCAATGCTTACCTGCATTGTTGCATTGCTCAGCGAAATATCTGTTACTCGCTGGAGTCTTGCTGTTGGTGATAGCAAGATCCTTACTCTCATGGAGAGGATGACACTTGGAGATGAGGCAATTTTTTCTTGGATTTCTATCACAATGCCATGCCAACCTGAGGGGTTGGGGATACATATTTATAGGTCGCCAACCACCAAGCATATGCTAAGATGCTATCCTAAGATGTTGTCCTATGACAACAAGATGTCATGTCCTATGACATCAAGATCTTGTCCTTAAAGTCGTTGATGTTGTCCTATGACACCAAGATCTCGTCCTTAAAGTCATTGTCCCATGACACCAAGATCTTCGCCCTTAAAGTCTGTCATAGGGCCATAGGACACCAAGATCTTGTCCTTAAAGTGCTGTGTACAAACCTACCCCACAAAACCACAAGACAGGACTTATTCATCATTCTCCCCCTAAGTCTTGTGCGTCGTCTTGTGGGAGAGTTGAACCATCCCGATCCTAGAGCAGAGCTCGAGGAATTTTACCCTCCCAAGAGGCTTGGTGAGCAGGTCCGCAAGCTGATCCGTGGTGTTGATGTAGCTCGCCTTGATGTCGCCTTCATCCAAATGCGACCTCGGATGAAGTGGTACTTCACCCGGATGTGCTTGCTCGTTCGTGGAAAACGGGTTCTTTGCGAGCAGGCGGACTTGTTGTCCACCACGAGCGCCACCGCTTGATGTCTCTCGCCGAGAGATCACCAAGCGATCGAGCGAGCCAGGCGCTGAGTCGAGCGGTGGAAGCCGCTATGTACTCGGCCTCACAGTGAGCAGGCCACCACTGCTTTGCTTGATCGACCGCCACCTAACGAGGCACTTGCCGAAAGAAGAGAATCCCGCTTGTGCTCTTCTTGGTGTCGATGTCGCTGCGTGGTCGCTGTCATTGTGCCGATGAAGTCTTGCCGCCGGACACCTCGGGTAGTGCAAGCCGTAGTCGGAGGTGCCCGCAACGTAGCGGAGGATCCTCTTCACGGCCTGCTGATGCTCCGTCGTCGGTCGCTGCATGAACCGACTGACGTAGCCGACGGCGAACGCCAAATCTGGACGCGTGTGGACGAGGTAGCGAAGGCGCCCACGATCTTGCGCCGCATCTTGCGTCGCGCCCACCTCCTCCGCCGTGCTCTCACGACTCGGCTTGACCTCTCCTCCATAGGAGTGTGGGGTGGGTTGCGATCGGTGAGCCCGCCACTTCGACGGTGCGCTTGGCGTGGCGGTCTGCAGAAGGAGATCTGGAGCCGCCCCGTGGACCTCGATCCCGGTAGAAGGAGAGAGCCCCAAGTCGCTCATCCGAAGGCGGTCTTCATCTCGCCTTGAACGCCTCGACCTCGCCCTCCTTGGAGCGGTGATCAGTGTCGTCGACGTACGCCACCGCCAGGCGTTGCCGCTTTGCCCGCCGAGACCGCGACCTGCGTGTGCGCTCTGCTGGAACCCCATTTGCTTGAGGGTGGAGTCCAGCTTAGCGTTCCAGGCTCGTGGTGCCTGCCGCAAGCCATAGAGGGCCTTGCGCAGGCGGAGAACCTTGCCCTCCTTGCCGGGGATGACGAATCCCGGCGGCTGACGGACGTAGGCCTCCTCCTTCAAGTCGCCGTTGAGGAAGGCGGACTTGACGTCCATGTGATGGACGCGCCAATCCTCCTGGGCTGCAAGTGCGAGGAGAAGAAGAACGGACTCCATGCGCGCGACGGCGTGCGGCGTCATCGGTCGACCCCTCCTGCTGCATGAAACCTCGTGCCACCAAGCGAGCCTTGTGCTTGATGATGGTGCCGGCTTCATCCCGCTTCAACTTGAACACCCACTTAAGGGTGATCGCTCGGTGACCGGCAGGAAGATCCGCCAGCTCCCACGTCCGGTTCCGCTCGACGGCGTCCATCTCCTGCTTCATCGCGACACGCCATGCCGCGTCTCCCTCCGCCTCGGCGAAGGAACAAGGCTCGCCGTCGTCGCACGCCAAGTGCGCCCGCCTCGAAGTCGTCTTTGCGCCGCTACCGAGGATGTCTTTGCCGCGAGGATGTTGTCCATGGTACGATAGCGTAGAGGCTCGTCGTCGTGGTAGCGTCGGCGCGGTCCTCGTCGTGAGACAATGAGTAGCGAACTCCACCATGCGCCGCTTCGTCGTGGACCGGCTATTGGGGCCGATCCGGTGGTGTGGCCTCCGGTGCGAGAGTGTGGCCGGCGGTGAGAGCGTGGCGAGCGGGAAGGTGAAGCGTCAAGCTCCGAGGCAGCGAGTCAAGGCGCGAGGCGAACCAACGAGCTCCGTGTGGCGGTCTCGAACACAACAAGAGTGAGTCGAGAATGATCCGATAACCAAGGTCGATGTCATCCGAGAAGAAGTGCATGGTTAGGCGAGGAACATGAGCAATGAAGGAACATGAAAAGATGAGTTGCTAAGAGATCCTCGACCGGAGACGAAAGAGAGGTACCATCAGTAAGAACACGCGGGGAATCAATAGGTGTAACAAAAGATAGAGTGGAAGAATCGGAAGTCATGTGGAAGGATGCTCGAATCAAGGATCCACGGGGAGGTACCATGCGTAGGAGGTGGTTTCTCGTTCAGAAAGTCGGCGCAGAACTGCAGAACTGCGAGGAAGACCACAGCGGCAAGCGATCGTCGAGTCGGCTATCTCACCTCGATGAGAGAAAGCGAAGTAGTCGATGCGACGTCGATGTAGAGTACGTGCGTGCTAGTAGAAGAACGGCGTGAAATATGCCATGTTTCTTGTAGCCGAGACTCAATGTGGCCGATCTTGTCGCAGATGGAGCGGCGAGGCGACCACCGCCAGATGGAGGCGGCCACCACCACTGGCGGCCATTGGAGGAGGCGGCCGAATCGTGAAGCGATCGGTGTAGTAGGTGTAGCGGGCGAGCACGGAGGGTGTGGCATCGACCGGCATCACTCGAGCGAGTCTCCTCTGCACGTATCTCGATAAGGGCCTCGGAAGAGTGACACGAGGTGGCGTGCAAGTAGGCGGGCACGCCTGCTCGAACTCGGGGCGGCGAGTAAGGAACTCGTGACACGCTGAAACTCGGTCGGCATGGGCGACCAAGCGGCATGAGCAGGCACGGCCCGGCGGTGCGAAGAGAGTCCGATTGGCGCGTGCGAACTCGGCGTAGAAGGCGTCACGAGCATCACCTGCTAAGAGAGTGCTCTGACGAACTCGACAAGTAGAGGCATCTCGAGAGGTTAATGCGCTGCTGGCGGTGCCGAAGGTGGTGGAGCACTCGCCGAGCCGGTGGCGAGCAAGGTGTCGAGGTGGACGAGCTCGGTGAAGACGAGCCGCTAGCTCCCGCTCTCGAAATGGACGTAGTCGACAACAAAGTCCACGAGTCGGTCGAACCGCCGCCCACCGCCTTGTCCCACGCCCGCCCGCTTCCGAACACAACGCCACGCGAGATGCGGACGCTGCGTGTGATAGGGTCGAGGATGCGAGAGGCCTTCGAGCCCTCCGCGTAGCCGATGAACACTCCGAGTGCTCCTGCTCGCCGAGCTTACCGATGTGACCAAGCTCCTTGGCGAAGCGAGAGCCAAGACCCGCAAGTGGAGACCGCCGCTTGCGCCCATGCCAAGCCTCGTGACGGCCCCGCCATCGAGCGCTTGGTAGGCGAGCGGTTGAGGATGTAGACGGCCGCCACCACCGCCTCTCCCGAAGACAACCGGCATCCCCTCGCTGAGGAGGGCCCGAGCCATCCCCACAACCGTCTGTTGCGCCGCTCGACGACACTGCTTCGCCATGGTCAGACGGCGCCGAGTAGTGGCGCTGAATGCCCTCATCGGCAGAGACGACGCGAATCACCGCCGCCGTGAATTCGCCGCCGTTGTGCTGCGCGCAAAGACGCGCGGCTGCGGCCGCGACTCGCCTCCGCGCGACTGCGTGCGCTGATGGCGTCCGCACCTCTCCTTGCTGCCGAGGACCATCACCCACATGTAGCGGAGAGATCGTCGACAAGCGGCAGAAGTAGCGTCGTCCTCCGGTGTGGCGGTGTCACCGGCCACACAAGTCCCCGCACGAGCTCGAACCTCTCCTTGGCTCTAAACTAGCTCGCTGGGAAAGGGAGTCGCCTGCTTCCGTCAACACGCAGACGTCGCAGAATCGCTCCACATGGTCAAGGCACGGCAGCCTCGCACCATTTCCATGGCACCGAGCCGCCTGGGGCCTCGGTGAAGGTGCCCAAAGCGCTCGTGCCGCGCACGCCTCGTCGTCCCGACGAGCAATGAGACAGAGGGTTGTGCCACCGCACGTGAAGCATGTAGAGTCGATTTGCGCCTCGTTACCTTGGCAAGAAGGCGGCGACGAAGATCCCAAATCCGCGACACCCGTGCTCGATCTTGACACGAGCCATTCTCATCGAGTGTCCCAAGCCGATGATGGAGTTCCGCAGACGGGGATGTAGTAGACGCCGGTGAGCGACTGTGCTCACCGACATGGTGGTGAAGATGACGGAACCGACGCCTTGATTTCCACGCCGAGGCGCCCCCAAACTTGACGGAGCCTCGGACGCCGAGTCAAACTCGGCGAAGAACTCCGTTGACCGGTCATGTGATGGGTGGCGCGGTGTCGAGGCACCACCGTCGATCTTGTCGCTGCGGAGCCGTGGCGAGGAGGGCATGTGTTTTTGGCTCGTCAAGGTGGAGGAGAGCCATCTGCGGCGGTCTTGCGGCGGAGGTAGTTCGATGCTCGCATGAGCAATGAACAGAGCCGGCTCCTCCTCCTCCTGCCGCGCGACGTGGGCCGGCGCGTCGTGGTCGCCGACAATCCTCGCCCAATGACCAAGCTTGCCGCAGCTTGTGGCAAGAGTCGCCTCGTCTTGGCTTTTGCTTGCCGGTAGCGCGCCTGGCGCCCACGATCATTACCCTAAGACGTCCTCGCGCCCATGCTCGGCGTCTTTGCGCGCTTGCGCGCTGCCATGCTTGCGTCGCTGTCGTGGAAGAAGGCTCCCTTCTTCCCCGCCACCTTGGCCGGCGACCCACCGCTCCCGAGCGAGGAGGAGTTTCCGCCAATGGAGACGGTCCCGAGGCGTTGTGGCTCATCGCCGCAACAACCTTGAGGCGACCCAATGCCTCCTCGATCGTCATCGTGGAGAGGTCCAGCAGAGACTCGATCGAGCGGGCGTGCGCTTGTACTTCTGAACGCAGCGGAAGAGCTTTTCACGACTCTCTCTCGCCGTAGGTGTCGTCGCCGAATCGCACTACCGCAACGAGTGTTGAGACGGAGAACAAAGTCATCCACGCCCTCACCGGCTTGAAGGCCAAGTGCTCCCACTCCGCGCGGCGCTCGCAATGTAGACTTGCGGCGCGGTCGGCTGCCGATGCGTCTTTGCGGCGATGGCGTCCCAAGCCTCTTTGGCAGTCCGCTTGTTGGTGCGAAGCGCATCTCGGGCGGGACTGCAGTGATGAGAGCATCCAGCGCCCGTCGATCCTGGTCGTAGTCGACGTCGCCGTACCGGACTGCATCCCACATATGCCGGACCTGGAGTTTTACCCTCATCACCGCAGCCCACTCTACATAGTTGGTCTTGGTGAGGGTAGGCCACCCGCCGCCGGGGCCGACGTCCCTGACGACAGCCTGGTACCGTGGTGACCACGATGCGATCTGACGGGAGAGAGCCGCGTCGCCTGTGAAGGCCGCGCTCTCCGTCGACCCGTACGCCGCCGCCGTGCGCGCCTCCTCCAGGAGCGCCACCGGCGCGTCGCGCTATGCTGGTCGTCGCCGCCGTGGGCGTCTTGGCGCGCGCTGCCTGCGCGCCGCCCTCATGTTGCTCCCTCTCCAGCCGACTCAAGGTCCGCGTCGGCCATCATCGCAGAGATGGAGCTGCTTTGTTCTTGCCAAGAAAACCTTGACCTCATTGCCGCCGCCGCGCACGCATCTGCCGCCGCCGCCGCTTCCACTCTCCGCCTTTCGCTGCCCGCTCACCATTACCGACCTTTGACGCTTCTTTCCGCGCGCTTCCGCATGCTTGCTCTGCCAAGGCGAGAAGCGGCCGTCTAGCGACGCCGTGTGCTCGAGGCGACCGAGCGCTGAGATTGCCCTGCGGACATGGCGCGCTACTGGGGGGCTGTCGCGTGGAGAGAGGGCTGCTTCTGACGAGCTGCTGCCCGTCTCCGGAGAGGAGTGAGCGGGGACAGCCGGAGCTGCTTCTTTGCTACGGCTGGGCCATTCGCGAGGCGGAGACGGAGATGAGCAGGAGATGCTCAGGCTACAGGATAGTATGGCTCTGATACCACTTGTTACTCGCTGGAGTCTTGCTGTTGGTGATAGCAAGATCCTTACTCTCATGGAGAGGATGACACTTGGAGATGAGGCAATTTTTTCTTGGATTTCTATCACAATGCCATGCCAACTCGAGGGTTGGGGATACATATTTATAAGTCGCCAACCACCAAGCATATGCTAAGATGATATCCTAAGATCTTTGTCCCATGACACCAAGATCTTTATCCTTAAAGTCGTTGATCTTTGCCCTATGATCAATCAAGATCCTTAAAAGTCGTTGTCCTATGACACCAAGATGTTGTCTATGACAATCAAGATGTTGTCCTTAAAGTTCTTTGTCATAGGGACAATCAGATGTCATAATCTTAAAGCTCTTTGTACAAACCTACTCCACAAAGACCACAGTACAGGAACTTATTTATCAATATCTTCAGTGGTGCCATCAGAGGTTGGAGATGGCAGGAATAGCATTTATCCTCCTGTTGTTGGCAATTCTTTTGCCTTTAAGCTTCAGGACCAGAAGGGACGTATGCATAGATTTACATGTGGTAGGTACTGACTTTAAAATTGGTTGAAAGGTTACTGTGGTTGTACTGCTCCAACTAACAGTTCATTTTGTTCCATTTCTGCAGGTTCAGAGAGTTTAGATGAGCTTGTGTCTTCTGTAATGCAAAGGTTAGGTATTGGTGGCGAAAAGGGCACAGTTCAACTTTTGGTAAGCGTGAGTAATTCGGCATCCCCATGTTTTCAACTTCTCGTTGGCATTGGCATATTGAAGGGATGAACTAGGTGGCCAGTGTCTGATCCTCAACCTCAAATTCGAGTTTTCTATGTTGTCTTTGATGGAGCATTCACTGATGTAATTCCAAGATAGAAGCAAGCACCTAATCAGCGTCCATTTTATCTTATGTCACCTCATTTCTGTATCTCACTGAGTATCCTGTAGTTGCTGACCACCGTTGAATTGAATCTGAGATCCTATATACAACGCTGTCTATATTATGCAGAAATTTACAAGTGGACTGACACCAACAACCTTTGTTTGAAAACACTAGCTATCTTGAGTAGTACTGCTATCTAATTAGTCCCATGAATTACGTATCCTTAGCTGTTACGAGAACTCACTGACTTAGAGCCAAACTATCCTGAATTACATTACACCCCAACCATACTGTTACCCACTATATGCAACTTCTATGTAGTATGACGACGATCAAGGTGATAGGGTGCTGCTCACTACAGATGCTGATCTTGCCGGTGCTGTATGCTGTAATCCATGCCAAATCATCTGGATTAAAGGTCTTTCTTTTAACCTGATTTAGTTGTGTTTTTTGTCTGCTTAAAATGTTGCCATTTGGATACTCTTGTTAATCTTGTGTGTTGATCTCGTAGGATCACACCTCTTTTATTGTAGTTTCAAACTCTAGTCCGATTCTTACATCTTATCCTCATCCGAGTCTTATATGGTTGTGATATCTAACACAAACTCTCCAACACTCCCCCTCAAGATGGGCCGAAAATATCAATCATGCCCATCTTGTTACATATTGTATAACACTCACTAGGACCTAACCCTTTAGTAAAGCAATCAGCCAACTGTTCACCAGACTTGACATACTCCAACTTCAATATTCTACCATCGAGCTTCTCCTTAATGAAGAATCTGTCAATCTCAACGTGCTTGGTACGATCATGCTGAACTGGGTTGTTAGCAATATTGATTGCAGATTTATTGTCACAATGCAATACTAAGGGTTATTCTTCCATATTCGAAGCTCGGACAATAAACCCTTCATCCATATCATCTCACTCACACTCAATGCCATTGCTCTATACTCTGCCTCTGCAGTAGACCGAGCCACAACCTCCTGCTTCTTGCTTCTCCATGACACAAGATTACCTCCCACAAAGATGCAATATCCAGAGGTAGACCTCCTGTCATCCATACTGTTTGCCCAATCAGCATCACAATACCCTTCCATATTTAGATGTTGATTTTTTCTGAACCAAAGGCCCTTTCCGGGGCTATTCTTCAAATACCGTAAGATTCGATAAACCACATCCATGTGTCCTGTTCTAGGATCATGCATATATCGACTAACCACACTCACTGCATATGAAATATCAGGTCTTGTATGACACAAATAGATAAGACGCCCAACAAGCCTTTGATAAGCTTCCTTGTTGACTGGATCTCCCGATTCAGCACATAGCTTGTGATTCCTATCAATAGGTGAAGCAATAGGACAAAGACCCAAGCATACTGCTTTCTTCCAAAGAGATCAAGGACATACTTTCTCCGGGAGAGAACTATACCATTCAAGAACGGGCAATCTCAATCCCAAGAAAGTATCAAGAGGTCCAAGATCTTTCACCTCAAATGCCTCTCCCAATCTTTTCTTTAAGGACTTGATTTCCTCGGCATCATCTCCAGTAATCACAATATCATCAACATAGACTGCTAATATAGTGATATGTGATCCTTTATGCCTATAAAACACGGTATGATCTCCATTGCACTGAGAATAGCCCATACTACAGACTGCACGCCTGAATCTATCAAACCACGCCCTTGGAGACCGCCTGCATCAGTATAAAGACTTCTTGAGTTTACATACCTTCCTCTCAGTCTGCTTATTTTCAAAGCCTGGAGGAATCTCCATGTATACCTCTTCTTGTAGATCACCATGTAGAAAAGCATTCTTCACATCCAACTGATGTAGAGGCCATCCGAAATTAGTTGCACAGGAGATCAATGTTCTTCTCAGACTCATTTTTGCCACTGCAAGAAAGGTCTCATCATAGTCTATCCCATATGTTTGACTATAACCTTTTGCAACCAACCGTGCCTTGTATCTCTCTATCTTGCCTTCAGGAGTTTGCTTAATTGTAAACACCCATTTGCATCCTACTGCCCTTTTTCCTACTGGAAGTGGAACAAGATCCCATGTCTTGTTCTTTTGAAGTGCACTAAGTTCCTCCTTCATGGCATTCTTCCACTTAGGATCTTGCTTGATTCGCCAATCCTTCTAACATGCATAGTCCAAGAGATGCAATGAATGCTTTGTATGCAGGTGAAATATGGGAATACGAGATGAACTTCGTGATATCATGCTCAAAGCCATACCGGACTGGAGGCTTTCCTGCATTAGCTCTAGTTTCTCTACGTTGTGCAAGTGGTAACTCTAGATGGGAATGATTAGAATCAATATTACCATTCGCCCCAAGGGGAGGCAAGAAACTTGATGGAGATAGACCCGAGGAGGGATTTGGGACTGGATCAACCGGCAAGGCTGGCTGTTCAGAAGGCTGTTCTGGCTGTGGCAATGCCGGTTGTTCAAAAGACTCCACCGTTGTTGACTCAGTCTTGTCGCTTGTCTCTTGGTTGCTCCCCTGCTTCCGAAGCGTCTTCACGATAAACTTTAAGTCTTTTTGGTTATCACATCTCTCGATATTCTCGTTAGATTTGGGCACGGAATTGTCCCAACAATAACTTCTTCTCGTTGACTAACACTCTCCTTATTCTCCCCATCTCGACTTTCATCCTCAATGACAGGAGAGAATTCCAAGAACTGATCAAGATTACCTCCACTCGTGTAGTAAGGTTCTAACTCCCTGAATGTTACATCCATACTCACAAATAACTTTCGCTCAACTGGTTCCAGATCTATAGCCCTTCCGACTTGATGAATAGCCTATGAAGATACATTTCAATGCTGTGGATCCACTTGCCAATGTTGGTCGGTGATCTCGCACAAAGCACACACAACCAAACACCTTGGGAGGCACCTTGAACTCCCACGACCCAAAAGGAGTTCACCGGAGACTTCATCCCAAGTATTCGAGATGGCATGCGATTGATGAGATATACTGCGTCATTACCGCCTCGCTCCATATCCCTTTGCACGCTTCATCCAAACATGAGTGAACGTGCTACCTCCAATAAATGTCGGTTCTTCCTTTCAGCCACTCCATTCTGAGATGGAGTTCCTGGACAAGTAGTCTGATGAAGTATCCCCTCTTCTGAGAGATATGTTGTAAACTCATTATTAACATACTCAGTTCCATTATCTGAGCGGAGAATCCGAACTTTTGCATCAAACTGAGTAGCGGTCATCCTATGGAAGTCCTGAAAACATCGAAGGACCTCGCTCTTGTGTTTCATCATATAAATCCAAGTCATACGAGTATAGCAATCAATGAATGTGACAAACCACTTAAAACCACTCACAGAAGTAACAGAGCACGGACCCCAAACATCCGAGTGTATTAATATAAAAGGTTCATAACTCCGAAGACCAATACTACTATATGTAGACCGTGTATGCTTTCCAAACTCGCAAGCATCACACACAAGTTTACTCTTGTCTACCCTTTTGAATAAATCAGGGTATAACCGACTTAAATTCTCAAATGATAGATGTCCCAAGCGACGATGATGTAATAAGACTTCTTCCTCGATTCCTCCTATAGCCACAGCCAATGCCGCACCAACCTAATTAATGTACCACAATCCATTACGCCTTATTCCAGTCCCAATCCTCTTCCCGCCTTCTCTTCTCCCAGAAACAAACACGAATCCCCATCAAATGTGACAATGCATTTGAATTGGTCAATGATAGAACCGATCGATGTAAGGTTGATCGGAAAGGAGGAACATGCAAAACGGTGGACAGGGCAATGGATGGTGTACATTCTACAGATCCAACACCTCGAATAAGTCGGGCGGTTCCATCCGCCGCTTGGACGGTTTGAGAATGAGTATATGGGGTGTAAGATGTGAAAGCACTACGTGAACTCGTGACATGTTTGGATGCTCTGAATCTATGATCCAATCAATATGAGAGTGCTTATATGTGGATGCAAGTGCATGTGTTCAGGTACCTTCATTACGTGGGCGTAGTTTGCAAAGTTGCCAAAGGAGGTGGAATCATGAGAAGTCTCTAATGTCTTTCCTTGCGCCATTTCTCCCATCGCATAGCTTGTTCACTGTCCGAGTGAGACGTGTTCTCCTCTGTCAGGCCATGTTAGCTCAGGGGCCAACTCGGCCCTTCCTCGGCCTCCACGACCACCACGATCTCCACCTCGGCCTCCACGACCTCCACGACCTCCACTTCGGCCTCCATATCGTGGAGAGGGACAAGCACGAATCGATGTCCTCTTATCCCACAGCTTGTAGCACTCTCTATCATCGTATGGCATATGCGGACTGACCGGTTGTTGTCCCCATTACTCGTAGTCGAACTTCCTCCTGCACCATAGTCAAATAGCCTCCTCCATTGTAGGCAATTTTGCCAAGTGAAACATTGCACCCTCCTACTTTCAAATTTTGGATTTAGTCCCTTTAGAAAATGTGTAACTCGCTCACTGCAGCCCACACCCTACCAAATTCAATATCACCAAAGACATGTCAACTGCAGTGGATCATAATGGTCTAAATCGCCCAAAGTTGTCAATTCACTAGCATATTCTGGACGGTCTTTTCCTCCTGCTTGTGGCCTCCACCTTACCTTGGACTTCCACCATCATCATTACATTTCTCGCCTTGAGTACATGTTGCTTAGCGCCTTCCATATTGCTGGTGCACTCAGCATCATTTCCACCATCCGAGCTATGGATGGAGACATCGGTTAGCAACCAAGCTACCACCACGTAATTGGTGGTGTTCCATATCCTCCAATCAATGCTCGCCTTGTCTGCGTGTTCAACACAAGTCTCTTGCAGATAGCATTCCACCCTTTGTCCTCGAAATTAGTGAGCCCTTCTAGACCAACTCGGTAATTCTTATTTCCTTCCAATTTTACATCATTTGGCATCGCCCACTTTAAGTCTGATGACCTGCACTAGTTCTCGGACCTATCATACCGGTCGCGAAGAGATCCTGTAACATGCTTCTTATGTCACCTTGAGTTACTAGCGAGAAGTAGTCTCAATAGTTGCCTTTCTCGCAGCCTCAATTTCCTCGGGGGTCATCTTCTCAAACAAACCGGAGATGCCAATCAATATCAAGATATGCCGCGATCTCCCACGATCACAGCACTCTTCACGTATTAATATTCTGTCGGATCTCGATATTTTCTTTTATCCAATCATACATGCCTGTACGTACCTCTTCTTTCTTTCTTTTTTCTTTTCCCGTCCGTTTCTTTTTTTTCCTTCTAACCGGCCCGCCGATTCCTTCGGCCCGGCCTGCCGACTCCTGCCGACTCCTTCGGCCTTCCTTCGGCCCGGCCTGCCGATTCCTTCGGCCCAGCCGATTCCGTTTCTTCCTTCGACACCGAGCGAGACACCGAGCCGAGCGACCGACTCTTTCTCCGTCGACACCGAGCGGCTTCGGTTTCTTCTCCTCTCCCCGAGCGACGCAGCGACGCCTGCTGATTCCTCCGGCCTCTCCTCCTTCTCAAGGCGACTGAGCGACGGCGGTAGCGGCGACCGTCCTCCTTCTCAAGGCAATCCCGAGCGGCGGCGGAGTCCCGCGCAATCCGAAAGCGGCGGCGGCGGCGCGACGATTAACCGTCGGCGACCGGGCGTCGGCGTCACTGCTGCGACCAGTGGCGGCGTACGCCGCGCAACCCGGGCGGCGGACGTGGTCGCGGATCGGACGATTCTTTGTGGGCGCGGTCGCCGGATCTGGACGGTGAGTCTGATTAGGTTTAGGGTTGGGTGGGGGAAGGCTCTGATACCATCTTGTTAATCTTGTGTGTTGATCTCGTAGGATCACACCTCTTTTATTGTAGTTTCAAACTCTAGTCCGATTCTTACATCTTATCCTCATCCGAGTCTTATATGGTTGTGATATCTAACACAAACTCTCCAACAGATACTAATGTATTACCCTCAGCACAATTGTACTGTACATTGGCTTTTCACTTTTGCCATTGCGAGATGTCTTGGCCATTTGCTTATCTCCTTTGTCTCACTAGAGTGAAACTTTGACTTTCAGGCCTTGAGGCTGCACATTGACGAGTCAGGTTCCAAATCTGAAGTGACAGAACAATCGTTGGAGCTGACATCTTCCCAGAGAAGTCAGTTGACGCCTCTTCATTATGGCCTGATGGCTGGCGCAATTGTTCTCACAGGCGTTGCAGTGATGGTTTACTTGAAACGCTCCAAAGTGTGATTTTTCAGATAAAATAAATAATTTCCAACGCTTGGCTCTCCAGACTCCAGCTAATATGCATAGAAGGATCGCATGCCTTAGCTCATCGGCAGGCTAGTGAAGACATGAAGGGTCACTGAAGACCCAAAAGCAATCAGCTCACCGTCTCAAGTTTTCCGATTAACTGGGGTCAATTCTTCTACTGGGAAGGAAGCCTGGAACTATGCTATTTCTCCCGTTCTTTTGGCACAAAAGAACGCAAATTCGCAGTTTCACGAATGTGGTGAAACACATGCCTTTTGTATCATTTTCTTGATCACTATAAATCTGGTGCTGAGTGGTGACATCCCAAGTAATATCTTGATCGGACGTACAATATAACCATGTATATGCAATTTATGAGAAAGGATGGATACCACATATTTTATCTCCTATGTGGTTGTCACTCGTCAGGCCCAAGTTTGACAATACTACTTGTGAATGGATGATGCATGGTGTGGTTCATAAGAACTTTTAATCAGGATAATTCAACTTTGAATATTTCGCTACTTTTTATCCAATCATAGTATCTTGCTGCAAAATTTAGCTCAATGAAATTTGTGTAGTGCAAACATAATTTAGTTCTGCCTCTTTGGGATCTTAGATTAATGCCTATGATTTTCCCTAAAAAAAGAATATTGCCTATGCCTCTGCATCTATTCTGAAAGCTATGTGGCAACTCGTCAGCATTTATTATTTCCTTGTCAATTTAATGACATGTGGACCATTTTCCCCACGTTTTTTTTTTCCTCTGAAAGCAATATCCTGCCTTGTTCTTTTTTATACAACTACCAGTTCATTGCTCCCTTTTCTTTTGAGGAGGTATGTCTCATCAAGATGATAATGCAGGACCATTGAACTTTCTTTGTGTTTACGAGCTTGTTACTATCTGAGGATTTCGATGTCAAACATGCCAAATAGCTGAATCACAGCTGGTAATGGATGCACATTCATTATTGTTTTTGGCTGGAAGAAACATAAAATTCAGAGAGCTTGCTCTTGGAACATTCTGCATGTGTCAATCTTGATCCACCCTTGCAGTGAAAAACTGAAAGGGCCAATGCACCAGACAAACCCTGAGGTCACATGGCATTTGGGAGGATCCTCCACTCCAAGGACAGGTCGTAGCTCCACTTGGCCATGAGAAACCATGCACTGGTTGCCGTGCCTATGAGTGACTGGTGATGCCAATGCGGTCCCCACCAGTCATGCACAGGAGCAGTACGTGTGAATTGTGATGGCCGTGACATGTAACTGTTCCCCATCACTTGGCAATGCAAGGCTCCCTTTCTCCCCACCTTCATGTTGGTACATTTTGGGAACATTGCCAGCAGAAAGTTGGATTCTTTACACACACACACGGTGGTGAATTCTTTTCCACCCTTGATTTGTAAATTTATACTTTAGGGAATGATGTTTAGGCAAGAAAAGTCATCGCACACACACCGCTAAAATGAAAGGTCGAGATCAGTAGATACAGCTGTTGCTACAGTGTACATGCAGAGAATCCGAATCCATCGTATTGCTTGCATCAAAATGTTTACGGATAGGTACTGTCTTTTTTTTTCTCACAAGGAGAATGCAATGCAGCTACTTTTCCATCAGTTCAGCCTAGAGTTAGTAGTTCCAGGACAATGGCCATTGCCACTACTACTGAAAAAGGTGGGAGTGTGTTGCCATTATGACTCTAATTTAGTATCATTGATGGATCGATTGACAAATAATGACCGTACCTTCGGCTATCTTATAGCAAAAATGAGATAACAGTACTGTACTTTATGCTGGTACAAAAATAAGACCAGATACTTAGATGGAGTACTTAGGCCTTATGATTGATTGACATATACATATGCGATCAGGCCGTGCACTTGAGGGTTGCATTAAATTTCCTACAAAAATAAGCTATCCATATTGCTCAAATATCCAGTGAAAATGGAAGTTTTCGAAATTCAAAAAAGAAATAAAAACCTAATGATGGGGGCGATATGTTCTATACCTCTGCAATAGTCGAATATTAATCTCAACCAAACTGGCAAGTTAAGAAAAGGACAAGTACTTAGTGAACAGTGTTAAAGAACTATTCATGCAAAAAAAAGTTGTCTTTTTTATATCTTACCACTGCAATTGAGTTTAACCTTCAAGTTTTGCAAGCAAAAAAAAAACATGTCCTCCTCAACATTTTGCAATTGGTTTCAATACTTAAGGCGGTTTTCAGTAGAAAGACGCAAAGGGAATATTCCATGAGGCCTAACCGCCTGTTGGATTTTCTCCGAAAAATCCAATGGAAATAGAATCTTAAAGAAACTCTAGGAGCTCATTCTTGTGTTTTGAAGGCCATACAGAAAAGTGTTCCTATATGATTCAGTTCTTAAAAAAAAATCCTCTAAAAATTCACTCCCCCGATCTTTAAAATACTTTATTAATCCATAGTAATATAATATTTTAAAAACTAATTATCAAATTCGCGTCTTGGAGACAAAAAAAAAACACAATACATGAGTGTATAACCTAAAAAAACAAAGAAATAATTAACAATTTGCCACTATAAAGATGTGATATTCATGATTTGCTACTCCATGTGTTATTGACATGTGGGTCCCGGAGCGACATGTCAAAGACACATGGATGATAAATTATGAATTGCACATCTTTTACTGTAGCAAATCATCGAATTTAGCTGGTGATGTTTTAATGGTGCCATGAAATGTGGAGCCAAACCTTTTGATATTCGTGCGAGCCAAGGATACAATACAAATACAATGCTACTACAAGTAGAATACTCCAAAACCAGTAGGAAGCTCTTACGAGTATCCAATGCTGAAGTAGGGGTATTATGTTCCCTATTTTTCAAAAAAAGAAAAAAAAAAGAGATCATTCTGTTTTTTCATATGAACCTAGGAGAGAACCTACTTTGGATCTTTTAAGAAGAAAAAAAGGGAGCTTTCTATTGTTAAGTGGCAACATGACAAGAGGAGTACGACACAAGCTACTTTAGCTTCCATACAAAACAAAAAGGCACAATTACCGGTAGCAATCTAGAGAGAGGGAGGGAGATGTGCATGAGTACACGCACATAAATACCGTAGACTATAGATTGGAAGAAATTTTCCATGGCTTCGGGGGTGATTGATTCGCTGCCTTGCAAACTAAATCAAATAAAATTAAATATTAGTAACATCAGTGAAAATTAGTTGTTTTTTGATTTTCTACAAAAAAAAATGGTAACAATAAGAAAATTCAATGTCACACACTAGCAGTCCAAATACGAGGAAATCATGCTTCATCAAAATTTTGATGACACCAAATTTTGATCCGATCATGACCCAAACAACACTCTTTTTACCCATATTTAGATTTTTCCTAGGTTTTGGTTATACCCCTGATATGGAAGAAACGTGGATACCAAGCTATTGATGTCAAGTATTCAACTCTGGATGTTCCCCTATCAATCTACAGTGTTGTACACTCCATGATGAAAATAATGCGACAGTAACAAAGAAAACAAAAGAAAGAGAATGCGGTTAAATGAAAGTGATGGGCTTGCTGGCACTTGCAGGCTTGCAGCATGTCAAAAAGCCTTGCAATTGCACATTATTAAGTAACTCTATTTTAATTTTATTTTAAAGTTAATCTCCGCGAATTTTATTTCCACTTCTGACCCTTTTGGTCGCGCTATCACCCATAACGTGACAAAATAACACTGTCACGCCAGTCTGCAAACTCTTATCACGCCACCACCCGCAACGTGACAGTGTTGTTTGATCACGCCACCACCAGTGGTGTGACAAAAAATGCTATTTCAGCGGACTTATCTTATGACGTGATAATGTTATTTTGTCATATCACGTGTGGTGGCGTAACGAAAGGAGTCAGAATTAAAAATAATGTTTTGCAGTTGATTAACTTGAAAATAAAATTAAAAAAAGTTAATTAATAATAATAAAAAGTTTCCGCATGGAACCACCACAGCTACTCATTTCAGGTTGCATTGGGAGTTGAAAAAACGCTTACAAATAAATTTTCTTTGGACCTCCTGGATGGAACGAAAACTTTTGTTTGAAACCTCGTCCTCCGTGGATAACGCGTTCATTTCCCGTTTGGAGTTCATGTGTCCCACATGAATTTCGGAGGAATCTCGTAACGAACGGTACAAATCCTCTGAACATTCTTGCTTGTATCCTTACGTTTGGTTTAGTAGCAAATGATGCACGTTCATGTGACCAAGCTCGATTTAAAAAAAACGTGTAGTTTCGGACTTAGGATCAAAATTTAGATAGTACTGTCGTCTGCTTGTGACTTATCGAATGCCGAGTTACCGATCAATGATAATAGTCTATCTAGCATAACTAAACTACAGAAATACACAGTAAGCCATCCGTCAGTAAAGGTGCCAGCCCTGGCTCCCAGGGGTCCGCCCTGCCTAGTGCTCACAAGTTAGAACTTTTCATTTACACTCAATATGCATCTGATCTACTGCTATGTAGTAGTTTTCAAAGGACAACTCCAACTACCATAGTAAGGTTTGGGTGGTCATCTCAATATAAAGGCAGGAGATCCAGATCTACCTCCATTTTGCACACTTTGTATCAGCAAGAAACAGATTGAAACATCCTGCAAAACAAAAATCATATAGGCCGACACACACCTGAACAAAAGACAAAACATCTTATTTTTCCTTGTTGTTTTCAGATGAACAAGACAAATAGTGAGTAAACCGGTTAACACTCAATTTTCAGGTGCTGCTCACCTTCCAAAGTTCCATGTCGATCACCTTTATCTATTCTTTCTCTCTTTTTCCAAAGGTTTCATGTCCCCATTAGAGGGACCTTGAATCCTTTTAGCGTGCGATGGCTTGATAATGGAACCATGATGAGAGTTTGGTGTATGATGCTATCATCTGAGAAAATGTAAATCAAAAGAGGTGAGGAGTATACTTCCAAGTGAAGCTTTTTTTAAATGTGAGTTTTGTATATGGTATTGTCTTCTTTGCTTAATTCCCTTGTGTTTGTGTCTTGGACAACTGACTATAGCTAGTGTGGAATCTCATGATCAATTCTTTTCTTTATCTTCTGCAACCGATGTTTTGTTCTGTACGTAGCTTGAAAGGCAACTTTCAGATTGGTGTGATGATGCCATCATCTGCAATTTCATAATGTGGATACATTTGACTTTGGTTCAGAACCATATTTGTTTATTTTTCTTGAAGACAAAAAACTTGTGGGCTTCATCTCAAAGAAAATGCTGATGCACAGTGTGTCTTCAAGTGACACATTTTAGTTGGATGGTGTGAAAATGACGAGTTGGTTTCTTTTAGTCATCATCAAAGGGAAGGCAGATCACCGCGTAAGGAAATTGGAAACTGTTGGAGAGTTTGTGTTTGATCTAAATAACAAGTTGTATTAGAGTTGGATTCTACGTTGAAACTATAAATAAAGGGTGTGGAGTCATACGGGAGACATATTATTCCCGGAAACCAATATGGTATCAGATCCATCACCCACCACCCAACCCTAACCCTAACCGTGCTCACCTCAGATCCGCTGCCGCCGCCGCTGTTCAACTCAAAGCCGCTTGAGCCGCTGCTCGCCGCTCGGGCCGTCGTTTGGGCCGGTGGCAAAGGAGAAGAGAGGAGGTCGAGGAAGGAGGAAGAAAAGCTGCTGGTCGCTCTGGTGAAGAAACGTTCAGGAGACCTTGGGAGGAAGAAAACGTGCTCGGGTGAAGAAACGTCCGGGAGAGCTCGGAGGAAGAAAGTGTCGATGTTGTTTTCTTCGGGAGGAGAAAACAAAGTCAAAGGAAAAGAAAAGAACCAAGAAGAAAAGTGTTGGTGGGAGAAAAAAATATGCTACGGATCTGTATGATTTGAGTAACCGTGAAGGCAGTCATCGAGGTTTGGCAGAATATTGATGCGTAAAGAATTACCGTGATCGTAGGAGATACGCGCAGCATATCTTGATAGTGATTGGCATTACCTTGGTTGTTTGAGAAGATGACCCCTGAGGAAATTGAGGCTGCGAGGAAGGAGAAAGAAGCCGCAATGAGGGCGGTAGAAGAGAATAGGAAGACAATTGTTGAGACTACTTCCCCGTTAGTAACTCAAGGTGATATGAGAAGCATGTTACAGGATATCTCCGCGACATGTATGATAGGTCCGAGGGCTAGTGCAGAGTCATTTGACTTAAAGCTAAAGCTGATGCCCAATGATGTAAAATTGAAAGAAAGTAAGAATTACCTGAGTTGGTCTAGAAGAGCTTAGCTAATTCTAAGGACGAAGGGGGTGGAGCACTACCTACAGGATAATTCATTCTAGACTCAGTGTTATTTACCATTGTACTCAAGGTAATGACTGCACACCCTGATTGTGCTACATTAGACACATCAATTCTTGATGCGCTACATATTATGCATGATGGAAAATTCTTGCATATTCCTGTTCTTGATGGAGGTAAAATCTGATTCTTCTCAGGCTAAGATTTCCTTAGTTGGTACTTGCATTTTGTATCTGACAGAAATTTCTGTTGGCCCAAACTCTATTTGTGTCGAAGAGTATCACCGAAACAAAAAAATCAAGAAACTGAATCGCTAGAACTTGCCGAACAGAGGAAACAACACGATTGTATTTTGGTGCTACAAGAAGCGTTTCCTTCTTCTGCTTTCTATTGCTTCTCTCAAATTCTCTTACATTGCTTGCTTATCTATTACAATGGTTCACCATCGCTTATATAGCCTTTCTATACGTATGCAAATCCCAAGCCGAAGTCCGACTCACACACGCACACGGCCAAACAACCGACTCGGATACAAAGTTCTAAATGGACTCAAAGATTACCTAACAATCACTCCCTAATCTTTGTGTACTTACTTTATATTTCGTGTGCTGCCAGTTGGACTCAACTTCAACATGGCTCCCACACACTTGGTCGAAGACGGTGGCACAACTCAAACACGTCTTGATCTCTGCCAGTTGGACTCGTCTTCAACTTGGCTCACACTTACTTGTCCGGAGACGGTGGCACAACTTGAACACGTCTTGGACTCTTACTCATCGAGGCAGTCGGTCTCAACTACGACTTGCACCCCAACTCGTACTCAACTCAGGACAGTCGGTCTCAACTACGACTTGCCCAACTCGTACTCAGCAATTCAAGTTAGTCACGACTTCAACTTGAGTAACACACGGACTCGACTCAGGATGACGAACACATCTCTTCAACGTCCCGGACTTTAACACTACTTACTTGACTCAGGACGATGGACACATCTTTTCAACGTCCTCGACTCGGCATCATAGCAGTGTTGGTTCATCATCGCTGAGAGCTTCAGCAAGAAGCGCTTTCTCCTTCTTCGGATTGCAGCATTCTGAAGCAAAGTGTTCAAAATCCTGACAATTATAACATCTCAACTTTGTCTTGTCAAATTTCCAATTCTTGCGGCCTCGGCTACCGCCACCATTAGAATCGCCGGAAAAACCCTCGCCTTTACCTTTCGATGATCGGGCCTCCCACTCGGCGCGAGTTAACAGCAGGTGCTCATCTTCGCCACTACCAGATCCTCGTATCCGTTCCTCGTGAGTTTTCAAGCGGCCGATCACCTCCTCAACCGTCATCACCTTGAGGTCGCTAAATTGCTCAATGGCGGAGACGAATTGCAAAAACTTTCCAGAAACTGCCCGAAGGAACTTTCTCACAATATAGCTTTCTTCCATCTTGTCCCCTAAAACTCGGATCTGATTGACAATCGTCGTCAACCTCGTGGCGAAGTCGTCGATCGACTCCGTCTCTTTCATGCGCATTCCCTCGAACTTGCTCTTGAGAGTCTGTACTCGTGCTTCTTTAACACGATCATCACCAAGATGCATCGCCTTCAACGTCTTCCACGCAGCTTTGGCCGTCTCTTTTTCGGCCAGTAGGAAGAGCGTTTCCTCAGAGATGCCTCCATAGATCGCCGCCAAAGCCATCTGATCCTTGCGCACATCGACGTTGTCGTCCTCGACCGCGTCCCACACTCCCTGAGCGCGCATGTACACCTTCATCTTGATAGCCCATACTGCATAATTGCTCTTGGTGAGCATCGGATATTGCAGCGAGACAGCAGAACTCTCCTTCGCCATCACACCCGACGTCGCCTCGTTACGGGTGACACAACTTCCCGGAGAGCGCGGCATGATCTTGGGCACACACGGGTCAAGAACTCAGGCTCTGATACCAATTGTTGGCCCAAACTCTATTTGTGTCGAAGAGTATCACCGAAACAAAAAAATCAAGAAACTGAATCGCTAGAACTTGCCGAACAGAGGAAACAACACGATTGTATTTTGGTGCTACAAGAAGCGTTTCCTTCTTTCTGTTTCTATTGCTTCTCTCAAATTCTCTTACATTGCTTGCTTATCTATTACAATGGTTCACCATCGCTTATATAGCCTTTCTATACGTATGCAAATCCCAAGCCGAAGTCCGACTCACACACGCACACGGCCAAACAACCGACTCGGATACAAAGTTCTAAATGGACTCAAAGATTACCTAACAATTTCAACTCTCCATGAATAGATGGGAGAGTTGCTGCTTGCTTGGATGTTCTACAACTTACCCATGCAGCCATTTCAATGGTCTCTCTCCCTCCCTTCCTGTGTGTGTGTATTGTTTTTACTCCTCACTTTTTATTTGTACAGGGTGGACACTAACCTGTGGATTTTCATGGTACTCTTGATCCATCTAACATGTTTTGTCTGAAGGTTGAAGGAGGTCCTGGGACTGCGAATGATGTGGCGAACACAGTAATGCAGAAGTTCTAGGACTCTGCTCTTTCTTTGGAGCCTGCAGATGAGGAATTTGATAGCCACAGGTAATTGATGTTTCTTTTGTGTTTTTTTTTCTTTTTGCTCAAATGCAATGCTTACCTGCATTGTTTCATTGCTCAGCGAAATATCTTCAGTGGTGCCATCAGAGGTTGGAGATGGCAGGAATAGCATTTATCCTCCTGTTGTTGGCAATTCTTTTGCCTTTAAGCTTCAGGACCAGAAGGGACGTATGCATAGATTTACATGTGGTAGGTACTGACTTTAAAATTGGTTGAAAGGTTACTGTGGTTGTACTGCTCCAACTAACAGTTCATTTTGTTCCATTTCTGCAGGTTCAGAGAGTTTAGATGAGCTTGTGTCTTCTGTAATGCAAAGGTTAGGTATTGGTGGCGAAAAGGGCACAGTTCAACTTTTGGTAAGCTTGAGTAATTCGGCATCCCCATGTTTTCAACTTCTCGTTGGCATATAGAAGGGATGAACTAGGTGGCCAGTGTCTGATCCTCAACCTCAAATTCGAGTTTTCTATGTTGTCTTTGATGGAGCATTCACTGATGTAATTCCAAGATAGAAGCAAGCACCTAATCAGCGTCCATTTTATCTTATGTCACCTCATTTCTGTATCTCACTGAGTATCCTGTAGTTGCTGACCACCGTTGAATTGAATCTGAGATCCTATATACAACGCTGTCTATATTATGCAGAAATTTACAAGTGGACTGACACCAACAACCTTTGTTTGAAAACACTAGCTATCTTGAGTAGTACTGCTATCTAATTAGTCCCATGAATTACGTATCCTTAGCTGTTACGAGAACTCACTGACTTAGAGCCAAACTATCCTGAATTACATTACACCCCAACCATACTGTTACCCACTATATGCAACTTCTATGTAGTATGACGACGATCAAGGTGATAGGGTGCTGCTCACTACAGATGCTGATCTTGCCGGTGCTGTAATCCATGCCAAATCATCTGGATTGAAGGTCTTTCTTTTAACCTGATTTAGTTGTTTTTTTGTCTGCTTAAAATGTTGCCATTTGGATACTAATGTATTACCCTCAGCACAATTGTACTGTACATTGGCTTTTCACTTTTGCCATTGCGAGATGTCTTGGCCATTTGCTTATCTCCTTTGTCTCACTAGAGTGAAACTTTGACTTTCAGGCCTTGAGGCTGCACATTGACGAGTCAGGTTCCAATTCTGAAGTGACAGAACAATCGTTGGAGCTGACATCTTCCTAGAGAAGTCAGTTGACGCCTCTTCATTATGGCCTGATGGCTGGCGCAATTGTTCTCGCAGGCGTTGCAGTGATGGTTTACTTGAAACGCTCCAAAGTGTGATTTTTCAGATAAAATAAATAATTTCCAACGCTTGGCTCTCCAGACTCCAGCTAATATGCATAGAAGGATCGCATGCCTTAGCTCATCGGCAGGCTAGTGAAGACATGAAGGGTCACTGAAGACCCAAAAGCAATCAGCTCACCGTCTCAAGTTTTCCGATTAACTGGGGTCAATGCTTCTACCGGGAAGGAAGCCTGGAACTATGCTATTTCTCCCGTTCTTTTGGCACAAAAGAACGCAAATTCGCAGTTTCACGAATGTGGTGAAACACATGCCTTTTGTATCATTTTCTTGATCACTATTAATCTGGTGCTGAGTGGTGACATCCCAAGTAATATCTTGATCGGACGTACAATATAACCATGTATATGCAATTTATGAGAAAGGATGGATACCACATATTTTATCTCCTATGTGGTTGTTGTTAGAGATATATATGTGTTAGAGTAGAACTCTAGATATTATTTGATTTCTTTATCTGTAACTCTAGATGTGTCGCCGCGCCGCCTACCAATGGGCACCGTTTCCCTCCCTCGCTGCCCGGTGATCTTCGACGGTGTTAATTACACCGACTTCGTGTCTCACATGCGCATTCACATGCGTGGTCTTCGTCTCTGGGGCGTCCTCTCTGGCGATGTCACCTGCCCGCCTTGCCCTACTCCTCCGACGGAGCCTACATTTGCTGCGCTATCCTCGACGGTCGACAAGGCTGCTGTTGAGGCTGCTAGCATTGCTGATGAGAAGGCTGCCTCTGCCTACCAAGAGACTCTGGATTTCTACATCGATCGATTAACTGCCTACAATCAGTGGTGCGATGATGGCGCTTTCGAACTCTTCTTTGTCTTCATCGCCATGTCAAGCCTCGATTCTCTTACGAGATTGTGGGATTTTCTTGGTACCGGATGTAGACTCACCTTTGTCAGCGCTACGAACCCTCTGGAGATGCCATCTACATGTCAGTGGTTCGCCAGGAGCACTCTCTTCAGCAGGGTGATGCTACTATGGACGCCTTCTACGCTCAAAGTTCTGCATGCAGCGTCACCGGACTCTCTTCGCATTGTTGGTCGTCGCACTTTGTTCATCTTTGTCTGGTATGCGTCTTGACTGGAGTTTCAGCGTGTCTACGAGTTCCTTACTCGTCTTCGTCCTGAGTTTGAGCAGAGGTGTGCCCAGCTTCTTGCACGCCACCCTCGTGTCACCCTTCTGGAGGCCCTTACGGAGATAAGTGCAGAGGAGACTCGTCTGAGTGGTGCTGTTCTGATGCCACTCCCCTCCGTACTCGCAGCTCGTCCACTGTTACCTTGATCGCTCCACGCTTGATGCTGCCTCCTCCGTGGGTCGCCACAGGTGGTGGTGGCCGTCCTCCATCTGGTGGTGGCCGTCCTCGCTGCTCCTACTGCGACAAGGTCGGCCACATTGAGTCCCAATGCTATAAGAAGTAGCCGCATCTTTCACGCCGTTCTTCTCCTAGCACTGGCACCGGTACTTCTACATGGACGTCTGCATCGACTACTTGGCAGCTTTCTCTCGCGAGCGAGAGATAGCCGGACTTCGACGCCGCTGCCGCTTGAGTTCTCCTCGGCAGTTACACTCATCGACTCTTGAACAACGAAACCACCTCCTACACAGTCAGGTACCTCCTCGTGGATCCTTGATTCCGGAGCATCCTTTCACATGACTTCTGATTCTTCCACTCTGTCTTTTGTTACACCTCTTGATTCCCCTGTCAGTGTGCTTACTGCTGATGGTACCTCTCTTTTTGTCTCTGGTCGAGGACCTCTTAGCAACTCATCATTTCATGTTCCTTCTGTTGCTCATGTTCCTCGTCTAACCATGCAGCTTCTTTCTGCTGGGCAGATTACTGACCTTGGTTGTCGGGTCATTCTTGACTCTGACTTTTGTTGTGTTCAAGACCGCCACACGGGGGCTCTGGTTGGTTTTGGACCTCGGCGCCTTGACTCTCAGCGTCTCTGGGAGCTTGACGGGCTTCACCTTCCTTCCGCTGCCACCGTCACCGCCAGTCTCTTCGCTTCTGCCACTCTGTCTACCAGCTCTTTCCAGCAGTGGCACCACCGTCTTGGTCATCTATGTGGATCTCGTTTGTCATCTTTAGTCCGTCGTGGTCTTCTGGGGTCTGTCTCAGGAGACGTATCTTTAGATTGTCAGGGCTGTAAGTTAGGGAAACAGATTCAGCTCCCCTATTCTCATAGTGAGTTCGTATCTCAGCATCCTTTTGATCTTGTTCATTCAGATGTTTGGGGTCCGGCTCCCTTCCTTTCAAAAGGGGGCCATCGTTATTATATAATTTTTATAGATGACTTCTCTCGTCACACTTGGATATACTTTATGTCTTCCCGTAGTGAGGTTTTGTCTATCTATAAACAATTTACCACTATAGTTCGCACAAAGTTCTCCACTCCTATTTGAGTCTTCCGTGCTGACTCTGCTGGCGAGTACCTCTCTCGTTACTGCAGCTTCCTTCTTTGGCGAGGGGCATTCTCGCCGATTCTCTTGTCCTGGTGCTCATGCTCAGAATGGTGTCGCAGAGCGTAAGCATCGTCACCTCCTTGAGACGGCTCGTACACTGATGATTGCCGCCTCTATTCCACCTCACTTTTAGGCTGAGGCTGTTTCCACTGTCACCTATTTCGTCAACATTCAGCCCTCTTCTGCTCTTCAGGGTGAGATCTCGGTTGAGCGTCTCTGTGATCTTTCTCCAGACTACTCTGCCCTTCGTCTGTTTGGCTGCGTTTGCTACGTTCTCCTTGCACTCGAGAACGCACCAAACCGATCGCTCACCGTTGAGTGTGTTTTATGGGATCGATCACGAGCACAAGGGCTATCGGTGCTGGGATCCTGTTGGTCGACGGATGCACATTTCTCGGGATGTGACTTTTGATGAGTATCGTCCCTTCTACCCGCGTCCTGCCTCTCCTTCTGTTTCCTCTGTGGAGTCCCTGTCTTTTTTGACCTTTTCAGATACACACATCTCTGTCTTGCCCTCGTCCACCCGTCCCACTGAGTCTCCACATATACCTCCTGAGGCCTCTCCACCGTTGTCGCCGCCTGCTTCGTCGCCTGTGGCTCCTCCCACTCTCTTCTACAGTCGTCGACCTCGTATTGAGGCTCTTCCAGATGAACCTTTTTTCCCTGATATTTCATCTTCTCCTAATGCTCCATCTTCCCCGGATGAGCCATCATCTCCTCGCTACGGTCTCCGCGATCGTCGGTCGATTGGCCTCTGCCCTGTTTGGTATTCTTGGTGCGACTACCCATGAGCCCGTCTCCTACCGGGATGTTGTTACTCATCCTGAGTGGCAGCATGCCATGGCCGAGGAGATTGCTGCTCTCGAGCGTACTGGTACTTGGGATCTTGATCCTTTTCCATCTCACTCTCGTCCCATCACGTGTAAGTGGGTCTATAAGATTAAGACTCGCTCTGATGGCTCTCTTGAGCGCTATAAGGCGCGTCTTGTTGCTCGTGGCTTCCAGTAGGAGCATGGTCGTGACTACGACGAGACTTTTGCTCCTGTGGCCCACATGACCACTGTTCGCACTCTTTTTTCGGTGGCATCTGTTAGCCATTGGTCCGTTTCTCAGCTTGATGTAAAGAATGCCTTTGTAATGGCGAGTTGCGTGAGGAGGTCTACATGCATCCGCCACCTGTGTATTCTGTTCCTGAGGGTATGGTCTGTCGTCTTCGTCGCTCTCTCTATGGCCTTAAACAAGCTACTCGTGCTTGGTTTGAGCGTTTCTCCTCTGTGGTCACTGCTGCTGGCTTCTCAGCTAGTGATCATGATCCTGCTCTTTTTGTCCACACTTCGTCTCGTGGTCGAACTCTTCTTCTTCTATATGTTGATGATATGATCATCACCGGAGATGATTCTGAGTACATTGCCTTTGTCAAGGCTCGTCTGAGTGAGCAGTTCCTTATGTCGGATCTTGGTCCTCTTCGTTACTTCCTTAGGATTGAGTTTACTTCCACTCCAGATGGTTTCTTTATGTCCTAAGAGAAGTATATTCAGGATCTTCTTGATCGTGCTTCTCTTACTGATCAGCGTCCTGTTGAGACTCTCATGGAGCTCAACGTTCATCTCCGGCCCTTTGATGGCGAGCCTCTTTCTAATCCGACTCGCTATCGTCATCTTGTTGGGACTCTTGTCTACCTTGCTGTTACTCGCCCGGATATCACTTATCCAGTCCACATTCTGAGTCAGTTCGTTTCTACTCCCACTCAGGTCCACTACAGCCACCTTCTTCGAGTTCTGCGATACCTTCGTGGGACTATCTCTCGCCGTCTCTTCTTCCCACGCTCCAGCTCGTTACAGTTTTAGGCTTATTCGAATGCTACTTGGGCCAGCGATCCCTCTGATCGCCGGTCTATCTCTGCTTACTGTGTTTTTCTTGGTGGTTCTCTCATTACTTGAAAGACGAAGAAACAGACTGCAGTATCCCGTTCGAGTGCAGAGGCTGAGTTACGAGCTATTGCTCTCTTGACAGCAGAGATTACTTGGCTACGGTGGTTACTTGAGGTTTTTGTAGTTTCTGTCACTACATCGACTCCTCTCTTGTCAGACAGTACATGTGCTATCAGTATTGCTCGTGATCCTGTGAAGCATGAGCTCACCAAGTATATTGGTGTTGATGCTTCCTTCATGAGGTCTTGTGTACATGATCAGGTGATTGCTCTTCAGTATGTGCCTTCAGAGCTTCAGATAGCAGATTTCTTCACGAAGGCCCAGACTCGAGCACATCACGGCTTCTACCTTTCCAAACTCAGTGTTGTTGATCCACCATGAGTTTGAGGGGGTGTTAGAGATATATATGTGTTAGAGTAGGACTCTAAATATTATTTGATTTCTTTATCTGTAACTTGTACTTGTCTATATATACCAGCCTTTTGACCTCTTGATAATACAAATACTATTCATAACAGTTGTCACTCGTCGGGCCCAAGTTTGACAATACTACTTGTGAATGGATGATGCATGGTGTGGTTCATAAGAACTTTTAATCAGGATAATTCAACTTTGAATATTTCGCTACTCTTTATCCAATCATAGTATCTTGCTGCAAAATTTAGCTCAATGAAATTTGTGTAGTGCAAACATAGTTTAGTTCTGCCTCTTTGGGATCTTAGATTAATGCCTATGATTTTCCCTAAAAAAAAGACTATTGCCTATGCCTCTGCATCTATTCTGAAAGCTATGTGGCAACTCGTCAGCATTTATTATTTCCTTGTCAATTTAATGACATGTGGACCATTTTCCCCACGTTTTTTTCCTCTGAAAGCAATACTCTGCCTTGTTCTTTTTTATACAACTACCAGTTCATTGCTCCCTTTTCTTTTGAGGAGGTATGTCTCATCAAGATGATAATGCAGGACCATTGAACTTTCTTTGTGTTTACAAGCTTGTTACTATCTGAGGATTTCGATGTCAAACATGTCAAATAGCTGAATCACAGCTGGTAATGGACGCACATTCATTATTATTTTTGGCTGGAAGAAACATAAAATTCGAAGAGCTTGCTCTTGGAACATTCTGCATGTGTCAATCTTGATCCACCCTTGCAGTGAAAAACTGAAAGGGCCAATGCACCAGACAAACCCTGAGGTCACATGGCATTTGGGAGGATCCTCCACTCCAAGGACAGTCGTAGCTCCACTTGGCCATGAGAAACCATGCACTGGTTGCTGTGCCTGTGAGTGACTGGTGATGCCATCACTTGGCAATGCAAGGCTCCCTTTTCCCCACCTTCATGTTGGTACATTTTGGGAACATTGCCAGCAGAAAGTTGGATCCCCATGAAAGCACATCTTCACACACACACACACACACACACACACGCGGTGGTGAATTCTTTTCCACCCTTGATTTGTAAATTTATACTTTAGGGAATGATGTTTAGGCAAGAAAAGTCATCGCACACACATCGCTAAAATGGAAGGTCGAGATCAGTAGATACAGCTGTTGCTACAGTATACTGTCAAGAGCCTGCACACCTAGCTCAGGGGGCCCTTGACTTCGCAGGTTATAGCTGGATGTAGGAGATGGTGGCGCCAGAGTGTGCCTGGCGCCTGGCAGCAGGGGGGGTGAGATTAGAGATAGCAGGAGATGAGAGGTTAGAGATAATCACTTTTCTTCCTTCATAACAGAGTTGATGGGATACATATATAGGAGGCCAGCTCCTTGGTTCTAATCCTAGCCTTAAATTAGGCGGCTAATAAAAGACTAATCCTTCCCTCTTCTTCTTGAGCCACGCGCAGGATTTAAACTCCAGCCGTCCTGGCCTCTTTAAGAGCCTGCTGGCCATGCATGCTGCTGCCTTGAGCCACGTGTAGGATTTAAACTCCACCGCCCCGGCCTCTTTAAGAGCTCTTGCCACGCATCTTCTTTTCTCTTGTGCCTCGTGCTCGAGGTCGGCGGTATAGAGTGTTTCCCCACATGACATCTCTCCCCCCCTCGACGAGCAGCTCGTCCTCGAGCTGAAAGTTGGGGTAGCGGTCTTGGAAGGAGTCGATGTCTTCCCATGTTGCCGAGGCCGTCGGCTCACCCTGCCAGTGAACAAGGACTTGGCGCACGCCACGGGCCAGCCGGGTGCGCGAGGCGCGTTCGGGAACCGGCTGGGTGGCGCCATTGTGGACTGGAGGCAGAGCTGGAGGGGATGCTGGAGGGGTGCCCACGAACTTCTTGAGGAGGCCGACGTGGAAGACGTTGTGGAGGCGGCGCGAGGGGAGGTCGGCGATAGGCAACCTCGTTGATGACCTCCGCGACGCGGTATGGCCCGTAGAAGCGTGGCCGCAGCTTGCCCTTGGTGACCGTGTTCAAGGAGGCGGGGGCGCGGTGTCGGAGGCGGAGCCAGACCCAATCGCCCGTGTCGAAGCGGACGTCGCGGTGATGCTTGTCGTAGAACCGCTTGTACACTTCCTGGGCCTGTTCCAGCCTGGCGCGTGCGTCTTCCAGCAGCTCCGTACGCTCAGCCATGGACTTGGCCACAACAGCGACGCGCGTTTCGCCCGGCTCATAGGAGCGGATGGTGGGCGGCTCACGTCCGTACACGATCTGGAATGGCGTTGTCTTCAGGGCAGATTGGTAGGCGGTGTTGTACACAAACTCCGCCCATGGTAAGCACTGCAGCCACTGACGGGGCCGATCACCTGTCATGCAACGCAAGTACATGATGATTACTTTGTTAGCAGCCTTCGTCTGACCATCGGACTGAGGATGGAAGGCTGTTGACATCTGGAGCTTGATCCCGAACAGGCGCATGAGCTCTTTCCAGAAAATGGAAGTGAAGATGGGGTCGCGATCGGAGACGATGGACTGAGGGAGGCCGTGCAGTCTCACAATCTCGGAGAAGAATGCCCGGGCCACTGATTCCGCTGAGTATGGGTGAGACATCGGAATAAAATGACAGTATTTGCTGAACCTGTCTACCACAGTGAGGATCACCGATTTGCCACCCACTTTTGGTAGTGCTTCAACGAAGTCCATCCCTATGTCTGTCCAAATGGAGGACGGCACACGGGAGGAAGGAGCGAGCTCTTGGATGCAGTGCTCGATCTTGTATCTCTGGCAGGTTTCACAGGCGCGGACGAACTCTTGTACGGCGGCCCGGATGTTGGGCGAGTGGAAATCACGCCGGAGCCGGTGGAGGGTCCGCTGGATGCCCTCATGGCCATCGTCATGGACAGCAGCGATGACCTCTTGGAGTAGTGGCGAGCTTGGCGGTATGTATAGGCGGCCCTTGAAGGCCACCAGCCTGTCTGTGACGGACCAGGGAGCATCTCGTTGCCCCGAGCCGATATCATCCTGTAGGGCGACCAAAGCGGGGTCTTGCTGGTTGGCCCGGCGGAGGCGCTCGAGGAAGCCAAAACGGGGGCCTGAGATGGCAAGCACCGTTGTTTCTTTAGTGTCACGGCGTGATAAGGCGTCGGCCACCGTATTGGTGCTGCCGGCCTTGTACTCCACCGTAAAGTCGAAGCCATGTATCTTGCCCACCCAATGATGTTGGGGAATGGTGGATAGCCGCTGATCAAGAAGGAATTTTAAGCTGAAATGGTCAGTTCTTACCAAGAAGTGCCGGCCCGAAAGATACGGCCTCCAATGGCGGACAGCCAGCACGAGGCCGATTAGTTCGCGCCGTAAGTCGCCGATGGCGGTGTCGCGGCCGCACCGTGGCCGGTGAAAAAGCCACCGGTCGCGATCTGGAGCGAATCAAATGCCGGCCGTCGTTGAAGCATCGCACTCGACGACGAAAGGTTGGCTGAAGTCGGGGAGGATCAGGACCGGTGCTGTGGTGACCGCGGTCTTGAGGGCAGCGAAGGCGGCCTCTGCTTCCGGAGACCAGGAGAAGCCCTCTTTCTTAAGGAGGGCAGTGAGTGGAGCTGCGATGGTCCGGCCCCGCCACGAACTTGCGGTAATAGCCCGCGAGTCCCAGGAAGCCGCGGATCGCGCGCGTCTTGCCGACCGCGTTGGGGCGATCGCCACCGCGTACCTTGCGGGTCCATGGCCACACCATGGCCTGAGATGATGTGCCCCAGGTAGCCGATGGAGGACGTGCCGAAATCGCACTTGGTGCGCTTGACGAAGAGCTGGTGGTGCTGCAGGGTAGAGAGGACGGCGCGTACATGCTGCAGATGCTCCACGAGGGAGTTGCTGTAGATGAGGATGTCGTCGAAGAAGACGAGGACGAAGCGGCGAAGGAACGGCCGGAGCACGTCGTTCATTAGCACTTGGAACGTGGCCGGCGCATTGCAAAGGCCGAAAGGCATCACCATGAATTCGTACAGCCTGTCGTGCGTCCGAAACGCCGTCTTCTTGACGTCTCCTGGTGCCATCCGGACTTGGTGGTACCCGGAGCGCAGGTCCAGTTTGGAGAAGAACCGTGCGCCATGGAGCTCATCCAAGAGCTCATCGACGACGGGGATGGGGTAGGCATCCTTGACTGTGATGGAGTTGAGTGCTCGATAGTCGACGCAAAAGCGCCATGAACCGTCCGCCTTCTTGACGAGCAGCACCGGTGAGGAGAAGGCGGAGGAGCTGCGCCGGATCAACCCTTGGCGCATCATGGCCGCGCATTGGCGCTCCAGTTCGTCCTTGTGGGCGGCGGGTACCGTATGGCGGACGGCGGCCGCGCGGACCGGGAGGAGGTGATGGTGTGATCCCGGGATCGCGGTGGTGGCATGCCGGTGGGCTCGGTGAAGACGGCCGCGAACTCTTCCAAGAGCGCGGGCATGAGGTCGGCGTCGTGGCATGCTTTGAGGCGAGGACTCGTCGGTCCGGCGACGCCCCGCCAGCACACGGAGTGTCCCTGGTGCTGGACCGTCATGGACAGCGCGCTGAAATCCCATAGAATGGGTCCCAGCGTTGCCAGCCACTGTGTGCCGAGAACGACATCGTAGCCGGCCAGCGGCAGGGCGAAGAAATTGGCTGAGAAGGAGGCACCGTCGATAGAGAATGTCGCCCCACGGTAGACACCGGGGCAGGGCACCCGTTCGCCATTGGCGACGGTCACCTTCATGCCGCCGTGGGCGGAGGCGGAGGAGGTCGGGCGGCCGCCTCGGCCGCGACGAGTTGTCGTGAACCACGAATCAAGCGGGGCCGCGGCGACGCCACCGAGTTGATGTTGGTACGCATCGTGTCGTTGGTGCGGGCGCCGCGATGGCGAGGAGTGAGATCGTGGGGTCCTCAAGTTGACGGTAGCGGTGTCCTCGGGATCGTCCTCCTCTGTGAGATCCAAGAAAAACAAGCGTTGCGAACGATTGTGCCGCGAGAGAATTTCGTTACAATTAAAACGAGGCCTTGGCGGCGGCGGTCGTCCATCTCTGTTGGTGTAAGCCGCCGCGCTGGCGGCCTTGAAGGACGCCCGGGCGCCGCCGACGGCCGGAGGAGGCGCAGAAGGGCAGTGTTGGGTCGGCCCGCCAAATCCACGACCGCGAGGCGAGGCTGCGCGCGCTTGAACGGCGGCGCGATCGCACTTTGCTCGCGGAGCTCCAGCTTCCTCGCCAAGCTCATGGCCACGATGAGAGTTTGTGGATTTTGCATCTCCACATCGTGGCTGAGCGGCGGCTGCAGGCCGGCGGTGAACGCTTGAACGCGCTGCGCCTCTTCCAGCGGCCCGACGCGAGGGAGCAGAGCCTCGAACCGGTCCTGGTACTCCGCCACCGATCCGGTCCTCTTGCACGCCATCAGTTCGCCCATGGGATTGGAACGAAGCGGAGGGCCAAAGCGGAGGTTGAGGAGCTCGGTGAAGCGCCGCCATGATGGAGTGCCTTCGGAGGTCTGGATCTGGATGTACCACATTTGGGCGCTGCCCTCAAGATTGTAGGAGGCCATCCATACCTGCTCTTCAGCCGCGATGCGCTGCTGAACGAAATAGGACTCACAGCGATTGATGAAGGCCAACGGGTCGGATTTCCCGTCGAATTTCGGGAAATCCAGCCTCTGGAACCTGGGCGGTCGATCGCCGTGGTGATCGCCGGCTCCGACCTCGCCCTCGAGTGGGCGGCGATGGTGGCTGAGAGGTCTGCAGTGTGACGATTTGCTGCTGCATGGCCTCCATGTTCCTGTTCATGGCGGTGATCATTTTGGCTAGGTCGGCTATGGTGGGTTCTGCCATGGTTGGGGCAGATGAAGCGGTGGAGCGGGTGGGTGATTAGGGGGCAGATGGTGGGTGGGTTGCAGCGGAAGAAGACCGGAGGTGAGCGGAGGATCGCCGGATTCCTGATACCAGGTTGTCAAGAGCCTGCACACCTAGCTCAGGGGGCCCTTGACTTCGCAGGTTATAGCTGGATGTAGGAGATGGTGGCGCCAGAGTGTGCCTGGCGCCTGGCAGCAGGGGGGATGAGATTAGAGATAGCAGGAGATGAGAGGTTAGAGATAATCACTTTTCTTCCTTCATAACAGAGTTGATGGGATACATATATAGGAGGCCAGCTCCTTGGTTCTAATCCTAGTCTTAAATTAGGCGGCTAATAAAAGACTAATCCTTCCTCTTCTTCTTGAGCCACGCGAGATTTAAACTCCAGTAGTCTGGCCTCTTTAAGAGCTGCTGGCCATGCATCTTCTTGCCTTGAGCCACGCGCAGATTTAAACTCCAATTGTCTGGCCTCTTTAAGAGCTCTTTGCCACGCATCTTTGCTTTGCTGTGCCTCGTGCTCGAGGTCGGCGACTGTAGTGTTTCCCCCACATGACATATACATGCAGAGAATTCGTATCCATCGTATTGCTAGCATCAAAATGTTTACGGATAGGTACTGTCTTTTTTTTTTCTCACAAGGAGAATGCAATGCAGCTACTTTTCCATCAGTTCAGCCTAGAGTTAGTAGTTCCAGGACAATGGCCATTGCCACTACTACTGAAAAAGGTGGGAGTGTGTTGCCATTATGACTCTAATTTAGTATCATTGATGGATCGATTGACAAATAATGACCGTACCTTCGGCTATCTTATAGCAAAAATGAGATAACAGTACTGTACTTTATGCTGGTACAAAAATAAGACCAGATACTTAGATGGAGTACTTAGGCCTTATGATTGATTGACATATACATATGCGATCAGGCCGTGCACTTGAGGGTTGCATTAAATTTCCTACAAAAATAAGCTATCCATATTGCTCAAATATCCAGTGAAAATGGAAGTTTTCGAAATTCAAAAAAGAAATAAAAACCTAATGATGGGGGCGATATGTTCTATACCTCTGCAATAGTCGAATATTAATCTCAACCAAACTGGCAAGTTAAGAAAAGGACAAGTACTTAGTAAACAGTGTTAAGCACTATTCATGCAAAAAAAGTTGTCTTTTTTATATATTACCACTGCAATTGAGTTTAACCTTCAAGTTTTGCAAAAAAAAAAAAATATCCTCCTCAACATTTTGCAATTGGTTTTCATGGGGTTTCAATACTGTTGGACCGTAAAGGCGACTAGAGGGGGGGGGGGGTGAATAGGAGCACGCTCACTTTTTCACAAATTATGAACTCAATACAATTTCACTCCAGTAGCTATTAGAAAGCTATGAAGATCAATATACGATCTGTGGAAGACTAGTATTGAATCCAATTAAAACCCTAAGCAATGCGACAATAATCGACAAGAATCAAAGCAACACAAATCTTGGCGGTCGACCTCATCTTGAACCGGTCGGACCGATTGCGGGCGGTCGGACCATTGTTATCTTGGCGGTCGGACCGCTCAAATCGGTCGGACCGGTGGTGAACAAGCGATCGGACCGGCGATCTGAACCGATCTGAAGCGATAAAATCGGCCGATGACGAATATGCAATTAGGTCTAACTTTTGATTCTCAACTCCAAACTTCACGAAACTTTGCACACACCTTCTCTATGCTATTGAGGACCTATTCCAATCGAATATTATGATAATTCTTGGAGCGATCTTGAGCAATTGTCAATTGATTAACGAAGGTCTAAAACAGGGCAGAACGAAAACTTGATCCTAAAGCTTGTTCGTGAGAGATTGATGATCAAGATGATGCTAGATAGATTCACACATATCACGCAAGCTAATTCATGTGAAAGACTCAATCACAAACTCGCGGATCAAAGAAAGCCCTAAAAACACGAAATTGAAAGCAAGAACGAAAAGAGACTTATCTCAAGCAAACCTTGCATAGATTGATTTCGTGATTGATCTTTGAATTACATCCACACCATCATGGATCGATAGACAATCAAAGATCACGAAATTCACCACAAACCATCAAGAGCCCTAGCCTCCACCTCAACTCCCTAAAGACAATTAGGGTTTTGAAACATAAAAGGCGAGAGAGAAGAGCTAAATGGTGCGACCACCACCTCCCCTATTTATAGTGGAGGCCTAGACTCCTAGGGTTTGACTCCATTGGGCTCTGTTAAGGCCCACTAACAAGCGGGTCACACACGCACGCTTCGCAAAGCGCCGTCTTTAACCTTTGACCTAAACCGCTTCACCATGCGCCATGGATTCGCCAATAGGTCACCCTTGTCCATCTTGTGTCACGCTTGAGTCGTTGACCTCACCCGACATCGTCGATCGTTACGGACCTCAACTCTCCAAGTCTAGTCCCGATCCTCCTCGTCGTTGACCGTCGTTGACCACCAAGCAACTGCACAACCACGGACAAGCAAACACGATTCGGGAACAAGTTCTTCACAACTTGACCCATGTTAGTCAAAACATGCATCATGCAAACTATATACCACGATACCAATGACTTTGACCTAACCAATCAACATCGCCACGAAGTTGGCCGACGTTCAAGTTAAAACCGGTCTGACCGCTCGGGTGGCGGTCGGACCGCCTTTGGCGGTCGGACCGCTCCTCGTGAGCGGCCGGACCGCCTGGGACTTAGCCAAATTCAAGCCCTCAAATTCAAAACCTTCGAAACTTTAAACCAATAGAACTTTTTCTTGGAGACTCCAAAATCATGAGACCAAGTGCATTGGGATCCTCACTTGCCTACAACACCTATTTTTGGCCCACTCGTTTTGACCACTTTGGTCACCGCCGTCCGATCCGCCCCACATGGCGGTCCGACCGATTTGGGACCGGTCGGACATGTAAGGACGGTCGAACCGCCCGTCGATAAGCACAGTAACTTTGTCGAAAACACGTGAAGCGACAAACCGTAAACGCTATTGCCAATTGTCACATCATCCTAAGATCCGAACATATCCCCATGAAATCCACAATCTCCCCCTTGATGAACACATTGGCAATTATCCAGAAAATGTAAGTAAGAGGTTTGAAAACGAGTTTACTCGCAGTTTTCGCACAAAGGCACAACTTGGTCCATAAGCAAGAAAAAGCAATGAAAATGACCAAGCTGGCATCAGAATAGTATAGGCATGTGAGACAAGGCAAAAGTAAGCATAAAAACTTTGATTTCCAAAAAATGGTCAAAATTCTCACATGAGGTCCATATGAAAGAACAATTGTTCAATTGACCTATGATCATTGTGAGGATAAAAGAATGCAATTCAGGTTCAGAATATTCAATAAAACAATAAGAATGCAACTCAAGAACTCCCCCTCACTATGATCCTCGATTTTCAAAAACTTTCAACTTTTCAGTTACTCCCCCTTTGTAAAAATATATATATATATATATCTCAAAATTTCTCCCCTTTGTTTAATCTTCTCCCCCAACAAAGAAATATCTTCTCATTAACACATCTTCTCCAAATAAAAATAGCAAAGAAATATAACACATCTTCTCCCAAAGAAATATCTTCTCATTAATTAACACATCTTCTCCCCCTTTGACAATGGATTCATCAAGGAATCACGTCTTCCTCTCATCCAGAGATAACCAATAGATGATAAAGAAAGAAGCAGAAATAAACGAAGTATAAACAGGAGTATGCATGAAGTGCAATGGAGTGGCTTCATTTTTGTATTTTTTAATTTTTGATTACAAGAAGCTTTGGAGATTACCCAAAAGAACAATCTAGTATCTCTAATATTACACAAACGACATATCAAGCTGGATAGCTAGCAAGATCATGGTAAGACATATATATCAAAGCTAAGCACAAAGGCTCAAAAGTAAAGCGATAGATTTGATCAATTTAAGCAACGCTTCAAATTCAGCAAGTTCATCAACAGGGATCCTAAAGTGAAATTGGCCATGTCAAAATGTCAAAGTGAGATCAAAAATCTAACAAAGGCCACATTAAGAGTCAATCAAGTCCCGTATTGAATCATTTTGCTCAATATTTTGTAAACGCCCATTTGTCAACATTTTTCTCATTTGCATTGAATATTGAAGTTGACTAATGATCTAACTTAGTGATAAGATCTGGACTAGGAGCCATCCACAAACTCATCCTAAGCTTCACCAAAAGTTGATTAAAGGTATATCTTAGTAAAGAAGATCACGGACTAGGAGCCATCCACAAACTCTTTCTAAGCTTCTACCGGCGACAAATCTTGAGGTTCATGTCATTTCGACAAACAGTCCCCATGAGATCGTCTGGTTCATCAAACTATCTCCAAGTTCATGTCATTTGACAAGCAGTCTCGTAAGAATAGTTTGGCACAATTTAAGCATAAGACAATCTTAATTTCATTTTTCACATGAGCAGTTTTAGAATCTCAAGAACACAAAAGCTCAAGTAATGGTCAATTTTAGATCAAAGAGCTAACAAAGCAATTCTGACAGGGCCAATGTCACAAGAGGAGCACTAATTGCGCAACTCGCTAAAACATCCACAAATTGCAATTTCTTAATTCGAGTTTTTTAAAAGGTTCTAGCTCATATAGCAAAGACTTAGCTGCACATGTAAAAGCATGATAATTCTAGCAAGTCAAAGAACTAGACATTACATTGAGCAAGAATTGAAATACAAAAGCTCCAAATGGTAATAGGCAAAGCTCCATCAATTTTAAAAGATAAGCAGAAAAACTTATATTATAATGCATCTTTGTGGATTTTTCATACCACTTGTTGTAACCACTTGTTGTTACCACTTGTTGTTATACCACTTGTTGGATTTTTCATATGAATGCAATATGACACAATGAGATGCAATTAAAAAGCCTAAAAACCTAAAAAGTTCAAAAAGATCACTAAGTCCAGAAAAAGAACAATAAAAGATCAAAAGAACAAGGAAAGATCAGAAAAGACCGAACTCCCCCTCAAACCAACCCATAAGGATAAATAACCCCTAACTTGCTTCTCAAGGTGGCAAACCTAGTTGGGTCTAAATATTTGGTGAGGATAAAAACAAAAGACAAAAGAAGTGCCTAGTGGGTGACAAGCGCCTGAGGTACTCTTCCTATCTAGCCGACGACCGCACAATCGAAATAAGAAAAACCCCGAATGGACGGGGATAAAGAACAGGAATATCAAATGCCATACAAAGAGAGTAGAGTGTAAGTACCTGAATAAGAGCTTAACGGCCTGGCGATGGGAAGTTCTCGGAGATGCTTGAAACCCGTCGACCGCATGAAGGAGGTGAACCATCTTGAGTCTCCGGTCATATGACGTGAACAGCCGGAGTCAACAAAACACGTGCTCTTCCTCTTTCCGCGGCAATCCTGAAAAATCAAGGCACGAAGAGCGATGTGTCTCGATCTCAAGGTTAGTTAAACAAGACTTGGAAACCCGATCTTGAGACACACGTCTGCGAGTAGTATGCAAAGCGAAGTGTTATCCTTGATTTCATCTAAAATTACTTATGAGCAATGTTTAAGTTAACATGGGAATTAAATCGTCACAGGCGGTCGACCGGCGTTGTCTTTGGCGGTCGGACCGGCGACCAAAGCGGTCGAGACGGTGAGCACCGGTGGTCGACCGTGATCTGAAGAACATGAGAATTAGGATATGTAGAAACATAATGATTAGCATGTGAGAAAAATCCTAATCCAGGTTTATTCCTTTCAGTGTTACCATGTCTCATAAAAGCTCTAGGTTGCTGAATGAAATTCTATCAAGATTTTTCCTATCATTTTTCAACCTCATGTGAATTCAATCAAATGCCCACTTTTCTTGCAATAAGTGCAATGGTACTTGGTACCACTAGAAGAAGCACCATTTGAATTAATACAAGGTTGGGCAAAACACTGCAGATTTAAAAGATGTTTTTGCGGTTGGGTTTTGAATTCAATTAAACCTTTTTCCAAGACTTGAATGACTTTTGGGTTTGAATTGTCTTGAAAAGAATTGAATCCTAAACCTTGCTTCTTATAAGGAGTTTTAGACTTGTCAAGAATCATGTTTAATTGTTTCTTACCTTTAGAAAATTTCTCTAATGTATCATGAAGGTAAGCATTTTCTTTTCTCAAGTTAACACAAGCATCACAAGTTTTATCCATTGATTTCTCCTTATACAAAGCAATTTCAAGCTTAAGAGCGGAACATGAAGCACAAGTAGTATTTTCAATATTGTCCTTAAGCTTAGCATATTTGACTCTAGCGACTTCTAAGATATCTTTGACTTCACGTTCTTTTTCTAAGCATGAAGTGCAAGGGCTAGAATCAATCACATCAGAAGCAATCAACTTGCTAGACTCTAAGCATTTTTCAAAAGGAGCAGATTTAATTTCAATTAGCTCGGTTCTAGCATTTTCAAGTTGTTGTAAAGCAATATTATGAGCAGATTGTAAATTGGTAATTTAAATGCATAGCATGACAAGATAAACATTCATCGAGTTCAAGAGTCTTAACATTTGCAAGTTCTAGTTTGAGTTTACCAATTTTTGACTCTAGTTTCTTATTTTTAGTCATGACAAATTCTAGCGCTTCATCTTGACTAAGCACTTGCTCAACTATAGAATCATATTTAGCGAAAGCTCATCATAAGAAAAGATACCTCATCATTATCAATGTCGTCGATGTCGACCATGAAGCACATGCCGTGAAGTCCTTGGCCTTCCCTTTCTTATCCTCTTCGCTCCGAGTCCACATCGCTAACGGATTGCTCTCCAAAAGCGGCAAGGACCCGGTGGCGGCCTTTATGAGCTTGACGAAGATCATACTCGAGTTGTTCTCATGAGGCTTCTTCCAAGTGTCTTCTCCTCCTGTGCTTACCCTTACCTTTTAGCTTGGGGCAATTGGCGGATGTGGTAAAGCTCTCCACACTCATAGCAAATAACAGGACCACCTCTCTTTTATTTCTCACATTGTTGTAAGCAGTGTGAATTTTTAGCTAAAAGGGCTAACTCAACCTCGGGGATATTCTCAAGCTCCTCTTCATGAATAGCGGATAAACAAGCAAATGAAAATCGTAAGAAGATTCAAAAGAGTCATCAAAAGCCTTTTTGAGAGGATCGCTACCAAAGCTAAATTATTTTTCTTGGGATGATCAACTCTTTTAATTTCATGAGTCTTTAGTTTACTATAAAGCAATTCTAAAGTAAGACTTGAAAGATCAACATTCTCTTCTATAGCAGTAGCCTTCATCTCCCACTCCTTGGTGTTGATTGCAGCCAAAAGGTGGGTGGCATTTTCATTGAGAATATTCAATATCAACGACTTTCATTTGATTAATCACTTTATTAAAGCGATTGAAAATGTCATCGATGCTCTCTCGGGGCGCATCTCGAATTTGTTATAATCACGCTTATAGATTGTTTGGCGCACTTTCTTAATTTGGGACGAACCCTCATGATATGTTTCGAGAGTGTTCCAAATCTCGTGTGCAGTCGTAAAATTGCAAATCCTATCATATTCTTGTCTACCAAGCGCACCATATAAAAGATTCTTGGCCTTGTTGTTGTTAGCCAAAAGAACCACGAGCGGGAGTTTCAACCTCGGGAATAATGGCGGGGATCGAACAACGTCCCATATAGCTTGTCCTCGCTCTCAAGGAATACTGCATACGATTCTTCTAATATGCATAGTCTTGTCCATTGAACATATGCGATTTTGTAGAGAATCTATCCATCGCCAAAGTTCGATGACCTGTTAAGATCAAGATTGAACTAACAGGGCTCGATACCACTTGTTGGACCGTAAAGCGACTAGAGGGGGTGAATAGGAGCACGCTCACTTTTCACAAATTATGAACTCAATACAATTTCACTCCGGTAGCTATTAGAAAGCTATGAAGATCAATATACGATCTGTGGAAGACTAGTATTGAATCCAATTAAAACCCCTAAGCAATGCGACAATAATCGACAAGAATCAAAGCAACACAAATCTTGGCGGTCGACCTCAGATTGAACCGGTCGGATCGATTGCGGGCGGTCGGACATTGTTATCTTGGCGGTCGGACCGCTCAAATCGGTCGGACCGGGGACGGCAGCGATCGGACCGTGATCTGAACCGATCTCAAACAGTAAAATCACCGATGGCGAAGATGCAATTAGGTCTAACTTTTGATTCTCAACTCCAAACTTCACGAAACTTTGCACACACCTTCTCTATGCTATTGAGGACCTATTCCAATCGAATATTATGATAATTCTTGGAACGATCTTGAGCAATTGTCAATTGATTAACAGAAGGTCTAAAACCGGGCAAGAACGAAAACTTGATTCTAAAGCTTGTTCGTGAGAGATTGATGATCAAGATGATGCTAGATAGATTCACACATATCACAGCAAGCTAATTCACGTGAAAGACTCAATCACAAACTCGCGGATCAAAGAAAGCCCTAAAAACACGAAATTGAAAGCAAGAACGAAAAGAGACTTATCTCAAGCAAACCTTGCATCGTGTCGTTGGTGCGGACGCCCGCGATGGCGAGGAGTGAGATCGTGGGGTCCTCCAAGTTGACCAGGGGCGCGGTGTCCTCAGGATCGTCCTCCTCTGTGAGATCCAAGAAAAACAAACGTTGACAGACACGATTGTGCCCGCGAGAGAATTTCTCGTTACAATTAAAACAGAGGCCTTGGCGGCGGCGGTCGTCCATCTCTGTTGGTGTAAGCCGCCGCACCTGGCGGCCTTCGAAGGACGCCGCTGGCGCCGGCCGGACGGCCGGAGGAGGCGCAGAAGGGCAGTGTTGGGCGGCCCGCCCGGCGATCCACGACCTGCGGCGGCGCTGCGCTCGCGCTGGACGGCGGCGCGATCGCACTTTGCTCGCGGAGCTCCAGCTTCCTCGCCAAGCTCATGGCCACGATGAGAGTTTGTGGATTTTGCATCTCCACATCGTGGCTGAGCGGCGGCTGCAGGCCGGCGGTGAACGCTTGAACGCGCTGCGCCTCTTCCAGCGGCCCGACGCGAGGAGCGAGCCTCGAACCGGTCCTGGTACTCCGCCACCGATCCGGTCCTCTTGCACGCCATCAGTTCGCCCATGGGATTGGAACGAAGCGGAGGGCCGAAGCGGAGGTTGAGGAGCTCGGTGAAGCGCCGCCATGATGGAGTGCCTTCGGAGGTCTGGATCTGGATGTACCACATTTGGGCGCTGCCCTCAAGATTGTAGGAGGCCATCCATACCGCTCTTGGCCGCGATCGCGTTCTTTGAGCGAAATAGGACTCACAGCGATTGATGAAGGCCAACGGGTCGGATTTCCCGTCGAATTTGGGGAAATCCAGCCTCTGGAACCTAGGTGGTCGATCGCCGTGGTGATCGCCGGCTTGGACCTCGCGCTCGAGTGGGGCGGCGATGGTGGTGAGAGGTCTGCAGCAGTGACGATTCTTCTTTGCATGGCCTCCATGTTCCTGTTCATGGCGGTGATCATTTTGGCTAGGTCGGCTATGGTGGGTTCTGCCATGGTTGGGGCAGATGAAGCGGTGGAGCGGGTGGGTGATGAGGGGGCAGATGGTGGGTGGGTTGCAGCGGAAGAAGACCGGAGGTGAGCGGAGGATCGCCGGATTCCTGATACCAGGTTGTCAAGAGCCTGCACACCTAGCTCAGGGGGCCCTTGACTTCGCAGGTTATAGCTGGATGTAGGAGATGGTGGCGCCAGTGTGCTGGCGCTGGCGGCAAACAGGGGATGAGATTAGAGATAGCAGGAGATGAGAGGTTAGAGATAATCACTTTTCTTCCTTCATAACAGAGTTGATGGGATACATATATAGGAGGCCAGCTCCTTGGTTCTAATCCTAGTCTTAAATTAGGCGGCTAATAAAAGACTAATCCTTCCCTCTTCTTCTTGAGCCACGCGCAGGATTTAAACTCCAGCCGTCCTGGCCTCTTTAAGAGCCTGCTGGCCATGCATGCTGCTGCCTTGAGCCACGCGCAGGATTTAAACTCAGTATGTCTGGCGTCTTTAAGAGCTCTTGCACCACGCATCTTCTTTGCGCTTTGTACCTCATGCTCGAGGTCGGCGGCTGTAGTATTTCCCCCACATGACATATACATGCAGAGAATTCGTATCCATCGTATTGCTAGCATCAAAATGTTTACAGATAGGTACTGTCTTTTTTTTTTCTCACAAGGAGAATGCAATGCAGCTACTTTTCCATCAGTTCAGCCTAGAGTTAGTAGTTCCAGGACAATGGCCATTGCCACTACTACTGAAAAAGGTGGGAGTGTGTTGCCATTATGACTCTAATTTAGTACCATTGATGGATCGATTGACAAATAATGACCGTACCTTCGGCTATCTTATAGCAAAAATGAGATAACAGTACTGTACTTTATGCTGGTACAAAAATAAGACCAGATACTTAGATGGAGTACTTAGGCCTATGATTGATTGACATATACATATGCGATCAGGCCGTGCACTTGAGGGTTGCATTAAATTTCCTACAAAAATAAGCTATCCATATTGCTCAAATATCCAGTGAAAATGGAAGTTTTCGAAATTCAAAAAAGAAATAAAAACCTAATGATGGGGGCGATATGTTCTATACCTCTGCAATAGTCGAATATTAATCTCAACCAGCAAGTTAAGAAAAGGACAAGTACTTAGTGAACAGTGTTAAGCACTATTCATGCAAAAAAAAGTTGTCTTTTTTATATATTACCACTGCAATTGAGTTTAACCTTCAAGTTTTGCAAAAAAAAAATGTCCTCCTCAACATTTTGCAATTGGTTTTCATGGGGTTTCAATACTGTTGGACCGTAGAGGCGACTAGAGGGGGGGTGTGAATAGGAGCACGCTCACTTTTTCACAAATTATGAACTCAATACAATTTCACTCCAGTAGCTATTAGAAAGCTATGAAGATCAATATACCAAGACTGATGGAAGACTAGTATTGAATCCAATTAAAACCCTAAGCAATGCGACAATAATCGCAAGAATCAAAGCAACACAAATCTTCGGCGGTCGACCTCATCTTGAACCGGTCGGATGATTGCGGGCGGTCGGACATTGTTATATCGGCGGTCGGACCGCTCAAATCGGTCGGACCGGTGGTGACAATGATCGGACGGCGATCTGAACCGATCTGAAACAAGAAATCGGCCAGATGACGAAGATGCAATTAGGTCTAACTTTTGATTCTCAACTCCAAACTTCACGAAACTTTGCACACACCTTCTCTATGCTATTGAGGACCTATTCCAATCGAATATTATGATAATTCTTGGAGCGATCTTGAGCAATTGTCAATTGATTAACGAAGGTCTAAAACCGCAAGAACGAAAACTTGATCCTAAAGCTTGTTCGTGAGAGATTGATGATCAAGATGATGCTAGATAGATTCACACATATCACAGCAAGCTAATTCATGTGAAAGACTCAATCACAAACTCGCGGATCAAAGAAAGCCCTAAAAACACGAAATTGAAAGCAAGAACGAAAAGAGACTTATCTCAAGCAAACCTTGCATAGATTGATTTCGTGATTGATGCTGGATTACATTCACACCATCATGGATCAGTAGACAATCAAAGATCACGAAATTCACCACAAACCATCAAGAGCCCTAGCCTCCACCTCAACTCCCCTAAAGACAATTAGGGTTTTGAAACATAAAAAGGCGAGAGAGAGAAGAGCTAAATGGTGCAGCCACCACCTCCCCCTATTTATAGTGGAGGCCTAGACTCCTAGGGTTTGACTCCATTGGGCTCCCGTTAAGGCCCACTAACAAACGGGTCACACACGCAGCTTCGCAAAGCGCCGTCTTTAACCTTTGACCTAAACCGCTTCACCATGCGCCATGAATTCGCCAATAGGTCACCCTTGTCCATCTTGTGTCACGCTTGAGTCGTTGACCTCACCCGGCATCGTCGATCGTTCTGGACCTCAACTCTCCAAGTCTAGTCCCGATCCTCCTCGCCGCTTCGGGGGTGATTGATTTGCTACCTTGCAAACTAAATCAAATAAAATTAAATATTAGTAACATCAGTAAAAATTAGTTGCTTTTTGATTTTCTAAAAAAAATGGTAACAATAAGAAAATTTAATGTCACACGCTAGCAGTCCAAATACGAGGAAATCATGTTTCATCAAAATTTTGATGACACCAAATTTTGACCTGATCACGACCCAAACAACACTCTTTTTACTAATATTTAGATTTTTCCTAGGTTTTGGTTATACCCCTGATATGGAAGAAACGTGGATACCAAGCTATTGATGTCAAGTATTCAACTCTGGATGTTCCCCTATCAATCTACAGTGCTATACACTCCATGATGAAGATAATGAGACAGTAACAAAGAAAACAAAAGAAAGAGAATGCGGTTAAATGAAAGTGATGGGCTTGCTGGCAGTTGCAGGCTTGCAGCATGTCAAAAAGCCTTGCAATTGCACATTATTAAGTAACTCTATTTTAATTTTATTTTAAAGTTAACCTCCGTGAATTTTATTTCCAATTATGACCCTTTTAGTCGCGCCACCACCCATAACGTGATAAAACAACACTATCACATCAGTCTGCAAACTCTTGTCACGCCACCACCCGCGACGTGACAGTGTTATTTGATCACGCCGCCACCAATGGTGTGACAAAAAATGCTATTTCAGCGGACATATCTTATGGCGTGATAATGTTATTTTGTCATATCACGTGTGGTGGCGTAACGAAAGGAGTCAGAATTAAAAATAATGTTTTGTAGATGATTAACTTGAAAAAAAAATTAAAAAAAGTTAATTAATAATAATAATAAGTTTCCGCATGGAACCACCACAGCTACGCATTTCAGGTTGCATTGGGAGTTGAAAAAACGCTTACAAATAAATTTTCTTTGGACCTCCTGGATGCAACGAAAACTTTTGTTTGAAACCTCGTCCTCCGTGGATAACGCGTTCATTTCCCGTTTGGAGTTCATGTGTCCCACATAAATTTCGCAGGAATCTCGTAACGAACGGTACAAATCCTCTGAACATTCTTGCTTGTATCCTTACGTTTGGTTTAGTAGCAAATGATGCACGTTCATGTGACCAACTCGATTATTAAAAAAAAACGTGTAGTTTCGGACTTAGGATCAAAATTTAGATAGTACTGTCGTCTGCTCGTGACTTATCGAATGCCGAGTTACCGATCAATGATAGTTTATCTAGCATAACTAAACTACAGAAATACACAGTAAGCCATCCGTCAGTAAAGGTGCCAGCCCTGGCTCCCAGGGGTCCGCCCTGCCTAGTGCTCACAAGTTAGAACTTTTCATTTACACTCAATATGCATCTGATCTACTGCTATCTAGTAGTTTTCAAAGGACAACTCCAACTACCATAGTAAGGTTTGGGTGGTCATCTCAGTCTAAAGGCAGGAGATCCAGATCTACCTCCATTTTGCACACTTTGTATCAGCAAGAAACAAATTAAAACGTCCTGCAAAACAAAAATCATATAGGCCGACACACACATGAACAAAAGACAAAACATCTTATTTTTCCTTGTTGTTTTCAGATGAACAAGACAAATAGTGAGTAAACCGGTAAACACTCAATTTTCAGGTGCTGCTCACCTTCCAAAGTTCCATGTCGATCACCTTTATCTATTCTTTCTCTCTTTTTCCAAAGGTTTCATGTCCCCATTAGAGGGACCTTGAATCCTTTTAGCGTGCGATGGCTTGATAATGGAACCATGATGAGAGTTTGGTGTATGATGCTATCATCTGAGAAAATGTAAATCAAAAGAGGTGAGGAGTATACTTCCAAGTGAAGCTTTTTTTAAATGTGAGTTTTGTATATGGTATTGTCTTCTTTGCTTAATTCCCTTGTGTTTGTGTCTTGGACAACTGACTATAGCTAGTGTGGAATCTCATGATCAATTCTTTTCTTTATCTTCTGCAACCGATGTTTTGTTCTGTACGTAGCTTGAAAGGCAACTTTCAGATTGGTGTGATGATGCCATCATCTGCAATTTCATAATGTGGATACATTTGACTTTGGTTCAGAACCATATTTGTTTATTTTTCTTGAAGACAAAAAACTTGTGGGCTTCATCTCAAAGAAAATGCTGATGCACAGTGTGTCTTCAAGTGACACAGTTTAGTTGGATGGTGTGAAAATGACGAGTTGGTTTCTTTTAGTCATCATCAAAGGGAAGGCAGATCACCGCGTAAGGAAATTGGAAACTGTTGGAGAGTTCGTGTTTGATCTAAATAACAAGTTGTATTAGAGTTGGACTCTACGTTGAAACTATAAATAAAGGGTGTGAAGTCACACGGGAGACACATATTATTCCCGAAAACCAATATGGTATCAGAGCCATCACCCACCACCCAACCCTAACCCTAACCGTGCTCACCTCAGATCCGCCGCCGCCGCCGCTGTTCAACTCAAAGCCGCTTGAGCCGCTGCTCGCCGCTCGAGCCGTCGTTTGGGCCGGTGGCAAAGGAGAAGAGAGGAGGTCGAGGAAGGAGGAAGACAAGCTGCTGGTCGCTCTGGTGAAGAAACGTTCGGGAGACCTCGGGAGGAAGAAAACGTGCTCGGGTGAAGAAACGTCCGGGAGAGCTCGGAGGAAGAAAGTGTCGATGTTGTTTTCTTCGGGAGGAGAAAACGAAGTCAACGGAAAAGAAAAGAACCAAGAAGAAAAATGTTGGTGGGAGAAAAAAAACGCTACGGATCCGTATGATTTGAGTAACCATGAAGGCAGTCATCGAGGTTCGGCAGAATATTGATGCGTGAAGAATTACCGTGATCGTAGGAGATACGCGCAGCATATCTTGATAGTGATTGGCATTACCTTGGTTGTTTGAGAAGATGACCCCTGAGGAAATTGAGGCTGCGAGGAAGGAGAAAGAAGCCGTAATGAGGGCGGTAGAAGAGAATAGGAAGACAATTGTTGAGACTACTTCCCCATTAGTAACTCAAGGTGACATGAGAAGCATGTTACAGGATCTCTCCGCGACATGTATGATAGGTCCGAGGGCTAGTGCAAGGTCATTTGACTTAAAGCTAGAGCTGATGCCGAATGATGTAAAATTGAAAGAAAGTAAGAATTACCTGAGTTGGTCTAGAAGAGCTTAGCAAATTCTAAGGATGAAGGGGGTGGAGCACTACCTACAGGAGACTTGCGTTGAGCCTGCAGACAAGGCCAGCATGGATTGGAAGATGTGGAACACCACCAACTTTGTGGTGATAGCTTGGTTGCTAACGTCAATATCTCCATCCATCACTCGGATGGTGGAGATGATGCATAGTGCACCGGCAATGTGGAAGACGATAAGCAATATGTACTCCGGGGTAGGAAATATGATGATGATGGTGGAGGTCCAGGGCAAGATGGAGGCCCTGAAACAGGAGGAGAAGACCATCCAGGAGTATGCTAGTGAACTGCAGCAACTGTGGGCAGATTTAGATCACTATGATCCACTGCAGTTATCATGTCTGCTGGTGATATTGAGGCTAGAAGGGTGTGGCTGCAACGCAGACGGATTACACACTTTCTAAAGGGACTACACCCAAAGTTTGAGAGTAGAAGGGCTATTATGTTTCACTTGACAAACTTGCCTACCATGGAGGAGGCTATTTCGGCTACCATGGAGGGGACTATTTCGGCTATGGTACAGGAGGAGGTTCGACTACGAGTAATGGGGGCCAACAACTCAGTAAGATTTGCATACGCCATACCAGATGACAGGGAGTGCTACAACTGTGGGATGAGAGGATATTTGAGTCATGCTTGTCCTTCTCCACAGTATAGAGGTCGTGGTGGCCTTGGTGGTTGAGGTGGAGATCGTGGTGGTCGTGGAGATGGACATCGAGGAAGGGGTAGAGTTGGCCCCAGGGCTAATGTGGCATTGAAAGAGGAGATCACGTCTGTTACTTTGACAGGCGAGCAAACTATGCAGTGGGAGAAGTGGCAGTAGGGAAAGACATTGGAGACTTCTCATGAGTCCACATCCTTTGGTAACTTTGCAAACTACGCCCACGTGGGCGAAGGTACTCAAGCATATGCACTTGCATCTACATATAAGCACTCTCATATTGATTGGATCATAGATTCAGGGGAATTCAAGCATATCACGAGTTTACTTAGTGCTTTCGCATCTTACACCCCATATACCCCTTCTGAAAATGTCCAAACAGCTGATGGAACATCCCAACTTATTCAGGGTATAGACTATGTAGAGTGCACACCATTCATTGCTTTATCCTCCATTTTGCATGTTCTCTCCTTTTAGTCAACCTTCTTTCAGTCAGTTGTATCATTGACCAATTCAAATGCACTGTCACATTTGATGAGCATTCATGTTCGTTCCAGGAGAAGAGAATTGGGAAGAGGATTGGGTTGGAGTAAGGCGTAATGGGCTGTGGTACATTGATCAAGTTGATGCGGCATTGGCTGTGGCTATAGGAGGAATCGAGGGAGAAGTTTTATTACATCATTGTCGCTTGGAACATCTATCATTTGAGAGTTTAAGTCAGTTATACACTGATTTGTTCAAAAGGGTAGATAGGAGTAAACTTGTGTGTGATGCTTGTGAGTTTGGAAAACATACACGGTTTATATATAGTAGCATTGGTCTTCGGAGTTATGAACCTTTTATATTAATACATTCAGTTGTTTAGGGTCTGTGCTCAGTTACTTCTGTGAGTGGTTTTAAGTGGTTTGTCACATTTATTGATTGATATACTCATATGACTTGGATTTATATGATAAAGTACAAGAGCGAGATCCTTCGGTGTTTTCTGGACTTTCGTAGGATGGTTGTTACTCAGTTTGATGCAAATGTTTAGATTCTTCGAACAGGTAATGGAATTGAGTATGTTAACTAGGAGTTTACAGTGTATCTCTCAGAAGAGGGGATACTTCATCAGACTACTTGTCCAGAAACCCCACCTCGAATGAAGTGGATGAAAGGAAGAATAGACATTTGTTGGAGGTAGCACGTTCACTCATGTTTCAGATGAATGTGCCAAAGGGATTATGGAGCGAGGTAGTGATGACGACAGCGTATCTCATCAATCGTATGTTGTCTCGAATACTTGGGATGAGATCTCCAGCTGAACTTCTTTTAGGTCAACGGGAGTTCAAGGTGACTCCTAAGGTGTTTGGTTGTGTGTGTTTTGTTCAAGATCACAGACCATCGGTTGGCAAGTTGGATCCACAAGCATTGAAATGTATCTTTATAGGCTATTCGCCAAGTCAGAAGGGCTATAATGCTGGAACCCAGTTAAACGAAGGTTGTTCGTGAGTATGGATGTGACATTCCGAGAGTTTGAGCCTTACTACACGAGTGGAGGTAATCATGATCAATATTTGGAATTCTCTCCTATCACTAAGGGTGTCAGTCGAGAGAGGGAGAACAAGGAGAGTCAACGAGAAGAAGTCATTGTGGGGACAATTCCGTGCCCAAACCCGACGAAAGAATATGTGAGAGATGTGATAGCTCCAAAATAATTGAAGGTTTATCAGCGAAGATGCTTTGGGAAATAGGGGATAAGTAGAGAGACAAGCAGTCAACACCCGAGCCATCAACGGAGTTTTCAGAACAGCCGAACCGGAATAGCCACAGCCTGAACAGTTGACCTTGCCAGTTGATCCAGTCTCAAATTCCACCTCGGGTCTCTCTCCATCAAGTTCCTTGCCTCCCCTTGCGGCGAGTGGTAATGTTCATTCTAATCACTCCCATCTAGAATTACCACTTGCACAATGTAAGAAAACTAGAGCTAATGCAGGAAAGCCTCCAGTCCGGTATGGTTTTGAGCATGACATTGCAAATTTCATCTCATATTCCCATATCTCACCTGCATGCAAAGCATTCATTGTATCTCTTCAGACGATACATGTTCCAAAGGATTGACGAGCTACTAAGCAGGATCTTAAGTGGAAGGATGTCATGAGGGAGGAACTTAGTGCACTTTAGCAAAACAAGACATGGGATCTTGTTCCACTTCCAGCAAGAAAAAGGGCAGTATGATGCAAATGAGTGTTTACGATTAAGCATACTCCTGAAGGCAAGATAGAGATATACAAGACACGGTTGGTTGCAAAAGGTTATAGTCAAACATATGGGATAGACTATGATGAGACTTTTGCACCAATGGCGAAGATGAGCACGGTAAGAACGTTGATCTTTTGTGCAACTAACTTCGGATAGCCCCTACATTAGTTGGATGTGAATAATAATTTTCTACATTGTGATTTACAAGAGGAGGTATACATGGAGATTCCTCCAAGCTTTGAGAATAGGAAGACTAAGAGGAAGGTGTGTAAACTCAAGAAATCTTTACAGTCTGAAGCAGCCTCCAAGGGTGTGGTTTGATAGATTCAGATGTGCAGTCTGTAGTATGAGCTATTCTCAGTTCAATGGACATCATACTGTGTTTTATAGGCATAGGGGATACATATCACCATATTGGTCGTTTATGTTGATGATATTGTGATTACTACAGATGATGCCGAGGAAATTAAGTCCTTGAAGAAAAAACTGGGAGATGCATTTGAGGTGAAAGATCTTGGACCTCTTCGATACTTTCTTGGGATTGAGATTGCCCGTTCTTCGAACAGTATAGTTCTCTCCTAAAGGAAGTATATCCTTGATCTTCTGACAGAAATAGGTATGCTTGGGTGTTGCCCTATTGCTTTACCTATTGATAGGAATCACAAGCTATGTGCTGAGTTGGGAGATCCAGTTGACAAGGAAGCTTATCAAAGGCTTGCTGGGCGTCTCATCTATTTGTGTCATACAAGACCTGATATTTTCATATGCAGTGAGTGTGGTTAGTTGATATATGCATGACCCCAGAACAAGACATATGGATGTTGTCTATCGAATTCTGCGGTATTTGAAGAGTAGCCCTGAAAAAGGCCTTTGATTCGGGAAGAATCAATATCTGAATGTGGAAAGGTATTGCGATGTTGATTGGGCGAGCAGTGTGGATGACAGGATGTCTACCTCTGGATATTGCATCTTTGTGGGAGGGAACTTTGTGTCATAGAGAAGCAAGAAGCAGGAGGTTGTGGTTCGGTCTACTGCGGAGGCAGAGTACATGCAGTGACGTTGAGTGTGAGTGAAATGATATGGATGAAGGGTTTATTGTCCGAGCTTCGAATATGGAGGAATAATATCTTGGTATTGCATTGTGATAATAAATCTTCAATCAACATTGCTAATACTCCATTTAGCATGATCGTACAAAGCACGTTGAGATTGATAGGTTTTTCATCGAGGAAAAGCTCAATAGCATAATATTAAAGTTGGAGTATGTCAAGTCTGGTGAACAGTTGGTTGACTATTTTACTAAAGGGTTGGGTCCTAGTTGGGGTGCTATAATATGTAACAAGATGGACATGAGTGATATCTTCGGCCCATCTTGAGGGGTAGTGTTGGAGAGTTTGTGTTTGATCTAAATAACAAGTTGAATTAGAGTTAGACTCTATGTTGAGTCTATAAATAAAGGGTGTACGATCCTATGGAAAACACACATATTATTCCCGAAAACCAATAGAAACCGATGAAACTGAATTAAATCACAATTGATGTGTGCCATAAAACCCCATAAAATTAGTGTAATTCAAACATACGGTTTCATGTGCGCCATAAAAGGTAGTTCGGTTTCCAAATCATATAAGAGTAGATGCCATGTCACCATGCATGATTTTAGGGTGCAAAAAGAAGCAGCAGCCCCACACCCAACCGACACGAAATCGTCGGACCATTCATGCACACACCGCAATAGCGATGGCGTGGCGAGGCGAGCGAGCACGTGTGTGCTTCTTTTGCTTGCTTTAACCAGATAAGATCAACTCCACCTTATAAGTTGGTCTCCTCTTACCTAGACTAACAATATGGTACTAAATTTTCCATCTTTCACCATGCATGAATAGGTATTTATGTTTTTCTAGGATTTATGAAGAGATTATTTGGATCAAACCTATAAACTCGAACAGATTGCACCCCTCATGTTTCATATCAAACCTTGCTGTGGCAATACATATCTGTCATGCCATTTATATAGTGTGGTAAGTCGGCTTTACCACGCCTTGGTACTAGACATGACAAATGATGACCACTCCCACGCTAGCGTCCACGGGAGCCTCCACGCTGAGTGACCCGCCTAGCGTGAAAGTTTTGGCCACGCTAGCTTTGCTATGCCATGAGATTTGGCATGATAAAATGTTCATACTTAGAATAAAGTTCGGAGGGGTTATTATTTTAAAAAATCCAAAAATATTTATTTAATAAAAAAATCGCTGCAATGCCATCAAATGGGTCCCTCGGAGCATCAAATCACCTGGGGACTGCTAGGCCACCGTGTTAATCACTTAATTGTGTGTCTAGTACGGCCATGGCCCAGTGTGTGCTATGTCTAGTCAGAAATGGATGGGCCATTGTTCGTGCATGCCTGTGGCCAACTGTTGTGTACCCGGATGTGTTGTCACTGGCGGAGAAAAAAAAGAGCCGTGCTGATCGATAAGTTGGATGTTTGCCACACACAATGGTCAGAAACAAAAATCTATGGATTGATACTGCTGCTGCCCAGGTGTTGTCAGTTGTGACACTACATCTAATCTGTACTGTTTGAGGGCAATACCTCATGATACATGTTGATTTGTTGATTAAACCGAAGCAGGATTACACATTATACGTTGAATTGTTTGAGAGCCCATATCAAGTGATAAGACAAAATTTTTTTGTCGAAACTTTGTGCTAGCTGGTTTCATACCAATTGATCCATTTGTGTTCTGAACTTCTGAATATTCATGACAATTCCCATTTTTTCTCTCTCTAGACTGCATGTCCTGCAGTTCATTACTTTACCCTAAACCACCATCTTTTCCAAACAGGCTATTCATAGTTAGCCTCTGTGTACAAGCTCAATGAGTCACTGGTACTCCACAAAGATACAACTAGTTCAATGTTCATGCTTTACTACGGATTAAAAAAAAATCATATCTTGTCAACCGTCGTCATGCTCAATCTACAATACAAGTGATCCGCCGACAACCCGCTCTTGGAAAGATCGATGAAATATTTGGGCTTCTTGCGCACCAGCTTGGGCAGTTGGGGTGTGGGGGAATAGAGAGGAGGTTATGGGTGGCCAACCGTACGCACAGGAGGAACCGAGAAAGAACGAGATCCAACGGTTCACATCTCACGAAGAAAGATAGATCTAACGGCTCACATCGCATAAGGGAGAACAGACTGCCACTAATTCCTTATTTTAAGTAGTAGAGACAATGGATCTCCTCCGTCCCAATGCACTACAGGTGGGTCCACCTGTCCAGTGTGGGCCCACGGTCTGTGGGCCCCACAGTAATAGGAAGAAACAAAAGAAAAATATAAATCTGAACCCTCGGGTGCGCCAAGCTCAACAAAGAAATATACCATGCCTACAAATTGCAACATCTCTTACCTGAGATCCCCATTGATCCATCATTGTGCTAAATACAAATCAAATTCAATCAGTAGAGTAACATCACTTGTAGTAGTAGTGCTCCAGTAGTTTAGTGAATTATTAACAGTAGCAGTACTAGCTCTTGTCAAAAGATAGGAAATATTAGCAGTACAAGTAACAGCAGTAACATTCGCAGTACAAGTCACGTTGCATGTCACAGTCCGGTTGTGCGACTGACCGCCTAGTCATGTTCTCGTAGCGCGATTGTGGCTAGTCGTGGTACGGAGGCGTGATTGAGGGCGATTATATGCCCGATTGGTCGATTCAGCGCCATTCCAACCGGTGAAAAGAGAAGAGAGGGGAGGGGAGGAGAAGAGAAGAGAAGAGAATAGAGGAATGGCGAGTAGAGGGGCGGCGGAGGAGGAGACTCCCCGAGTTCTTAGTTTTTTGCTAAGTTTTTTGTGCTCATGTGGTTTATTGTTCATTTTGATAAAACAAAAACATGGTAGGTCAGCGACAATACACATAGATTAGTGATAGTTGTGGTAAATCGATATTTTTAGGATTTATAGTTGCAGATCGATATTTTTAGGATTTATAGTTGTAGATCGATATTTTTAGGGTTTATGTCAAGTTTAGTTTGGAATGTGTGTTATTTATTTAAATATTTTAGCATAATAACGCCAGGCTACCCTTACTAGTAGATTGATTATTGGAAGAGCTAGCCTGGTTAACTTTAGATCCGCATGACCTAGGGTGTTTATAATTTTGTAATTTAATTGAACATTTGCAGTCATATTTTTTAATTTAATTGAAATAGAGAGAGTATTTTTTATATGCATGCTAGTCTTTGGTTTTTGTTAGACTCAATGTAGAACGCTTATTTAGCATGTGTTCTTAATATTTTGAGTCGTGTGGTAGGTGTGTTATGTCAATATTTTTTCAGAGTGTTTTATGGGTAGGGAGAAGTTCGTGAGAGACCATGTGGGGTTGATCTGAGCAGTTTTCTGCATACCACACTGTATCCCTGAGCTCGGATAATCTTAAAATCTAGGAGATCTTACATTGGCTGACATGCAGCTTCTCGCTAGACCCAACACTGTATGATGTCACCGTTAAATGCTTGTGGAGTCATTCACCGAAAGTGATCCGTTAGGAGGCCCATGGAGCGAACGAAGTCATGACAGACCTGGATGGAAGTGTGCAAGTGTCATGGCTATAAATGGGTGTTGTTGGTGCATGTATGTCCGAGTACACTTGGTAGTCCCATGAAATGGGGGGAGTAGTGCGGGTGTGCATGTGGAAGTTGAGGATGGTGGGACATAGAATTGTGGTGCAGATGCAGTTGTGGCGATAGACATGCATCTCGATCCCAGTGGACAGGTGGATGAAGGGAAGGACATTGAATTTATAGTGGATGACTTAGAGCGGGAAGACCGGAGGGCCAAAGCCAAAGAACAAGCATTGGAAGAGAACGAGAGGATGGTGGTTGTTCGAATGATGATGATGATGACCCCGATGTGTCGATGCCTGATGCTTGGAATAGACATAACCCAGGGGCATAGTTGCAAGTGATGGCCACGATTCCTGGTGGGAGTATGGGTAGAATGTAGTGCGTGTTAATGCCTTATTTGTAGATAAGTTAGCTCTGCAGAATGTTGTCAAATTGTGGGCGATGTCAATGTAGAGGCTGTTTATGGTTGTAAAATCAAACAAATAACAATACAATGTGAAGTGTGAGAAAGATGAGTGTTCTTGGCGTGTTCACGCCTACAAGTCGAAGTATGAAATGCACTGGATTGCGTCGAAGGTGGAGGTTTTTTAAGATTACGAACGTCATGTACGAGAGATCGTGAAAAAGAAGGATATGGAAGCGCAACACATCATGTTGACCATTAAACAGAGGTACAAGTACAAGATTAGCTATGCGAAGGGGTGGAGGGCGAAGCAGAAGGCAATGGAGAGAAGGTTTGACATGTTTTTGTCGGCCTATGACAATCTCCCTCGACTACTTGAGGTGATAAGGGATAGAAACATCGAAACATACATCATTGTGAAGGATAATGTTTCAAAACAATAGGAGGGGTACATGGTAATACAAAGGGATTTCCTTGCATTTGGTGCTTACGTTGATGTCTTCTGTCACTGCCGCCCGCTCATGTGTGTTGATGGAACATTCTTGATCGGGAAGTACAAGGGGTAGATCTCAACGGCAATCGACGTGAATGCCAACAATCAGATCCTTCCCATGGCTGTTGCATTTGCGGAGAGTGACAACTTCGATAGTTGGTTTGGATCTTTAGACTCCTGAAGGTTGAGGTCATTGGTGAACGTCCAGGTGTTTGCATAATACATGACCAACATCCCGTGTTGATTAAGTCCATCAAAAAGCTTCAAGAAGATCCAAATGAGCCTTTTCCATGGTGTGACTTGCGAAACCGTTGATGCATGCGGCATGTGGGGGCCATTTTTTTTCAAGCAAATCAAGAGCAAAAGACTGATGAGTCTATTCAAGAGGTTGTGCAAGTAGACCCAGGAAAGGAAGTATGATGCACTCCGGGAGAAGCTTGATGAGTTCACCACCAAGCACGTCGAGGAGAGGAATAAGTAACTTGCTGGAAACACAACCGGTGTACCGGAACGGTTGGCGTTGTTGCACGACATTGACTCATTTGACTTGAGCAGGAGGACAACAAGGAACATCAAATGTTTCTCACATGCACTCCAAGAAGGGTGCACAGGGCAAGCGTGCAAACTAGGGGCGCGTGGATCCTTGGACTGTGTAGTTGGAGGGGGCCTTGGAGGATGTAACTGAGGAGAATACTTCCTACAACTTAATGTTCACACAGGTTTGTTTAGCTGGCTAAGGATGACCAGTTATACCCAGATAGGCTGGCATTTCTCCACACTTGGTGGTACGTGCCTTATTATGTAATCGTCATTTAAATTACATTTTGCATGTTAGTAACTTTGATGTTGCATTTCTGGTGTTCACGTAGACACTAGGCGAAAGGCGAATGGAGGGTGGCCGCCTAGTGCCTAACCTGCCTAGGCAGCTGAATAGAATCAACAGAAGGGAGCAAGGAAGTGAAGACGAGAAAGAGAAGAGAAATAAAAAAAAAGAAAATAGAATGTGTTGTTGCACGACTGGGCCGGCCCCTAACTACTGCTGCATGACCAGGCCAGCCCATAACTATTGCTTCCTCTCTCACTCTCTCTCTGCTGCATGATGTGTCGATGCCTTATGACCCCTATCCTCTTTGCTCTTCCCCTGCCCTCCTCGCTCTCTCTGCAATGCGCTGACACTGACGCTTCCCTTCCCTTCCCTCCATGCTCTCATTCTCTCCCCTCTACCATCACACGACCTCCTCATCTCCTTCCTGGTGTTGCCCCTCCCATCAGCACATAGCAGTGGTGGAGAGACAATCCGGCGGTGGAGGGGAGTAGAGGGGAGCCAGGGGCGGAGGGGAACCGAAGGCGGAGGAGGTCGATTCGATGTCGACGACAGGGAAGCTAAATTGGTGGCGTGGAAGCGGCAGTGACATCGATACGGCCAACGGTACGATGGAATCGACAGGGGCGACATGGAAATGGCAGCAACGATGTCGATTCGGCTCTGCCTAACTCTACCCAACCCACCTCAACACCGCCTAGATCCTCCTTGGACCACCGAGGCGGCTCTGCCACGCAACCTACCTATCAAGGGCAAATTGCGGCGGCAGGCTGGCGCCAAGCGCTAAGCGGCTGCCTAGGGGAACACTGTGCATTTCGTAGAACGACCTCGGGATGTATAATAGTAGAGATGCATGCTCCATGTAAGACCGAATACGTCAGGGCCTGGAGGTCACACGGGAGGAGGTCGGATCGGTCCTAGGCTGTATCTACGAGCGGTCCCTATGCATTGTTAGCTTGACCTCCTGTTGCCAGCTACTGGACGTTGTGGGACTGTCCTCACAACGTCCCGCTCAGCATACCCCCAGAGCTATGACATGTCCACTGTGACACCCAACAACTCCCCCGTCAAACCAGGCAGGTAGCTTGGCATGGCATCGTGCATTCTCGTTGTACCAGTTTCCCATCGTAGCTAACGTAATAAATGTAATGTATATTATCGTACGTATCATCGCAACTAACCAAACTTCCATCTTACACCGCAGGTCCACCGACATATCAGTGGGCACCTCACACGCCATCGATGTTCTCATCATGGGTACTCGCATCCCAATGGCAAGGTGACATGGAGGACTACCTCGTCGATGACCCAGCTGTACACCTCAATGTGCTTATAGGTTCACTGCTATTCAGCCGGCCACCCGAGATACAACCCATGTAGGTTATGGATCTGTACGCCACACCTACTCTTTTGCGCCACTTGGAGATAGGGTCATCTGAGCACCGAGCAGTGGAGCCCTTCGGGACATAGACAACGACCAGCAGGGACCCATCCACCCAAGCGGGGGGCCGGCGACAGTGATAAGGTCAGGGGAGTGGACAGGGAGAGGGGGAGGGAGATGGGCAGGTAGATCATAGTACCGTACATGGTATGTATTTTATTTTTCACATTGGTATCGATGTACATGATGGGATTGATGTACTACTGCATGTTTTAAAATTCTGCATGTTACGTCGTTTCTTGTGGTGCTTGGGTCCCCCAATCAGCACCCCCAGTGGCCCCAGAACCCACATGTTAGTGAGACATTGATGGGTAAATCATCAAATGCACCTATTCATAATGATAAATCCTCAATAATTTATACTACTAGACAAAATCCCCTACTTAGTGAGAATTGACAACATACTTCCTCTGTTTCACACCGAATAGACATCACTCCGACCCGCTCTTTTTAGATCGACATGACAACACTCTTCCATCCGCTTTTTAGACCGAAATGACTAGATCCTTATTCCAACTTTTATCTGTGAGTTGATAACTCGCTGAGCTATCCTGTACCCAAAGATTCCTTCTAGCGGACGCGAATGACTTCCATTCACCAAAATTTACGCTCTCAACGCTACACAATAAACGCTTATAAAACCGAAGCATACTCCACCACTACAGGCAAGACTCCATTTGAGCTACTTTGGAAAACAGGGAGGGGGAGGGTGAGGTCGAGGAAAACAGAGGAATAGGAGATCACTCCCCCAGGTTTGGGGATGCCGAACTACGAGGAGATGCTCCAGAACTGAAAATGTGTAGGGTTTAGGGTTTGTGCCAAGAAGGTACAAACGTGATAGTTCTTGTAAGGATGCTCATGTCCCACCTGAGTTTTCATGCTCGTAGTTCGACTTCGGTAACACGGCATGGATAATTCAATCTACACATCCTGGTATCATCCCACGAGTTTAATACATGTGCGGGGATTGCCGCGTAAGTGAATGTCATACATCGATATTTCACATTTTGTGTTGCATTTTAAATATTACCGACTTTATCCGTGCATGGTAGTCATCAGAGTGTTGCTACTTCTTCCAATGGATCAACGGTCCGGAGAAGTACGATAAGACATTCATTCAGTAGAAATATATGCTGAACTACGCAGTTGTGTCCAAGGCCTTTGGGCCTAGTACCGCGAGATCGGCGCAAAGGCCCGCACCTGCAAGGGAGAGTAGGACGTATGTTCGCAAGTTTAACTTGATTTTCATCATTCAAGTATTTTTCTTTCAAAAAGGCGTGTTTGTATTGTAGTTGTAGTTCGGGTCGAAGGTTCGTGCATGTAGCTAGGCAAACATATGCACCTAACCAGACCTGTGTGCCATGTAATTCAGACCTTCATGGTAGTGTTATATCGGAATTGTAATCTCATCTTCGTTGCTCCATTCTTGTCTCACTCAAACCGAAGCTTACAAAATATTTTGCCAAATTTTGGGTTATCTATGTAAAAACTAAAAAGGGCAAACATCCACGTGAAACAATTGAAACATGATTGATTTACAAATAATTGCAGTTAATAAACTCCAGATTTTTTTTACCACTAACAATTATTCGCAAACAACTCTTCCAACCATTTAATTTTGTAAAATTAAGCTAAGATTATTTAAATTAGTTCTTAACAAAAAAATTAGCTTATTGTCACTGGGCCAGAGCACAATTGGGCTCAGTCGCTGGCCTAATCTGCGATTGACCTCAGTAATGTTCTGGCCCAGCGACTGTGCCTGGCACGGGCCTCAGTCACGCCACTAACTAGCAATTGAGACACATGGCAAACCAATGCCTCAGTCGTGGTTCCGTCGAGCGACTGGACTTGCCACATTAGCTAATCGTTAATCCACTGAGCGGTTGGGCCCAGTCACGCGATGGCTCAGCTATTGTGGATTATTTTTGTAAAATAAAATAAAATAAAATATGGTTTATTTGTGTAAAATAATTTAACAATAATTGATTTAAAAAAACACACATTCGTAAGGAAATGGATCATTTGCATTGAATGGTTAAATGTAGAGGATCTATAATGTCACACATTAGAAGATGATATGCACCGTCTGATCGAAAATCGAACGTCCGAATCAACCTCTAGAAAATTTTCATTAAAGTAGATATTTCACTATTTATATGTGTATATGTTGCAGTGCTATTACATATCAGTGTTCACGTTGTGATCATGCAGGATCCCATTTGCAACAAGCGAGGGATCATCTGCGTTGATACTCTCAATGCAGAGACGCTATAATACACAAGAATTTGGAGCTATCTCCACCAAACGATCGAAAAGCGAAGTTCAAGGGCAATCGGTATAGTTGGTTTGTTTAGAGTATTCAATAGAGTTAATTGTTACAGTACTTTCCTATCTGCTGCTACAGTATTTCTGATTCACCACGGTAAGATAGTACTATTTACATAACGAACGCGGTTTGTGCGGTGCCTTGCATTTGCTGCATAGGATCCGGATACCTACTTAATACAGTGAAGAGTAGAATAGGCTCGGCCGTCGTGGTAATAGGGAAGAGATGAGGCAACAAGGCAGGAACTAGGCCTCTCTGATTTGAGCTGCCTGGGCGGGAAAGAGAAGTGGGGAGGAGAAGAAGAAGAGGCCAATGCGAGTGAATTGGTTAGAAAGGGAAAAGAAAAGGGGAGATTTTTGGATTCTTGCGACGATTTCTACGCTCTCGAGGCTCCCCGCGCGTCAAAAGCCGTGGCCCTCCACGTGGCGATGCCGGTCGGGTACAGTAACTTCTTCTTTAAGCACTCCTGCTTCTCTCTCCCGCTCTATGCGTGCGCTTCGATCTGTGCTTGTTCGGTCGTGTGTGGGGCGGGCATGCAATGTTAGTCTTATTTTCCGCGTGATATCCTGTCCAACAAGAGAAATTGAAGAGGAAAGGGGAGGTAAAGAAAAAAAAGAGAGGAAAGAAGTAAAAAAACCAAAGCTTTGGTCTGGTGTTCACATGGTTCTTACGATGGTTTGCCATTCTCCATGCGAGGGTTTTAATTGCGGTCGCAGGTATTAATGTCCCCCCCATTTCCCTTCTGCATGCGTGCTGCTTTTCTTGAAACATTTTTTTTTCGTGAATTTGGCGGAGATGTTCTCTTCTTCCTTTTTCTTGGCCCTGTTTGTTAGGGTTTCGCCCTGCATTTTGTCTCCGAGATGGGATTTTGATGATGAGATTTGGTGATGGGCGAGGAAGGGGTTTTGATCGTGCTGCAATCTGGTTCTTTCGCGCGGAGATTTCTTTGTTTTGGGTGGTTAATTTCTTTTTCTTTTTTCTTTCATGTCGAGTGATTTTGATTTTCTTGGTTGGATTCAATGCGTCGGTGTTGGCTGAATTTTTCGCTATCTCCTGCAATTTTGAGGTTTTTAGTTGATGTGAGATTGGATTTAGGGGTTTTAGGAGCCGATACTAGCCAAGGTTTGATCTTTGCATTGTTCTTCTACAGAAGTTTTTTTTTTCTTTTCTAGGGCACGTTGGGCTCTCTCGGATTTGGATTCCTGTGTTTGATAGAATTTGACATTGTAGTGTTTTGCCGTAAGCATATTTGCCTGTGGCATCTCTCAGTTTCTGGGATCCTACTCAATGCTTGATTGGATTTCATGTTGATTCGTATCTTTGTTTATACGTTTTTGTAAATTTTAGACATTGGTAGTTACAGTGGAGAATCGGATCTTGTGTTGGTAAGCGAGTTGCTTTGTAAAGATTTCGTTAATTTCATCCTTAAAATTCTGCTGTTCTTGCTCTAGAATGATTATTTGTACTGTCTGGTGTTCAGCTTACAGTGGTAATCTGCAAAGGATATTTCTCTCCATTTCTTTCTGTTTCAGTGTTGATATCTGAACCCTGCGTTTGATGGTGGCCAATAAACCAAGGGAACAATTAGTGATGCTTGGAATGATCTGGTGGTTGTGAGATGGATCGCCGGAGTTGGCTCTGGAGGCGCAAGTCATCTGACAGGAGCCCTGGGGAGAGTGAAAGCTCTGGTTCGGTTTCATCACACTCCGAGCGTTATTTCTTCGATGATCAGGTTCTGCTCCATCCTCCATATGTTAAATTCTTTTTTTGAAGGGAACCCATGTCTTAATTTCTGTGTGCTAGAGATGTTCTGATTTCAATACAGCAACTCATCTGCAGTAGAAACACGATGGATTCGTGATAGTTCAGGTGTTCTTTTCAGACTTGGGACATCAACTTTTATTAGGGAGTTACTATTGGCATCTCTAGGCAAGATGTCGTTTTTGCTGCTTTGGACAAATTTATGGAACATGCAGATTCGCAATTCGACCTGTTGCTGGTGACATGATAGGGTCATATGTCACACTACTGCTCAATGAATAAATTCTTACAAATCAGACATCCAAGTAGCATGCTAATAACAATGTTTCATTGATGTTACATAGCACGGCACTGTAGTAGTTGGATCTGTGCTTGATACTTCCTGTTTCTATGGTGTTAGAAGAGGGCAATGTATCTTTCTTCTGAAGTATGGGTAGATGAGTTTATGATGCATCAAGCAAGATACAAAAGTTCAAATTTTGTTCTTTTAGTAGCCTCTTTATTGGGCTCATTTTCTTGATTAGGACAAAAACGGGTGGTGGTTGAGCATAGCTTAGTGTTCTTAAGCAACATACGTGGCGTTCTAACAATAGATTGGTTGCACTTTGGGCTTTTCCTAAGAATCAACTTAATTTTGTTTGAGTTAGGTATAGTTGATGCATTACCTTTTCTTCATGCTTTTTAGCTGTTTGACCAAGGCCTTGTTTGGGCAAGCACCAGCTTTGGTGTTACTACCATACAGAGAGGGAAAAACTAACTTGACAGTACTAGCTTGAAATAAAAATCTGAATCTCTTGAGTCGAGGTGTTTGGACTTTGGGCTGAAGTTCAAGTACTTCTATTCCTTTGAGAAATGCAGTTGGCATTTTTGACTCAACAAATTGAGGGGAATGTTATTCAAGGAGTGGCAGTCTTGATGTAATATTCTAACCTGTTAATGGATGTACCATTTGTCTATCATGCAATCTCTGATTTGGATTACTGTGTGAGGTAGTGATGTGTTCGTGTGGAGTTTGATTGGATAACTAATTCTTAAATTAATATAGCCATGCTGCTTAATTCTAGAATTTTATATCAAAGTTTTACGCTTCTCAAGTTTTGGTCCTAGAGAGTTAGATGTCCACAATTCATACAGAAAGAGAGGCCATCTATTGTTACCCCTTTGAATTTTGAGGTCATGAATTAAGCTGTTACTGCTCAAAACTGTATGGTTGAGTTAAAATGTTTGCATGCTGTCAATCACTTACGCTGTGCTGAATGAATTCCACATTGCTCTAGTATTTGGTGTACTTGGAGTTCTCCATAGGATAGAGCAAAATATGTAGAATTTGCTTCAGAATCATGTGGTACTCAGTTTTAAGACAATTGGTGGTTATGTAATAGGTCACAAGCTTGATTTCCACTACGGTGGTTTGAGAGCGCTATAGTTGTCTAGCTCAAATTCTCAAAAAGAGAGGGAGGAGGGAGGAGGGAGGAATGACTTATCCGGTACAATGATTAGAACTCTTGCTTTCTCTATGGACTATTAATTTTTTTTAAAATTCTTTGACAAAGGCTTTCCACAAAACATGCTCATTTAGTTAACTTTTGGCTAAAGCAGGATGTCAAACCTATCTCCAATGGTGCTTCCCCAAATCATAGCCAATCACCTGAAATTTGCTCAAGAATTAGAGATGATGAGACTCAAGAAACTGAAATAGCAAAATCTTTGAATGAGAAGCCAGTGCTGGCAACTATTTCAAATGATTCTTCCCCACAGCATGGTCAATCACCACAGCCAGAGGTCTTTACAAAAGTCAGAGATGACGATGTGCAGGATTCTGTGAAGAGTTTGAGTGACAAGCTTTCTGCTGCTCTTTCGGCTATCAGTACTAAAGAGGACATGGTGAAGCAGCATACAAAAGTTGCAGAAGAGGCTGTTGCAGGTATAAATTTTGTATTTTAGTGATTCCATGCATTCAAGTTACTAAGTAGCTTCCTTTTGTTCTTCAGAATCAATTTTACTTGTGAGTAAATCAATAGAATTTACTAATTTAGAAAGAGGAAATCCATTTGATAAAAAAATAAAGTTCTTTAGGCAAAGTTAAATGGCCCCAACAAGAATTTTTATTTATTCTAATGTAGTACAGAATTCATATTGCCTTGTTCTTGATGACTTATCTGTAGGTTGGGAACAAGCTGAAATTGAGGTTAGTGCCCTGAAGCGGCTGCTTGAAGCTTCATCTCAGAAGAACTCCTTTCTGGAGGATCAAGTCAGCCACCTAGATGGTGCCCTCAAGGAATGCGTCAGGCAGCTCCGCCAGGCACGAGAAGAAAAAGAGGAGAAAATCCGTGATGCTGTTGCTAACAGGTCCCAGGAATTCCAGTATGAGAAATCTGAGCTCCAGAACCATATTGCTGAGCTGAAGCAGCAGCTGGAAGCCACCAAATTAGAAGCTACCACTATGCCTGTCCAGCACGATCTGCAGGAAAAACTTCAGGTAGCAGAGAAAGAAAACAAGGACCTCAAGATTGAGCTCCTCACACTGTCCAAGGACCTGAAGATACTCGCACTGGAAAGAGACCTGAGCAACCAAGCAGCAGAGACAGCGAGCAAACAGCACTTGGAAAGTGTGAAAAAGATTACAAGAGTTGAATCAGAATGCCATAGGCTACGCCATCTGACACGGAGGGCTTCCTTGGCCAATGATTCTACGCCTATGCCAAACAACGCTCGCATGGAATCTCTGACTGACAGCCAGTCTGATAGTGGCGAGTGTATGCTAGCTGTTGACAATGAAATGAGAAATTCTGATTCGTGGGCCTCAGCTCTGATAGCCGAACTCGATCAGTTCAAGAACGGCAATGCCAGCACGAGAGATATTGTAACCAATCCTGTTGAGATTGATCTGATGGATGATTTCCTTGAGATGGAAAAGCTGGCTGCATTGCCTGAGGTAGACCATGTGAGCTCTAACTTTGGAGCAGAAACTGATTCTGACCAGGCTGTGACTAGAAACTCCTCAAAAGTCGTAAATGAAGCACTACAGAGCCAGGTGACAGATTTGCAAGCGAAGGTTGAAAAGATTGAAGGTGAGAAAAGGGAGCTTGAGATGGCCCTTGTAGATTGTAGAAATCAGCTTGACACGTCACGTGATGCCTTGATGGCAGCCAACAACAAGCTGGTGGACTTGCAGATGCAGTTGGACTTGGCAAACAAGTCCAGAGGTGCTGCTTTGGGACAAGCTGAACGATTAGACGGTGAGAGGAAATCTTTGGCATTGCGGTTGGAGTCAAAGTCAGCAGAAATTGAGAAGCTTCTGGCGGTGGTGTCTTCATTGGAAGAAAGTACGAACAGGAAAGAGTTGGAGTTGCAGTTAGAGTCAACTTCTGTAGAGGTAGCAAATCTTCGCAAGACAGTGGCATCTCTGGAAGAGAAGATTGCCACAGAGAGAACTCTGTCTCTGCAGCACAAAGCTGATGCAGACATGGCAGAGGCAGCTAAAGAATCATTAGAGGCACAGCTGCGGTCTGCACGCACAGAAATTGGGAAACTGAGGGGAATTATGGAAACACTGGAGAGTGAGGTGCAAAAAGAGAAGGCATCTCACAAAGAGCTTGTGGCACAGATAGAGGCCATGAAGGTTGAATCGGAGAGGACACTTTTGGTGGAGTCTGCCAAAGAATCATTAGAGGCGCAGCTCGTGGTAGTGAACTCAGAAATTGCAAAACTGCATGGTTCGGTGAATGCACTGGAGTGTGATGCAGCAAAGGAGAAGGCATATTCTTCAGAAATCAAGATGCAACTAGAGGCAGTGGAGGGCATCAGAAAGGTTTTGGAGTCTGAGCTTGAGTCTGCCCACCAGGAGACCATTAAGCTCCAGGAGAAGGTGTTGTCATTGGAAGTGAGGCTTAAGGAGCAGACTGCATTGTTGGTAGAATTCACTGCCAAGGCGGAGGATGCAGTGTCAGGGAGAAAGGCAATGAAAGCTCAACTGGAAGTAGCAAATCTGGAACTCACAAAACTGATGAACAAGGTGAGCTTGCTACAAGGGAAGATTGAGCAGGAGAAGCTGCTGTCAGAAGAGTATGAAGCAAAATGCCGTAAGTTGGAGGCTCAGCTGTCAAGGGACAGTCGGGAGGCGAAGCTTTGGCGACTTGCCAACACAAACGGAGACCTAAAGGTTAGTCAGGTAAACTCTCTATGCTTCGTCTACCACATTTAGTCTGGACATATTGTCACCCCAACACCCCAAACCCACCCAACTGTTGTAATACTTTAGTCTCAGAGCATTAGGCTAAGAAGACTAGCATTATCTCCTATACGTATGGTTAAACATTGTTAAATACTTAATAGTACTAGTCAAGGCTTGAAGCACACCTCGAGGCTTTAGCCGCTTTACACACACATATGTTTGTTTGGGCATAGGGTCTAATCACACCTGACAGTTTAAAGTTCCTGCTTAACAATTCTTGTCTTCATCACAGGAGAGAGAGCTCACCAGTGCTGCGGGGAAGCTCGCGGATTGCCAGAAGACGATCGCTAACCTCGGTCGTCAGCTGAAATCACTAACAGACCTTGATGGTGTGGCAGCCGAGCCTGAAAAGCTGGAATCCAAGGATAAACTTCTGGACTTCAGAGATGGTGACGCTAAGTTGCTATCTGCAGACTTTGCTGATGGACTGTATGATTTGGATCTTCCAAAGAGCAATGGGAGCTGCTTCTCGCCCATTCCTTCGGTTCAGTCCCCGTCCCCATCCTCGGAAATGTCAGTGTTTTCGGGTGGTTTGTCGTCTCTTGGTAGCTACATGAGCAAAACAAGAAAGTGAAAGCTGATGAAAAGATTGTGCATTAGTTATTTAACGGTTCCTGGATGTTGTCAGATGTCATCTGATGGTAGATCAGTGTACATTTACAGAAAGTGATGGTTACTTGTATTTGTGCCGTCAATTTCCGTTTCTCATTGTTACTGTTTTCTGCAAATGCAAGTGTTGTTGCAGCTAATCCAGCATTGGTGAGACTATTTTAATTACACCATTTTTACCAACTGGTCTGTTCAAGCTAGAAAAGAGTTGAACATATAAGTAGTCTATTTACTGAAATGAAAAAATTACATATTTTTCCCGCTGTTCAGCCAGTCTATATAGAAGATGGGTCCTGTGATCCTGTCTATTACTGAAGAAAACACGCAACTTGCGTTAGTACTTTGCGAGAGGTCATGATTGAAAACCAGATGCTTGAGATCATCGTTGAAGCTCTGTGTGTGAGAAATTGGCGATTCAAACTTGCAATTTAAGCATGATCCAACCATTAAATCCTGAAAAACTCAAATGGGAAACTTGGAGAAGAGAGGAGAGAGAGAGAGAGAGAGAGACGACTGGTTTTCACTGACTGCCATGGTTCTTATGGCTGAAGTTACCTTTGCAAAAATATTACCTCACTCCCCTGCCAAAATGGCTACATACTACGGTGTACTATGATTGCTCTGTCTCTCTCTCTCCATTTCAATTATTAGCCCTTGTTCCATCCTACCCCATTTCTTCACCAAGTTCTTAAGCCTTCTTGGTTCCTACATATATAAGCACAAAACCCTGCCTAACTAGGCCTGCACAAGTAAACCTTCCAACATATTCTTCTTGCACAGTTTTGCTCATCCATGGGTCTCTTCTGCTCTGCTCCTAAGGTGTACAAGCCGGCGTCCGAGGTCAATCTTGGCCCCGACAGCGACGAAATCTACATTAGTCCCAATGTTCAAGGTTCCTGATCGTTCCCATTTTGCTGTTCTGTTCATGCTTCAGAGCTTGGCATTTAGAATTCAGTTATTGGAAGTGATCTCTATGCTTCTGTCGAAACATTTCTTTTTCTTCAGCTCCTCGGGTTGCTGGGCTTCTGGTGAAGATCTTTGCGTGGGTTCTGGAGATGCCGATCGTCGGTTCGATAGTGCTTTACATCCTGAAGAAAGACAATCTCGTCAATAAGGTGATCAAAACTTCTGATTTAAAAAAAAACTCTTCTTTTTGGTATTGCAGATGTAGTATAATCTAATCATGGCTGCTATGTAAAAGTCAACAGTAATAAGACTAAATCAAATATTGTTTTAGATGTGTCTGAATTGACTTGCTACAATAGCACTGAAACTGTAATGTTCTTGCACATTATTGGAGATTTTTTCTCAAGCATCTCTTCCTCTGATTTGCTAAATTATTGAACACATCATCACTGTAGCTTGTCTTGGATGCTGAAATCCCGGAGCCACCACTGTTCACTGCAACTCACAGTTGGCAAGGTTCTTTCTGTTTCTTACCTCCGATCGTGCCAAATTCTTGCATTAATTCAGCAAAAAAAAATCACACTGGATTTAACCCAAACCATTGTTGCTGCAGACATTCCTGAGCAGAATGTCAACCTGACCAAGCCCGACTTATCGCCGGCAGAGCGTGTTCAGGAGGCTGTCAGCTGCCTTCCCGCCTGCCTGGAATCGACACTCGCCGATCCATCGTCGGGCTTCAAGCACTGGACGATGCGGGACTTTGCGAAGGCCTACAGTTCAGGAGAGATTACTCCTGTCATGGTAAAGATTTTTTTTTGAACCAAAAGATGGTAAATATTTTTTAGCCCAACTAAGATTAATTTAGCTTTACATCGTAATCAACAGTAACTATTATTAGACTCAAATGGTTATCTGTTAGTATAACTCAAATGGTTATCTGTTAGTATAACACTAGCCATCAACCCGTGCATCTGCACGGACATAACACTTTTTAAATATTATTTTCAGGGCTAAGAAATTTTGTAACTTTTAGCTCCTAACTAATATGAATTTTACATATATTTTTTAGTTTGAAATTATCTATCAAAATTCTAAAAGTTTTAAATGTATACAATTTAAAATTTTGCTTTTATATTAAGTGACAAATCTATACATTTTTGCTTTCGATTTTTGGTAAGTCCATATTATAACGCTATAGATTTAACGTTAACCTTAAGATCTTATGTAGAAATCTGGTTATATTAATTTCTCACATGTTTGGGTGTCTTTATTTAGTAAGTATCTGCATCCTACACAGTTATTTGATAAAGCTATATGCGTTCAAAACGAAAACGCCATGTACGTTTGAATATTGGAGTATCAGAGTCCAACTCTAATTAGTAAATGCAACGTAGGTCAATCAGCATGCCTGCACGTGGCCTAAAAAATAAATCCAAGCGTGGCCTACACGTGCCACATGATGAATGGATGGTTATGATTTTCCTAAAAAAAACCTTTTTACCTCCAAGCATTACGTTGTACCACATGATGAATTGGATGGTTAGGATTTTTCCTTTTTCTCTGATTAATATGGGAATTTTTACATTTTTTACCTCCTAGGATTAACATAGGGGCTTCTAGGAGAGCCTCCAATTAGTATAGATATAGATACTACAACGTTTTGTACCTCTAGGTGTAACTGATTCACTGAACTTAGGAGGTTTCATGCAGTTCATGTTCCAGAATCCTGACAATCAGAATGTTCCATGCAATTTAGATTGTAAGACATGAGCAATGACGCGTCTTTTCGCAGGTCGCAAAGAGATTTCTGGCTGCAGTGAAGGAATGTTCAGGCCCTGATCTAAACATGGCCTTCTTCATCAGCTACAATCCCGAAGACATCATCAGGCAGGCGGAGGAGTCCACCCTCAGATACCAGCAAGGTAAACAAATTAATTCCAGCTCCTCCATTTACCACATGCTGCCGCACGGTGACAACGAAGCAATTAAATCAACGCGGCAATGAACATTACTACTAATATTTAACAATGGTGAGGTACTCGCACCTCCCAGCCAACCAGTGCCTCACTGTCTTGCTTCATCACCATTGACCTGGATTCAGCTCACCAGATTCTGCAGAAATTAGCCGACATAACCACCGTGCACCGTTCTTACTGCATACCTGCCATTTGCACACTAACCTGCATGTATGTACTGTACATACCTCATACCTTGGCCATGATTCACTGGTGAAGAAGTAGCCATTGGCACATTAGATAGGCCCAGTACCGCACCATGAACAGTAGTCATGCTGCCATTTGCAGAGTCTGGAAATGGGCAAGCGTACCAGCTAGGCGAACAGTATCAACAACTCCTTTGCAGAAAGACGTTGGCAGAGCAATGTCCATGAGGCCTCTGAACCATCCCTTCTGATCTCTGCAAAGATCTTTCCACACGGGAGAAAGGAAGAGCGCGCAGCTCGTTGTTACAGTTTTACAGATGCGAAGCTAAGCTGACAAGAAACAGCAAATTCAGACAGCGATGAGGATTTTCACAGAAACGGCCTTGTCTTCCCCCCTTTCTGTTGAATTAACTCCTGCATATTCGATCCGGGATATATACATACATGGTCCTGATTCCTGAAGACGAAACCGGGCATTGATTGCTCAAAGGGACGGTTAGTTGCTACTGCATGTGGTTGCATGCAGGGCGAATTAAGCAGAGGTCTTTCTTCTGTAGGGTTTGCTGATCTGTAGAATTGAAGGAAGGGAGAAATTGCATGGCATCATTCTTGCATTCATGCAGATTTACTCACTTGCTGGATGCATCATTTCTTGGCTTCTGAATTCTGATTGGCTTTCTAATCGTAGGAGTGCCACTCTCTGCCATGGATGGAGTGCTGGTGGCCGTGAAAGACGAGATCGATTGCCTGCCATACCCAACAACTGGTAAAAAAACTATAAATGAGATTATTGTGTCGCAGTGAAAATTATTTCGACAGTTATCGGTGGTAAATTCAAACCACATCCAAAAATTTCGGTTTTGATAAATTTTGTCAAAAAAAATAAATAAATTTGCTTGAATTTTATTCAAATTTGATTTTTTTTAAAAAAAATCCAAAAAATTGATTTTTTTTTTTGGAAAATTTTGGCCAAAATTTAATCAAATTTCCCGGTCACCGGCGTTACCACTACCCTCCTAATTTTTCTCCCAACCGGTAGCGGAAATATTGTTGTGTCGTATCATAAAAGGCCGATGGAGCATACAAATTTGAGAAAGAATATATCGGTCGGGAAAAAAAGAGCTATAGGAATTAGGGTTTTAATCAGGAGCAGCGGGATAGAGAGCTGGCGTCATGTCGACTTGTCGAGGCCCCAGTACGTAGGGCGTTCTGTACACTGTGAGGCAAAGATAAAAGATTGCTGATCTCACTGCGTTTCGCCGTACAAACATCTGTCAGAAAACAGTACAAGAAATCACACCCCATCCCGAGATGCGATCGATGCACGCAACAACGTTACTGCTGCTGCATGTGAAGGCCTAGCATCGGGAGATAACTCACTCATCTTTCTAATTTCGCGCGCACACAAGAATTAATCACAAATCACACGAAGGAAGAAAAGACACACATACACTACCGTACTACATTTTCTCTCTTCTCTCTATTATGTTATTCCATACTCTTTCAAAATAAATAAACTGGTTACAATGCATTTTATACCTACAATATATCATGTAACCTCTCCACTAACACAATCAAGTAGATCACTACCTCCACTATATGCACTAACTTCACTACATGCATTAGCTAATTACTCTATTAACATGCGAAATATTTAGACAACAAGATTAATTCCAACAATCACTCCCTTAATCTTGTTATATCAAGTTTCTCATTTGAAAGACCAATCTTCCGACGCATATCAAAGAAGCACTACTTTTCTCTTGCTAACCACGCCACATAGTTGCTGCCCATGAACAGAGGGTACTGGAGGGACGCATTTCCCTTCTCTTCCTCCCTTCGCGGCCATCTCTTACCGCCGGTGACACGACTTGTCGGTGTCGGACCTGGATTTTCTAATCCCGAATCCTCTGCGAATACACTGTGCTATTCCTTGGATCAGTAGATAGCACTCACAGATACATCACTGAATCATTTCATACATGGCTTAAAACCATACCATTCATTAATTTAACGCATCAGAGTTTATATAGACCGCATCGGGTCAAGTTTTACAATAAAGGCCGAACAAGTCAAATGATTACATCACAAAAGTAGCGGAAGCGACAACGGAAGCAAAAAGGTGAGGCACATCTCTCCACAGGCAAGCGACTAGGGAAACCTGTGTTCATCCGATATTACCCGAAAACTCAGATAATATAGGATGCACATAAATACCAGCGGAGTCAGCTAGACTGGGGCAAGACTAGAACAACTAAGAACTAAACTAAGCTTCAAGAACTCCTGGGTCTTCAGACATCTGGTTCCTCGTAGTAGTCGTAATCTCCAATATTTCCTGCTTCTGAGGGTTTGGGGAAAGAGCGAGAATGAGCACAACTACCGTGCTCGCGAGCCAACACACAGAATGCAATAGTATACATGCAAGGCTTAACAAGGATGACTCAGGTTCTTTTATTTGCTAAAGCAACATTTTCAATTATCATAATTACAAAGTCATATGACTTAGCATTTTGAATAAATTGCATTTTTATTAAAGCGAGAAGTGCAATTATTAAATAACAGTAGAGGTTACCTCCACCTCATGCTTAAATTTGATAACGGCTACATCCACCGATTATCAACACTGGGTAAGGCTACCCAGGAAAAATCCAAAACAAGGGCTGTATGAGCCCACCACATTTTTTTTCCACCCACAAAGGTTTTTTTTTTGAAATAGAGCTAACTCATGTTAAGTTCCCATGTCCGCCTTTAACCGTAGGCGCGGCTGTTTAAACAGTTTAGACTCTGCAGAGGTTGTACACTGTACCCACAAGAGATAATCATACTCGTTACCCCACATGATTCCTTAGTCATGTAGTTGAGCGATCGTCACATTAACTTTTCAACGTATCTTGCCTCTTCCGTCATCTCACTCGTATGGGCTGCCCCCACTTGCGGTGGGTCCCATAAGTTGTGCGGGATGTCTGCCACCACGACTTGCATAGCTGGCGACTTCACCCTCCCTTGGTGTTCCATTCAAGCTGGATCGAATCCACTACTTGCACCACCTTGCTCGACCACCGATGAGATGACTTCCAAGATTTAATACATTTACTAAGCCAAGTTGCACTTTGCAGACTTGCGGTTGTACTTGTTTGACACAGGAGGTCATGACAGGATTAAGTCCTTAAGGTTATCTGGCCACGTTCCCTAGGCTACATTAGCACCCATCAACATCCCATTCATCATACCATCCGCCCAGACAATAACAACAATTTATTAGGGTTTTGAGGAGGGAAACCAATTAACACAACACACTAGTCATTTACATCCAATGACTGCCCAAAACCATTTTCATGATTTAAAGATGATGAGCGGGACATTTATTGTCCCGGTACTTAAGCAAGATTAGCATGTCGCTTAAGTACAACCTATACTAGTATTTACCATATATTTACTAGGGTGACAAAGAATACTGTATTTGATTTATCAAAGGATGGCTTAATAAGTAATTAATCAGCAAATGCGTATTTAACTACCTTAAGCTTTAACATACATTTGATTACAAAAGTAAAGCATGCAACTTTGATATTTTAAATAAGCATAGTTTGCATAAAATGTAGGCTCAGAATGATCAAAGTATTGAATTGCCTGGGTCAAAGGTTGAAGAATCTAGGTATCCTTGAGCGTGGTCGAAGTTGGGGTCACCGGCTTCTTCGTACTCTACTCAGACGATCGCACCGGAAATAAAGAAACAAGCAAATAAGACAAATAAATACAATATCCAAAATAAATGAATTCAACATAAATCAAACCAGTACCATAATATAGGTTTTGAAGTTACAAATTTTTGGGCACAAGTTTCATATTTTTCGGAGTTATAATGAAAAAGATATGAATTTTTGAAACTTTTAAACGATTTTTCAATTAAACAGAAAATCAGAAAAACCGGAAAAATTCCCCGCCGACACGTGGCCTCTGGTCCACAAGATAAGGTCGTGGACCGGTCCACGACGGCGAGGCGCTGAGACCGCGTCAGATCGCAAGTGGGCCTCATTTCCACCGCGTGGCGCTACGGTGGGGCCCACTCACAAGATGTCCATGTAGAGAGAAGTCGTCTTCTCATTGCATGGAGGAGACGAGGGGCGGGAGAAACGGGAGAGGGAGGGCGGCGGGCGCACGGCCGGAGGCGGCAAAGAAGAAGCGCGGGGAGCGGAGCCGGAGCCGGAGGCGAAGATGCGGCACCAGCGACACCGAGGGCGACACAGACCGAGGGCGAGGCGGCGAGGGAGGCGCCGAGGCCGAGTCGAAGGAGAAGGCCGGCGGAGGAGGTGCCGAGGCCGAGGGAGGAGGTGAAGGGGTGTAGGGAGGAAGGAGGAGAGGAGGCGCGGCTTTTATAGCCGGTGGAGGCGAGGCGACGGGTCGCGGGTCCCGAGGCGGCGATGGAGACCTGACGGAGGGGCTGCCAGCAATGCAGCCGAGCGGAGGTGACGGAGCGGCAGCGCAGAGGAGGAGGATTGGGGAGGAGGTGCGGTGATGGAGACAGATAGGGAGCGGCGCTGCAATGAGCGGAGGAGGAGGTCTTGCAAGCGAGTTGAGTCATGCGCTGTCGGCGGAGAAGAGCAAGCGCGGCGATAGGGGGAGAGGGTTGGAGGCACGCGAACCGAGGTAAGCACTCCATTGCTTTTGCTTTTGCCGGATTGAAAATTTTTGAAAACCAAAATTTTGATTTTGAAACCCTAACTGCCAAAAACAGGATGTTACAGTCGGCAACTCTGACCTTGACAACTTGGGCATTCAACGTGGTTTTTTTTTGAGACGATGAACTCAACTACATCACCGCTTCCTGTTTGCAGCTAGGGACACAACTTGCTAGCTATCCCAACCTCGATCTCAGCTCCAATTGTCCTTCGCCGGCCACACAACTCGACGTCGACGGACTCGGATCAGAACTTACACATGTGAGAACTTGGACACACACTTACTAGAACTCACACACACATGCAACATGCATTTGCCGAAAAAATCATGCTGCCCGGTTGTCGCTGGCCCTTGCACCTGTCAGCGCCCAATGCGCCACCAAGCCTACTGCCTAGTGCAACCGGCCTCCGAGCTGCACCACTTGTGCTGCTCCAAGCCGTTGCTACTCCTCACATGGAGCCGCGTTGACGTGCTACCACTCGGCGAACCATCACCGAGAAGCATCTGCACACGTCGCACCTCGCCGACGCCACTCCACATAGCACCTTCATGGGCATGTGCTCACGCTAGCATCCAATGCACCACGCTGCGGTGCTAGCACGCGCCGCCGGCCCGGTCGCCTCTCCCGCTGGCACACCGTTGCCGTAGCGCTTCAACCCTAGCTCTGACACCAATTGAAGGTCCAGCTCCCGGAGAGAACTCACTCGTCGGTTCTCTTTCTAGTGTTTCACACGCACACACACACAAGAATCACAAATCATAGGAAGAAAGAAGAGACACACATGCACTGTCGTGCTGCACTTTCTCTCTTTTCTCTATTATGTTATTCCATACTCTCTCAAAATAAACAACCTAATTACAGTGTATTTTATTGCTATAATATGTCATGTAACATCCCCACTAACACATTCAAGTAGGCCATTACCTCCACTACATGCACTAACTCCACTGCATACACTAGCTAATTACTCTATTAACATGCAAACAGTTAGACAACAAGATTAATTCTAACAGCATGCACCGATGCACATGCACGCATTGCATATATAACTTTTTTCCCCCCACTTTTCCTTCTAGAACAGCACTGCACTATTGCATGTATGCGTTGGTATTACAGTTTTTACTAGCAGAGCAAAACGCAGAAAAATTGTCCTGCTATGATTTGTTTCTATAGCTATGCATCGGACAATGTAGTATCTCTTTCATAATTGCGCATGTTAGAGACAGGAAGAAGAAGAAAAAAAACTAAGGTTGTGGCGAAACATGTACAGGAGGAACGAGATGGCTGCAGGAGGCGAGGCCGTGCGAGGAGGACGCGGCGTGCGTGGCGCAGCTGCGGGCGTGCGGCGCGGTGCTGGCCGGGAAGACCAACATGCACGAGCTCGGCGCCGGCACCAGCGGCATCAACCCCCACCACGGGTACGCTGATCCATATAGCTAGGACCGAGTGGCAGCGGCGGAGCTCGAACCAAACCTTAGAGAGACGGCCAATCTAGTTAATTGTGCTTCAAATCCTTACTAAGCACTTGCTAACTTATTGTTTGATTAGTGTGTAAGTAGCAACAAGAGAATACTTCGTAGTGCATGCGATTTCAATTTGAAAGGGGGGCTCTAACCCACTTTGGCCAGCCTAAGCTCCGCTCTGTGAGTTGGGGCTAATGCCCCACTCAATTTTAGTAATTGTCGTTTTGGTGGTCATGGATTCATTTCATCCCATTCATAGCGAGAAATGTTAGTTAGCTAGCTACTAACTTGCATATATTTAAGTAATATATAGTTTCACTGATCTATACATTATCTATATAATTTTACATACTAACAAACAATTTAAGACTTACACATAATTTGTAAATGTTATTAGTTATATCTCTATGCTCATGCTCGTACAGTAGCTCCGCCACTGCTGAATGGCTGCAGGTCGTTGCAAACCGCAACGACGTACGGTTTTGAATTCCGTTTCATGGGTGGGTGGGTGAAGCTAACTAACATTTGAACCTGACTCGATCGTTGCAGGTCGACGAGGAACCCTTACAACATCAGCAAGGTGTCGGGGGGCTCGTCGAGCGGGTCCGCCGCCGCGGTCTGCGCCGGGCTCTGCCCCGTCGCCCTCGGCGCCGACGGAGGCGGTACATAGTACAACTCTTCTCACTCCGCTTGCATGATTAGAGGACAGAAGCATTAACATATATGTATCTCAATTCATTCAGCTAGTTGCATGTCATCTTGTTCTCCGGCAACCGCTATAAGAATACCTAGATATACCTGTGGTGTGCTAAATATGCATACGGCCAGGATTACTTACTACTGATCGACATTAATTAATCTGTGCTCTTAATCAGGATCTGTTCGCATGCCCGCTGCGCTTTGCGGTGTGGTTGGCTTCAAGCCGACTGCAGGGCGGCTGTCCAACTCCGGGTACTGCGTCACGCTCCATACTCTTTTGAGGATCAAGATACCTACTGCCATAGCCGTCACTCATGCACACATGCATGGGCATCACTACACAAATGAAATGACATCCCTGCTGCTGCTGATTGCAGACTTCTCCCTCTGAACTGGACCGTCGGGATGCCGGGGATCTTAGCGGCAACGGTCGAGGATGCGCTTGTCGCGTCAGTGCTTTCTGTCTTATCTCACACTTCTTTCAGAAACTAAAAATTTGATTCCTGCTGCATTTGACTTCTGTATATGCAATCTTATGTAACGTTGCTCTTTCAGTTATGCAGCTATCGTTGATCAGTCTCGGCCAAGTCACCTGCAGGTGACAAGCCTCGTCTCGTTTTTCTTCTTACACATTCGAGTGTTCAATGAGTTTGACTTTGCAATAATTTTCTTCTTCTTTCAGCCTGAATTGAATCTGCCCTTGCTGACATCTACTCATTCCATGCCTAACATAAGGCTAGCAAAATATGCAAAGGTCAGTACTTGGATCACAAGCAAGTATATATGTCATCAAGCCTGAACATGATATTTGTACTAACATTTGCGAGAAAACAGTGGTTCAATGACAGCTCTGAGGACATCAGAAGTTGCTGTGACAAAGCTCTTCATATGCTTCGTACGCAATACGGTTGGGAGGTAAGAGCTGTTAGAATTTGGGAAAGAAGAGAAGAATAGGAGCTGAATTGTTGATTCTATTGCAAGAGTTCAAAATGCTATATATAGTGTATAAGAAACCATAGATTAAAAACCCTAAACTATTACATAACTACCCCTAACACTTACATAACTGGAGCACGATCTCTTTTTCACTTTGATCGGATTCAACACGTTTTTCACTCTAATAGCTATGAGAGCTATTGAGATCAATGTACAAGCATATATATAGCGGAAGATTTGTATTGAATCCAATCGAAACCCCGAAGCAAAACAACCAAAAACACCAAAAACTCAATTCATAATGAGTTGGGCGGTCAAACCTCTCAACTTGGGCGGTCTGACCTCTCCATGGGCGGTCTGACCTCTCACAGGGGGCGGTTTGACCTCCAGCCTGATGAACAGTAAAATCAACAAGAACTAAAAATCAAAAACCGGCTCAACTTTTGATCCACAACTCCAAACTCGACGAAACTTGGAACACACCTTCTCTAGGATGTCATGAACCTATTCCAATCAAAGATCGCAAAGATCTTTGCCAAAGTTCCGACCTTTTTCCGTTTGAGTGAAGGTTGCTGCAAAACCGAGTCAAAACCAAAATACGATCCAAAAACTTGCTCGTGGGTTAAAGATGATCAAGATGATTTTAGATGTATTCCCACATGTCACAGCAAGCAAGATCTAGGCTAGAAACCAAAGAAAAACCGAAGGACCAAAGAAAGCCCCAAAATCACAAAATAGAGAGCAAGAACAAGAAGAAGATCATCTTAAGGAATCTTGCTTGGATTGATTTGAGATAGATGTTGGTTTAAAGCCACTCCATCATGAAGGACGAATACTCAATACTTGAGCACACAATCAATTCAACTCTCTAGAACCATAACCTCTCCACCACCTCTCCCTAAACACAAACTAGGGTTTCTACAAATACAAGGGTTGAGAGGTGCACAACCAGCACCCTCCCCTATTTATAGTGGAGGCTAGATTCTAGAAGGATATTCCTAATGAGCACCCGTTAAGCCCACACACAAATGAGTTTAACTCACGCACGCATTTCAAAGCGTTATCTTTATCTTCTCTTAATCTAAACCACTTCTCCTTGTGCCGTCTTGCACCGCGGTTTAGCCAAAAGCTATCAAGGCGGTATTTTGGTGAAGTTACCAAAATACCATTTCTTGATCCTTCTCCAAAGATCAAGTCCAAACTTCATGAAGCAATCTCATGCTTCGTCACGTGTAGGTTGATCAATGACTCTCTTTATGTTGGCAAGTCTCTCCCATCCTGCTCCCACCGAAACCACCATGATACTTGCACCGACTCCCGCGCCGCTTGATGCAACCCGTCACACCGAACTTCCTGTTCGGTCATCCTTATCCATTTTGCGCCATGCTTGAGTCAATTGACTTCACCCGGCATTCTCGATCGTTCTGAACCTTATCTCTCTAAACCTAGTCCCGATCATCCTTGTCGTTGACCGTCGTTGACCTCCAAGCCTCCTACACAACAATAAACAAAGAAATCGATTCCGGGAACAAGTTCTTCGCAACTTGACACACGTTAGTCAAAACATGCATCATGCAACACATATGCACTGAAACCCATGAACTGGACCTAGCCAACAAACATGCCGCCACGCTGGCCGGCGAACAAGTCAAAACTGGTCAGACGCCACCCATGGTCGGTCTGACCGCCCAGCAGGGGACTTAGCGAAATTTCCTCCCTGGAAATCTGAGATTTCTCTGGAAATTTCAAATAAATAGAACTTTTTACTCGAAGCTTCAAAAATTATGAGACCAAGTGTAGGAGAATCTTCTTTCTTGCCTACACCCTCTATTTTTGGTCCAGCTCCAAATTCAAAGACACTCAATGGCCGGTCAGACCGCCGCCCATGGTCAGTCTGACCGCCAGCCTCTAGGCCCAAGACCTGGCTGGTCTAACCGCAAGAGGTGGCCGATCTGACCGCCACACAGGCCGGTCAGACCGCTGTCCTGGCCGGTCAGACCGCCACACAGGCCGGTCAGACACCAACGACCTGACAGCACCTGAACTTTGCCGAAAATACGTGATTCGACAAACCTTCAACGCAATTGTCAATTGTAACATCATCCTAAGATCATGAGCATATCCCATAATATCCATAATTACACTACTACCCTTAACACCCCCACTCAAACTCAATGCGTATGCAATATCATTGAGTTTGAAGAGGACAATACTAAAATAAAAGACAAATCCAAAGTTTGGGCTTGAAGATTGTCGTCGAAGCATGCAACTCTTGAACAAAAATTGACCATTGTCTATTCACACACGAATGTCTTGATTTGGAGATGTTGAAACCGATAGTAATAGAGAGATATGTCAAATCAAGCCAATGGAGAGAGAGAGATAGAGCGGACGACGCGAACAAGATCTGTCCACCCAAGTAGTGAGGTGACGGTATCGAATCTGGCGCTCGACGAAGGAAAAGATGACGAACCAGATCTGCCCACCCAAGATGTGAGGTGACAGTGTCGAATCTAGCGCTCGACGAAAACAAAGACGAAGAGGCAGTTGATGATAACGACAAAGAAGACCATTGGTCAAGAGTCGCAATGATGCGAAGATGTGTAGCAAGATGGCTACAAGAGAGGACCAAGAGGGCAAAGTCGCATCAACAACGATAATAGGGTGACCACACTCGATCCAATGGACGGACCGTGGCAACCCAAAAAAAGGAAGAAGCAATCGGCTGATCGATAAAGGATACGATGAACTGGCACGACTTCGACGAACTAAAAAGGAGATGCAGTGGACTTGGATGGACTCGATGGAAATAAAAGGAAATAGACTAAATATACTAGCAGCAGAGGCAGAAGCATTAGCAGCAGCACAATAGCAGGAGCATACAAGTAGCAGTTACTAGCAGCAGATACTAGCAGCAGTGAGGCAGAGCAATCCATCAGAAGATCAGATGCAACCATATGAACTAGAAGGCGAAGTCCAGGGTGCCGGAGCAGGAGTCGCTGGAGCGGCAGACGAGCTCCTGGCATGGACCTCCAAGCGTCGAAGAGGAGACGGTCAGAAGAGGTGGCTCGGCAACAGGGAGGTCGTTGAGATAGCCGAACTTGGCGACAGGGTGCATGATGCGGTGGAAGAGGTCGGTAATGAAGATGAGGTGGGTTGACCTCCAGGCTCGATGTCGGGCTTGGAGGCAGCGTGAGGCAGTGCTGGTCGAGGAGGTTGAGCCAGGCGAGAATCGGCATGGATCCGGACTTCTCGCGGGCGAGCGAAGACCTCAACTTCGGGCTCACCTCATCATCGTGCGGTGAAGAAGATGCACACAGCTTCAAACTCTGGCAATGAAGTGAAGGCCCGGATTCGGCAGATCCAGGTGAAGATGCGCTGGATCCAGGCGACGAGCTCCAGATCTCGCAGATCCAAGTGAAGAATATGTGCCGGATCGTGCGTTGAAGAAGATGAATGGTGCACACAACGGAGACGGGCTCGTGTGGTCCCGGGCGAGGTTGCAGCGGCAGCAGAGGATGGGCGAGCTCCAGATGTGGGCGATGGAGGAGCTCCGGATCCCACTAGATCAGTGAGGATCGGGGGGCAAAGGCGCTGGATCCAACCGCGAAGCAGAGCAGCAGCTGCTAGGGCAGGGGACCCCGCCGTGGCTGGCCTGGCCGAGGTGACGAAGATGAGCTCGAGGGGACGACTGGCAGCGAGATTGTGCCCTACAACGAGCAGATCTGAGCTCGATCCGGTTATGGGGAAGCACGAAGACAACTAGGATCACTGGATTTGGCGAGGAAGCGAGCTCGGGGACACTCGCTGCTGATTGATTCTGCTACTACTCGAAGAGATGATTGCTAGCTATTGGTACTGCTTGACATTAACGTACTATAGATGCTAAAGATAAAAACGAGATTGGTTGCTGCCCTTGGGAGTAGAGATTGCTCCTCCTGGGGGCGGCTTGGGTGGAAGAAGATAGATGCTAGAGTTTGAATTTAGACTTTAATACTGTTGGACCGAAAAGGCGACTAGAGGGGGTGAATAGAGCACGCTCACTTTTTCAACCACGATTAGATTCAACACAAATTTCACTCCAATAGCTATAGAAGCTATGAAGATCGATATACCAGTACAGCGGAAGACTAGGATTGAATCCAATCAAAACCCCGAAGCAAAACAACCAAAAACAACCGAAACTTAAATTCCTAAGAGTAGGGCGGTCTGACCTCTACTCAAGGGCGGTCTGACCTCTCCAAGGGGCGGTCCGACCTCTAGCTAGGGCGGTCTGACCTCCAGCCGATGAACAAGTGAAATCACCAAAAACGGTTGCAAATAGGTCTAACTTTTGATCTACAACTCCAAACTTCATGAAACTTGGAACACACCTTCTCTAGGATGTCGTGAACCTATTCCAATCAAGATCATGGAGATCCATGGAAAAGTTACGACATTTTTCAGTTTGAGAGATGGATGGTTCAAACCGAGTCAAAACGAAACGTGACCCAAAAACTTGCTCGTGGGTGATTGATGATCAAGATGATCTTAGATGTGTTCCCACATGTCACAAAGAAGCTATATCATGTAACGAAATCAATCAAAAACATGCGAATCAAAGAAAGACTCAAAATCACCAAATAGAGAGAAGAAGGGCAAAGAGACACATCTTTGATCAAAGCTTTCTTTGGATTGATTTGATAGGGTTTGGGTTTACAGCCACTCCATCAATGGAGGACAAAGCTCAATCCAAGAGCACAAGATCAAATCAAAACTCTCTAGAACCCTAACCTCCACTAATCCTCTCCCTAAGCCAAAACTAGGGTTTCAACAATGATAAAAGAGTTGAAGGGGGTGCAGCCACCTCCCTCCTCTATTTATAGTGGAGACTTAGACCTTCTAGAAGATTAACTCAAATGGACTCCCGTTAAGGCCCAAAACAAACGGGTCACACACGCACGCATTTTAAAGCGCCGTCTACAACACCTCTTAACCTAAACCGCTTCTCTTGCGCCGTCTTGCGCCGTGGGTAGGCAAAAGGTCACCAAGGTGATATTTGGTAAGATTACCAAAATACCCCTTCTCGGTCCTTCTCCGAAGACCGAGTCCATCTTCGCGAAGCACTTCGCATGCTCCGCCACGTGTAGGTTGATCACCGGCTCTCTCCATGTCGGCAAGTCTCTCCCATCCGGCTCCCACCGAAACCACCATGGCACTTGCACCGACTCCCGCCGCTTGATCAAACCAATCGCCGAATCGTCTGTTCGGTCATCCTTGTCCATTCGCACCATACTTGATTTCATTGACTCACCCGCATCGCCGATCGCTCGACCTAAGCTCTCCAAGCCTCGTCCGATCATCCTCGCCGCTGACCGTCGTTGACCACCAAGCAACTCGCACAACAATAGACAAGCAAATCGAAACCGGAACAAGTTCTTCGCAACTTGACCCACGTTAGTCAAAACATGCATCATGCAACACATATGCATCAAACTCATGACTTTGACCTAACCAACGAACAACGCCGCCACGACAGCGACGTTCAGGTAACAACCGGTCGATCGCCCCTCGGGGCGGTCGATCGCCGCCTTGCCGGTCGGACCACGGCCAAAGGCCGGTCGACCGCCAGAAGGACTTAGCCAATTTTCAACCCCAAAATCCAAACCTATCGGAAACTTTAAACCAATATAACTTTTTATCGAGACTCCAAAAATTATGGGAGCAAGAACAAAGGATCCCTCACTTGCCTACACCTCTATTTTTGGCCCACTGCTTTGACCACTTTGTCACGGCCGGTCCGACCGGCGCACATGGCCGGTCCGACCGATTTGGGACCGGCCGGACCGCCGTGCTATGGCGGTCAGACCGCCTCGCCCGTAAAGTCCGAATAGGTCAAACTTTGTCGAAAACCCGTGAAACGACAAACCATTAACGCCATTGCCAATTGTCACATCATCCTAAGATCCGAGCATATCCCCATGATATCCACAATCTCCCCTTGATGAACACATTGGCAATAATCCGAAAAATGTAATTTGAAGGTTTGAAAAGTAAAATACTTTCGTTTTCGCACAAAGGCACAACTTGGTCCATAAGCAAGAGAAAGCAATGGAAATGACCAAGTCGGCATCGAATAGCATAGACAAGTGAGATAAGGCAAAAGAAAGCATAAAAACTTTGATTTCGAAAAAGTCAAAAATCTCACTTAAGGTCCATATGAAAGAACAATTGTTCAATTGACCTTTGATCATTGTGAGGAGTAATAAATGCAATTCAAGTTCAGAAGAGTCAATAAGACAATAAGAATGCAATTCAAAAACTCCCCTCACTATGATCCTCTGATTTTAAAATTTCAAATTCTCCAACTTTCTCCCTTTGTATAAACTTCTCCCAATATCGAAATATCTTCTCCCCCTTTGACAATGGAGTCATCAAGGAATCACGCCTTCCTCTCATCCAGAGATAGCAATTTGCAGAATGAAGAAAGAAGCAAAAAGAAGAAGTATGCATGAAGTGCAATGGAGTGGCTTCATTTTTGTATTTTTCAATTTTTGATTACAAGAAGCTTTGGAGATTACCCAAAAGAACTAGCTAGCATTTCTAATATTGCACAAACAACATATCAAGCCTGACAGTGCTAGCAAGATCATGGTAAGACATATATATCAAAGCTAAGCACCAAGGCTCAAAAGTAAAGCAATAGATTTGATCAATTTAAGCAACGCTCAAATTCAAAGAAGTTCATCAACAGGGATCCTAAAGTGAAATTGGCCATGTCAAAATGTCAAAGTGAGATCAAAAATCTAACAAAGACCACATTAAGAGTCAATCAAGTCCCGTATTGAATCATTTTGCTCAATCTTTTGTAAACGCCCATTTGTCAACATTTTTCTCATTTGAATTGAATATTGAGGTTGACTAATGATCTAACTTAGTGACAAGATCCTGGACTAGGAGCCATCCACAAACTCATCCTAAGCTTCGACCAAAAGTTGATTAAAGGTATATCTTAGTAAAGAAGATTCGGACTAGGAGCCATCCACAAACTCTTTCTAAGCTTCTACTGTATGCGACAAATCTTGAGGTTCATGTCATTTCTGACAAGCAATCCCCATGAGATCGTCTGGATCATCAAACTATCTCCAAGTTCATGTCATTTGACAAGCAGTCTCGTAAGAATAGTTTGGCACATTTTAAGCATAAGACAATCTTGAATTTTTTAAATTTTTCACAAGAGCATTTTTAGAATCTCAAGAACACAAAAGCTCAAGTAATGGTCAATTTTAGATCAAAGAGTTAACAAAGCAATTCTGACAGGACCAATGTCACAAAAGGAGCACTAATTGCGCAACTCGCTAAAACATCCACAAATTGCAATTTCTTAGTTCGAGTTTGTTTTTAAAGTTCTAGCTCATATAGCAAAGACTTAGCTACACATGTAAAAGCATGATAATTCTAGCAAGTCACAGAACTAGACATGGCATTGAGCAAGAATTGAAATACTAAAGCTCCAAAGGGTAATAGGCAAAGCTTCATCAATTTTAAAAGATAAGGTAAAATTTTATATTACAATGCATCTTTTGGATTTTTCAAACCATTTGAAGTATTTTACATATGAATGCAATATGATACAATGCGATGCAATAAAAGCCTAAAACCTAAAAAGTTCAAAAGATCAACAAGTTCAAAAAAGAACAATAAAAGATCAAAAGAACAAGGTAAGATCGGAAAAGATCGAACTCCCCTCAAACCAACCCATAGGGATAAATTACCCTAACTCACTTCTCAAGGTGGCAAACCTAGTTGGGTCTAAAGGTTTGGTGAGGATATCACCATTGAGCCTCTGACTCCACGAAGTGTAGCACAATATCACCCTTCTCGACATGGTCTCTAAGGAAGTGATAGCGAATGTCTATGTGCTTGGTCCTAGAGTGTTGCACGTGGTTCTTAGCAATGTTAATAGCGTAGTGTTATCACGAAAAAGAGGAACACTAGCAAAATTTAACCCGTAGTCCTTAAGAGTGGATACCATCCACAAAATCGACTACAAAGAACTAGCGTGCCTACATACTCGACCTCAGCAGAGATTGTGCAATGAGGACCGCTTCCTAGAAGACCAAGAAACAAGAGAAGTGCCTAGGAAGTGACAAGTGCCCGAGGTACTCTTCCTATCGCCGACGACCAAAAAATCGAATCGAAAACCCCGAATGGATAAAGAAGAAGAACAGAGTACCAAATGCCATACCGAGGGTAGAGTGTAAATACCGAATATGCGCTTAATCGCTTGGCGATGGGAAGTTCTCGAGACGCTCAAACCTCGCAGCAGAGGCGGTCGTGAAGTGGATGTCCGGTCTTGATGCCGTCAGTGCGGGAGGGAGCCGATCATCTCATGGGTACTCGCGTTGATCCACGGCTTCTCCTTCCTCATCCGATCCAAAGCGATCGAAGTCGCCATGGGAGTGGCGATCGCTTGCGATCACCCATGTCGAAGCGCTTGAGCAGATCCTTAGTATACTTCGTCGATGGATGAAGATCCTTCCTTACATTGCTTGATTTGAAGCCCCGTAAAGTAATTGAGCTCTCCCATCATGCTCATCTCAAATTCCTGGACATAGTCTCGTAAAAGCTAGAAACAAGAGCATGAGAAGAACCACCAAAGATAATATCATCAACGTAAATCGAGCAAGTAAGAAATCATTGCCACGCCTAAGAATGAACAAGGTCTTGTCTACCTTACCCATCTCAAAATCATTCTTAAGCAAGAAGGTCTTAAGTCTATCATACTGTGCTCTAGGGGCTTGTTTAAGACCATACAAGGCTTTGGATAGCTTGAAGACATGATGTGGGTTCTTGGGATTCTCAAAGCACAGGGGTTGCCTAACATAAACCTCCTCCTCTATAAAACCATTCGAAAGGCACTCTTAACATCCATCCGATATAATCTAAAGCCCTTAGAGGCAAGAAATGCAAGAAGAATGCGAATAGCTTCTAGTCTAGCAACAGGAGCAAAGGTCTCATCAAAATCTAACCCCTCAACTCGGCTAAAACCCCGAGCTACTAACCTAGCCTTGTTCCTAACCACGTAACCATCCTCATTTTGTTTGTTTTTGAAGACCCAATGGTTCCTATAACATTATGACCACTAGGAGGTTCTACTAGGTTCCAGACCTTATTCCTCTCAAAATTTTCTAACTCCTCATGCATGGCATTGACCCAACTCGAATCGATAAAGCATGTGATATATCGCGGGGTTCAAAAGAAGCTACAAAAGCGTAATGAGAATAGAGGTTTGGATCATGATACCGAGCGAGTAACTCGCTCATGGATATTACCTATCATCCGATCCGCGGATGTCGCTTTTGAATGTGAAGTGGCGCACCGAGAGAGAAAGTACCTCTTCGACCTCAGTATCTGCGATGATGAAGATGCGGCAGTGCCTCAACCAAGGCGAAGTAGTCACGACGGGTTCTTGTGCAGGATAAGAATGTCAACAAGAAGCAGTGGAAGAGTATCATCGAGTCCATCATCATCTTCTTCTACAAATATACTCTCTGTCACCGTATCACCAAATATCCGATCTAGGTCCGTGGCTAGTCTCATCAAAAGTGACATTGCATGTCTCCGAACCAAAGTTAGTTTCAAAGATTAAAACCCGAAACCCTTGAATGTGCAGGATAACCCAAAATAAACCATCAAAAGTTCTTGACTCAAATTTATCTAGATTTCTGCCTTGAGAATAAAACACTTGGATCCAAAGACTCGAAAATGCGAGACAGAGGGTTTTCTACAAAACCAAGCTCATAAGGAGTCTTGCCCAAAGACGGTCTTAAAAGACACGATTTGCAATATGGCAAGCGGTAGAAATAGCTTCACCCAAAACCTCCTGAGTGCTATACTCATCTAGCATCGCCCTAGCCATCTCGACTAGGGTCCTGTTCTTCCTTTCCACAACGCCATTTTGTTGAGGGACGTGGGGAGGAGAACGATGCTCAATTCCACGCCAAGCACAAAAGAAGCAAAGGATGCATTCTTGAACTCCGTGCCATTGTCATCATGGATCGCTCTCAAGGCACTCGGAAGTTCGAAGCCAAACGAAGAACAAGATCATGATAATGATCAAAAGCTTCATCCTTCAAGCAAGAAAGAACACCCAAGTGTATCTAGAAAAATCATCGACTATGACAAGAATGTACCATTTTCCACCAATCGACCGAACCTAAGCGGGACCAACAAGATCCATATGAAGCAACTCGTCCCGGTCCGGTCCATGACCATAGTCATCGATGGGTGTGAGGCGGCAACTTGCTTGCCATGCCTACTGTGGCGCACATACAAGATCCTTGACGGCTTTGAGTTTGGGCAAACCTCTCATGAGCTCAAGGTTGCTAACTCGCCGATGATCAAAACCAATGTGCCCCAAACGACGGTGCCAAAGCCAAAACTCGAAGAAGAAGATGAAATTAAGCACTTGAGAGAACCAAAGAAGAGATTCGTAAAAATCACCCAAAGATCCTAGCAACTCTAGTAATCCCAAAAACAAGCTCACAAGTGAATCAAGCACCGACAAGCATTTTTCTTAAATCTAGTCTCATAGCCATCATCAAGAAGTTGAGAGACGAAAGTAAATTAAACCTTAGCTTGTCCACAAGGGCGACGCCTTGAGGATGAACTTGTCGCTCACCCCGATCGATCCTGTTCCTTCAATCCGCCTTGTCTATCATCTCCAAAGGTGATGAATTCATCACCGTCGACCGCGTGAAGGAGGTGAACCATCTTGAGTCTCCGGTCATGTGGCGTGAACAAATGAGTCGACGAACCACGTGTCCTTCCTCTTTCCGCGGTAATCCCGAAAATCAAGGCACAAAGAACAATGTGTCTCAACATCAAGTTAGTTAAACAAGACTTGGGAACCCAAAGATCGAGACACATGTCTCATGAGTAGTATGCAAAGCGTATGCTATCCTTGATTAAGTTTGAAGTTCATTATGAGCAATGGTTACTTTAACATAAGAGTTATCCTGTCTAGGAACATGATGATGAGCATGTGACACAAATCCTAAACCAGGTTTCCTCTTTTCTACATTACCATGTCTCATAAAAGCTCTAGGTTGATTGAGTGAAATTCTAGCAAAATTTTTCTTATCATTTTTCAACCTACGCCAATGTAACTCAACCAAATGTCCATTCTTCTTGCAATAGGTGCAATGGTACTTGATACCACCGAGAAGCACCCTTTGACTTAACAGAAGTTTGGGCAAAACCCGCAGATTTAAAAGTAGTTTTTGCAGGTTGGGTTTTAAATTCAACTAACCCATTTTCCAAGACTTGAGTTACTTGGGGCTTAGAATTATCTTGGACAGAGTTGTATCCTAATCCTTGCTTCTTATAAGGAGTCTTAGATTTGTCCAGAATCATGTTTAATTGTTTCTTACCTTTAGAAAATTTTTCTAAGGTATCCTTAAGATAATCATTTTCTTTTCAAGATTAACACATGACTCACAAGTTTTGCCTTTAATAGCTCTAGCATATTTTTTCCTTATATAAAGCAATTTCAAGTTTAAGAGCAGGACATGAAGCACATGTAGAAGACTCAATACTGTTCTTAAGCTTGGCATATTTAGCTCTAACGGCTTCTAAGATATCTTTAACTTCATGTTCGCGTTCAATGCAAAAAGAGCAAAGGCTAGGATCAACAAAGACCAGAGCAACCAACTTGTCGGAATCTAAGCATTTTTCACAAGGAGCAGATTTAACCTCAACTAACTCACCCTAGCATTTTCAAGTTGTTGCAAAGCAATATCATGAGCGATTGCGCTTTAGCAAGTTACGAGTGTAGAGCATGGCAGAAGAACATTCATCGATTCAAGAGTCTTAGTATTTGCAAGTTCTAAAGTCAAATTATCTACTTGAGACTCTAGGTCCTTGTTCCTAGCCATGATATACTCTAACGCCTTATCTCGGCTCATGAGTTGCTCAAAGATAGTTTCGCATCTATCGAAAAGGACATCATAGGAGAGAGGTACCTCATCGTCGCCGACGCCGTCGTCTGAGTCGGCCATGAAGCAAACGCCGGTGAAGTCCTTGGCCTTCCCTTCTTCTTGTCTTGAGGATCTCCTCCTCCTTGTCATCCTCGCTCCCGAGTCCACATCGCTAAGGATTGTTCCCAAAAGCGGCAAGAACCCGTGAGCCTTTGTGAGCTTAAAGATCAAATCTTGATTTGTTCCATTGAGGCTTCTTCCAAGTGGCTTTCCTTCCTTGTGGTTGCTCTTTCCTTTCAACTTGGGGCGCTTGTCTTGATGTGATTAAGCTCACCACACTCATAGCAAGTCACGGACCTCCTCTCTTTTTGTTTCTCATATTGTTATAGGCCCGTGTGGCTTTTCCGACTATGAGGGCTAACTCGGCCTCGAAGACTCTCAAACTCCTCTTCATGGATTGCGATAAACCACAGTTTAAAATCCGTAAGAAGACTCGAAGACCCATCGAAGCTCTCTTGAGCGGTCCGCTACCAAGGCCATATTTTCCTTCTTGGGATGATCAATCCTCTTGATCTCATGAGTCTTAAGCTTGCTATAGAGCAGCTCCAAAGTCGATCGTAGAGGTTGACGTTCTCCTCAATGGCGGTAGCCTTTATCTCCCACTCCTTGGTGTTGATTGCGGCCAAGAGGTGGGTGGCATTTTCAGGCGAGAATATTCAATTCCAACAACCTTCATCCGATTAATCACTTTATTGAAGCGATCAAAATGTCATCGATGCTCTCTCCAGACGATCTCGAATTTGTTATATTCACGCTTATAGACCGTCTCGCACTTTCTTGATTTGGGACGAACCTCATGGTAGGTTTCGAGGTGTTCCAAATTTCGTCTGCAGATCTCAAGATTGCAAATTCGATCATACTCCCGCCTACCAAGCCCACCATACAAGAGGTTCTTTGCCTTATTGTTGTTAGCCAAGAGGGTCATGAAGCCACGTAATAACTTCAGAAGAACGAGCGGGGCTCGAACAACCTCCCATATAGCTTGTCCTTCGCTCTCAAGGAAGACTCGCATGCGATTCTTCCAATAGGCATAGTCGTGCCCATCGAAGATATGCGGCTTGGTGGAGTACTTATCCATCGCCAAGTTCGGTGGACCTGTTAAGATCAAGATTGAACTAACCGGCTCGATACCACTTGTTGGACCGAAAAGGCGACTAGAGGGGGTGAATAGGAGCACGCCACTTTTTCAACCACGATTAGATTCAACACAAATTTCACTCCAATAGCTATAGAAGCTATGAAGATCGATATACCAAGACAATGGAAGACTAGGATTGAATCCAATCAAAACCCCAAGCAAAACAACCAAAAACAACCAAACTTAAATTCCTAAGAGTAGGGCGGTCGACCTCTACTCAAGGGCGGTCCGACCTCTCCAAGGGCGGTCCGACCTCTACTCAGGGCGGTCCGACTCTCCAAGGGCGGTCCGACTCTAGCTAGGCGGTCGACCTCCACCATGAACAATGAAATCACCAAAAACGGTTGCAAATAGGTCTAACTTTTGATCTACAACTCCAAACTTCATGAAACTTGGAACACACCTTCTCTAGGATGTCAGAACCTATTCCAATCGAAGATCATGGAGATCCATGGAAAAGTTACGACATTTTTCAGTTTGAGAGATGGATGGTTCAAACCGAGTCAAAACGAAAACGTGACCCAAAAACTTGCTCGTGGGTGATTGATGATCAAGATGATCTTAGATGTGTTCCCACATGTCACAAAGAAGCTATATCATGTAACGAAATCAATCAAAACATGCGAATCAAAGAAAGACTCAAAATCACCAAATAGAGAGAAGAAGGGCAAAGAGACACATCTTTGATCAAAGCTTTCTTTGGATTGATTTGATAGGGTTTGGGTTTACGACCACTCCATCAATGGAGGACAAAGCTCAATCCAAGAGCACAAGATCAAATCAAAACTCTCTAGAACCCTAACCTCCACTAATCCTCTCCCTAAGCCAAAACTAGGGTTTCAACAATGATAAAAGAGTTGAAGGGGTGCACCACCTCCTCCTCTATTTATAGTGGAGACTTAGACCTTCTAGAAGATTAACTCAAATGGACTCCGTTAAGGCCCAAAACAAACGGGTCACACACGCACGCATTTTAAAGCGCCGCCTACAACACCTCTTAACCTAAACCGCTTCTCTTGCGCTGCCTTGCGCCGTGGGTAGGCAAAAGGTCACCAAGGTGATATTTGGTAAGATTACCAAAATACCCTTCTCGGTCCTTCTCCAAGACCGAGTCCATCTTCGCAAGCACTTCGCATGCTCCCACGTGTAGGTTGATCACCGGCTCTCTCCATGTCGGCAAGTCTCTCCCATCCGGCCCCACCGAAACCACCATGGCACTTGCACCGACTCCGCGCCGCTTGATCAAACCGGCCGCACCGAATCGTCTGTTCGGTCATCCTTGTCCATTCGCACCATACTTGATTTCATTGACCTCACCCGCATCGCCGATCGTTCGACCTAAGCTCTCCAAGCCTCGTCCGATCATCCTCGCCGCTGACCGTCGTTGACCACCAAGCAACCCGCACAACAATAGACAAGCAAATCGAAACCGGAACAAGTTCTTCGCAACTTGACCCACGTTAGTCAAAACATGCATCATGCAACACATATGCATCAAACTCATGACTTTGACCTAACCAACGAACAACGCCGCCACGACAGCGACGTTCAGTGTAACAACCGGCCGATCGCCCCTCGTGGCGGCTCGACTGCCTGGCTTGCCGGTCGGACCACGCCGCCAAAGGCGGCCGACCGCCGTGAGGACTTAGCCAATTTTCAACCCCGAAAATCCAAACCTATCGGAAACTTTAAACCAATATAACTTTTTATCGAGACTCCAAAATTATGGTAGCAAGAACAAAGGGATCCCTCACTTGCCTACACCCTCTATTTTGGCCCACTGCTTTGACCACTTTTGTCACGGCCGGTCCGATCGGCGCACATGGCTCGGCCCGACCGATTTGGGACCTGGTCGGACCGCCGTGCTATGGCGGTCAGACCACCCTATCCGTAAAGTCCGAATGCAGTCTTTGAAACTTTGCCGAAAACCCGTGAAACGACAAACCATTAACGCCATTGCCAATTGTCACATCATCCTAAGATCTGGAGCATATCCCCATGATATCCACAAATACCATGTTAGAATTTGGGAGAGAAGAGAAGAATAGATGCTGAATTGTTGATTCTATCGCAAAAGCCCAAGGGGCTATATATAGTGTACAAGAAACCCTAGACTGAAAATCCTAAACAATTACATAACTATCTCTAACACTTATATGATTATTACACTTCTACCGCACATTACACTGCTACCCTTAACAAGAGGAACTCTGTAATTCTTGTGAATGAAACAAATGTACTTACATGTTTGTCAAGAAACTCCATATCAGTTCATCCGAACTGACAGAAAAGAAAAAAATCGTTTATCTTCTGCAACTTTCCTCCTTACAAGACTCTGGATGTAACCATTCCTGAGATTGAAGAGATGCGCCTTGCACATTACGTGACGATGGGTTCAGAATGCACAGCTTCCCTGGCGAAATATCTCGACAAACTGTAAGTAGTCTAGTTAATTTGTCATACGCAATTGATGAAGCAATTATTTGACTCCACTGAATTATGCCAGGAAGAAGTCTGAAATTGGTTGGGATGTGAGAATTGCGCTGAGCGCCTATGGATCGTTCAGCAGCAGAGCTTACCTGAACTCGCAACGACTTCGGTGAGTCACCATTCGTCAGATAAAGCCCATCACAAGAACACTACCACATAACTCAGGATACCTCAAACATGTTTGCAGGAACCGTCAGATGTACTTCCATGAGAAGATCTTCAAGACAGCTGATGCAATCGTCACACCAATGACAGGGTACGTAATTTGAGCGTCCACTTGCCATTGCTTTTCATGTTGAGATGTTTATACCGTCTGTGTAAATTCAGACCTCACTACTAGCCAATTCCTAATGCAGGGTGACCGCATACACGCTGCAAGACGACGCGCTGACCACAGGAGAACTCGACTACATAAACGGAGGTAATTAATGAACAAGCAAGGATTCAGGAAAATAACATTTCATTAGTCCCGTGGATGTATATATAGCAAAATGTTGTATTAACCGCCGGGCCGGTCTTGCTGATGCAACTGAATCAATCAAAGCTGCGCTGGTGAGGTACTCGATAGCAGGGAACTTCCTTGGCTTGCCGGCCATCACTGTAATGGTATGAGAATGACTCAGCTCACTCCGTCATAGCTTAACCTTGTGGTTGCAAAGTAGACACGCGATCGTTAATTGGCAAATTTGCAGGTTGGGTACGACAGGGGAGGGCTCCCCGTCGGCCTCCAGTTCATCGGCAGGCCGTGGTCAGAGGCGACGCTGCTGCACTTAGCCTACGCCATGCAGGTACAGCATCGCATAAATGTAACCCTTCTGTCGAATGAACGACCGATCTGAAAGGAAACAGGAACGGAAAGTATTTTTATCTACTTAGGCCACCACTCATTTCGTTTGCATTTTGCAGGAAGCGTGCGCCAAGAACTACAGGAGGCCCATGGTGTACTACGATCTCCTCAAGAAAGACTAGCTTGATTGGTGAAGGATGCTTCCGTTAGCATCGTGAGAGATTTGGGGAGAAATATGATATCGATGTCAAGAATTCAGAACAGGAAATGGTTACTCTCAACTCTCAAGTGCAGGATTCTAGCAATTGTTTCGTCTAATTCGTGCGTCTTTTTTTCTTCTTCTATTAAGCAACGAAAAAGCATTGCGTACTTGTGGATGATGTCTCGGGACGAGCGTCTCCTTCCGAAGAAAGAACAAGAGGAAAGGAAATTGCTAGGCGTTTTTGAGCGAAAACGTATTTTGTGTACGCTACGTCTTTGTTATCTGGGCATGTCCTCTCGCGGCCACGCCTCTAACGCCCCAGCCGCCCACCACTTCCCCTCCTCATCAACCATCGCTGCTTGCCCTCGCGCCCTACCTCATATGCGTTGCCCTCCCTGTGCCGCCCTCGAGTTCGCTAGGAGGGCGTCGGTCGGATCGATGGTGTGGTGTCTACGACTGCGGTAGGGCTATCGGCCTCAAGGTCTTTGCTCTTCCCCTCTCTCTATTTCTCTCATCCTTTATCTATTTGCGGTTTAATTTATTGCCAATCTGCCCTCGATTTCGTCAGTGATGATGCCCTGCCGCGACGCCACCAGTGTCGATTCGCAAGGGTGTCCTGTTACAGTTCCAATTCCAGTGATCCCATATCCTGCCTTCCACTGTGTGCGTGGCCATGGAGCAAGCCCCCATGATTCCTTAATTGAAGCTCAACACCAAAGGATTTTAGGTTATTTCTCTGGATTAGAGGCGATTTCTCTTGCCCTCTCGATCAAATAGTTCCATCCACGTCTTCTCTTTTTTATCTTCTCAAAAGATATGTTTATGCTGCTGGCAGCAAGGGCAAGAACAATTCTAGGCAGAACAATTCCACAACATCTACTTAAACCATTCTCACAAAGTGTTTGTAGAAACGCCAAAACTTTAGAGGTAGATGTGTATATTTGGTGCTCATGTTTTACCAGATAGACTTATTCCTGTCATGCTTTGTGTAGGCTTCTAATCTTGATCGCTACCAAGATTACTTTTTGCTACCAGGCCACCCAGATCTAGCTTTGGTTTTTCCCATCTACAAGTAATTCTTACGTGTGTTTTGTCCATTTTGTACAAGCATTTGGATGTGTGCTTGTAGACACATTATGAAAATTTCAGTTTGCTGCACTGCTCTGACAACATTTAAATCCATTATGTGAAATTTGTTGGACACATGTTCTCATTATCTTGGCTAATTTTTAGAGGTAGAACCCAATCATAGTCATTTAATTATCTTGCAGTTGATCCATTTTTGTTCTGAAACCTGCACTGGTTGATAGGCAATATTGTTTGATGGATATCATTTGTTGATTGTCAGGAGATGTTTTTATTGTTAATTGATTTCTGATTACTACATCCGATCCCAAATGTAAGTCATTTTAGAATATGTACCGGTCAAACTTTTCAACTTTGACCATCAATATATAAAGAATTACCAAGATTGATAACATGAAATTGGTATTGCTAGATCCATCATGAAATATACTTTCATAATATATGGATGTGAAGCCCTCTGGCTAAGTAGCATTCATGTTAAGCCATCAATTGGTGATGAATTGATCAATAAATACATTCTCATTCCTTTCTTTTCCAAGAAGTTCATCAGAGTTACTTTAGATTTTGGTCATGTGGATTTTGATATTGTTTCTCAGTAGTAATGTCTAGGTGTTTTGTGCCAGGTTATATAAAGGATGGTTAGCCAATTATAAACTCTGTACATAGACAATTTGACATGCACATGTCTGTACTTTATCAGTTATGGTGAAAGCACCTAGAGTGATTATAATTAGAGCTGTTATAAACCTTTCAGTGTCCCATGTAAAATGAGCGGGCCAATTATACAGTAGTTGTGGATTTGTAATTTTGTATGACCATTGTTCGGTCCAATCATGAATCACATTGTATGCTTGCTTTTAACACCAGTTTTGATGCCATTGGAGTGCAATGCGTAGCTCTTTTGCATGCAGCTAGCTGTTGAAGGCTAATTGTATATTTTACACCAGTTTACGTGCGATTGGAGTGCAACGTGTAGCTCTTTTGCATTCAGTTAGTTGTTGAAGGTTAATTGTATATATAAGCTATCTTATATTTCACCAGCATAATTACATGGATCATCTAACTGATATTTCTTAGTGCTATCCAGACGTGCCCATTCAGAAAGCTTTGTGAATTGGAGTTGGGATTTGTGAAACATATGAGGAACAAATGTCCACTCAGCATCCATTTGCATGCTTCACACGATGAGCACACATAACATGGAAATTATTTGGCGCAAGGTTTGATAGTTCAATTGGCTGGTTACTATGCATGAGTTTTCAGATTAGATGCCTTTCAGAATTGGCTGCTTACTATGGACGAGTTTTCAGATTAGATTCATTAGTCCATTCAGTCACACTTCAATGTATATATGAAGATTGATGTTCCATGGTATAAAACGTTGCGGTTATCGTCCCCTAATTGATGTATCCTATCCATCTCGAATGCCAATGTTTCCTGCTGTTCGTTGGCCAAAAGTTGGAAGCCCAGCACGGGTGATGATGGTGGACTCTGCTTGATACCAAAAATCCCAGTTAGTTCAAGTTTTCTAAATAGCCAGTAAGGTTACGAAAAGTTCAAATTTTAAATCTCAGTTACTTTTTTCACATTTGTAAAACTATAGTCGAAATTGAAAGTTTGGAACTTTAAAAATATAAGATAGGAGTGCCAAATGGAAGGTTTATAAGCATCAATTCGAGAATCGACAATAAAGGGATAGGAAGTTTGGAATTGACACTGCATTTTTCTAAATTGTACGCGACCATGAGTTTCATCTTAATGTGTTATGTACCTTCTATACCTACAAGGATGAATGTGTAGCTGCAATAAAATATGTAGTACTCCAAAGTTTAGTTTCCGTTGCAACCCACAGACACGTAACTGGTACGAATTTACTAGTGACTCGTGAAAACACTGAACGTGATAGTTTGTACACGTTTCTTGGCACACATCATTTCTAGCAGTACTAACTTACACATAAAGAAGTCTCGTTCCTACTGAAACAAATAACATAGACATGTAGCATACGATAATGTATGCTAAATTAAGAGAACGCAGCAGTCGTAGTGCGAGTTGTTCGATTCAGTGGGGGAAACATTTCGATCATGGATCATAGGGCACCATCAGCAAAAAAATCACTCGACAATCAAGATCCATTGCCACTTCGAAAAGCAATTGAGATTCATTCGTGAGCTGTTCAGTCATCAAAAGTTTTTCCCCCTAGAATCCAATCATCATAAGTTTTTTTCCTTAGATTTCATAATGAGTTGTATGTACAACCAATTCACCCAAAAGGTTAAGTTGGCGAGGAAAGATAGGCAATTCAACAAAAATCCAATCATGGCCATTGCTAAAACAACCAGACAATTGCAGGCTTTACTCTGATCAAACAAGAAATATGCACAGAAACTAGGATTTTTTAAATAACACTGTTTAAAAAGATAATTATAAAAACAAATAGTTTTTTTAAATTACAAAAGTATGTTCTTATCGCCATTCCAATTGGCGACAAGGACCCTGTTGTCCTGCTGTCTCTAGTCGGACTTCCTGTCACCATTTCAACTGGCGACAGGATGTGAATAGTATTCCTATCGCCAATTTTACTGGTGACAGGAAACCATTTTTTCCTATCGGGTCTACCTATTTAGACCCCTAAAATTGGTGGAAAATATTATTTTAATTCCAGAGAAAAAGAAGGAAGGGAGAAGAGAGGGGAGGAGAGCGAGAGAAAAGACTAGCAAAGCCCTGCTAGTTTGTAGCAGAGGAGTGGGAGACCGAGCTTCAGATTTGGTAGGACATTTTGCGAGTGTATGTTTTTTCAACTTCGTATATTATTTCGAAACCTTGTCGGTTAGCAAATAAAAATAGCGATATAGAATTCAATAGATTAAAAAAGTTGTTTTATGTAGTACATCATTTGAGTTGTGTATAATTTAGTTAATTATGCAGATATTATTTATGTTGCAGTATACAAATGATTTAGAAAAAATCTCTAAAAATAGGAATAAATCTCGGAGAATAGAAAGGTGCCGAATACCTATTAAAAAACTATAAAAATTGCAGAGTAGCTAAGTAGGTAGGTAGAGCCTAATGAAAATGATCTTTGCTTAATTTTAGTTTCCATATGTGCGTAGTAATTACTATAGTAATGCTGATTTTTTTTTAAAAACTAGGAAAATAACATGACCCAACTTTAATTGAAAAAACAAATCTTGATTGAAGCTTGGCAAAAAAGCAATCTAAATTAGCTTAGTACGGTTTGTAGAGTTTGTATAGCTTAATAAAATACCTATAAAAATTACAGAGTAGGTTAGTAGGGTTTGTATAGCTTAATAAAAATAATTCATACTTAAATTTGGTTTGTATTTGTGCATAGTAATTATTTTTACAATGTATGCACTAAATTTTCAGGTATGGCGGACTAGGACACGCTACGCAGTGGTCGTATGGGTTGCTTGACGCGGTCATTGATGCACATTATCGTAGCTGCCTCAGTACCATCCTCCCCCAGGAGGGCGAGGCGGCGATTGAGCTTGGTGCGCTGCGGCTGCGCACGCCCATGAGAGCGTGGAGGGTAGACCCACATTGGGTTCCGAGGTACGTGCAGTTTCGACCTTCATGTACTCATTTGCAGCATGACCACTTTGTGTGGACTAACGTTTATTGTTAATATTTTTCGACGTAGTTTGAGGTAGGCATGCCTCCTACTGGCAAGGATGGTTCAGGCGGTGTGGGAGGACGACTAGGACCGCGCGGACGGTGGTCATACGTGTTGGTGATATGCCCTAGAGGCAATCATAAAGATGATTGTATCACATCTATGTTTATGAGTTATTGAATAAATGTTATTCTATTCTTTGAATGAATCATCAATTATAAAGATTAACAAGTATGTGACTTGTTGATGAAGCTCTTTAACTTATATGATGTCGTTCTAAATGTATCTCTGGTCGTATGTCACTAGTCAGAACGCTAGTGACTTATCAGCCAGTACATATGTTGATTGATAACCATGTTTCACCGGTCATGGATATAGAGATATCAAATCAATAATGTGAACACATGTTAGAGAACATGGTGTTGGATTGACCCCACCTTGACACACCATTGAGATTGTTACGATTTTATGTGTCATCAGTTGGTCTCAAGCAATATTGATGTATAATCCTTAAACCTGAGATCAACATGTTTTCCTACATGTGTAGTAGTGGACTTAGGGGTTGCCAAACGCTACTCCATGATTAGGTAGTTATAAAGGTAGCTTTCGGGTATGCTATGAAACATGCAGAGAAATGTGACTAGTTGAATATGGGATTTGCCCCTCCTAACATAACAGGAGAGATATCTCTGGGCCCCTCGATGTGGTCGGATAAAGAAAGTACATGACCATGCCACTAGTGGTCGAAGAGTTCGACCATATAAAGTTATCCGACACTTAATCGGGAAAGTATTGAACAATCTATGAATGACATAATATCTCACATGGAGTTCAAATAAGATATCATGAGGCGAAGGGAGAATACACGAGAAGGTCGTTGAGTTAGATCAGAAATGAACTAGTCGTATGGAAATACAAGCTGGTCGTAGACTAGTCAAACTTAATCACTGAGTGGGCGAAACCTGGTCGTAATGAGTTATGAACTAGTCGAGACTAAATATGATTTGGTCATATAGAGATAAGAACTAGTCGTTAGTGACAAGGACCTGGTCGTAGATCATATTGCATTAAGGTTCGTTCGATATTATTTGTGTGTATTTAGGAATCGTTATGTCCTGCTAGGAACCGCTAATGACTTGTGTTTGAAAAAGATTTCCGAGTCGCAACCGACTACGCACGAACCTAACGGGTCACACACTTAACGGGTTGGAACAAACGTGTTCGGATTGATTCATCATGGGATCTATATAAGGAGATGCATGAGGCTGTTGGGAGATACATGAGATACACGTGACGTAAGTTACTCCACTAAACCCTAGCCGCCATCTTTTTGAGAGCCATACCGTGCGAGTTGGTGCTAGCAGACCAGCATACGGTATTCCTTCTTTGGACGTATGGATACCGTAGTGGTGCTACTGTGGTTGCTATTGCGCTTGAGGACGATCCACAACCTTGGCGAGGAACACGATTGGTTGCTGGAGGAGACGATTGCTGTCGAGGACAATCGAATAAGTTGGACGATCGATTACAGTGGACCATCGACTACGACCACTTCATCGACGTGCTCTACGTTGGATCAGGCTGCTCCAACTCTTCTTCCGCTGCGCTACGCGTCTAGAGGTAACGATCTACGATTTCTTACTTGCTTGGCTTTCTAGTTTACATGGTAGAATTTTTGAATTACCAGGTAATGTAGCCTACTCATATCCCTACAATGGTATTAGAGCTATCTTGTATAGTTTTTGATCTAGATCGGTCGCATATACTTGATATGTGGTAGTAGTAGATTGGATCTATTACTGAATGGGTAGAGTAATCTAAATCATTTCATATGGATGGAACGATCTAGGCACTGGTCGATAAGATCGACCGGTTTTTGACGTTAGTAGATGTGTTTGCAGGAAGTATGAGCTAAAAGCACTAGATGGTTTACTACGTTTGTTCATGACCACATTGCATAATACTGCTACTGGTCGGAATTCTGCCATCGGAATATGCAGTAGTGTGTAGTCGTATCAAGGCAGTGATCTGATCGTGGAGGTGAATATTTGATCCATGAGTTTGGTGATTATCTAAAGTAGTGTGGAATTGTTCCACAACTTACTCCGACGGGAACACCTTAGTGGAATGGGGTATCTGAACGACAGAATCGAATACTGTTGGACATGGTTCAATCAATGATGAGCCAATCTGATCTTCTATTGCCATTCTGGGGACACGCTCTAGAAACAACTGCTTTCACTTTAAATAGGGTTCCATCAAAAACAGTAGAAAAGACACCATATGAGATATATGCCAGAAAGTATCCTGGATTGTTTTTTTATAAGAATATGGGGTTGTGAGGATTATGTAAAACATTTGGCGTCTGATAAACTCACACCCAAGTCGGATAAGTGGTCGTAGACTAGTCAAACTTAATCACCGAGTGGGCGAAACACGGTCGTAATGAGTTATGAACTAGTCGAGACTAAATATGATTTGGTCATATAGAGATAAGAACTAGTCGTTAGTGACAAGGACACAGTCGTAGATCATATTGCATTAAGGTTAGTTCGATATTATTTGTGTGTATTTAGGAATCGTTATGTCCTGCTAGGAACCGCTAATGACTTGTGTTTGAAAAGATTTCGAGTCGCAACCGACTACGCACGAACCTAACGGTCACACCTTAACGGGTTGGAACAAGCGTGTTCGGATTGATTCATCATGGGATCTATATAAGGAGATGCATGAGGCTGTTGGGAGATACATGAGATACACGTGACGTAAGTTACTCCACTAAACCCTAGCCGCCATCTTTTTGAGAGCCATACCGTGCGAGTTGGTGCTAGCAGACCAGCATACGGTATTCCTTCTTTGGACGTATGGATACCGTAGTGGTGCTACTGTGGTTGCTATTGCGCTTGAGGACGATCCACAACCTTGGCGAGGAACACGATTGGTTGCTGGAGGAGACGATTGCTGTCGAGGACAATCGAATAAGTTGGACGATCGATTACAGTGGACCATCGACTACGACCACTTCATCGACGTGCTCTACGTTGGATCAGGCTGCTCCAACTCTTCTTCCGCTGCGCTACGCGTCTAGAGGTAACGATCTACGATTTCTTACTTGCTTGGCTTTCTAGTTTACATGGTAGAATTTTTGAATTACCAGGTAATGTAGCCTACTCATATCCCTACAATGGTATTAGAGCTATCTTGTATAGTTTTTGATCTAGATCGGTCGCATATACTTGATATGTGGTAGTAGTAGATTGGATCTATTAATGAATGGGTAGAGTAATCTAAATCATTTCATATGGATGGAACGATCTAGGCACTGGTCGATAAGATCGACCGGTTTTTGACGTTAGTAGATGTGTTTGCAGGAAGTATGAGCTAAAAGCACTAGATGGTTTACTACGTTTGTTCATGACCACATTGCATAATACTGCTACTGGTCGGAATTCCGCCATCGGAATATGCAGTAGTGTGTAGTCGTATCAAGGCAGTGATCTGATCGTGGAGGTGAATATTTGATCCATGAGTTTGGTGATTATCTAAAGTAGTGTGGAATTGTTCCACAACTTACTCCGACGGGAACACCTTAGTGGAATGGGGTATCTGAACGACAGAATCGAATACTGTTGGACATGGTTCAATCAATGATGAGCCAATCTGATCTTCTATTGCCATTCTGGGGACACGCTCTAGAAACAACTGCTTTCACTTTAAATAGGGTTCCATCAAAAACAGTAGAAAAGACACCATATGAGATATATGCCAGAAAGTATCCTGGATTGTTTTTTTATAAGAATATGGGGTTGTGAGGATTATGTAAAACATTTGGCGTCTGATAAACTCACACCCAAGTCGGATAAGTGTTTCTTTGTGGGGTATCATAAGGAAACTAAATGATATTATTTTTATAATTGGGATGATAACAAAGTGTTTGTTGCCCGTAATGATGTCTTCTTGGAGAAAGAGTTTCTTTCCAAAGGAGTCGGTGGGAGTAAGGTGCAACTCGAAGAAATTAGGGAAATATCTGAAAATGTTTCAACTCCCACTGAACCTCTACAGGATGAACAAAATGATGTAGAACCTGTAGATGAGAGATCAGCTCCACGTAGATTAAAAAGGCCATATCAATTGCCTATATAGTTTGGGCATGATATTTTATTATTGAGTAATGATGAGCCTAAGACTTATACAGAAACGATGATGGACCCAGACTCTGAGTCATGGCTTGAAGCCGTGATATTCGAGATAAAATCCATGTATGACAATTAAGTTTGGGACTTGGTTGATGCACCTGATGGTGTTATGACCATTGAGTGCAAATGGATTTTTAGAAAAAGATAGATATGGAAGGAAATATTTACATTCATAAGGCACGACTAGTCGCAAAGGGTTTCAAACAAATTCAAGGTGTTGATTATGATGAAACCTTTTCTCCCGTCGCTGTGCTTAAGTCTATCCGGATCATTCTACCTATTGCTGCATATTTCGATTATGAGATATGACAAATGGTTGTCAAAACGGCTTTCCTAAATGGAAACCTAAGTGAGGATGTGTACGACACAACCGGAGAGTTTTGTCGATGCACGTGAAGCTAGAAAGGTATACAAGCTTACGAAATCCATATATGGATTAAAGCAAGCATCTCAGAGTTGGAATATTCGTTTTGATGAAGTGGTCAAAAGGTTTGACTTCATTAACAATGAAGAAGAACCTTGTATTTACAAGAAGGTTAGTGGGAGTAAGTTTGTGTTTCTGATCTTTTACGTGGATGGCATACTATTGGTCAGAAATGATATTACTATGCTTGAATGTGTTAAAACTTCATTAAGAAATAGTTTATTAATGAAAGATTTAGGAGATGCAACATATATCTTGGGAATAAAGATCTATAGATATAGATCTAAAAGGCTAATTAGATTAAGTCAGGATATGTACATAGACAAGGTGTTGAAGCGGTTCAATATGCAAGATTCCAAGAAAGGTTTCTTGCCCATAGCACATGGCATTAACCTTTGTAAGAGTCAGTGTACTACGACTACTGAAGAGCGAGAAAAAAATAAGTAGAATTCTATATGATTCAGCTATTGGATCTATCATGTATGCTATGGTATGTACATGACCTGATGTGTCGTATGCTCTAAGTGTTATGAGCAGATATCAGTTGGATCCAGGTGAAGGTCACTGGATAGCAGTCAGGAATACCTTTAAGTACTTGAGAAGGACTAAGGATGCATTCCTTTTGCATGCTGGTGAGGAAGAGCTGGTCGTAAATGGTTACACCGATGTTAGCTTCCAAACCGATAAGGATGATTTCAGACTGCAGTTTGGGTTTGTGTTTTGTCTTAATGGAGGAGTAGTGAGCTAGAAAAGTTCTAAGTAAGGAACGGTTGCTGATTCTACATCAGAGGCTGAGTACATTGTGGCTTCTGAAGATGCAAAAGAGGCCGTATGGATTAGAAAATTCAGTAATGAATTGGGTGCGGTTGCTAGTGCTTCAAGTCCAATGGATCTCTATTGTGATAATAGTGGAGCCAATGTACGAGCTAAGGAGCCTAGATTGCATCAAAAGTCCAAGAACATACTTCGACGATATCACATTATTCATGAGATCGTTGAGAGAGGTGATGTGAAGATTTGCAAAGTGCATACAAATTTGAATATTGTTGATTAGTTGACAAAGCCTCTCTCGCAACCTAAGCATGAGGTGCACACAAGAGCTCTAGGTATTCGATACCTATTTGATTAACTCTGTTGGTGATATACCCTAGATGCAATCATAGAGATGATTGTATCACGTCTATGTTTATAAGTTATTGAATAAATATTATTATGTTCCTTAAATGAATCATCATTGATAAAGACTAACATGTATGCGACTTGTTGGTGAAGCTCTTTGACTTATATGATGTCGTTCTAAATGTATCCCTGGTCGAATGTCATTGGTCGGAATACTAGTGACTCTATGGACCAGCACATGTATTGATTAATGACCATGTTTCACAGGTCATGGATACAGGGATATCAAATTAATAATGTGAACACATATTAGAGAACATGGTGTTGGATTGACCCACCTTGAGACACTGCCGAGATTGTTATGATTTCATGTGTCATCAGTTGGTCTCAAGAAATGATGATGTATAATCCTTAGACCTGAGATCAACATGTTTTTCCTAAATCTGAAGAGTACACTTTGGGATTACCAAATGCTACTCCGCAACTAGATAGTTATAAAGGTAGCTTTCAGGTATGCTATGAAACATGCGGAAGAATGTGACTGGTCGGATATGAGATTTGCCTCTCCTAATATAACAAGAGAGATATCGCTGGGCCCCTCGATGTGGTTAGATAAAGAAAGTGCATGGCCATACCACTAGTGGTCGAAGAGTTCGACCACGTGAAGTTATCCGACACTTGACCGAGAAAGTATTGAATAGTCCATGAATGACATAATATCTCACCTAGAATTCAACCATATATCGTGAGGCAAAGGGAGAATACACGAGTAGGTCATTTAGTTCGATCAGATACAGACTAGTTGTATGGAGATACGAGATGGTCGAAGTCTAGTCAAACATAATCACTAACTGGTCGAGTACTGGCCGTAAGGAGTTACGAACTTGTCATGACTAAATATGATATGGTCGTTAGTGACAAGGACCTGGTCGTAGATCATATTTCATTAAGGTTCGTCCGATATTATTTGTGTGTATTTGGGAATCGTTATGTCCTGCTAGAAACCGCTAACGACTCGTGATCGAAAAAGGTTTTCAAGTCACAACCGACTACGCATGAACCTAACGGGCCACACACTTAACGGGTTGGAACGAACGTATTCGGATTGGATCCGTCATAAGCTCTACATAAGGAGATGCATGAGGTTGTTGGGAGAGAGACGAGATAGACGTGACATGAGTTGATCCACCGAAACCCCGGCCACCATCTTTTTGAGAGCCCTACCGTGCAAGTTGGTACTAGCCTACCGGTGCACGGTTTTCCTTCTCTGGACGTGTGGATACCGTAGAGGTGCTACTGCGGTTATTGTTGTGCTTGAGGACAATCCACGACCATGGCGAGGAACGCGATTGGTAGCTGGAGGAGACTATCGCCACCGAGGACGATCGACTACGCTGGACGATCGACTTCGACTGCTACATCGACACGCTCTATGTCGGATCAGGCTGCTCCAACTCTTCTTCCGCTGCACTGTGTGTCTGGTAGCAATGATCTATGATCTCTTGTTTGCTTGATTTCCTAGTTTAGATGGTAGAATTTTTGAATTGCAGCTAGTGTAGCCTATTCGTATCCCTTCAATACGTCCAAGCGCTTTCCGTATGACCGGTGACTCCTATCGGCCCAAGTTGACCGGTGAAGGCCCGAGACACACAAGTTGCACCTTCCGTTCGGGGAGATGGCACCAACGTTGCAGGATGTGAGCTTACTGACCAGGTTTCCCCACGCTGGCTTCCTCATGGCGGCGTACGACATCCCGACCACATGGCGCTCAAAGTTCCTGGCGAGGTTACAGGGGTGCTGCCGCTGGATAGCGGCTAAAGGGAGTTCAATAGCACCCATGGGCTGATGCTAAAGTGGATCTGCCAGTTCTACATAAGTCTACGAAACTCTTGTCCTCTCGCATCAATTGATTTGTGCAACTTGCTAATGTGTATCTGACTTCTTGCAGCCAGAGCGTATGGTAGAAGACACACCCGACCACACGGCGAGGAGGCACTTCGATGCCTACTTGTTGTGGCTATTCGGGTGGGTGATGTTCCTGGGGTCCCACGGTGACAACGTCGATAAGTACATGATCCAGTACACACAAGAGCTGGTGGACTAGTAGGTGGAGGAGATCCAGCCCTACGCACGGGGTCGGGCGGTGTTGTGCGCCATGTACCGCGCCCTGTGCGACGCGTTCCACTGTACACGAGAGAGCTCCATCCTTGGAGGATGCCCGTTGCTCCTTCAGTTGTGGTCCTTTGAGCAATTCCATATCAGATTACCACAGCTGGACCTATGAGCGTATACAGTCAACATGTACACCGAGGATGATGACGTGGACCAACCGACTATGGGTACGGTGTGGTGGCACCAACGGGTAAGTTTCCTGAACATTTATTATTTTTCATAATGTATTTCAGTTTTGTGTGCTAAGTTTGGGTTGTTCTATTCAACAGATCACCTACACATCGATCACTATGCACGCATCCTACGCGGACTACATTGCGATGTTTGATCAGCTGACGGATGACAAAGTCATCTGGACACCGTATACTCCCGAAAGGGTGTACGTGCGCGCGCCCAGAGGCCCGTCGAGCTTATGCACGCGAGACCACGAGTACTGGTTCACGCAGTGGCCCTTGGTGCACGACGTCTTCGTGGAGAAGTACCAGGTGAAACGAGTCGTGCGCCAGTTCGGTCTGCGACACGAGGTCCCACCCCCTAGGGGAGCAAGTGCCGCCGAACGTCTATGGGTAAGTTTGCGTTTTACTTATGTCTTACCATTTGCGTCACGTACCTACGAAACAATCGTTTTGCCTTCCATAGGTACACTTGGATGGGAGTACCTGCAACGACTTCTTGGGCGGAGAAGATGTTCCCTTGGATCCAGGGTTGAATCAACGCCTATGGTGATGTCGTCCAAGAGGATGCTCCCTACGACCCCAGGACGTACGCGCGGAGTACATCAAGTGGTACTCCAGTCGGACGAGGGTTCACTGCGTGAGGGTCGAGGATGACCCACCACGACACAAGGCTACGACGTCTGACACGTACCCCACCCAGCCTGACTCCGCATTCCATCGCGTGGTACATATTTGTCGGGACCCTGAGTTACTGGACCCGAGCCCTCTATGTATTCCGAACTAGTCCCAGATCAGTAGCTAGCTCACACAATTACAACATCGATGTTATTATATCCGTACAATAAAGTAGCTAATGAAGCAGACAAAGTAATATTACTAAGTAGCAAAAGGACATTATGGTCAAGTATTACAAAGGTTGCCACGCAGGGCTCAACGGCAAAACATAAACTTGCAGTGAAAAATAAAATATCTCGTGGTAGCCATCCAACATGCCCACAGGCAATCGAATGGAGGATGCGACCTAGTTCGCAAAGTCTTCAAAGTACTCTTCATAGAACTTGTTCTCTGGTTCATCTGCGGTGACTGATTAACAAATGATGTATAGCTGTGAGTACATAAAGTACTCAGCGAAATGTATGCAAATAGTATTCATGCAAGGCTTGACAAGGATAGCTTTATGGCTATTTTGCGGAAAGCAGTATTGACAGTAAATATAGTAAGTAGATTGCAAAGCACAATTTAAATGATTAATACATTAAACAAGTTCTTTGAAATGACTAGTCAACACCCCATTCATTTCTCAACCATTCCAACCACCAAACCCTTTCAACATTTTGATAAGATCTACCCCTCGTGTGAAATCACCAGGCATTGTCTATAACCGGGGACACGACTATTCGAATAGTTTTAAACTCTGCAGAGGTTCTACAACTTGACCCACAAGAGATAATCATCTTGATAAAAACACATGTTTTCTTAGACATGTGAATCAAGGAGAGACTATCACAAGGCTTTTACAAAGCTCCGTTTTGACTCGATTCTGCTCGCTAAAGTTTCGTCATTCTGGACCCCTCTTGCGCCGTTCATCAACCCATAACAGAATCGAACCAAAATATTGCTAATTATTTGGCCAGATCCACCCCACCCTAGATATGTGGTTGTACGGTATGACCCATATCAATGGCGCACAAAGTTAAGTTCTTAGTGACAACTCAGGCGAGGTAACCATATCCCAAAATTCTCTCCCTTTATTGCACGATCATGCGCGTGAGTATGAAATCATTTTTGATTCAACCCGACCAAATGACAACCTTTGCCATGACACAACAAATTTTAAGAAAAGTGGCAGCGTCATAATTCCATATATCATTAAGTCAAGATTAACCATTTATGAATATGTGATCATGAATCCCAACGTACAACTAAAGCATGGCTAAGCATAATACGCACCCATGTTGGTAATTTAATATGTCCAACTAAGATTAACCCAACCTATGGTGTTCAAGGGTACATGTCATTCTCAATTATTCAAGGTGGCATATTGGCAATTAGGCATTTAACTATTCTGAAAAGCATTTGTTATAAACCAAGCAATGAATGTTGATATAAAACAATATAATTTTATAAAATGGGTTCAACATAATCAAAGGTCTATGACTTGCCATCATTGAAGGTTTCAGTTGCTTCGACCGTCGGGTCCAAGAGCTCTTTGGGAACGGCGGAATCTATACGTGTGAAAAAAGCCAAATAGATAAAACAATTCCAAATAAAATATAAAAATTACCAAGCTAGAAGAAAAAAAATTACTGAATTTATATGAATTTAGAAATTTGAATCACTCGAATCAGAGCTCAGAGGAAGGAGAACAGGCTCTCGAAAGTTTGAAAACACATGGTCAAAAGAAGGTTTGACTAGTCGGAAGGAGGTTCGACTACATGTGGTCGGAAGGAGGTTTCGACTAGGATGCTTCGATCAACCGGTCGGAAGGAGGCTTCAACCACACGACCGGAAGGAGGTTTCGACCACAACCTGAAGCGGCAACACGGCGAAGTCTAGCGGTGGGGCTCTTCAGGCTCGATGGCTTGCTAGCGTTAAGTGCCATGGTGAGCGGCGGTGAAGGTAGCAACGGGGAGAGAGAGGAGCGAGGCAAACTTAAGGCACACGATTTCAGCGGCGAGGCTCGACGGAGTGACCGGTGGCGAGATCCGGCTTTCGGCGGCGCTAGAGCTCCGGCGACGCTTCGGAGGCAAGGATGTGCGCTCGGGGTCGAACGTGCCTTTGCGAAGCCAAAAAAGGTGACCACGACTGTGGAGGGGCTTCAGCGGCTGCACTAGAGGTGGAGGCGTGAGCTCCGGCTGGCGGCGGTGAAGCTCAAAGCACTGCGAAACGAGGGCGGGAGGGAGATGGGAGAAAAGAGAGAGGGGAGCGAGGGGATCCTGTTGCTCCATTTATAGAGAAAGGAGGAGTAGCGAAGAAGCTTCGCGGCATGGGCAACGCGATGGGGACAAGACATGAGGCAGTGGGGGAGAAGATGGGGCCGAGCAGAGGGTAGACGGGGTCAACAGGAGCAGGTGGGGGAGAAGACAAGGGCAGGTGTGGCCAGGGGATGGGGTGGCGAGCTGTAGGTGAGGACGAGTGGCGCGGAGTGTGGGAGAAGGAAGATGGCTAGGGCAGGTGTGCTGATGGGTGGGGCCTGCCGGGCAGAGGGAGATGGAGGAGAGAGGAAGGGGCGGCTCGGCTGGGAGCGGGGAAACGGGCTGGGGAAACGGACCGAGGTGCGGGAATAGGGACGGGCTGACGGGAATTCAACCCAAACAGAGAAAGGGAAATTTTAAGTAGATTTTTGAATTTACAGAAATCGAGAAAAAGAAAATAGGTTTTTAGAAAATAGTAAATAAAGTCTAAAAATTCTAGAAAAATACACAAAAATTCCTTGAATTAATTTGAACTTAATAAAATTATTTACAACATAAAGTTGTCTTTTAAATTTGCAAATAAATTACTTTTAATTTTCGGGAAAAGGGAAAAAACCCTTTTTAAAATCCAAAAGATCCAAGAAAATACATTAAATAAACTTTTTGATTTTAAATACCAGAGAACCCAATTAAACCAAATTTGAATAAGTTGAAGTTTGATTAATTCATATTAAATTGTTTTTATTTTCTAAAATCTCCAATTAAGCTTTAGCAATTCAATAAAATCAACTAGTTATTTTTATTTTGAAAATTTTCAAAAAGCCCTAAAATTTTGGGATGTTGCAATATTGAATGGCCAATACTTCTTATTTGCTTCGTAAGATACTAGTTTCTAACTTGTTAATTATGTGTACATGTCGATCTGCACTAGGCGGTGCATGAGTTGGCGGCCTCCAGGCATCTGTTGACACTCGGGGAGCGCTTTATTATGACGACGTAGGACATCAGAGCGGTCATGGTGCAGTTCCTTGAGAAGTCAAGACGGGGGATCGAGATTGTGACTTGTTGTACGTCGAGGGACCAGGTGGACCTAGCTGTGCGTGGACAGGGGGTGAACCACGGTGCGTCACGCCCCAGGACTCCTCACCTAGACGTGGCCAACGGGTGCTCGTGGCACCGTGTTGGGAGTACCCCGGCATAGTTCGCAGGTCGACATGAAATACTCATGTTCGGTTCTTTATTTTGAACTCTTGTAGTTACTAACAACAATTTTCTCTGACAGTTCTTGAGTTCCACCCATACACGGGGCAGGTGTACGCAGAGTCATCATCTCGCACCGTGCGACGAGGTATGACTTTCCTGCTTGCATGCATAGTGTACTATTTCAGGCTTTTCGCCAAGGTTACATGCATAACATAATATTTCAGGTCTTGCGCCACTTTGGGACGAGCCGGTTGTAACATCCTAATTTTTTGAGTCTTAAAAATCCTTTGAATAGTTAGTAGGGAGAAAATTCACCATTTGGAGTTTATTTGAATTTTCAATTAAATCTTAATATGTACTTTAGTATCAAAACAATTTAATGTGAATAATCCCAACATCAATAATTGTCAAAACCATTTCATTTGGATTCTATGTGTTTGGATATATATTTTAGTTTTTTCTAGAATTTTTTTGAGTTCATTTGCTATTTTCTAATTATTATTTGAATTTCTGGTATTTTCTAAAAAGAAAAACTAATTTAGAATCCCAGCACAGTGTTTGGGCCTAAACCCAAACCCTGTTCCGTGCGGCCCAGCTCTCTCGCTCGCGCCGCGTTGCTCCAGCTGACATGCGGGCCCCGCATGTCAGTCTCTCTCTCTCTGTCTGTACGCTGTCTCTTTTCTCTCTAACGCGTGGGCCCCACCGCGTCATCGTCTCCGGGTCGTCTTCTCCCCGCGAAGCCACGCGCCCGTCGCCATTACCTAAGCTTCAAGCTCCATCCGACAACACGACTTTTTCATCTAAATCGCCCTGGATTTTCGCATCAAATCCTACCCCTTATCTCCCCGCATTCAAAATTGGCTAAATCAAATCTCCAATCGGTTTCAAACTCCTAGATTTTCGGATTTTGTTTTCGTGTTCATCTTGGACTCGAATTGGGGGTTCCTTATCCCGCGCCGCCACGGCCCTATAAAAGGCACCCTGAGGTTCACCAGCCCTCCCGCAACCCAAAGCCGCCATCCTCGTCCACTCCGAATCTCTAGCGTCGCCGCAATCCAAATTTTAGATTTTCGGACAAAGCCTTTTGTTTTTTGAATTATGCCGCCGTCGTCGCCGCCCCATCGTCGCTGACTGCACCGCTGAGTCCGCCGTCGCCCGGGCTACCTCGTGCGCCCCTCCCCGCTGCCGGAGAATCGTCGGAGCTCTTGTCCGACAACGACTATGTCTTCGTCTTCGCTCAAACCTCACCAGCGGCCATCACAGACGTCTCCGATCATCAGTAAGGGCACCAATGAGTTCGCCTTAGCGCCCTCTATGCGTCGGTACCACCCACCGTAGGCGAGCCGCCGCCGTTCGCCATCGACCGTCGCCGCCGGCTCGCTGTGTCCACGTCATCCGCCAGCTCAGCCCTCGCGTCTGCGTGTCAGCCGCGTGGCGTCCGCGTCAGCGCCATGTGTACGCGTGCGTGGCTGATTCACCGAACCCTAGAACCAATCGCTCGGTGAACTTGGTCCACCGTGAGCTGAGTCGCTGACATGTGGGTCCCACATGTCAGAATTTCTCTGATTTATTTTAATTTTGTAATTCTGAGGGCTGACATCATGCTGACATCATAAATCTGATTTTTCTTTAGAAAAATAATTCAAAAATTCCAGAAATTCTAATTTAGGGTATTTTCTTGAGTTTTGATTTTCCAAAGGCCATATTTTCTTCATTAGAACTCCGATTAAGCCCATTCAAATTCCTAAATTCATATAAATGCAAGATCTATTTATTTAAGATTTTTATTTAATTTTTGGAGTTTTTTATCTCTGTTTATTTATTTATTTTTTAAATTTGTTTACGAGTAGACGTTAATTCTTCGGGGACTTTTGAAGAAGGAGTACACCAACACCAAGACCAGTACCTAGACCTATTCTAAGGCAAGTTATACCTTTGATCATATTGCAACTAGTTTTTAAAATACTTTGATTCAAATTATTGCATTCTATTTCAATTATTTATTTAAATACTTTTGTGCTTAGTTATTAATCCAAATTGTTACATCCACCTTGTCTATTGTTATACCATGATCTTTTGTCACCCTTGGTTGGTTCATTATTAGTTGGTATTATCGTAGCAACAACATGGGTTGGTTAGATACGAGTAGATTGCTTAGCCATGCTACGAGTCATCATCTCATGTGAGTTGTAAATATAAACTTGACTTTGTGATTTATGGAACAGTGTGATAAAACTGTATGTGCTATGTGCTATTACTCGTTGATGGTATGTGTTGCACTTAACCAATGGGGTGGGAAAAGATTTAGACTGAGGCAAGTGGTAGAAACTATATGATATGGTGGAAACTGTGTGAATGAGAATATTGGTTTGTGTGACATATAGTTAGAAATTGGAAGTCTTGTCTTGGTCAATTAAGGACTTAACTTTGTGCGCCATTGAACCGAGCCTTACTGTACGACCACATGCCTGATATGGGACGGGCCTAACTTAGTAAGTTATGGAGTCTTGGCATTGACAACTTGGTTTGTAGCTTAGGCTGTGTGATGGGCTGGAGGTGTGATTCTCACATCGTGGGACGGTTCGCCGCTTCTCTATCCAATGACGTGTGTCGTGCCAAGCGCTGTGTGTTTCGATTGGACGTCGGTAAAGCACATCGGTTGTGTCAATGCTTGAGATGAAGTTTCCGAAAGGTTTTGTTGTGATCAGCTCTGATCCATTTGATTGCATTGTGTGGGTAAAGTGTACAACTTATGCAGAGTGTTAATCAATCTATTCGAATAGCCGCGTCCGCGGTCATGGACATGCTTGGGAATTTCACATGACGGGTAGATTTTCTTAAAATCTTTGGGAAGAGAGCCGTGTGATCTAAGTCTATGGTTGTGTGAATAACTTGTTTAGAATGTGTGTCCTTTGTGAAAGTAAATATCAAATTGTTATTGTTTAATTGTTTTAAATATTTTTTTCAATCTATTACTTATATTCAATTGCAAATACTGCTTTATGCAAAATAACCACAGAAGCCATTCCTTTGGAATAAGCCATCATCTATAAATTGCATTTTGTGGTATGACTTGCGAGTACGGTTGTGTACTCATGCTTGCTTCAAACAATCAACAGAAGTGGAGGAGTCATCGCCTGCATTTGAGGAGGAGTTCTACGAAGGTGCTGATCGTTAGGGTCTTGATCCCAGTCAGCTTCCTGTGGTGAATTGATGGATTCCGCTGGAGTTAAACTTTGTTCTGCTGCTGCTATTTTATTTATTATCAGCCCTGCGTGGTTTAATAAATGTAAACTCAACCATAAGGTCAAAACCATTATTTACTATTCAAATTAGTCGTTTATTCTATTACCATCTTGGGTGGATCGATATTAATCTATGTTGATACTGTGTGTACTAGCGTGATCCTGGACTAGTACAGAATACATAGATGGTCCAGAATTGCATTTTTGGGTCCCGACACCGGTGGTGTCGCATGAGGAGTTGCACGTGGAGTCACGCTTCGGGAACTATGAGTTCACCTATCATGGAAGTCAGGTCTCCGTGGGGGCTTCATAGCTGTACGATGCGCTTGGACCGAGCCAGCCAACGCAGGACCCCCTCGCGACACCCCCTTGGCTACTCGCGTCGGTCAGGTAGCTCGACCGCCTAAGCCTTCGACGTACTCGCACTAGCGCCCGAGGCTAGGGGTGACACGCGGGGTACGCTCTAAGAGGGGCCGTGAGTAGATATTTGTTTTTGTAAATATCAGTCATGCCATGTAAATATTGATTTCTGTACTACTTATGCTTGTCTCGTGTTTCGATATTTCTTTTTTGCGTGCACACCTCAACCATGTGAGGGAGTCAGCATTGAGACGCCCCACACCATCATGTTTATAGCCTTTACTTCGCCACACCACCTTTTCAAACTGATATGACAACACACTGCGATGCTAACTTTTCAGAACTACAAGACCACACTCCACCACGACAAACTTTTCAGACCTAAAAGACTGCACTAGTCACACCACCTTTTCAGGCCGAAAAGACCGGCCCCTGTCACGCCACACGTTGCCCTTTTTGCAGATTAATATGACAACACACTGCGATGCTAACTTTTCAAAACGACAAAACCACACTCCGTCACGACACCTTTTAAGACCTAAAAGACCACACCCATTCACGCCACACGCTACCACTTTTGCCGACCGAGATGACAACACACTGCCACCCCGCCTTTTCATGCCAAAAAATCCATGTATAAAAGGAGAGAGAAGAGTACAGGAGGAGAAGATAGCTGCGGGATAACATTACACAACCAAACCCAACACTACACCAGAACTTAGTTCATACAACTAACAGGAAGGAGATGGAGGACTTGGCGAGCATGTACAGGAAGATATTGCAGAAGCGCAAGTGACTAGCTGAGAGGGCTAAATGCTACCTTGATAAGTCTACGAAGGATGCGCCGGTACAACCGAAGTTCTCACGCCCGCAATGTGTGTACGAAGAACCGGTAAAGATCATCTAGTCCACACACTCGTGATGTCCGCTAGGGCGCACTACACGTGCGGCCACCACCTCGTAAGCGTATCTTACACACACAAAGATTTTTCACATCATACATTCCATTCCACAAATCCCTGATTACACACACGCATAATGGCAACTGGAGATACAATGTAATTTCTTCCAATGGATCGACGGACCGGAGATGTATGATAGGTCGTTCATCTAGCAGAAGTACATGTTGAACTTTCCATGGCGAACCGAGACCTTTCAGCGCTGGACACCTTACGTACCCGACCCCGACCCAACTGAAAAGGCATCAAACGAGCCCAAGAAAGCATATAAGTACGATAAGGCCAAGCGGGCGATAGACAAGGGGAAGGCTGCTGCAAGTGAGACCGTGGGCCGTTCTACCGCTCCTTGTTGCCCGGGCGCACTCCGGATCCAAGAGGTAAGTTATGTTCAGTACACATCAGAATTATTTATATGGCCCGGCGTTGCGTTATCCTAATATCATTCAACAGTCCAACCCATCTCGTAGGACATGGATGACTTCGAGACTGGCCACCGCCGACTTCGAGACTGGCCACCGCCGCTGCGGGCAGCAAGCGGACAGGGGGAAGGCTCCCGCAAGTGAGATCGTGGGTCGTACTACCGCTCCCCATCGCCCGGGCACACTCCAGATCGAAGAGGTAAGTTATGTTCAGTATGCATCATAATTATTAATTTAGCCTGACGTTGTGTTATCCTTGCATCACTCAACTGTTCAGCCCATCTCGTAGGACATAGATGACTTCGAGATTGGCAGTCGCCGCTGGTAGCAAGGAGACAAGGGGAAGGGAGCGATGTGCCGTCGAAACTAATTATCTTTATTCCAAACGACTTTATTTACGTTCCAAAAAGGCGTATATATACTGTAGCTGTATTTCGGTTTGTTGCATCATGCATGTGGTCGTTCCTTATGTACGTAACCAAACCTGCGCGCTGTGTAATTCACAACTTTATTATAAAGTCTATTTCAATTTACAACTTTATTATAAAGTCTATTTCAATTCACGACTGCATTGTAAATCCGACTTTAAATCTCGTTCTCTTTTGGCATTAAATTCTTGGCGTAGCAAGGCAGTAAACAACATAAAAATAAAGGTCCAAAAGACGTGTTCTGGAAGTAGGCACTAAAAAAGTCCAAATGACAGTGAACCTATGTATTAAAATTTTATCTTTCGTGCAAAATGGTCCACATATCTGATGCAACAAATTACATCTCTTTTTCCCAAATATCGGGACAACATCGCGCATGGCAACCATAAATCCAAATATTTTGTCTATTCTCTACTTCACATTACATTGTCTTCTCCGATTTTGCATTCCGTACTACGCGGACACTTCAACATATTACCAAATTTTAAAAACAAAATTACAATATTTTAAAAAATTCCGCTACACATAAAAAAAAACAACAGAACCACTATATCGCCAATTGAACTGGCGACCGGAGCCTCCGCCAATTGGAATGACGACAGGAGTTTGCCGCCAATTGGAATGACGACATGAACCTACTTTTGTAAAAAAATAATTAAATATTTATTCTTTGTAATTATCCTTTAAAATAGTTTTTTTTAAAAAAATCCAGAAAATATGCACATAAACCAGGATGCAAAGTCAAACAAGAAATATGCACATAAGCCAGGGTGCAAAGCGGAAAAGTGGGGCGTCGCTCTCGCTTCTGGTGATTTTCAGACCAGATCGGGAAGCCGAGAAAACAAAACGAAAACCAAACTCGACTTGGGAGATCTACCTATTAATCTAACCCTTTACGTTAGCGAGGAGGCAACCCAGGCAGAGAGAGAGCTCGGAGGAGGAAGAGGAAGATGTCGACGTTCAGCGGTGATGAGACGGCGCCCTTCTTCGGCTTCCTCGGCGCCGCCTTCGCCCTCGTCTTCTCATGTAATCTTCTTCTCCTTCGATTCCTAAAGCTCTAGTTTTTCCAAACAAAGTTGAGATTTTTTAAAATCACTGGGAGACGTTTGTCGGGCTTGTGCTTGCTTTAGTTGATTTGTGGGTCGTTCCCTTGTTGGATCTATCGGGCCCCGTGATTTGGTTCGATGTGGACGAGTTCATTCCATGCCCTGATTTGCTTGATTTGGGGATTCCTTCGCGCTGCTAGATTTGATCCGATTAGCGAGGGGAAGTCCGAAAGCAAAGCGCTTTGTTTTTTTTGTGAGGATGCTTTCTTGATCTCACATCTCTCGCTGTTGCAGGCATGGGGGCCGCGTACGGGACAGCCAAGAGCGGCGTGGGCGTGGCGTCCATGGGCGTGATGCGCCCGGAGCTCGTCATGAAGTCCATCGTGCCCGTCGTCATGGCTGGTGTGCTCGGTATCTACGGACTCATCATCGCCGTCATCATTAGCACCGGGATCAACCCCAAGGCCAAGCCCTACTACCTCTTCGACGGCTATGCGCACCTCTCCTCGGGGCTCGCATGTGGCCTTGCTGGGCTCGCCGCCGGCATGGCCATCGGCATCGTCGGTGATGCTGGAGTCAGGTAAAATGCGGCTGCTTTGTTTTATCTTTGTTGTGGACCATGTGGTATATATACTTTTAGTTAGTGCTGTGCATTGCAGGGTAAGTATGATTTTTTAAGGAAAATCATGGTTTGATTAACAATTAGCGTTGCATTAGTTTATTTGTAGTAAGCATCATAGATCCATTTTTCCAAAACTGATGTTCCTTGCTTCCTTTGTTAGCCTATTAATGTTGGCAGCCTAGTAGGTAGTAGCTCTTGTCTACAATGCCAGGATTATACACCTTTTGATTGCTTCTAGGTTGAGTAAATTAAGAATGAGGCACCTACAGTGCTACATGATCTTGCTGGATCCTCTTGTTTGTAAATCCATGTGGTCTAGATGGTAATAACTGAGTGGCATAAAGTTCTCTGTAGGAATGATGTTTCTTGTCCTTGTGACCAGTTAAATTTTCTCTGGAGGTTATCATAAATTAGATAAGGAAAATTCACAAATGATGTTATTTTTGCCATGGGTTATTCCTATTTTGACTATTTCGTTGTTATTTTTAGTTGCAATATATAGTACATACTGGTATTGCACTTGTTTTGTCTTGGAACTGTGCTCTGCAAATTTCTCTTTTAACTAAGAAAAAATAGTGTCATGTGAACAGCAAACTAGAAACGTGTTAATTTACATTGTTTCTCTGTATCTGTAAGGTATCATGTATTAACAATAGTTGTCTAGTGGTTAAGGTGCTTTGCTTGGAAAGTTTTCAGAGGAACATCGCTGATTAGTTATGATTTGAGATTACAGCAGTTATTATTATGTTTTGGCCCTTAACTGGATGATGATCAGCTTATGTTTGGTTCCAGAGCGTGTTATGTTCTTTTATAAGCATGCAAATTGATTATTACATATTTGAACATTAGAAAGTTAATTTTCCATGTACATTTGAAGTTGATCGTGTAAGATAACGTTTGGAAGTTTATTAGATTATGTCATCATGTGTTGCTTTGTGTTTTGACTCTAGGGAAGACAGTTTGGTTGAGGGTAATGCCCAGATCAGTATGTTATTTCCTTGTTACAGATTTTTCAGTTTTCAGCTAGGTGTTATTTGATGCTCTTTGTATGGAGGTTGCTCTGCACGCTGCCTACTTTGGAACATAATTTTGATTTATCTTCGTGGGTATTTGACTGCAGGGCAAATGCACAACAGCCGAAGCTATTTGTGGGCATGATCCTTATCCTCATTTTCGCAGAAGCGCTCGCCCTCTACGGCCTCATTGTGGGCATCATCCTCTCATCCCGTGCCGGCCAATCCCGTGCAGAATAGGCGCTTTCCACTACCATTCCACAATTACTGCACTGGCTATGTATTCTTGAGAAAAACTGAAAAACTCTAGTTTTGATGTATTAAGGAAACTAGCAGGGTGTTTGGGCGTTGCAACAGAACCGCAAAAGAGAGTGATACATGTTAGTTGACGGGATTCTAAACCGCATAATAAATATTTATTTTCTTGTATACACAAATAAATAGAAACATTAACTTCATCTATTGCATCATCTGCTGCTACTACTTGGGAAATAAAATTTTGAGCTCAAATTATTTACCTTTAGAAGTTGATGTTAATGTTGATTTCCCTTTCTGACGTGCTGCTATTTTCAGCACTTGTCAGTTGGTAAGGAAGAGGGTTATACGTCGACGGTCACCTTCTTCCACCTTGAATTCAAGCTGCGACTCGGTTCTCATGGTTATTAGCCTCTGCAGCCCCAACTAGGTACATTGCAGTGAGAAGGCGGTGGTAGTGTCACGGTGGTAAGCGAGGAGGCAATGCTTGCTTGGTTGGCGCGGAGTAAGAAGCGATGGTGGCGCAGTGGAGGATTATGATGAAGATTGTGCGGTGAACTTGAGAAATCGGTGCGGTGAGGAAACGACACATTCGTCTCTGTCTCTTTCTCCTACGCTGTCGTTGCCTCCTCTCCCTTCCTCGGTGCCACCACTTCTCTTCCAAAGTATCGTCGTCTCCTCTCCTCTTTTCTCTCCCAATGCCTTCTCCCGTCCTCGGATCCGCCTTACCGTGTCGCTGCCTCCCCTCCTTGTTACCTCCTCCTATCGTCGGCGCCACCTCCTAGCTACCTTCTTTTGTCTTTGGTGCACACCTCCGCTTCCCACCCTACCTCCTATGTTGTCGGATCCCCCTGTTGATGGCCACAACGTCAATGGAAGGTGAGGATGGCGGCGCTGTGTGATGTGGCAGTGGTAGGCGAGGAGGAGGCGATGCTTGCTCGACCGGCGCGAAGCAGGAGGCGGTGGCGTAGGGGAGGATTTGGATGAAGAGGACGATGTGTGGTGAACTTGAGACAGCGGCATGGCGAGGGAATGACGCCTTCGTCTCTGCCTCCTCCTTGTGCATCGTCGCTGCCTCCCCTCCCTTCCCCGGCGCTGCCGCTTCTCCTCGAAGGTATCACCGCCTCCTCTCCTCTCTTCCCTCTCGGTGCCTTTCCTGTCCCCGATGATTATAGCGGAGTAGAGTACTCTGTCATTTGCCATGGCGAGCAATGCGTTGTTGCTTCTGTTAACAAACTAATTTGTGGTACTACGGAGAATTACCTCCACAATATCAACCAAAGAGAGGCACCTCGCGCCACACATGATCTAGTTGTACACCTTGACTAGATTGGTTGTCATGATATTGATACCATATTGAGCATCACCCCTGTCATGTAGCAACGACCATTTCTACTTAGGCTCATGCTCAATCAAGTCCGAGAAGTATTTCACTTGCGTTCCGTCTTCCTTGTCACACTGAGACCATCTGTGGGTTGTTGTGGCAATGCTTCGGAGGACTGGTCAGCGCTTGGGGAAGTCCTTTTCGCTGCCTCCCTTCTGTGCGTCTGGGTCTGCTCATTTAGAATATTACAGAGTGCTTCAAACTTTCACAGCTGATTCTGGTTGCACAGCCCCTTGAACAGGTTCATTAAGTTCTTGTTGCAGAACTGCTTGTAGAAGTTTGTACCTAAGTGCCTCATGCATCACCTGCTCTGCAGATCCGCCCATGAAAGAGATTCGTTCTCTCTTTTTGTAACTGAGTTATTGTACTCAGCAGACCTGCATGTTGATCATGTATGACATATACGTTTAGACGGCCCTATACAACAAAAATCCTCAAATTACTTAGAAACCACAACCAGCTGCCTGTGTTATCGCTTTCAACAACAACGAATGCCACGGGAAGAACTTGATTGTTCTCGTTCGTCGCTATTGCAGTCAGTATTTAGCCCCTGTACTTTCCAATCAGGAATGTGCCATCCACGCACAAGATTGGACGGTAGTGCTGGAATGCATTGATGCATGGACCAAAGGCAAAGAATGCTCATTGCAGTACCCTCTTACTGGCCCACTTTGGATGCGTGGAATCTTGAAAGTCAACATGAGCGTCGGAATTCCTGTTTTGTATAACTCGGAGTAGCCCGGGGAGGTTGTGGTAGGAGTCTTCGAATGTACCGAATCTTGATTCCAATACCTTCTGTTTTGTCATCCACGCCTTGGCATAGCTGATTGTTTACTGAAATCTTGCCTCAATCGTCCGAATGATGGATCGTGGCTCAAAATCTAGATTATCCACGATCTCACTGTACATGAGGTTGGCGACGAAGCCTGATGACACGTTCCTATGGGACTGCACTGACTCAGCAACGACATATGTGTAAGGGATCACTATAGAGCATTTCCAGTAGGTGTCCCACTTAGGCTGAAACACGTGCACTCGCCAAGGGCATCCCTCTATGTTGCACTTCACATCGTAGCATCTTGGGTTAGACTTAACGACTATGAATATACGCTGCACCGACAAGGCCTATAATTTGACCGCCTCCTTCACGACCTCCTTGCATTTGTACATAGCCCCTTGCTTGGCCTCGCTCTGGTCGTACTCCCACGGCACACGGGAGCCTTCGTTAACGACGAGGTTGTCGAATTAGTATATATTCTACTCGGATGGAACCGCCTGCTGGTTCACATTATTCTCATTGTCGGATCCTTTATCTTCTAACAGTGCCATGTAGTTCCGGTCTTCGAGATCCATCCTTTGCACAAGGGCTTCCAGCTCCTCACCGTCGTCAGTAAGCCTATTAGCTTGCTTGACTGAAGGAGTTCATTTCATATGGTCTTCATCGACAGTATCAGTTACTCCTAAACCATCGACCATTATGTGCGCCGCGCTGTGGCTGGAGTCCTCGACTTCTTCTTCGGCATCACCATCCCCTTCTTGTTCAGCCGCCGATGCAGGAGTGGGCTTGGCATATGCCTGGGCCAGAATGACCAAGTCCCACCATTCCTCCCTCGTCATGTGTACATATGACTGCCATGACCTTGTTCCCTTGAGCTGAATTAAGTTTCAATATGTGCGATGTGTTGGTCGGCGGCAAGGCAACTTAATCTCAGATAATACACAACATGGTCTAAATCAAATATGTGGAACAACCACTGTATCATAGCGCTCCATGTACACTACTCTGGTCTTGGTAGGGGCACATTCGTCGATTGTAAATAATACAAATCAATCCCCTCGGGACCCTCAAGAATAGTTCCATGATCGTAGTAAATTTTGAAATTGGTGACGTCTGACATATTTGACGCACTGCACCGTAAATAAAATTTTCACGATTAACCACATATCTAAAACTAAACCACCCACCGGAAATGATTATGTACAACATACTGCACTACGTAACCGTACATCTAAAACTATATAATCCATTCGGTTAAAAAATTACCTTAAAGGTGGGCGACCGAACGGGCAGCACTACGCTAGCTTCTCTCCTCCCCTCTACTACTCTCTGCTCCTCCCCCTTCCATTTTAGGGTTTCAAGGGTATTTTATAGGGAGATTGTGTCGCTATTTCGAATGGTGATATGGATTTGCGGGATCCCTATCGCCATTTGAAATGACAGCTTTCTAAATTTTAAAATTAAAAAAATTAAGGATCCTTGTCGCCATTTGTTAGACCAGATGGACTGGTCATAGACTTTGTGATGATTAATAATTGACGTTTGGGTTGTATTGACATTTGCGGCTGTGAAGGTTTTGGTTGTTGAATTTTCAGTGTGAGTGATCCGATCATGCCTTGTATCGGGTGGTGTAATTGGTGATACTCGATGATCCTTTTCGACTGGATTCAAAGTATTGTAGCTACGAGTACTGTAGCTCCGAGTACCGAGTGCTAGTTTTTCGAGTACTGTAGCTCCGAGTACCGAGTGCTAGTTTTCCAAGTACTGTAGATTCGAGTACCGAGTGGTAGAACTCCGAGTAATGTACTTAGTCGTAAGTCGAGGTGTGTATCGAGTACGAAGGGCTGTCGGAGTTGTATAGTCGAAGGTTAGGAAGCTACAGTGCGCGGTCTATGGTCGAAGGTACAGGGCATGGTCGATGGTCGAAACTACAGTGCGTGGTCTATGGTCGATGGACTGTAGTCGTAGGCTTTGTGGTCAGTAGTCGTAGGCTTCGTGGTCGGTAGTCGTGAGCTTCGTGATAAGTGGTCATAGGTCTCTGGTAAGTGGTCGTTTGGTTCGGGTAAGTAGTCGTACGCTTCTGGTAAGTGGTCGTACGCTTCTCGTAAGTGGTCGTACGCTTCTGGTAAGTGGTCGTAGGCTTCGAATGCTTCAATACTTGTTTTCTTCGAGTACTTTAAGTACTCGTGTCTGGTTGGCCAGCAGTATGACTGGAGTTTACACAGCGGTAAGACTGGTTTTACAGAGCGATGTCGAATTGTTTTTCTGAAAGCTAGAATTTAAGATCGTGGATGATCTGATTCATGTTTATTGATAGATGTGAGTGTGATATGCGTGTGTGAACTGATATTGGTCAAGTTGGAGAGCTTGTGATAGGAAAACGTTCTTTGATATTTGCATGTGCAGGTTGAGCATGGAGACGGTCATGGTCGATGACGAGGAAGACCGAAACTTGGAGGGGGAAATCCAATGTTCAGGTGGTCGTGGATGTCACGAGGTGGCCGTGCTCACGCCGGGGCACATGGAGATCAAAGGTGAATGCATGGTGCATAGTCAAAGCTATAGGAGGTGTAGTCCTGGAGGCTTCGACGCGTGAAGAGTTATGGAAGGCTTTCATAACTGAAAGGTTGAGAGATATTATTGTGATTTGAGGGGTTTCGGTTTTCTAATTTTCGGAAGAGATATGATTATGTGTCTTTGTTGATAAGGACACGAATTAGAGCCCTAGCATATAAAGACCAAAGAGGTTAAGAATAACGTGCACTTGTGGGAGGCTTTTTGGGGCTTTTGCTGGCGGCGGCTTTCAGCAGAGAGAGTTTTTCAGTGCTTTCTTACTAGAGTTTAAAGGGTGTCGTGAGAGCACTTTGTAAACACAGAATATGATTGAGAAATAATTGATCAGGTCGTTTCCAAAGAATTTCAATCATTGATGGCAGTTTGTGCTTCAGGGCATTGTGTTCGACTTGTTCCAGTTCATCGTCTTCGATATGTTCTTCTATCTTCGACCAGCTCTTATGTTGATCAGTTTTCAACTAGTTCCTGTTCCGATAGGTCTTTACTTGTTCTTCTCCATCGTCTTCGATTTGCTTTTGTTCTTTGTAGTGCGTGAATCTCCCATGCCAGAGGGTGGAAGAAATCGGTTAGTTGAATCTTTTCGACCAGGTGAACGCAATTTCTTCGACCAAATCAATTTCATAATTTTCGATCACAAGCTGTGTTGTTCACCCGGTTGTCGAAAATAGCTGTGACTGGCCGAACATATCAGAGTTGGTTCTACCTCTACGACTAGGTGACAACCTCGTACGAGTACGTAGTATTCAGTTGTCAGTTGAATCCAGAGTAGATTCTTCTCGGTAATTCGAAAAGAAAGCACTACAATCATTCTCCCATCCTTTGATTGTCGTATCCGATCCTACACCATTTGAATTGGAGATAGGGACCTGTCGCCAATTCAACTGATGATAGGCAGCTCTGGGTACTGTTGAGTCCATGTCATCAATTGGAATGTCGACAGGGGCATGTCGCCATTCCAATTTGCGATATGCACCTAGTTTTATAATATAGTTTTTCGACTATTTATTTTTGTAATAATATTTTAAATTAATATTATTTCCCAAATTCATAATTAAAGGTGAATCAATTTATCAATTTATTTGGCTTGCCAATCGACGCCGCTCAACTAATAAAGTAATTAATACTCCTACTTCTGCACAGACTACCCAAACCCGTTTACATACTTAGGAATGAAAAACCCAAATTCATATTTGAATTTGCATTAAAAAAATGGATACAGATACCTAAATTCCTATTCGAATTCGCATAAAAAAATATGGATACAGATATGGCATAAAATTCTCCCATCTGAATTGTTATTTTATCCAAACTACTAGTTAAGTGCCCGTGCGTTGCTATGGAACATCTTATACAGAACTTTTTTTTATTAATTAATCAATTTTTAAATTTATTTTTATTACTAACCACTCGTTAACTTTATTTTTAAATCTGACTCTTTTGGCCACGCCACAGTCTGACTCTTTTGTCACGCCACCACCTGTGGCGTGGCAACATGACACTGCCACACCATGGGATAAGTTTAACTAAATAACACTTCTTGTCACACCACTGATGGTGGTGTGACCAAACAACACTGTCACACCACTGGTGGTGAGGTGACAGGATTTGGCCACGCTGTGGTGCTGGCGTGATAATATTATTTTGTCACACCACGAGGCGTGGCCAAAAAGTTGGAATTTAAAATAAAGTTGACGAGAGGTTAATAATAAAAGTCAAATTTTTAAAAGGTTAATTAACAAAAAAAAAGTTCACACACACACACACACACACACACACACATATATATATATATATATATATATATGGAAGTATATAGAACATATCTAGTGCTAATGGCTAATTGGGTGCTAAAGTGCTAATATCATCTTGATCGTTGGATCTGGATTGAACAACCAAGATTAATGTGGGCACCCACCCCAAACCATTTAATCACCTTGCATGCTTCCACCTCCAATACGGCTTCATTAATGCGTCTGCATTAAACAGTCTACATGCTCCCACCTCCAATGTCCTGAATTAAACACGCTTCATGATCCAACGGTCAATATTGATATTAACACCTTAGCACTCAATTACCCATTAGCACTAGATATGTTCGTGCGCGCGCGCGCGCGCACACACACACACACACACACACACACACACACACACACATATATATATATATATATATATATATATATATATATATATATATATATATATATATATATAAGCCTTTTCCTACTCAGGGAGTAGTTACTCACTATTAGTATCTCATAACGTAGAGTATCTTCATGAATAAGTATGTATGTGTAGTATACAGTATATAAGACCACCTAGGTGGTATTCATACATTTCGGTGGTATGTACAAATTTTTAGACATACTCCTTTTAGTGCAAATATGAAGGTATTACAAAATATGCTAAAAACTAAGGACTTTCTTACAAATTTTTCATGTGGTTCGCATTGCAATATCTTATAATTAGGATATGAGTATATCCAAAGTGATAAAGGAGTATGTCAAGTTCTTTTAAGTGGTATATCAGAGGTGGGAGTACTACACACACAGAAACATTTATCATATATATATATATATATATATATATATATATATATATATATATATTCAACTGTGGGGTAAACACCCAAGCAAATGAGAGTAAAATGATTTGCAATTATGCATGTACAAAATCACATAATTCGTTTTTCCTTATAAGAATAAAATAATCACTCAATATTACAACTTCATCTGTTTCAAATAAGAAGATGAAATCTGAAACCATTTGAACACAATGATTAATAGGTGGATAGTCACCATGAGTAGGATCATTGAACTGATACCAAAAGCATAGTCAAACCCCCACACATCCACAATCACCCTCATCGATTTCCTCTACACCTTGCTTGTTATTCCTTTCTGATAAAAAACTGCAAAGTTAGGTTAGGTTTTAATGCTAAGGACGGCAGGACAGCATATGCATAGACAAAAAACCATGAATCGGGCTGCATTTTTTATGACATCTAATCAGTGCTCAACACTCTATCACTCATTCACACAATAGGCAGAAAGTTTAGGACTGGGCAACAACCATGACTTAAAATTACTCTCCAATAAAAAATAAGCCCATTCACAATACATGTCATGAATTTCTCGTCATTACCAAAATCCACATTATCAATTTATGACAGCCTTAGGGGTTATAAACCAATTTGCGGAATAATGTTGCACACTTTTTCGCACTGCATAGTCTCAAACTTGAAGCTTCACAACAAGCTAGAAGTTTTAGAAGATTGGACGAACCTGAATAACCTCATAATCTCTCCCTAAATTCATAGTAGCGTAGTAGCACCTTACACGAAAAATCAAGTACAATTTATCACCAATTGTCCATACAAATTTAAAGAAAAGCTATAAGTATCATAAGTTTGAACCAACCTGAATAACTTGACTACAAACGGCATAGCCTCAAAATCTCTTTCCTTGAATTCCTGTTAGTGTAGTTGCACCTAAATTCTGCACAAATAACTATTAACCCATTAGAGATCATCTATCCTGGTGTACGAATGAAAGATGTTACCAACACATAGATTGAATTTGAGGCAACTAAGAGCACCTCAATGGGGTAAGCATGCCTTCGACGATGGTAATGTTGGCACCAAATCTTGACCTTCCTTCACTTCCCTTGGCTATTCACTTCTACGACCACAAGCAGGATCGTAGGGAGCAGCCTATATTGACATATGTAGATAATAGTAAAAATATAAGTTGATAAATCAAATCAATTTTATATGTTTATCACAAGTCAACAAAACCAGTTACTTGACATTTAGATTTTGACTATAACAAACTGACATATAGTGCCCAAGTCTTGATAAAAGGAAACAAAAATTTCCACTAGGGCCAGGGATGGAAATATGGAATGAACCATAGGACAAACTAAAAACATATTAGGCCTTAGACATCTAGCAGGTTCAGTATGCAATGATCACGATTATAATGCAACACTTAGGAATTGTATTATGTCAGATTAAAGTTGGAAAATGAAAAATCTCACACATGCCAAGATTGAAATCATATCCAAATCTCTATTCCAGAAGAGAACCAATTGCAGGGTGGGAAATTTAGATGATTACCTCGGTTGCTAGATGGCAATGGAGCAATATGCAGATCACAAACCAGCTGCAATATCTCTAATGCTTAATGCAAAACAAGTTTCCCAGCTACTGCGAATCAACAACCTATAAATGAAGATCCAAAGTTCTGCACAAAGAAAGGTAAACAATGTCAGTGAGTGGAGATGAGTCAGAATAACCTAACCATCTCTAAGTTTTGTGCTGATCTCAATTAAAGGAACCAATGGCAATTAATCAATAACATTAAAAGAAACCGAGAGGTGAATAGGTTTTACTGAAGGTGCCTTAACCAAAATGAATGCAACTTATCTATTGATATGTTTACAATACATTTTTGAAAGGCATGTAATGGAAGTAAACTGAGTGTTAGCTATAGTTACACTTTGTGCACCAGCATATTAATTGGCATATCAACATGGAAAGTAGACCGACAAAAAACATCAAGATTTACGCAGCTCGGGGGTGTGCACGATTTGGTACAACTAAATCCATCCAGAGAGATTTGGTACTTAACGAGATTTAAAATTAGTTGTGATAGGAATTCATGTACAAATGTAGAGCTTAAGCATAATACCTCTGACTCAAGAAGATGCATCTCGGCATTGTTAGAACAGAATCGCCGTAGTGGAAGACTGGGCACGACTGAGTGCGAATCCTTTTCCAATGTGGTGACTGCCAACGCCTCATGTTGCCTCGACGTCGCTTGATTGGTCACTCTCGAGCCCAAGCCTAGGCCTACGCTGCCATTGCCTCGACGTCGCATCCGCGCCTCTACGGCGCTACTTCTCGCCGTCGTTTCTCTTTAGGCTGTCTCACCGCTGCAGACCTCTGTCGCCCGTTGCTCCATCCTCCTCGGCCACACCTTGCTGCTATGCACGTCGTTGTCGCCGAGCTGTGCACACCCTTGACTGCCCTCGTTGGGCCACGATGCGTCTCACCTCACCAGACCCTACCGTAGCATCCAAAGCCCAATTTGGTCCTGCCACATCGATCGTCCTCTCCAGATTGGAGGATGCAAATCGGGAAAGAGAGGAAGGGAACAAGTGACGGCGCGGATCGGGTTGTCAGGAATTCAGGATAGGGAAGGAGAGGGACCGCGGGGTGGGGGGAGAGCAAAAGGTGGAGAGGCACGATGGTGCGGTTGTCGAGTGAGCTAACCGTGACATCATGTCCTTAGCAGTTAGTGAGCGTGCGACATCGTGTAGGAGGATGACCTCAACGGCTGCTTTAGCATCACCGGCGGAACCGAATTGGACATGGTGGCGATGACGCTGATGATAGGCGGGGCGGCAACGCATTTCCTGCCGGCGCGGGGTTACAATGGTGGGATTCTACCTACAACTCTGACAACACTACCTTCTACTACGCTCTAGTTTTTTGGCGGTGCTGATTCGGGGACGCAGTAGTGGGGAGGAGGATGGCGATGATGTCGAGGTTGAAGAGTAAGACGACAGTAGTGGCGCGCCCGGGGAAAGGCTGGATTCGGAGGTGTCGCGCCTCGGGATGGTCGGATCACGTGGCGCTAAGACCGGGGATGGTCAAAGATGAAGACATCGACGGCGGGGCACTCGGGGAAAGGCCAGATCCGGTGACACTGTGCCCGGGGATGGACGAATCCCGCAGTGCCAAGCCCGGGGATGCGTGGGGAGGAGCAGTGATGACGACGCATGGCGGCTGTGACTGGTGGTGGCGGCGGAATGATGGGATGAGCGGTGAAGACGGCATGCGGCGGCTGCGGGTGGGGTGATGGCGGCAGCGTGAGTGGAGGAGTGGTGATGCGTGAGGGGAGGAGCAGTGATGATGGCGTGCGGCGGCTGCAGGTGGCGGAAGTGGCGCCGGCTGCCTTAGGGGAGGAGGCGATGAGTTTGGGATAAGAGCCGACAAGGCCATGGAAGAAAGACACGAGGAAATCGTGAGAACATAGGGGGCCACATGTCAGCGCTTATTTTATTTGTGAGGAGAGGGGGGAGCAAACTAAATTGAGAGGGGAAGGGGAGGACGGACGACCATCAACTCCAATTTTTAAGTAGTAGAGAGTTATGTTCGGATTCGGATTCGGATTCAACGTGAATTCCTGTTTCTTTAGTTGGAATAAATAGATTAGAATGATTAAGTGTGACTACACAATGATAAAATGTCACTAATATCTTCACATTACATACGTTATGAGGATATCATGACTGACCGAATTGAGTATATATTCGATTCGAATTCGTATTCATTATGACATTCGATTTGTATTCGTATTTGAGCGTATTCGGATTCGTTTTAAAAAATACGAATAATATGGAGCACTATTTGATACATAGTCGATCCGTTTTCACCCCTATACATACCTAGTCGCTGACCAGTGGGGTTCAAAACCATCCTTTTCCTTTCTTGCCTTGATGTACCTAGCACTACCATGGTTAATTTTAGAGAAAATTGATTATATGTCATCTAATAACTCTCTTCTTCATGATATGTCATCGAATAACTCATTCTTCATAATATCATATTCTAATTTTTCTTCACAATACTATTCGGTTCCAGTTTTCTGTACAATATGCCATCGCCCCGTCCAAGCCCATCTGTTAACCTTGTCATTTTCCCCAAAATGGCCAAAATGCCCGTACCTTCTCTCCTTCCTTATCTTCTCTCTTCCCTGGCTTAGTGACAGTGGCGACGGTAAGCAGCGGTGGTGTTCTGGTGGAGTTTCAGCCCTAGGGCGGCAGCGGCTCGGCATAGACCAACGCACAACACGGCATCCAGCGCGCGGTGAGGCGGTGGCTGGCCTGCAGCACCCGTGACGCGTGGGCAGAGGCGAACGATGTGGTACAAGGCCATAGTCGCGGCTGTCCTACCATCATCGCCTCCCTCAGCTACCACCTCGCTACTGAGCACCGCCTGCTCGTCGCCTACGAGGCTACAACGACGTCTTCGTGGCCATGTTCGCACACTCTGCACACTCTAGACGGTAAGAAAATTGATGGGCTAATTCATGGCGATGGTACAGAGTGCGGGTACAGGGCAGTCAGCTCACGGCCTTACACCCTTACCCGAACCCAAGCCGTACCGCCGTCGGTGGAATCGGACCAGTGTGAAAAATAGGGAGGACTGGAGACTGCCAACAAAGGTGGGTGGTCGACGAGAGGACGGTGTCAGGTTGTGCACAAGGGCGCGGGGGAGGATGCAGCAGAGCAAGAGGAGGAGGAGAGGAAGGAGAGGAGGCGGCGGTGATTTCTGAACCAGTATGTGTTTACGAGGGAGTGGGGATTGTGAGTTCGTGACCGAGGAGGTGCGAGGGAGGCGGATCGGGAGCGAGCAGGCACGACTGGATGACGGCCACACGGTGGATCGGACAAGGGCTATTCTGTAGAGGGTTTGTTTTACTGTAGCTTGCCGGTGCCCTCTGGCTGTGGGTTGGAAAAAGTAAAATAGATATATACCATCGCAAAGTACGTGGTTTTGAAACATGTCACCGAAGAGTTTATTTTTCGAAATGTCATTGAAGAGTGATCATATTTGGAGATATGTTATTATGTACCTTTTTACATCATTTTTGTACATATTCAGACCCGTACTTGACTATGTATTTTCGTATAGACAAAAATACCCCCACATGCTTTATCTATTACTACAGATTAGATTCAGTCCGTTCGGTTCCAAATCCATTCCCACCTCGATTTTGCATGGTTCAATGTTTTGAAGATGGCATGGTGTACATAACAAGTTATGACCAAAGATGTTGGATTGTGTCCAATCATTAGTAATGGATAGGGTATGTGGGGGCATTTTCGTCCATGCAAAAATACGTAGTTAAGTACGTGGTCTAAATACGTACAAAGGTGATATAAAAGGTATATAATAACATATCTCCAAACATGACCACTCTTCAATAGCATATTTCAGAGAAGAAACTCTTCAATGGTATATTTCAAAACTGCGCACTTTGTGATGGCATATATCTAATTTTTCTTTGGAAAATAAGGAAGTTTAGGTGACTAGTTGGGTGTCTATGGGTTGCAACCTAACCTCAAACCTAACACAAATAATATTTCTCAACAAATAATTAAAAGATAGTGATACATATATCTACAAGCATGATATTAGTGCAACATGATAGAACAAACACTCAATGCGACAGTTCTATAAACGAACGTTAGCAAACAACATTTCCCCATAGTATATGTAACATCCAAAAATCTATATTTTGGGAATATATAATAGAAATGCATTGGGAAAAACACTTTGATCATTTTGCATATGAAAATCTACTCATGTTTGGATTTGAACTCTTATTTAAAAACAAATCATGAAATACAAACAAACATACACTTAAAAGAAATTAGATAAAACAAAATAAAAATAATAGGTGAGAGAATTATCTTGGGCACAATCTCCTGGGAAAAATTTATTGCACAACTTATGTGAAACTTTGTTAAGAATAACAAATACAAATACCTAAGGACATAAACTTATAAGAATTTTAGGGACAATCGTAGAAGAGATCAACCTCTGAAAAATTTATACAAGGACTATAGTAGGTCAAAAGCCCCCACAAAAAGTTTCATAAAATTTGAACTTCATTTGAGAAGTGTAAAAATTCAGTAAACAAATCAGCCAAAAATCCAAAACCTAAACCTAAATCCCTCATCTCCCTTTCGCTGACAGTGGGTCCCACTACCTGGCGTTGTCTTCCACCTCGGCTCAGCCTCGCCAGCGCATGCTCGCGAGCGCGTCGCCGTGCCTCCACGGTTTCGTCATACCACCCCTGGTTTTCGCTGTCCAACCACCCCCATCACCTCCCCGTCACCTCCGCTCGCCCATGCTCTGCCCAGTTCGCCCACTCCTGGTCGTACACCCAAGAGCTCCGCCGCCCTTGCCCGCGGGCATGCTCGCTCCTTCATGTGATTCCTCCACCCTGTTGCCTATAAGAAGGATGTCAAAGCCTCTCTATTCCCTTTTCTTACAATCTTTGTCCTTCCTCTATCTCCTAACACCCCCCCCCCCCATCGAGCTAAAGAGCAATAGAACTCCAAGCTCCATTGACGGCCGATGCACTGCCATTGTCACTCCTTTGCTCAAGTGAAGCTCTTTCTACCCCGACTACGTGATCTTGTGTTTCGGAGTTCCATGACCCTTTCCCCTCAACTAATTCGACTTTTGGTCCATAGATTACGCTGAATTGTTGTTTCTTCCCCATCTTCGGCCGACAACGCCACTCTCACCGCCATTTCCCCCATGGTGAGCCATGAGCCAATTCCTTGCTCCAGGAGCATCCTAGGGATACCTTCAAGCTTATCCAAACCACCTCGAGCTTCCCCATCAACTCCTGCGAGCTCTCCACGCGAAGCTCCACCGCGCCGCCTCGGTTCTTCGTCGCCGATGATGCTCCGTCCATCTCCGGTGACCCTCTTCGTCCTGGTGAGCTCCTACTGTCATGTAGATACTCGTGCACACCTTCTTTAGTTGGAAGCATCACTGGTTTGCATGTAGGCTTGAAGCCGTAGCACCGCCGCCACTTAACTCTGGTGCGCCACCGCTATCGGCCGTCTCAGCCCTCGCTGCCGGTACCATTAGCTGCCCATGGGAGCAGGGAACCCATTTTGGGCTTTCCCCAGCACCGCCGTGCACAACTACGCCGGCGACAAGCTTGATAAGCCAGTGCCCTAGCGTTGCTCTGTGCTGTCCTAAATGGACAAGCACTGTAGTAGCACAGTTAAGGACTAAATCCTGGTCGTTAAGACAAAGCGGCATTTAAATGATTAGGTTAGTTAAAGCTGAGTCACTGACGCGTGGGTCCCTCAAAACAGTAAACGAGATTCATTATAACCTGGATTCACTTTGAGTCACTGACACGCAGGCCCCATGGCCTTTAAGAGCGCATAGTGCATGTAGACCCTTAGTCTACGCACTGTCGTGTGGACCGAGTCACTGACAAATGGACCCCACTTGTCGGGTTAGACAAAATCAAAAGAAAAATGGAAAGTACGTTTCAGTTTTGAGGAAATACGCTTTCTCTGTTTGGAAAGCGTAAACCTCAGTGAATCCAGAGAAGAATACGCTTTCCTTACTGGAAAGCGTAAACTTCAATAGAACGAACAAGAAAATACGTTTTCTCTACTGGAAAGTGTATTTCTCTTTTCTCTAGAATTTTCAAACGAGCTAAACTAAAATCTTAATAACTTTTGCATAAAAACTCCAAATTGAATGGTTTTTGTTTCTAAATTCATATAAAATCCGCTCTACTAGAATATGTAAAAATATTTGAATTTTGTCACTGTTCAACTTATTGGTGTTATTTAATTCGTTTCTAGCTCTTTTTGAATTAGGCATCGATTGCTCGAGCGATTATTTCGACAACCAACCATGCATATATTCAGAATAGCAAGAGCAAGGAAATTACCTTCTTTGATCATGTTAATCCTACTATTTTACTTACTACTTTTTTTTGCAAATTCTATTATGCACACACGTTTGTTTGTATGAAAAATGCTATGTTTGGGAAGTCGGTAGTCGTAAATCCTATTCGATGCATATACCTCCTTGAAAAGTTTATATTTTACTATTGTAGGCTTTAGGTTATGGGTTAGACAATATATAATTTCATTTGGGAATTTTGAGTGTGATTATCGCACAATGGCTAAATAGAACGATAGATTTTCCATAAAAGTATTAAAATGACAAAATGATAAAAATGAAATTAGGAGTTTTGTGAAAAATGTCTAGAGGGGTGTATCTATGTTATTTTGTATAAAAATAAAAATGCAAAACCTAGTTTTTGACACGAGTGAGTTATATTATTCTAATAAGAGTGAGGGGTGTATCTCACTAGTAGATAGGGGGAGATTTTCGCCCGGGTCAATTAAGGACCGAACGTCAGCAACTCCAATCTAAGCTTAAGCGTACAACCACATGTGCCGGTATGGAACGACATTAACTAAATAAGTCATTGAAAACTAGTCGATTGGCATGTCGCTGTAATTTCGCTACTTTTATTACTTCTTCTGCTGCTACTTTTACTACTTTTATTAGGCATCGATTGACATGCCGCTGGAATTTCACTACTTTTATTACTTCTTCTGCTGCTACTTTTACTCTATTGGTACTTGCTTCTATTTGGTCGGTCGGCCGTTGATGTAATAACTTTACCGCTTAAATTAAGTACCATTTGCTTTACTTTTATATGTGAATGTATGAATATGAATGCCAAATATTGTGAATATGTGTACTAGCCACTGATCATGGAATTAGTACGGCATACAAATAGGGTCTTCGGGTATTCCACGCCGGGGGGGTCCAACAGTATACTTCAATACATAAATACATAAATAATTATCAAACCATCATGTAAAATAACTACAAACAAACTGATAAAGCAGACATCATGCATTAAACAGAAACACTAACTCTGTCTTTTGCATCACCTGTTACTACTACTACACGGAAATTAAACTTTTGAGCTCATAGATTGTTTACCTTTGAAAGTTGAAGTTGATGTCGACTTCCCTCCCCGACACGCTACCCATTTCTAGCCATTGTTGGCCGACAAGAAAGAGGGATACGCGTTGACAACCACATTCTTCCACCATAAGCCCAAACCGCGACTCGATTCTTATGGCCATTAGTCTCTACAGCCCTCGCCAGGCATATCATGGCGAAGAGGTGGGAGGCCAGGAAAGGAGGCAGTGACGATGTTGCGATGGTTAGCGAGGAGGAGGCGACAATGCTTGCTTGGCCGACGCGGAGCAGGAGGCGACGACGACGCAAGGGGGATTAGGATGAAGATGATGTGGTGCGGTGAACTCGAGACGGCGGCGCGAAGGAAGGACGTCTTTGTCTCTGCCTCTTCCTCATGCGCCATCGATGCCTCCCCGCCCTTCCCCGGTGCCACCGCTTCTCCTCTAAGATACCGCCGCCTCCTCTCTCCCTTTCCTCTCAGTGCCTTCTCCCATTCTTGATGCTGCCTTACCACGACGTCGCCTCCCCTCTCCACTACCTCCTCCTGTCGCCAGAGCTACCTCCCCGTGTCGCCTCTCCCACGCCGTCAAATCCCACAGTCGATGGCCACGACGAAAATGGGAGGCGCCGAGGTGAGGATGGCGGTGTCGTGCGGCGTCATGGTGGTAAGCGAGGAGGAGGCGGCAATGCTTGATTGGCTGGCGCGGAGCAAGAGAAGGCGGCGATGCTTGCTCGGCTGACACGGAGTAGGAGGCAGCGGTGGCGCAAGGGAGGGTTAGGATAAAGAGGACGTAGTGTGGTGAACTCGAGACAATGGCGCAGCGAGGGAAGAACACCTTCTTCTCTGCCTCTTCCTCGTGTGCTGTTGCTGCCTCCCGTCCCTTCCCCAGCGCCGTCGCTTCTCCTCCGCGGTACCGCCGCTTGCTCTCCTCCCTTAAGTAGCAAATGAAATATATAGATCCTGTTTGGTACAGTTTCTACTCTCAGCTTCTCAATCGATTCTTGTGGAGCCGTACCAAACATCCTGATTTTCAAAACCACTAGATTCTGCTTCTCGCGAGGAGCTGTCTTGAAAATGAACTAGCAACGAGAAGCAGCCTCCCAGCAGATTCTCGTGAGAATCCAACCTCCAGAAACGAAAATACGCTTTGAAGTTGAAGGTTTTTACCTGCAAATACCACTGAGTTACAGAAATACAATTGAAGTATTACACCCAGGGATGATATAGTCTATTTGCCTCTAATCCTCCCTCAAATGGATTTTGGAGCCAATCTATCAGCTAAACGGTTTCAACATACAACTCCAGATTCTCAGAGAAGTGGATTTTCAGAGAATCAGAAGCAGAATCTGAAAAATAAGAATTTAAAGCTGTACCAAATAGAGCCATAGTAATACACGGAACAATTCATTCAGAGAAATGTTGTTTACGGGCTAAGGACAAGAATGGCATAAACAACAGATCTAGCTCCATTGGCTAACGAAAACCAAGAGCAAGCTAAATAAAATTAGCAAAATGATATCCTATATTCGTTAAGCAATCAAGTAAAGATGCCAATACGGGAAGAAGCGAACATATATGGTCTGACATGTCCTACAAAATACCGCATGAAGATGAACAAGTCCTAAAGAGACTGATATAACAAGCTCCATTTTTTTTTCTGAATATTAACAAACTCAAGTATATATTCTGGATTACGAGATACTTGTGGACCATTGGACATGCATTACCCCGTTAAAAACAAAGAAGTGTAATCACAAGATTGGATGGAGTGGACAAAAAATAGAAACTGGATGCCTGGATAGCACGTCAAAACATAATCAAATTCTGTAATCGTCTGAGAAATCGAAACATACGCCCTTGGCAATCAGTTTACCTACGGACGTCTGCCTCAGCACCGGCGTCGACTGCTGTCTTCGCTAAAACAGCGGTTGAAACGCATTATGAAGGGGAGATTTTGTATTTGCTGCTACTAATTAAGGAACTCCCCATGTTCTTCGCCTTTAAGAACGGATGATGTAGCAGCAGCAGCACTAGCTGTACAACTGGGCAAGGTCCTTGTCGTACGCCTTCTTGATGACCTCCCTCTTGAGCTTGAGCGCAGCCGTGACGAGGCCCGACTCCGGCGTCCATGGCTCCGGTATCAGCTTGATTTTGGCTGGGATCTCAAACCTCTCCAGTCGTGATTGCTTAGCAGCCTGAAGAACGATTGCATATCGGTACAATCAAGTAATCGTCATAGCTGTATATCATGCATATAAGATGCTTGAACATATAGAGCGCGCCAGTGGGGTTGCATGGGCAGAGAAATATATCTATCGTTGGTGTAGATGGATATAACCAATGTGTCTGCTACCAGGCACACAGTCACACAAACTCATATGCATGCCCTGATTGATAAATTATCACAAAAGATGGCACTGCGTATTAGTGTGAGGTTTGTTATGAATATTGTGTGTGTATTGAAGAGCCCTAATGGTAATATATATAGAGTACAAAGGGACACAAGTCTAAACCCTAATACAATAGGAAATACCACTAATACCCTTGTATCCTTAACACCCCCTCAAAATGCAAGACGTATGCAATAGCATTGCATTTGGAAATGATTGACACTAAAATATGAAAAAATCCAAAGTTCGAGTCATGATAATGTCGTCGTAGCATGAAGCTCTTGGAAAATATGCCAACAAAAGATCTCTCATCCGATGTCGTGCGACAGTCCATAAAGCACGAGGTGCGGGCGCAAAATCGATCGCAGCAACATGACGAAGAAGATGATGAAATCGACAAATAGATAAATCTATCAAATCAAACCGAATAGAAATAGATAGAAGCATGGCGGCGCAGATCGTAGCCCAAGACGACGGCGACACAGTGCACAAGAAGCGCAACGAATGCACAGTGCAAAATAAGCGCAACACATGCACAAGAAGCGCAACAGATGCGCGGTACAGAAGAAGCGCGGCGCAGTGCACAAGAAGTACAACGAAGACGTAGTGTGGAAGAAGCGCGGCAGCCTTGAAAGCTTGGGGCGGCGGATCTGCAGCGGCTCGAAGAAAAGAGCAGCGACTGCTGCCATGCCAAAGAAATTCATATACTTCTATGACTGACAATAAATTTGTGGACTCGCAAGGCTTATGCGAACTAAAAAATAGAGTGGTATGGACTTGGATGGACGCAGCGGAAAAAAAAACAACACTAAGAAAAATAATAATAATTAGCAACAGATAGCAGCCTATACAACGTGATGGCCCAACCCAGCCATAAGTGCAACACCATCACACATGGCCCAGCCCATAAGTGCAACACGATCAACATGCAAGCAACCAATCGAGAAAGAAATCTCTCTCCTCTCGATCCTTCTTTCTCCTCTTCCCACCCCGTCGTCTTCCTCCAGTAAGAGCAGCACACACACGTGAGAGAGCAAGTACCCAACCAACAACTATATGGCGAGTCGCTCTCCACGAGCTCACCGACACGCTCGACCCAGGCGTCCACGGCGGCGCGCCACGCCTCGGTGAGCTTCGGGTCTGGGAGGCTCTCAGTGAGGAGGCTTTGCGTGCGCACCGCGTCGAGGATGGAGGCTAACTCGGCCGGCGAGGCGCGCTCCCCGGCTGAGGCAGCCGCTCGCCAACCAACACCGGGCGGCCGCGCTTAAGCGATGGTTGTTCACGTCGGCGAGAAGCCACCGCGCCGGACATCGGCCGATGGTTGTTCACGCCGGCGGAGGGGTGGCCACGACATCGCCGGTATTAAAGCGGATTGTAGCCGAGCGGGTGAGCTTTGTTTTGTTGGCGGCCGGAGGACGGTCGTTACTTGTGTTGCCTGTGTCGCGTGGAACGGTCGCTCTGAGAAGCGGCCGACAGATCCATCGCCGGTTGAAGAAGACGCGGACGCTCGAGACGACAGCAGCCCGGCGGGAGAGCATAGGCGGTGACGAGAGGCCGCCCCCGGGAGCGGAGAAGCTCCTCCCGGGGGCAACGAGCAGCGGAAGATGAGCGGCGGCTAGGAGGCGGTGGCTACAGTAAACCCTAAACCTAACTCTGCTCTGATACCATGTTATGAATATTGTGTGTGCATTAAAGAGGTCCAATGTGCAATATATATAGAGTACAAAGGGACACAAGTCTAAACCCTAATACAATAGGAAATACCACTAATACCCTTATATCCTTAACAAGGTTTATATTCGGTTTACTGAAACTCGTGTTTCTACCTAATTCTCCCAGTAACCCATGGGGCCATGAGGTCCAACAGATCCTCTCTTGCTCTCATATTGTTGCAGTTACAACACTTTGCCACTATAGTTCTAATAAAAGAAGAGAGAGAGAGAGAGAAGAGAGATCATCTGTAGCAAAATCTTCCAGCAAGTTCAAACCATACAAAAACATTTGATTGAAGGAAGAAATTTGTCGAGCAGGACCATGAATAAATTGCTAAATCAATCATGCTTGAAATATTAAGTTATAAACGACCAAAGATTGATTGGAAATTTAGAATGCAGGGAGAGCACAAACCTTTGCTAAAGATAGAAGAACTTCTTTGACAGTCTCTTGCTTCTGGCACAAATTGGAAAAATCAGTATAGGTGATTCCTTGTTTTGAGGCCCAGTTTTTCAGCTCACTGTGTGCAGCAACAAGTGCAACACAGTAGTTGTGGAAGGGGTCAGCGTGGATCATGATGTTGTCAACATATGGGCTCACACTAAGAGCAGCCTCCACCTGTGATTGCACAATTAGTTAAAAAAGCTAATAGCTGCTTGTTTGGCCAGGAAAAGAAGCCTGCTTACCTTTCCTAGAGATACATATTCACCATGTTGAAGTTTGACTATGTCCTTCTTACGGTCAATGATTTCAAGGCAGCCATCAGGGTGCAAACGCCCAATGTCACCGGAGTAGAACCACCACATGCCTCTTTCATCATCCTTCAAAAGATACATATTGTTAAACAAAAGTTATCACGACACAGAATGCTTTGGGGTGTTATTGTTAGCATACCTTGTAGACCTCTTTTGTTTTTGCCTCGTTTTTGAAGTAGCCTTTGGTTACATTTGGACCTCCAATAACTATTTCTCCCCGAGGCATTGGTGAATCAGTTGTCAAGTATCCACCTTCGGTCCAGTCTATCAACTATCACGGACAGTTACCATTGTGTTAGGAAAGAATCAAATATGAAGGAAAGGTGGAAGAATGTTGCTCGTCTGAATCTCAACATGAAAGGAGGAGCGTAAAACTGGAAGGGGAAAATCCATTAATTGTCAACACACAGGTTCTTTTTGTGCAATATCTTATGTTTGTAGCTTTACACAAAGGGTGTAAAAATATTCTACTAGGCACTAGCTAGCCACAATGCATGCATATATATACATATGAACTAGACTGATTGCAAGGTTAACGATCTGGTAATGCTATCAACAGACATGGAAACATTATGTCAAACATTTGAAGGCATGAGCCTATCAGTGATCTCTTATACAAAGCAAACAATAACATATCCTTTGCAACTAGGGGAAAATCTTCCATATATACCTCACCAGATATCTCTCTAAGATGGAGACATGTTAATCAACAGTAATATATGCATGGAAAATTGGAATAATAGCTTTGCTATGGAAAATGGATCTAAGCCAAACTAATATATGACTAGGAAATGAAAAAAACATATATTTTCATGTACCTTAATGTATGAACAAGGCAGTGGACAACCAACACGACCTACAGATGTGTCGTCGTACTCAGAAAATGTCCCGCCAGCACATGTTTCAGTCAGACCATATCCTTGCCCTATTGGAGCCCTGTAACAGCATAACTCAGCCTATCAATTTCTGGGCTTGTAAATACGTTAAAACAATCATACACAAGTTATACTTAAAATGTATGATATTCAAACTTGGCGACCAAAGGTGGACTAAAAATGTAATTGGTAGTAACAACAATAATTGACAATCGCTTAAAAAAAGAATTGAGAACTATATATCTCACCCAAGGCATATGTTGATAAATCTCTGAGTATCTCCAGACAAAGGTGCTCCGCCTGAAAGTATAAAGCGAATACGTCCTCCCAAGATTGCACACACCTTCTGAAAGACAAGCATATCCCACAAGAGCTTCTCTAATCCCCATGCACCAAACCAACTTCCATTGACAGCAGCTAGCCGACGGCTATAGGCAATATCAAATAGTTTCTTTGCTACACCACCCTTTGCATCTACCTAAATTCATCTCAGTATGAAAAATAGTTAAGCCAAGATAACAAAAAAAGGAAGAAAAGCAATGGGTGATGGCATTGTAAAGGGCAATACATTTTTTATTACGCCGTCACGAACACGGTCAAGTATAGCAGGTACTGCAGTCATGAGTGTTGGCTTCAGAGCAGAAGCATCACCTTGAGTCCCCCTTTTAATTTTATTTGATGTATCAGTCAGGGTCAAAGGTGATCCATATCCTATAGAAGCCCCAACAGCAGCTATAATCATCTACAAATCACATTTGTGTAAAGCGAATTAGCATTAATAAACCAATGACGTGGAATAGACTCAGATGTCAATGTCATCTTATGCCTACCTCAGCTGCCAACTCAAGAATGTGTGCTAGTGGGAGGTACGCCAAGTAGACATCCTTCTTGCCAAGTGCAGGCACAATGGTCATAACAGCTGATACTGTAGCCAGGACATTGCGGTGGCTCATCATAACCCCCTGTGAAAAAATTGTACAAATGACTGAATGAGAATAATGTTGCCTCAATCAGCAGGTGTTGTAGAGCAGATGATCTCAGAAAATGTGTGCATTAGTAATTTACATATCATGAAGTGATCCACATGAGCACTAGCAAGACAAAAACATACATACATCTGAGATCCGAAAGTCCAAACAAAAAATAAACATGCTGAACAACTAGGATTTGAACAAACCTTGGGCATTCCAGTGCTACCACTTGTATACATTATCACCGCAGTGTCAGATGGGAGAGGCAAGTTAGCTTCAACAGGTGCTTCCAATCCTAACCTCTCTACCTCCTCAAATGACTCAACTCTCCAGCTGGTGCAATTTTGAGCCACCGATACTTCACTTGAGACACCTTCCTCATTTATGTAGATGACATGTTTCACAGTTTCAAGTTGCCCACTTATATCAATAAGCTTTTTCAGTTCTTTCCGGCCGCAGATCACAGTAGTTACCTCAGTCTAAAGAGTCCAAACAGGAACAAGATTAGCAGAACTTATCACGATTACACAGATAATAGGTATCATGTATGTATTAACATACAATTAATGTGGAAAAATGATATGCCAGTAACAATTGCAGTGTTTGCTGCCTGTCAACAAAAGATAATGCTATGATTAATAAAATTCAATTGTGTTGAAATTTTGTTATTATAACTTTATAAGGATGGATAACATGAGATAAAGTCAACTGACCTCATTTAGTGAGTGACATAACGCTTCCTCCCCCAAGGAGGCATAAATGGTGACAACTCTAATATTTTGTCTGAAGCATGCCTTGCAGATAGAAAAAAAAAGGTTAGAGAACTTACAAATGTTTTAAAGAGCTAAATGTTAACACAATTTGAAGAACATATGCAAAATACAACAGTATAATTGATTTCTCCATCAAGTGACACTATGGTTAAGCTGAAGTGATTCCATAAAAAAACAAAATAATGTGAGAATATACAGGATTTCTTATATATTCATATCTCTATCATTAATTCTATTCGTTTTGTATTATTATGTTCATCTAGATCGCTAACACCATTCATTCATTCCCATTCTTCTCATGAGAACATTTCACTTTATATGCAAGGATGATGACGGAACATTGGATCTTTAGTATCTTTTGAATGTCCCATTCCTAGCTTTTACACGATATTGTTGAAAGGAGAAGAATTGAGGTCAGGAATATTTTTGTAATTACATCTATCCCGCTTATTCATGGAATAGTTACTTAAAGTACTGATGTAGCAATTATCGTTTTAGAATCTATGCAAATGTAGAAATGGCATCCTAGTGTGTATACTTCCCTATGTATTTTTACAAAACTTGCATTTAAAAAAAAGAAAAATCAAGACACTTGACGCACAAAAAGAACTGTGGAAGTATAGCACCTGTGTTTGCTAATGTAAGTGCATGGGTAGAGAAAGCTACCTGCAACGCAATCTGCCACTCAGCCCGTGTATCAGCAAAAATAGCAGCACACTCATCCTTCCGGTGCCCGATTCGCACTAGACCAGAGGAAAAGTTGCAGACAGCCTTGAATGCCTCAACATAACTTTTCCACTCATACTGCCCCAAATGGAGCTTCTCAAAGGATCTTCCATCAGGAGCCACCTCCGTTTCCCTTGCAATGAGCTTCCTGGTGCCAAGGAGGGGCATGTAGACATACCGCTTGCAGGATTGCTCAAATAGCTCCGCGAGTGTGAAGATCCCCTCCCAGTGTGTTTCAACAGGCTGTTCGAATCTATGGTTACGGATGGCATAGCCAGGCTCTCCACCCACATCGACTGGCACCCCCCTCTTCTTTTCAGCCTTTCTCTTGGTGAAGAGCAGAGATGCCACGAAAGGGATAACGAAACCAATGAAATAAGGATTCATATTTGTCGCAAGACAGCCTTATACTACTCCTAGCTCACGGAGTGTCGATACTGATTCACGGATGTCTTGAAGTGCTAAACCTGCAATAATAATTTCATGAGGTGAAAATTTCCCCCGGAAGTAATAGCTGGAAAAACTAAATTATACTATCAGTGATATGATTCCTTTTCTCATGTACGACCTATTCTAGAGGGCTTCAATTATCCTACCAACTAGCTGGCTAAGTGACTATGCACATAGAACTTCAAATCCTGAAACATTACAGAATTCCAACAACCAACCAGTGGAACTTCAGTTGCAGACAGCAGCAGCTCCAGCTTAAGGAAAATTACTACAGCGCCAAAGAGACAGGTGTAAGAAGTAGTACTATTTGCAGAGCAGAAAATTTATATCGCAAAGAACACAAGAAGATTTGCTTTGCACCGTTCCCTTAGCACACTTTCCCATTCGAATAAATTGCGCAAGTTAAATGATGTTCTGCTTTAGCTAGAAAACCGAATCCGCCGGCCGAGCCGGGCCCAGCGGCCTCCGGATGCGCGCGCGCGGAAGAGGAGAGGGAACCAAATCCAGCCGAAATGAACACAAGCACAGACACCGAGGGCGAAGGACGAGTTGGTAACGGTGAGCTAGGGGATCAGTACCTGGGGTGAGGCGGCGGAGGAGGGTTCCAGAAGCTTCCAGAACTAGGAGTGGCGGGCAATGCAGGTGGCCAAGAGGAGGAGGCAGCGGAGAGAAATAGAAGCGGAGAGAGACGACGGCGAGGGGCGGAGAATCCAACGACGACAAGACCCAGAAGAGCCCGCAGCGCCGTCGGGGATAGCTGGGCCTATTGCTGGGCCTTCAGTGATCGGCCGCGAGGGAATCCGATCCCGATCTGGCTTTGCTTGAGGAGGACACTTGGAATTGGGCAACGCCGAGTCGAGTGTGCGTCTCTTCCTTGGTTTCTGTGGGATATAACCAAATAGCTATAAGTAGAGCTGACTAAATAGATCGGGTCTATTGAGCCATCACGAGGTATGGTATTGTAGACTTAACCCATACTGTTTATGGACCATTCTGACCCAGCACGAGGGTTCAAACCGTGCTTGGGCTGCCACCTCGGCACGGTGGGCCGACCTAGCACGGCACGAACAGTGTCGGTCGTGTGACACGGTACGATCAGGCAGACATGGCACAACCCGAGCAGCCCAAGAGCTGGCCGCATGCCGCGCGCCACCGTGGAAGGAAGAAGGGCGGGGCACGAGGCGATCAGGAGGCCGGAGGGAAGAACGATCGGCCCAGGCGACGCGGAGGAGGTCTGAGCGAGCGAGCGCAGACCGATAGGGAAGGGGCCGCTGCGACGAGGAGGCGGCGGGCGGTCTTGGTCATGCGGTGGTTCAAGGCTTGTCGGCGTTGCGAGGAGGAGAGGAGGCCGACACTGACACGGTTGGCGACGCCTTGGAGGCGGCGAGGAGAAGAGGAGCCGAGGGGCGAGGAGGCGAGGCGGCGGTGAGTGGGTGAGGCGACGAGGAGGCGGCGGGGCGGGGAGAGGAGATGCGCGCAAAGCAAGGCAAACGACAGGGGAAAGAAGAACGACGGGGTGTGGGCAGCGGGCAAAGCTCGTCTTGAGCTGTGGGCCATGCCTAGGCACGGCCCGAAAAATTCGACCGTTTGGGATTTTTAGTCATTTTTTACTATTTTTGACCGTTAGTGTATTAAAAAATAGAAAATCAAAAAATCAAAAAATCATTTTTTTCCCTATAAATAGCCACCGTATCACCCTCGTTCAGCACCCCTTCATTCCTCATTCTCTCTTTGAAATTGTATTGTGCAAATTCAAATCCGTGTTGAGCTAATTTGGCAAAATTCAAAAAAATTATGCCTAATTTTGGAAATCTCAATTTTCGACAGCAAGTCAGTGAAAGAGGTACAATTCTATTTTTATAATACTTTTATTGTTAGTTCTTGTTATGCTAAGATGAAAGTAGTAATAGTGTTAGTTTCGATTTTGCAGTTTTCGTTATGGACAGTCCTTACGACAGCTTTGCTCTTGGTGATTACGGACTTTCACCGGAGGAAATTGTGTCCATGGAGGCGGATACGGCTGCCTCAAACCAACCGGATGTTTCACCGGAGGAGTAAGGCTCCATGGCAGCATCAGGCTCCATGACAACCGGAGCAAAGAGGTCGAGATCGTCTACATCGGGAGTGTGATAGAATTTCAATAGAACAACCAAGCAAGATGCAGTAAGAAATAAGGTATCATATGCTATTTGTAAAATTTGTCACCATGAATTGTCTGCAAAGTCTACAGGTGGAACGAGACACTTGCTTAGACATGCTACAAGATGTTGAACCAAGCAAGAATTGGTGATGAGGCAGACACAGCTGCAATACAACCCCGACGATACGATATCTAACTGGGACTACGATCCTCAGGTAGCCCGTCAATTTCTCTGTCGTTTAATTCCTTCTGATGATTTACCGTTAGGCTTTGGCGAGTCTGCTTCTTTTCAAAATTACATTAGGACTGCGCATAATCCTAGATTTTCTTCTATTTATAGACAGACAACAACTAAGGATCTAGTAAAATACTATAATGAATGTTGTAATAAAATAAAGGAACTATTTAGTACGTGCACATTTTCGGTGGCTCTGACCTCGAATATATGGAGTGGTCGGGCTAGGGAGTATTACCTTAGTGTAGTTGCGTATTATGTTAATGACGACTGGGTAATGCAAAAAAGGATTATAACTTTGAAATTAATTGATGTAGCACACATAGGGGAGAATATTACGAACTGTATTATTAAAGTCGTGGAAGACTATGGTCTTACAGACAAAATATTCGCAATTACTTTAGATAACGCCGCTTCAAACTCTAGGGCCATGGACATTCTTACTCCAGTGTTAAGTACATATGCTGATTCCTTCTTGCTACATCAATGATGCACTTGTCATATTACCAACTTTATAGTCAAATATGGTTTGAAGAGGTTGAATCTATATGTTAAAGCTTTTCACGATGCGATTTCTTTCTTGAATAATTCACACGTAAGAATAGCACAATATAAGAACTTCTGCAGGGCGATGGGTATACGTCCAAGAAATTCGGTTTGGACATGGAGGTAAGATGGAACTCTACTTACCTCATGCTTAATAATCTTTTATCATACAAGAGCACTTTTTCTGTTTTTATTCAAATGCACTATCCTAACACTGACAGTACTATACTATTAACTGATCAACATTGGTTCGTTGCTGAGAAGATACTATCGTTTTTAGAATTTTTTATGAGGCAACTGTTGCTTTGTCCGCTACTATCCAACATCTCCTATCATCGTGCATACTATTTTACGAATTGCTACTCAATTGAAAATGTATAAAAATAACTTAGTTTTACGTGATGCTATTGTTTCCATGAAATCTAAATACCTTAAGAGAGAAATCCCTTATCTATATGCATTTGCATTTCTTTTAGATCCTAGGGCTAAAATTGATGCATTTGGTACTATACTTGATCTTCTTAGTGATACTATAGGGCTAGACTATACTAACTATTTTGCAAAAATTTGTTCTTGGTTATACGAGTTTTACCAAAGGTATGAAAATAAGTTTCGGAGAGTCCGATCAAAATGACCTCCAGTAGCCCGCATCTCAAGTGGGAAGATAAATATGTGGGACGCGATCTTCGGTGCCTCTTCTTCCAGGTCCAGGTTTTATTCTTCTTCTACACCAACGCCTGCCCAAGCAAGACCCACAAGAAGCGAAGAACTATCCACTATCTGGACAACGATACAGTGGATTTCAACTCAGAAGGCTTCGACATCTTGCAATGGTGGCAATCCCATAAGTTAACATATCCCGTGCTATCCATACTTGCACATGATGTGTTAACTGTTCCTGTCTCTACGGTTTCCTATGAGTCTGCTTTTAGTCTTTCTGAAAGAATATTGGAGGAGAGAATAACAAGTCTCACAAGTGAGATTGTGGCGATCCTTCTAACTATGAAGGACCGAGAACAACCTGATTCACGAACACAACACTCTGTGGAAAATCCAGAGTTGTCGGAGGTGTTCAAAAATCTGTACTTAGACAATGATACCGACACATAGAATAAAGATGTATCATGTATGTACAATTGTAGAGCTATAGCATATACTCTTTTTTTCTTTACCAACGTTTTCTCATTTTGAGTTTTTTACTTAGCGAAGATTTTAATAAGACAACCAATTGGACATTAATAAAGCTATTTATTATATTTTCAATATGATTGTCTCATTTTTTCAATTTTCATGTCGACTTCTGAATTCTACATATTTTTCTATTTTTTTGAGCTTTTTTTTGTTTTTTCCATTCTTACGAGCCAAACGGCCCACACTTGGTCCGACAGGCCAAACGGGCTCGGGCCGAGCCGGCACGAATGCTCGACGGGCCATGCCTAGGCCGCCACCCCTGATTTACTCTAAGATTATTGCTCATATGGTATTAGCCCTACTATATATGTATTGCCATGATGAAAATAGGTACTTCACTTAAGATGGCTTGGTGTAATACTTGTGCAGTCTTCTTGGATAATTTCCATGACTCCTTTTGCTAAAAGTGCATTAATTACAGCCATTCCATTTCATTCATGCTCTATTGTCTTCCATGCACCTTGATGACTCCATTGTCAAAGGGGGAGAAAGAGTTTGGTAAAAATGTTTGAGAAAGGGAGAACTTGAAAAGGTGAAAATTTTCTGGAAACTTGGTGATCATAGTGAGGGGAGCATCTCATTTGCATTCTTTTGATCTTAGTGTCTTTTCTGAACTTGAGTTGCATTTCTTGGATCCTCACAATGATCAAATGTCAATTTGAATAATTGTTCTTTCATATGGACCTTAAGTGAGATTTTTGATTCTTCTCTGAAAATTGAAGCTTTCCTACTTTCTTTTGCCTTATCTCGCTTGCCTATACTATTCTGAAGCCAACTTGGTTATTTTCGTTGCTTTCTCTTGCTCCTGGACCAAATTGTGTCTTTATGCGAAAACGTGAGTATTTTTACTTTTCAAACCTTAAACTTACATTTTTGGAAAATTGCCAATGTGTTCATCAAAGGGGAGATTGTGGATATCATGGGGATATACTCATGATCTTAGGATGATGATTCAATTGGCAATAGCGTTGATGGTTTGTCTAATCACGCATTTTTGAAAAAGTTCTTATGCTGTCAGGTCTCTGGCAGTCAGACCAGCCAAGGCGGCGGTCCGACCGGCCACCTCTGGCGGTCCGACCAACGAGGCTTTGGGCCGTGAGGCTGGCGGTCTGACTGGCCATGGGCGGCGGTCGGACCGGCCAGAAAGGTTGGATGAGTTTGGAGCTAGGGCAAAAATAGAATATGTAGGCAAGAGAGGGGATTCTTCTACACTTGGTCTAATAATTTTTGGAGCTTCCAGTCAAAAGATCTATTCGTTTGAAATTTTCAGAGAACTCTCGGATTTCCAGGGTGGAAATTTTGGCTAAGTCCCAGGCTGAGCGGTCTGACCGGCCAGAGGGCGGTTGGTCAGACCGCCCAGCTCATGGATGGCGGTCTGACCGGTTTTCACTTATTCGTCGGCCATCTTGGTGGCGTTGTGTGTTGGTTAAGTCAAGTTCATGAGGTTCAGTGTATTTATATTGCATAATGCATGTTTTGACTAACGTGGGTCAAGGTGCGAAGAACTTATTCCCGGAATCGATGTCTTGTCTATTGTTGTGCAGGACACTTGGTGGTCAACGACGAGGATGATCGGAACTAAGCTTGGAGAGCTGAGGTTCAGAGCGACCGAGGATACCAGGTGAAGTCATCGGACTCAAGTATGGTGCAGAATGGCCAAGGATGACCGAATGGGCAGTTCAATGCGACAGGTTGGATCAAGCGGCGTGGGGGTCGGTGCAAGTGCCATGGAGGTTTCGGTGGGAGCTAGACGGGAGAGACTTGCCGACATGTTGAGAGCCGTTGATCAACCTACACGTGGCGAAGCGGCATTTGCTTCACCAAGATTGTACTCGGTCTGCGGAGAAGGACCGAGAAGGGGTATTTTGGTCATTTCACCAAATACCGCCTTGGTAATCTCTTGGCTAAACAGCGGCGCAAGGCCTCCCTATAAATAGGAGAGGGTGATGTCCAACAGCCCCCGAGCCTTACATGCAAAACTGTAGCTTGTGTTGTTAGGACTAGGAGAAGAAAGGGAGGTCTTAGGGTTCTAGAGATGAAGTGAGTTGTGCTCGTTATTTGAGTTTTGTCCTCCTGGATGGAGTGGTTGTAATCATCTCTCAATCATGAATCAATCCAAGCAAGTTTATCAAAAATGAGTTTTGTTCATGTTCTTGCTTTTATTTTATGATTTTGGGGCTTTCCTTGATCCACTCCTTTTCTGTTGGTTTCTAATCTGGATCTTGCTTGCTGTGACATGTAGGAACACATCTAGAATCATCTTGATCATCTATAACACACGAGCAAGTTTTTGGATCGAGTATTCATTTTGACTCGATTTTGAACCAACCTTCATTCAAATGGGAAAAGGTCGAAACTTTGGCGAAGATCTTCATGATCTTTGATTGGAATAGGTTCCTGACATCCTAGAGAAGGTGTGTTCCAAGTTTCATCAAGTTTAGAGTTGTGGATTAAAAGTTTGACCCATTTGTGATATCATTTTTCGGACTATTTTTACTGTTCATTATGCTGGAGGTCGGACCGCCCACTGTGAGAGGTCAGACCGCCCATGTTAAGCGGTCAGATCGCCCTTGTTAAAGAGGTCAGACCGCCCAACTCTTCTGGGTATTGAGTTTTTATTAATTTTAGTTGTTTTGCTTCGGGGTTTAGATTGGATTCAACACAAGTCTTCTGCTATGCTTGAACTTGGATCTTCATAGGTCTCATATCTATTGGAGTGAAAAGCGGGTTGAATCCGATCAAGGTGAAAAAAGAGATCGTGCTCCTATTCAACCCCCCCCCTCTAGGCGCCATTTCGATCCTACATATTCGACTAACTTCACTTGTGGAAGCGGGCACATGAGTTCCTCCTCCACATGACGATGCTAGGGGTGTCGGCTGTTGGCTACGAGGGTGGTGGAGAAGAACCGACTATGGCGGCGGGGAGGAACATGGTGGTGGCACTCTACGACAAGAGGGGCTTCAATGTGATGAGACACACCTCGTGATTATGGCGAAGCCACGTTCAAGCGTAGGGGTCCGACGACACCGACGATTTTGCCGTAAACCTTTATAGCGATCGATGATGAGGATATCTCTACTAATTATGAGGTTGTTCATGAAGGAAGAACTAAATTTCTAAAACAACAGGTGCATTTGTTTCTTAATGAGTTTCCTTGTGTTTTCCATGAGAATTGGATACTACGTAAAATCAATACTTTGTGCATTCTCAGGTTCGACAAGCTTAAGGTCTTTGGAACCGAGAGGGTGGCTGGAGCCAAAGCAATAGTGGAGCACAAGGAGGAGGGTAACCATATTTGTTGCCTACTGATGAAGAACAAGAAGGTCAAAGCAGTTGGGAAGGAGAAAGTCAAGCAGCCTATGCGGCTGATCAAGGAGGAAAGAAACCCGTGTGATGGGAGAGCAAAAGAGGACTTAAAGCTCATGTTTTGGATAAGATTTTCAAGCCTAATTCAGATCTCCCACAACCCCAACCGAATTCAAATTCGGAATCAACCCAGAATCAAATTCGGATTCGGAATCAGCATCAAATTCGGATTCGGAATCAGCAGAACAGTCCGAAGTAAAACGGTCATAACTTTCTCATACGAAATCCGATTTGGATGGTTTTGGGCTTGTTGGAAAGCTAACTTCAAGCCCGATCCAACGGAGCCTCCCTCACTCCGAAATTCCTCCTGAGTCGAAAGATATGACCGAAACAATATGGCGGTTGTAAATTAGAGTTTCCTTTTTTGTTTTAGATTGAGTCGGAATTGGAGTAGGAGTCCTAATTCCGAATTAGAGTAGGAGTAGGGCCTCTTGGCCAGCCATGAGGAGGACAAGAGCACTATATATTGAGGGTTAGACCCCCATTGTAACCTCAGACCAGTTTATGCATAAGAATAGAAACATAGCTATTGCTTGTTCTTTCGAAACCAGAGTTCATGCGAGGACTTTGAGAGAGGACTAGGCGATCCATTGGTTAGATTCGCAATTCAAGGTCAAGCCGTCGTTCCATTGGGAATTGGGGACTTGGCGATCGTCGTTCGTGGTCTCGCGACGATCAACTACCCGTGTGTTTTGGGCGTATTCCAAAGAGTTGAGGTTCGTGCATTGGCGCGAGTGTTCAATTAGCGACCGTCTACTTCATATCATTTATCCACGGTTCCTCACCGAGAAGATCGGGCATCCCCCCGTATCATATGGTATCAGATTCTAGGTTTACTCGGTGAGATTTTTTTTTTTTTTTACCCTTAGTTTAGTTTCGTTTTTCTGTCCTATAGTCCACTAAACCGAAAATTGCAACACAAAAATTCCAAACCCTTGTTTCAATCATTATTTCTTGTGAGTTTTGTTAGGTCTTAGTCCATTAGAATTTTTGTTTAGTCTTTGATCTAAGTGTTTCCTTTGCGTACCTTGTTCCTTGTTTCCTTCCAAAAAAACAAAAAAATCCAAAATTCAAAATTGATCCACGAACTCAATTTTAGTTAAATCAGAGTTCAATTGGTACACTGCTTGTAATTCGATTAAGTAACTTTTGCGTCCGAGCTCCGCTTCACTTATATCCTTTCATCTTGTGAGACTAGCTTTTGATATTGTATTAGAAATTTGCTTATTGAACATTGTTTACACATTCTTTGAATTTTGGGCTTATGCACCCACAAGGGTAGCAAAACACTTTCGGCCATTGAGAAAAAAAAAGGCAGCCGCACAATAGCAAGAGCCACGGCATTAAAAAAAGTATTTAAAAAAAACTAAGAGCAAAAACATAATTTTTGCGAAAGAAAAGAGAGGAAGAAAAAAAAAATTTCTTTGGCCGATTGCTACAGTATTATACATTTTATTGGTTGCTACAGTACCAGCCCATCATTATTTCAGATTGTGTAGTCATTTGTTTTGAGCAATCTTGTGCCCTACTATTTTCAATTGCAATTGGCTAGCGTCTCTCTTAGTACTTGGTGCAAAACGAGCTTGCTTAATCTCATTTTCAGATCCCGTCTCGCTAGCTCATTCCTTTGCTTGCATTGAGTCACATTTGTCTTTGCGTGTGCGTTCATCCTTTTCACTTAAACCCATTGGATCAGCACATAGGCAAAAGAATCTAGCTTGGATCATTACTTAGCATTACAACAACTTGAATATCAGTTTGTATAGGTTATACACATACCTTACCAAGCTCCACCTACACCCGTTCGTGTACTACCTTTGCTCTTTGGTTACGCTCATACATTACCGGGTTGAGGTCGTTCGCTATCACAAGTGTCGTTTTGCAGTCCTTGATTCACTTTGGAACGGTAAGCTTGTCTTGTTTTCAGGACAGTGAGTTACGAGTGTAGAGAGAGAGCTGTTTTGTTTTACTAACCAGGATATAATCGCGTTTGCTATTTGTGAGTTGTTGCTATGTCAGGTCCTCAGGAGGATCTGTCGGTTACATGGATGGAGTATACTCGCTTGCGCAGGATACTACAAAAGCAACTTCTTGATTGTGATAATGGTGTGCGCAATGAGCTTGGGGCCGTTCGGTATAAATTGAATAGCCTCGGGGAGGAGGTTACGCAGCTACGTACGGACATCAACAACAACTTCTTGGAGCTGCGCGCCATGTTCAACGACCCCAAAGTGCATCGTAAGGATTTTGTCACTAAGCCCAAATTTCCTATCCCTATATTTTCAGGTAATGCAAATGCGGAAGAATACCTTAATTGGGAGTTTGAAATTGATACGCTATTTCGGATGCACAACTATTCCAATGAGAGGAAGCTCTTACTTGCGTCCAATGGTTTGGTTGATTATGCCACACATTGGTGGGAGCAATTTGTTCGTAAGCGTATGGAGCGCCATGAATTGCCGATTGTCACCTGGGAGCAGATGAAACATCATTTGCGTGCACGTTTTGTACCTTACCACTATAAGCGTTCCCTAGCGGAAAAGTTGACAGTGCTGCGACAAGGTTTGAAGTCCACTTGTGTGACACAAGAGAAGGAGACCGAGCATGGGATTTTCCCTTCGGTCCTGGCTGCATGTAGTATTGCTCCATTGCTTCATGAAGAGATTGTGTTTACTCGTGATTGCTCCGTTACCAACCCACAATCTCTGGTGGATGCGATGTATCAAAACCCATGTGAGAATGAGAGTCACATAGCCAAAGCCAAATTGACTGATAATGATAAAGAGAGTGTGCTATGTGATTCCACCATATGTGAGGTTGAGAGCATCTCCATTGAGTGTGAGAGAGATACACCAACAGAAAAGAGGGAAGTAGATGATAGCCAAAGTGACGTTACTGCTGAAATTAACGATTTACTCGCTACTTCGAGTGTTGTTTCTCACATTGTGCAGGTTGATATTAAAGAAGAGGAATTGAATGTTCAACAACCGGCATCGTTGGAAGTAAAAGACGAGGAGATAACCACGGTTAGGGATGGAGTGCTTGCTGCCCCGTGGTTTTGTCATGATGATTTGATACCTACAACTCCTACAATAATCGAGAAGGACGCTAAAGGTAACAATAATGGTGTTGACTTCAATATTCATCACGCAAAGGTATGTAAGTTTGAAAACTCTAGTGTTCCTTTGAATATTCTATGTTCTGAATTTAATACGCTTAATTTATGTAATGTGGAATTGATTACTTATGATAACGTTCTTACTAGAATATCCCCTAATGATTCTTTATGCTATCTCATGTTCTATGAACCCATAGAGCTATCTAGTGTGATTGAGAGAGTATCTGAAATTGCGTGTTTGAAATCGCTAGCTAGTACCTACACCGTCACTTATAAATTTAATTTGATTGGAAATTTTGGTGTAGACAACACGTTTCATGTTTCTCGAATATGCATTACTTGTGATCAGCTTGCTGAATTGAAAATGCATGCTTAGAACAAACCATCGCTTAAATCGTCATGATCACTTAGAGATGAGTTTAAATGTGAGTGTCTACTGTTTAGACATATTTGTAAAGCCTGCTCAGTCATCTTTTGTTGAACAATCATGTATAAACAATCAGAGTAGTGCAATTGAAGAATGGAATAAACAAACAATTTTATCGTCTACATTATATAAAACTGATGTGGTAAGGATGAAATATGATTATATGAGCAATTTGTCTACATTTGAAAATGAAATTTGTCTGTCCATTCATAATTTCGATACATACTTACAAAAGTCAAAGACAACTTCATTTCATGGGTGGGGCAATAATGTGGATAAAAGGCATGTCGAGATGAATACATCACATCTATCTAATGGCTATTGTTATACTATTCACGATCGCAAAACCAAAGGGTTTGTAAAGCGGATGATAAATACATATACCATGCATATACATTGTTTCCTTTGTCTATCACATTTTCAGTTATCAAAAGCCGAGGACGGCTTTTCTTGAAGAAAGGGAGGATGATGAGGATATCTCTACTAATTATGAGGTTGTTCATGAAGGAAGAACTAAATTTCTAAAACAACAGGTGCATTTGTTTCTTAATGAGTTTCCTTGTGTTTTCCATGAGAATTGGATACTACGTAAAATCAATACTTTGTGCATTCTCGGGTTCGACAAGCTTAAGGTCTTTGGAACCGAGAGGGTGGTGGAGCCAAAGCAATAGTGGAGCACAAGGAGGAGGTAACCATATTTGTTGCCTCTTGATGAAGAACAAGAAGGTCAAAGCGGTTGGGAAGGAGAAAGTCAAGCGACCTATCTGGGTGATCAAGGAGGAAAGAAACCCGTGTGATGGGAGAGCAAAAGAGGACTTAAAGCTCATGTTTTGGATAAGATTTTCAAGCCTAATTCAGATCTCCCACAACCCCAACCGAATTCAAATTCGGAATCAACCCAGAATCAAATTCGGATTCGGAATCAGCATCAAATTCGGATTCGGAATCAGCAGAACAGTCCGAAGTAAAACGGTCATAACTTTCTCATACGAAATCCGATTTGGATGGTTTTGGGCTTGTTGGAAAGCTAACTTCAAGCCCGATCCAACGGAGCCTCCCTCACTCCGAAATTCCTCCTGAGTCGAAAGATATGACCGAAACAATATGGCGGTTGTAAATTAGAGTTTCCTTTTTTGTTTTAGATTGAGTCGGAATTGGAGTAGGAGTCCTAATTCCGAATTAGAGTAGGAGTAGGGCCTCTTGGCCAGCCATGAGGAGGACAAGAGCACTATATATTGAGGGTTAGACCCCCATTGTAACCTCAGACCAGTTTATGCATAAGAATAGAAACATAGCTATTGCTTGTTCTTTCAAACGAGTTCATGCGAGGACTTTGAGAGAGGACTAGGCGATCCATTGGTTCGTTCTGCAATTCAAGGTCAAGCCGTCGTTCCATTGGGAATTGGGGACTTGGCGATCGTCGTTCGTGGTCTCGCGACGATCAACTACCCGGTGTGTTTTGGGCGTATTCCAAAGAGTTGATGGTTCGTGCATTGGCGCGAGTGTTCAGCTAGCGACTTCGTCTACTTCATATCATTTATCCACGGTTCCTCACTGAGAAGATCGGGCATCCCCCCGTATCAGAAGCGGTATGCCTCAACATTGGTGGCCCATCCGACGAGCTTAAGCGGTGGGAGTGTTGCTGCTAGGATGGTAAGGAAGTTAGGAAGGTAGTGACATGGTCAATTTTGAGAGAAGAACTGAATTAATGATGAATTTGGAAGGTTTACCATGGTGGTTTGGAGCGGTGCGACGGTTCATCAAATTGGGGATGGCGGTGATCCTCATTGACAACCATTGTTGACGACCTCATTGATGTCGTCCTGTCTTCCCCATGGAGCCTCCTTGAGCCGCTTCTTTCTCGTTCCCTTGTGTACCCCAATGGCCACCTCCTCTAGCGTCGCCGCACCGGCACAAGGAATGAAAGGCGGCGATGTCATGGCCAGGCGGGGTGTAGGTATCGGTGGGGGCGGAGTGGGGAGACTGGTGCGGAAGCGGCTGTAGACTCCGGTGGCGAACGACTTTGGTTGAGCCCGATTCAAGGCGAAGGAGAGACATAGAGGTGAGCTTTATTATTTTTTATGACTCAGGTGCTCTACTCTCTTCCATCTCAGAAGCCTGCGTTGCCACATCAACCACATAGGACGCCAGCTCTGTGACTTCCGTTAGCAAACGATCGAATGGACCCACAGTGCAAATATGGATAAGTTCAAGAAGCTGAGAAAGTAAAATACAAATTCAGTAAGCTAAAAGATACAACCTCATAAGTTTAGAGAACGGCTACGCAAACTTTTCATTATTGGTTGTATCCAAGCCAATGTCGACAGCACGGATATCCGATATGAATTAACGTCTAGTATGAAAGAATACTGGCTGGCTGACTGACTGACTGGCCGGACTGTATATACGGTGCAAGCCTGTTAGCATCTTCGATCATAACGCTATTCGCATGGTCCATATCATCTGTATCCTAACTGCAAGTCCTACCTACGTGAGGCTCCAAATCCTTGACATCGTAAGGGCGTGACAGCAATCACGAACCTCTGCTAACTCCAAACCAACCCGGCCATCCTTACGGACGACACTCATTTCTGACCCAATTCTCTCGTGAAAAAACAACACCAACAATACACCTGCAACTGGTTCTCGTTGAGTTCTGCCATGCCGTCGTTATCTACTTTTCTCTTGATTTTGATACATAGACAGCAAAAAACCTAGCAAGTAGCAACAAGTTTTGCTCTCTTCAAAAAGACACATCAGACAAGAGCGCGCTCATGTGAACTCTTCTCAGCTTGTATGTAACCTTGTACCATTCAGGTTTCAGACAGCAACCATGTGCGTGTCCTAAGGGCCCTGACATATTAACTTGGCATTCTTGAAGCTATGTACTAGTGCAGAGGAGCAATGTACCTTGGAAATGCATACCGACAAGATTTATATGCTTCAACCGTAGCTGAATTTACCTAGGTCCTGGCAGTAGCAATAATAATAATAATAATAATAATACCACTTCTCTGACGTTCCAACACCAGCCTGATCAGAGGACCTCCACACCTTAAAAACGAGCCACCCAAAAGTCCCACACAGTTTGCGCGGTTAGATTTATAATTTATATCCTCGTAAAACTTGTATACTTTATAGAACTCGAACGCTACGTGGGAATTTCTTGCTCTTAAACGGATGTGATGCCTTAATTAGTTAGCTTTCTTTAATTACATGATTCTCTGCTTATAAATGTATGTCGCTTTGGAAATTGCAGTCTCAAAGCTGCACCTTTGACTGTTAATCTTCATAACCTATATTAGCGAAAGCTACAAAATTATAATACAATAGTGTTTTTTTTTGCAAGGAATCTGTTGGTATATTTTCCATGTGAGTTGTGTGACCAATGCAGATAGTTATGTGTAAAATTATCATATTAAAATATTATTGAGGTATTTCGATGTGACCAGTGTGGATAGAAAAGATGGAGGAAGTTTGACTGCATGATTTACCGTAGTAACATTTGACATATTTGTAAACAGAGTAGTACCCATGGTTAGGTAACTTACACTAAAGGTAGTCACGGCATTGTTGATCCAAGCACGGTACGACACGATGTGACGTGTCGTGATTGGGTCGCCACCTTGATCCGACACATACAGTACTATGCCCAGCACGGCACAGCCCATCTGGCATGATCGACGACTGAGGCGGCGGCTCCCACGGTGGCGTGCAACCGAGGAGGCGGCGACGGCGACGGTAGAGAAGTCGAGGAGGTGGCGGTGGCGTGCACCAGCGGAGGACGCGGTGGTGGGCGGCGACTTTATTTAGATGGGCTACACGGGCGTGCCAGCCCGTCGAGCTAATCGTGCCTGGATCAGTAGTTGAGCCAGAGATCGACACAACACGACCTGTTTAGCTATCCAGACCAGTCGTGCTGTGCCTAAATGGACCCATATCGTGCCGAGCGGTGCCACCCATTTGACCGCCTTTGATCTACACTTATTTTGAAATTTGAAACATCAAATGTGTATTCCCTCCAACCTCCCAATACCAACCTTCCACCCAAGACCCAACAAACCCACAGCACACTGTACAAACCCTCCTACATCACGATCACAAACGATGCAATGCAAACAGCTTAAAGAATACATGCATGCAGAGCAACCATGCCAAAACCAAGAAGCCCCTTCCTTTCCCTCCTCCTCCTGATCATCAGCTGCATTGCCAATGCCAGTGTCGCTGCCGCCGACGCATGGCCGGAGCCCACCCAGCCCACCTCCTTCCCCGGCGAGTGGCGGCTCCTCCACGCGAACATCGGCGTCTCGGCGATGCACATGCAGCTGCTCCCCGGGGACTTCGTCCTCATGTTCGACCGCACGGACGCCGGCCCGTCCAACATCTCCCTCGCCGAGCCTGCGCCGTGCGCGCCCACCAACGGCAGCAGCGGTGGCGTCGACTGCACCGCGCACTCGGTGCTCCTCGACCTCCAGTCCAACGCGCTGCACCCTTACCCGCTCACCACCAACCCGTGGTGCTCGTCGGCGGCGCTCCTCCCCAACGGCACGCTCCTCCAGACCGGCGGCTTCTCCAACGGCGACCGCATCGCGCGCCTCTTCTCCCCGGCCACAGGGTGGGTCGATCTCCCATCCTTCTTGGCCGCCCGGCGGTGGTACGCCACTGACATCCTGCTCGCCGACGGGAGGGTGCTCATCCTCGGCGGCCGGCGGCAGTTCAACTTCGAGTTCTTCCCCCACGCCACTGACACGCCGCCGCTGACCTTCTTCCCGTTCTTGGAGGAGACCACGGAGATGGACGCCGAGAACAACCTCTACCCGTTCCTCCACCTCCTCCCCGACGGCACCGTCTTTGCCTTCGCCAACAACCGCGCCGTCGTCTTCGACCCCTACAACTGGGCCCCGCTCCGCCGCCTGCCCCCGATCCCCGGCGGCGTGCCGAGGAACTACCCCTCGTCCGGCTCCTCCGTCCTCCTCCCGCTCCGAACGGACTCCCCGACGCACGCCGAGGTGCTGGTCTGCGGCGGCGCGCCCAGCGGCGCGTACCAGCTCGCGCTCCGGAACGGCACGTTCGTCCCGGCGGACCGGACATGCGGCCGGATCGCGCCGACGGACCCGAACCCGGTGTGGGCGATCGAGGAGATGCCGCTGCCGCGCGTCATGGGCGACATGGTGCTACTCCCGACCGGCGACGTGCTCATTGTGAACGGCGCGGCGGCCGGCACGGCCGGGTGGGAGCTCGGGCGGGAGCCGGTGACGTACCCGGTGCTGTACAGGCCGGACATGCAGCTCGGTGCGCGGTTCGAGGTGCTGACCGGGTCAACGGTCCCGAGGATGTACCACTCGGCCGCCACGCTGGACACGTACGGGCGCGTGCTCGTGGGCGGGAGCAACCCGCACGTCGGGTACGTGTTCGCGAACGTGACGTACCCGACGGAGCTGAGCCTGGAGGCGTTCCTCCCCCCCTACCTCGACGCGCGGCTCGACGGCGTGCGGCCGCGGATGGCGGCGGCGCCGGCGGAGGTCGGGTACGGGGAGGCCGCGGTGGTGCGGTTCGAGGTGCCCGGCGGCGGCGCGGTGGCGGAGGGCCCCGAGGAGGTGCGGGTGGCCGCGGTGGCGCCGGCGTTCGCGACGCACTCGTTCGGGATGAACCAGCGGGTGGTGGCGATGGGCGTCGCGAGGGTGGCGCGGCTAGACGCTGGGGTGTACGAGGCAGTGGTCGTCACGCCGCCGTCACCCGGGGTGGCGCCGCCCGGGTACTACCTGTGGTTCGTGGTGCACGCCGGCGTGCCCAGCAGCGCGGCGTGGGTGCGCTTGCGGCCGCTCGGTGCAGCCACCTGATCAGGACATAGATATATATCCACCAGAGAGAATCTCTGAGAGGTTCTACGAGCAAGATGAGATGAAGAGGGTTCAGCATTTTGCATGCACACGAAATGTACTTACCTCACAGTTCATTTAATTCCATCGCGTGACACGTTTAGTACGAGAAAATAACAATTTTAATCGAATGATTTTGTTCAAGAAATCAACAAATTATCATCAAAATGATTGCTGATCAAATGACTTGAACGAGGATAAATCTATGCCATTTTCTGCTTTGCTGCTGACGGCTCTATTACACTTTCATAATCTACACTTTGGCAAACTACTACAAAACAAATTCGTAAAATATTTCTGCGGTCCCAAGGTTTACAAAAAAGACCCTCCAAATATACACAACCACGCAAAGGTCCATTCGAGAGCTGAGAGATCGCCCAAATCTCATTCCGCCTCGCCTTCCCCGCCGCCGGCCATGCCTCCCTCCCCGGCCGCCGCGTCCGCCTCCTCGCCCGCATCCGCGTCCGCCTCGGACTCCTACCCCGCCCCGTCCTGGTGGGAGTCCGTCTCCCAGGCGCGCTCCCGCATCCTCGCGCTCGCCTCCATCCTCCCGCCCTCGGCCTCCTCCGACGTCGCCGCCCTCGCCGACTCCGACCGCCCGGCCCGCGCGCTCCTCCGCTCCCCCGCCGCCTACTCCGCGCTATCCGGTGCGCTCCTCGCTGGGGGCAGCGCCGACGACCCCGCCTGCCACTGGCTCTACGACACTCTCCTCTCCCCGGACTCCGACCTCCGCCTCGCCGCGCTTGCCTTCCTCCCGATCCTCTCCTCCCTCTACCTCCTCCGCCTGCCCCCCGCACTCCCCTCCTCGCTCTCCGGCTTCGAGGCCGTCCTCCTCGCCGTCTACTCCTCTGAGGCCAAGAACCGCCAGGGAAAGCCCGTCCTTGTCCAGGTGCCCGACCTCTCCGTCCCCTCCCTGTACCACACTCCACTGTCCAGCCCCTCCTCGAAGTCCCCTCGCCGGACGCAGCCGCCTCCGATTTCTCCACCTCCAGCGAATGTCGTGGTGGGCGTTCTCTCGCCGCCGCTGGAGCCACAGGCGGCGGTGAAGTCGACGAAGCGCGCGGGGATTATCGGAGTCGCCTTCGAGGCGTACTACGCCAAGATTTCGCAGATGCCGGCCACATCCAAGGTGGATGCCTGCAACGCCGTGGCGGCATGGGCGGGGCAGTACTGCCGCTGCCGTTTTGAGCTTGACGAAAAGGAGCTGGAGGAGGAGGAGGAGGGGGATTCTTTGGGGTCCGTGTCGCCAGTGTCGTCGGAGGCTGAGAATGGGAAGGTCTTGGAGGAGGAATTGACAAGGATGCGCGTCAATGGAGACAGCAGTGGGCGGCACTGCGGCGAGGAGGATGTGAAGGAGGCGAGGGTGCCGCTCCCATGGGAGTTGCTGCAGCCGGTGATGAGGGTTCTTGGCCACTGCTTGCTTGCACCACTGAACCCAATGGAGGTGCGGGATGCGGCGGCGGAAGCTGTGCGGGTTGTCTATGCCCGTGCATGTCACGACCTCGTGCCGCAGGCAATCTTGGCTGCCCGAAGCTTGATCGAGCTTGACAAAAGTGCACGCAAGGATGCCAAGGCAGCAGCTTCTGGGGCAATTGTGGTGGCGGGCACAGCTGGAAGCACTGCGTCAAGCTCTAGGCCAAGTTCCAAGCCAAACACACCGAGCAAGCAGCGCAAGCCTGATGTGTTGCTCGTGTCCAAATGAGGTCAATTGCTTACATCTTGCAAGGTTGTTTGTGGTGGTGGTAAATAGTTGATTTCTGATGTGTTTATCATTGAAATGCATTGAAATCTATTAAACCTTGCAATGTGTAATGATCGATTGTTATGGTTTGGAAAACTGTTGGTTTAGTATGTTGCCAACCCTGTATGCTATGTTTAACTTGCCTTATGTTACTTGTTGCATATAGTTCACGAATCAATATATTTTATGATTCTGCTTGTGGTTTGCTGAGGAGAAAGTGTGGGAATGAATAGTGTGGCTATTGGTTTTCATTATAATGTCATTTTGGATTTGTTTGGCCATGTATTCCTTGCGGCGCTCTGCTCTTATTGGTTTTCATTATAAAGATGTTTTGCTTGTACTGTTGTACTTAGCTTGGTCTTTGTTCCATGCATAGATGGTAGTATGTAGTTTGCTAATAGCTGGATTGGTGAGCTAATGCATTCCAGGAACATTGCTTCTGAAGATTGGTTTTGGTTCTCCTGTTTCTTCTTTCTTTTACAATAGATATCGTCATAAACTCATAACCGGTTCTGTTTGTTGGTTATGTCAGGATATAACAGATGAAAACTGGACAGTATATTACAGCTTCTTGGACTTAAGTTATACTAATTAAAAAAGTGTTAGATCGAAGCTATCTCTTCATATTTTCGAGCTCTTGTAACGGAATATGATGCAATATGTGCATTACTATGATGGTCTGGCACTAAGTGAGCATGTTCTGATATATCTTATTTCATGGGCATTTGACCATTAGGAAGCAGGCATGCATGTGTGGCTAGCACGCAGCAGACAGCAAACTGTGGACAACTGGACATGATGCATGCATAAAGCAAGGTTATCATGGCGTCGACGCCTAGTCGACGCCTTGGCGTCCAGTCGGCCGGAGCGGGATGCCGAGCTCCTTCGCCTTCGTCAGTCCGCCGCCGCCGCTCCTCCCCTCCTCCCTCCTGCGCCGCCGCTCCTCCTCCCTCTCCCCCCTCCCGCGTCGCCGCCGCCGCTCCTCTCCTCCTCCCTCCTGCGCCGCCGCCGCTCCTCCCTCTCCTCCCTCCTGCGCTGCTGCCGCTGCTCCTCCCCTCCTCCCTCTGCGCTGCTGCTGCCCCTCCCTCTCCTCTCTCCTGCGCTGCCGCCGCTGCTCCTCCTCCTGCTGCTGCTGCTGCCCTCCCTCCCTCCCTCCTGCGCTGCTGGTGCTGCTCCTCCCCTCCTCCCTCCTGCGCTGCCGCCGCTGCTCCTCCCCTCCTGCGCTCCTGCTGCTCCTCCCTCTCCTCCCTCCTGCGCTGCTGGTGCTGCCCCTCCTCCCTCCTGCTCTGATTTGTGTTGCTACATGGTATTTGTGCTGCTCTGCTTTGCTTCTTTCCACCGTCTAACCCTCGCCATGGCGGGCGCCTAGGCGTCCTGGCGCCCCGGGCTCGCCACGACTTGCTAGAGCGCCGTGACAACCTTGGCATAAAGTCTCAAGACTTGTGGTATTTGGATCTGGATATCCATCCACTAGCTCCTCTACTCCTGTGTATGAATCAGTTTAGATGCAGGGTTAAGTTTGGATTTCTTTGTGAAAAATACTGAAATAAGGATGGAAGATATGTGGTTATCTCAGTTGATCCTGATTGGTGGTATCATCAAAGGGCATTATCTCCTCACTTTGATGTACTTTTCAGGATCTGGAACTTGAACTAGCTGACCTGATCATGTATGTTAAGTTTGTGAGTTTGTAAGCTTTTTTCGGCCTGTCTACCCCCCCTGAAGTGTATTCCTGTTGTAGCTCAGCGTTTGGCAAGAACAGGGCCATGCTCATGTTTTGTTTTAAGCTGTATCTATGGAAATCTCTCGTCAAGCACACTATTGTAGTACTGTAAATGACTAGATTCGTCTGTACTTTGATCAGGGGTCTAGAGCATTAGCACTGAAACGGACCTGACGGTTTTGGCCAATTGAACCAAGTTTCTGAACCAGTTCTAGTCTGGAACAACACAATTCTAGTTTGGAACTTTAGCTCCGAATTATAAAAGTTTTAGAATTTGAAATTCTAATATGTTTTTTCAAACCATAATTTTGAATTTACATATTCTATAAAAAAACAGTTGGAGTTTTTTAGTTCACTACAAATTTTGTATTTTGCAATGCACACGCTATACATCTTGTACAGTGGCTTTAGTGTTAGTAACTTTTTTATTTCTTGCTTCCAAATATATAAATCTGAACATCCCAGTTCTAATTTGGAACTTTAATTCCGAATTATAATTTTGTTAGAATTTGAATTCAAACCATAACATGTTCTATAAAATAACCATTTGGAGTTCTTTAGCTCATTATATACATTTTGTACCACAACTTTTTGAATTTTAGTAGAAAATTTCTATATATTTGGATACCACAACATTTTTTTTTAAAAAATAATGCACTGTCTAGCCTCCACGCTAATCTTAAGAAAAAAAAAGGGTTAGAAATTCTATTTTTTTCATCTGTTTGCACGCTGTTTGATGATTCTAGAAAATCCATCGTGTCCTAAGCCCTATTTGATAGATGCTATTTTTGGTTTCATGGTCTAATCCGGCACATGCATTGAGGACATTTGTGTCAGAATCAAACTCTTTCATTTTCTAGACATAGGAGCTTAACTCCGAGGTTTCTAGAAGAAACTTTAATTAGTATAGATATATAGATATATAGATGGGTAATGCTACCGTGTATATGTCTGGACGCATCGAATATCTCACTGCCTATTACAACTTTCACCCATCAGAACTTTTTCAAACCCACCGCCTACTACCCATCCATTTCATTCCCTTCTAATCTACTCATTTCTTATCCACTCATATCCTCCATCTTCATGTCCGTCTGGACTCCATTCCTCCCTCTCTCTCTCTGCACACGACTATGGCCAAAGCCATCCCAGACTGCAGCCTCAGCGAGCGCTGCTCGAGCTCCTCCACAGCGCTTGGCCACCAAGAATGACCTCTATGGGTGGTGCCATGGCAAGACGAGCTCTGTGTGTTGGACACGCTCTGGAGGGATCTAGGGGCGTTCAATGGTGAGTGCTTAGTTTTATACTCAACGTTCTCTAGATGTTTTTCTTTTTGTTTTGATATATTGTATCCTCCAGTTTTTTTTATTGCGACGGTTAAAAATATATATATTGCGACTTGTTTTTTTGATATGTTACGACCTGTTTAAAAAAAATGTTGTGCTTGTCGAAAAAAATGTTGCATCATGTTTTTTTTGATATGTTGCGACCAATTAAAAAAAATATTGCATTATGTTTTTTGATATGTTACGGCCTGTTGAAAAAAATATTGCAACTCAAATTATCTTCTAATTATTTTGCCTTTTGATGTTATCTGTGCTGTGCGAGATGTTCGGGAGGAGGTTCGCTCACACGAGATGGACGGCTGAAGAACATCTTTCAAAATCCGACGTTGAAGCCTAGCGTACGACGCTAGCGTTCGGACCGTATGTCCGAGCGCTAGTCCTTGAATCTTAGATCGGTTCGGTTGGAATCAACTCGTGATCCCCTAGAGTTCATCTCCGGTGGACGGGTGGAGTTTAGGAATTTGGCGTGATCTCACCGTCTATCCCTGATCGAAGGGCGCAACTAGTGCTCGGACATACAGTTCGAGCACTAGCGTCGTACGCATCAGTTGCAACATCTTGATAAATCACGCAACAAAAAATATTACTGCAACAACAAAAACTACGATCCGAGAGCTACATGAAAACACATTCACCTCTGAGGGTCCCCAACATCTCAAATCAGCTGATGCAACGAAAAAAATCATATAACAGCAACATGCAATATTTTTAGGGCACATGCAAAAACACCTGCAATATTTTTTTCAACGGGTCGCAACATCCCTGTGAACAGTATGAAACATTTGTTTCAATGGGCTGCAATATTTTTTTCAACGGGTCGCAACATTTCAAATAACAGTATGCAATATTTTTTTCAACGGGCCGCAATATCAGACCAATCGACTAGTTTGCAATGGCAAGGAGCTTACTTGTTGATTTGGGCGATGACGCTGTCCAAGAAGATGACCGGTGGAGGATGTCTCACACCATGCATGCTTCATCACCCCATCTCTTTAGCAGTCCACCCATGGATGTCTCGCATGTCGCAGAGCCGAGGTTGCAGGCGACGACCGGTAGCGACAACGAGGCGCAAATCGTGGTGGTCTGCGACGGCCACGAAAGCGGCGGCATGCATCCAGCGCCGCGATGCTCGAGGGCGCAACGGTGTGCTAGCTCGGTGAGGGCACATGCAAAACACCTGCACATTTTTTTCAACGGGTCGCAACATTCCCGTGAACAGTATGTAACATTTGTTTCAACAGGCTGCAACATTTGTTTCAATGGGCCGCAACATTTGTTTCAACAGGCCGCCCCAGATGCAGGACGACGCCCACGCCGCTGAAGATAACTCCGCCGCCAAGACCGAGCTCAAGGGTGTGAGTCCCTCTGCCAACGACACCGCCCCTAGAGAGTAAGGTTAATACCAAGAAGAACAGCATACCCCCTGAGCAGATCCGGCTGGCGTATCGCTTCGCCGCGTGGCTGGCTCTCTGCTACGAGTCCATGTTATATAGAAGGAGCTAGTATCCAATATGTTGAAATTATTATTTATATTTTCACCATACGCGCACGGATGGGCAGGTAGGGCGTGGGCTGTGTGGCGCCATCGACGCCTTTTATTGACATACTTATATGACACTTATGGTACCTGGGCAATTAGCAATTTGCTATAAATAAGCTGTTGTTTTTTGTTAGAAAAATAGGGTGCATTCGAAGAGTCGTGTTTCTTTATTTTGTATCTTTTCAACTAGAGGGTGCATTCGAAGAGTCGTGTCTCGTCATTTCGTATCCTTTCAAACTATATCCAGTACTCTTGTCTTGTTCATGACGATTTTTCACTTTGCTTTAGTGCAAACTTTGTCCAGACTTATCTTATCCCACTAACTTAATTGTAGTAGACCCTCAAAGTATTTAGATAGGGTGTAAATAATTACTTTAGAAAAGAGCTTCTGGCATGATTGAAGTCTCCTACTCTACAAAATTTCAAACAATCTAAAGCGATTATTACGGAGTCTGAGGCTTCTGCTTCCGCCATCAAGCTCATGAATCAATATATGGTGCGACTTGATCGTTTCGACGGCACGAATTTCACCTGCTGGCAGGATAAACTGAAGTTCTTCCTCACGACCATGAAACTCTTCTACATTCTTGATTCGGCACTTCTTCCAGTACCAGCGACGGAGGAGAATAATGCCGATGAACGCAAGGCGGAGAGAACAAAGAGGAACGAGGATGATCTGATGTGCCGTGGGCACATACTCAACAGTCTCTCCGACTGGCTATATGATCTTTACACCGACACATTGTCGGCAAGATATTTCTGGAATGCTCTGGAGAGCAAATACAAAGCAGATAAGTAATGTACAAAAAGTTCCTTATATCTATGTACTTCAACCTTAAAATGAATGATGATAAATCCTCTCTCTCAAGTACATGAATTACAAGTGATAGTGAATAAATTGAAGGTGGTGAAGATTGATATTCCTGAAGTTTTTCAGGTTGGTGCAATTGTTGCGAAATTGCCACCAACTTGGAGTAACTACAGGAAAATACTTCTACATAATTATGAGGATCTTTCCTTGGAATAAATTCAGAAGCACATTAGAATCGAAGAGGAATCGAGGGCAAGAGAAAATTTGGCAAATGTCAATCTTAACGTTGGTTCCTCTAAGGCAAATACTGTAAGTGACAACAACCCTAATAAGAAATGTGGAAATAAAGGTTTTAATATCGGACCCAAGAAAAACAAAGGCACTTTTAACAAGAAAAGTGCAGAAGAAAAAAAGTTGCTATGTTTGTGGTAAGAGCGGGCATTTTGCTAGTGATTGTAGGTACTACAAGGGTGCAAATAACAAAAATACAACATATGCAACTAAAGTGGATAATGATAAGATCACCGCCGCTGTGAGTGAAGTCATGGAGGTACAAGGTAAAGTTCATGGATGGTGGTATGATACATGTGTCACTGTTTATATTTCCTATGACAAGTCTTTATTGAAGACTTATGTTGATACAACTGACGGATAAGAATTCAGATGGGAAATGAAAATCGGTCCAACGTGCATGGGAAAGGAAGCATCGAACTAAACTTCACTTTTGGAAATAAGATTACATTAGCGAATGTTCTTCATGTGCCAGATATGAACATGAACCTTGTGAGTGGTGATCTTCTTGGGAAGCCGGGTATCAAAACTGTGTATGAATCGGACAAGTTAATCTCTCGTGCATGCCCATGCGCGATTATAGGGGTTAAGCTTCTCGAACCTGACCAATATTGTAGTCGATACGAAATCGGACAGTAAACTTGTAGGCACCCCCGGTTGGATGCGTCGACCGCCAACGATACGAGGGAGGTGCTTAACGAGAATCACGCACAAGGGGGTCATACGGATGTATTGTATATGTGTGGTAGAAGTTATATATGGCCTCGCTCTCCCCATTTAGAGTGGGAGGGCAAGATCCCTGAAGTTACATCGTTGCCCTCGGGGCTTAGCTTGCTCCAGGGGTACTTTCGTCCATCGTGTCAAGTGGGTCCCACCACGTCCAAGATACATGATATTGTCGGCCTTCCGTCTATGCGGGTGTCGACGGGACCTTGGTGTGTGGCTACCACGGACCTAGTCAGGAGTGGATTCGCCGACGTGTCACACCTTGTCGAGGTTGGTCCTCTGACCTCGTCCTGGGTGGATCCCCCAATGTATGACACGTCGTCGTGGGTGATCCCCAGACATTGTTCGGGTGGATTCCTCGATATGTCACATCTAGCCGAGGTTGGTCCTTGAGCATTGTCTGGAGTTGGTCCCCTAACCTCGTCCGAGATGGATCGCACGATGTGTCACTCCTCGTCAAGTTTGGTCCTTGGACCTTGTCTGGGGTGGATCCTTAAATGTGTCATGCCTCGTCGAGGTTGGTCATTAGACCTCATCCAGAGTTGATTCCTGGACCTCGTCCAGGGTAGATCCTCTGATGTGTCATGTTTTCATGATGTTATCGTTGGCTCAAGGTAGCGCGGGATCTCCCCTGACAAATATCATCTGTTTCCTTACCATTGCTCACTGCCCAAGCCCATGAGGCGTATCTCTCCCCAACCCTAGCAATATGGCCTTTGCCCCCTCGCTGTCGACGCCAAGAACGAGAACGACAGCACCCTCCTCGCCGTCCACGCCAACGGCGGCGGCCCTGTCGAGATTGGCACCGCCCTTGCGGTCAACCAGGTCAACGAGGCGCAGATCGACGCCCCCCTCGCCGTCGACCCCAAGGCGAACCCCCACGCCGTCGACTCCAGCTCTTTGACGAAGAACAGCGTTGCTGACACCGGCTCTCACGCCCACTCCGCTGGCAGCACCGCCACGAAGCTTGAGGATCGCACCGCCGCCGAGGCCGAGGACGGCAACCACTCCACTGTCGCGACACCCGGGGACAGCAAAACCGCCTCCAAGCCTGAGAGTTTGATTCCCTCTACTGATGACACCTCCAGCAAGCTCGAGGATGGCAACCACACCGAGGACAACGACACCGCTGCTGCCACCAAGAAGAAGAAAGAGAAGCTCACCCCTGAGCAGATCGGGCTGGCCCATCGCTTCGCCGCATGGTGGGCTGGCTCTTCGCTGCATTTCCATGTTGTATGCAGTGTTTGGATTCTTTTGACCTTTTGGGTCTGATCTTTTGGATCTAGGGTTTTCTTGTGTCGGGTCCGAAAGAAACCGAGAGTGAGAGTGAGAGTTACCGTCCGATGTAGATGAAGTAGGGTTGGCCATGGAGGTTCGTCGGTGAAGGTCTGCGCTAAGCGCAAACGGTCGGTGGAGAGGTGCGGGGCTTCTGGCGGCGGGTGTCCCGGTGCGGGGCTTCTCGGCTGCGGCGTGTCCCGGCGGTGGTGCTTCCCGTCGCTCCAGCACCCCCTCTTAGATCAGTATAGGGTATGTTGGTTAGGGTTTTGGCGGCGGCACGGTGATCCTTGATTGCAGTGCCGCCCCGGCCCCTACCACTATTTATATGGCGCTGGCGACAGGGGCCCACCAGCCTAATGGGCTGGGCGCCGATCGTATAGCGATCGAAGGGGAATGAGGCATTTGGCCGTTGGGCCAAATGCCTCAGGAGATCATTCTAACATTCTCCCCCTTGATCTCAATCTGTGTTTTATCTTTAATTACTTTTGACTTTACTCATTCCATCACAAATTGGTGCATAGAACATGTCTCATCGTCACGGTCAATTGCCGATAGATTCAATGACTACAATACACCTCCCTGCTCAAATAGTTACTTTAATCTTTTGGGCCATCTTTTAGTCCAGGAATCATAGGCTTTCCTTTAAACCCATGCCGGCTATATGTTCTCTGAACACATTGGGTGGTAAGCCTTTAGTAAGCGGATCCGCTAACATCTTTGCGGTACTTATATGCTCAAGACTTATAATTTGATCCCGAACTTTATCTTTCACAACATAGTACTTTATGTCAATGTGTTTGGCAAGACCACTTGACTTATTGTTGTGGGCATACATTATCATGGTTCATTATCGCAGATACAACTTAAGTGGTCTATTGATGTCGTCAACCACTTTTAAACCGGTAGGAACTTCTTTAGCCGCTTCACCGCCCGTAGCCTCATAACATGCTACAAACTCGGCATACATTGTGGGCGATGTAGTGACGGTTTGCTTTGAGCTTTTCCACGATATAGCTCCTCCAATGAGAGTGAAGACATATCCGGATGTCGACTTTCTATCATCTCCCGCAAAATCGAATCAGATACCCCACTATATGGAGTAAATCGATCTTACAGATGTCATCATGAGGCCTTTTGTTCCTTGCAAATAACGCAAGACTTTCTTTATCAATTTCAATGTTCTATTCCGTGATTGCTCGAATCGCCAAGTAACCCAGAACAAAAGCTAAGTCGTATGCGTGTACACACTTGAGCATCTTGTAAGCTTCCGACAAACCAAGCATATGGAACCGCTTTCATTTGATCGATCTCATCTTGGTTCTGGGGCATTGAAAATCCCCATATCCTGCCGCCTTGACTATAGGTGCGGTGAAGGACTACATTTATGCATCCCAAATTTCTTTAAGACTTTATCTATATATGTCTTTTGTGATAGTCCCAATATCCCTTTGTTTCTATCCCGGTGAATTTCGATCCCTAGAACGAACGAAGCTTCACCAAGATCTTTCATATCAAAGTTTGAGGACAAAAATCTCTTCGTCTCCGATGTGATGACATCACTACTAGCCAAGAGGATATCATCCACATACGAGATTAGGAAGATAAATTTCCCATCTTTAAACTTTGTATAGACACAGTTGTCTTCTACATTCTCTTTAAACCCAAATTTTCTTATTGTACTGTCAAACTTCAAGTACCACTGTCTTGAAGCTTGCTTTAACCCATAAATTGATTTCTTTAGGCGGCATCCCATTCTTTCATCTTCTTCCATGACAAAACCTTTTGGTTGTGCCATGTAAACATTTTCCTCCAAATCCCCATTAAGAAATGCCGTCTTTACATCCATCGATGTAACTCTAAATCATAATGTGCTACTAATGCCATTATGATTACGAAGGAATCTTTACATGAGGCCGGAGAAAATGTCTCATTGTAATCAATCCCTTCTCTTTGTGTAAATCCTTTTGCCACAAGTCGCGCTTTGTATCTTTCTACATTCCCTTGGGAGTCGAGTTTTGTTTTGTAGACCCATTTACTGACTCTCTGTTTTGGCTCCTTTAGGAATAATTTCCAAGTCCCAGACTTTATTAGCCTTCATGGACCTCATTTCCTCTTCCATAGCTTCAAGCCATTTTGAGGAATTTTCGCTTCTCATGGCTTCTTCAAATGAGGTGGGGTCATCCTCCATTTGAAATTCTTATGTATGATAAACGATAATCATCGAGATAGTGATCTTCTTACTCTTTGAGACCTCCTCGGGGCCTCCATATTTGGTACATCTTCTGTTTGAGGCTGCTGTTGCTCCCCCTCATTTGTGGCAATGGGTTCTATAGGATCCTGAAGAACAGGTTCCTCATTTTCATTCATTGTTACCACAGGAGAAACAATAACAGGTGCTGGCACCACAGTATCTTGTACCGTCGGTGCAGCGACAGCAGGTATTGAGAAGAGTGGCTCTTGAATCATCGGAGTGGGCACATATACCCGCTTCTCTTCAAGATCAAACTCTCGAGCTACCATGCTCCCCCTCATCATTTCATCCTCTAAGAAGACAGCGTGTCTCGTTTCTACAAACTTTGTATATCCATGCGAGACGGTAGAAACGAAAACCTTTTGACTTTTCAGGTAGCCAATAAAATGGCAACTTCTTGTTTTGGGATCTAGCTTCCCAAGGTTTGGGTTAAATACTTTAGCCTCAGTGAGACTCCCCACACACGCAAGTGGTTTAGTGAGGAACTCTTCCCATCCACAACTCGCAGTGTTTTGGGCACCGACTTACTAGGCACTCTATTGAGAATATGAATGGCGGTTTTAACGCCTCCATCCATAAACTCAATGGGAGTGTGGAGTAGCTCATCATGCTTCGCACCATATCCATCGAGTGCAGTTGCGTCTTTCACTACTCCATTTCTTTGAGGTTCGCCGTGTAGAATCTTTGGGCTACTATGCCATTTTCTGTAAGAACCTCGCAAAGGTCCAGAACTTGTCCATATGGGGTATGTCGAGTAGTACTCCCCACGATCGGATCGAACTATCTTAATCTTTAAATCGTGTTGGTTTTCAACTTCAGCCTTAAATATCTTGAATTTATCCAAGGCTTCATTTCTTTCTTTGATTGGATAAATATATCCATAACGGGAGTAGTCATCTGTGAATGTTATGAACGAGTCATAACCATCCACACTTTTCACAGGAAAAGGACCACAAATGTCTGTGTGAACAATTTGTAGAACTCCTGTGCTTCTTTTTGCGTCTTTCTTAATTTTCTTTACATATTTTCCTTTCATGCAATCTCTGCATTGTTCTAAGTCTGAGAACTCTAATAGAGGAAGAATTTCATTCTTAACTAGTCTTTCTATTCTCCCCCTCGAAATATGGCCCAAACGACAGTGCCATAATTTCGACGATTCATTATGAGTTCTCTTTCGTTTTCTGTTTACGTTCATAGACGAGGATTCAATCACTTTCTCGCACGCGACGTTCTCATTATCGCATACGACATTCACATCATCACACAATGATAACAAATAAAGCTCATTTTGTAATATGGCAAGACCAACACATTCTTTATTAAATAATATTTCGCACTTGCCATTTCCAAAATTACAATCATAACCATCTTTGTCCAAATTGGAAACGCTAATCAAATTCCTCTGTAAGAGGAACAAAAGAACATCTCTAAGTAAAAGATTGGAGCCATTAGCTAACTCTAATGAAAGATCGCCAACACTTCAACTTCGCTTGGACTCCATTTGCGACTTTAATGCATCTTTCGTTTCTTTGCGTAGTCCTCGTCGAGCGGAATCCTCAGAAGGAATTAGCAACATGAGCAGTTGCTCTGAGTCAATCCACCAAGTGGATTTTGAATATTGTACATACAAGCATTCATTTATGAATGTAATAATGTTCTCACCTTTCTTTGCCATTATCATCTTTAAGTAATCGTGATGATCTTCTTGTAGTGTCTGTCTTCTTGCAAATGAAGGCAATCGATCTTTGTCTCTGACAAATTTATTACTGTTGAGGTGATGGATGAGGCTTTTCCTTGTTCCTTGAGAAGGAGGTCTGTGGAAGTTCTTTTTCTTGTTATCCTTCACATAGTTGATAGATCCACCATGTGAGGTTTTAATTCTTTCCTCCTCTTGAACACACATAGCTATGCACTTTTCCAAGTCCCATTTATCGGTGCATATTGTAATTGACAACAAAAGTGTCAAACTTTTACGCAATGAAGCAAAAATCAAGTGAATAAGGAACTCATCCTTGAGTGCCAAATCCATTAGTTTAAGCTTGGATGCCAAGTTGCTCATCCTCAATATGTGTTCTCTTATCCCACCACCGAATACCTTTACATCACAAGTCGTTTGATCACCGTGTGTTGCATATGTCTTTGAAGAGCGATGAACCGACTCTTTATTTTATCAAGGTATTCGTGACGATGTCACGATCTGCGATTGAGCCCACAATTGCGAGCTCAATCGTGTTCTTTATCACGACCATACATTTCTTGTTGGTGTGGTCCATTCTTATGCTCTAGGTCATAAGACATCCGTAAGGGAGCATGATCTCTCTGTCTTTTACGCCAAGCAAGATCATCCTCATTTTGACCCCTCACCGGTGCCGTAGGCTCGGTGGGTCGTCTTGTAGTGAGGACCACCCACCTCAGCTAAGATAAACGCTAAGTCTATCTTTTTCTTCCACTCTCCATAATTATCTCCTTTGAGAGTGGGTATTTCTCTGATACAACTCATCAAGTTGTATCCTCCTGAAAATTTAGATCAAATAAAGTGAGAACGTAACATTAAAATTATATGCCTTATTTCCAACGTTGGTCAAAAAATACGGCATACAATTAAATCAATTTTATCTATACATTAAAACTATATCACCGTTGGGCAGAAATAGAAACAATGCATAAAAACATCAATTAAAATTATAATACTGTTATTATCAACTTTGGTCAGAAAATAACAATATTATAATTCACAATAAATTCTTAAAAATTAAATTCTCTCGTTGGTTCGAATTTAATTAAAAGAATTATCTATATTTAACTTTTGCAGCGGAAACTGTAATTATTCTAAAATAATCATTATCAGAAGCATTATAACTTTACACATTTAATCTCTGGAAATAATAACATGTTGGTGCAAAATTTAACAGAGATTTTAATCAATTTTCTATTGAAATTCATTCAAAAATTGCTTCTGAAAATAAATTAAAACAATTTTTTTCTGGATTTTACTGTTCAAATCAGCCATTCGGCCCGTTACTGTGCCTCGGCCCATTACTGTTTCTCGGCCACGGCCTGTTAGGGTTTTCCGACGCGTTTTCAGCCGTCGGATTCACATCCGACGGCTGAAATCCGACGCATCCGCGCGATCCGCGCTATCCATTCTGCATCGCTCGATCTCAACCGTCGATTGTGATCCGACGGCTCGGCGGCGTTTTCGCTCGAACAAAACCCCGCGTGCGGCGTCTCCGCCCGAAAACCCTAACCCATTCTCCGTTCTCCCGTCTCTCTCTCGCTTGTTTCTCTCTCGCTCCCGAGCGGCGGAAACGAAGAAGAAACCGGAGAAGCCGAAGAGCCCGGCGCCGCCGTGGGTCCTCTCGCCGTCGCGCGCGCCCACGAGAGGAGCGCGCGCCGTCGAGGTTCCTGGCGGCGCCCTTTCTTGCGCCGGGGCGCTCTCGGGGAGCCGGTTCCGAAACGACGGGAGCGGCGACGACGACAACTAGCTCCCGGTTCGCGCGACCCTCCGCTACTCCAGGTAAGACCCGATTTGTCTTAGATCTGGAGTTCTAGGGTTAGGGTTCTTTTCTTTGAATCTTTTTCTTTTGAATCTGTTTTTCTTTTGCCATCCGGATCTGATCCGTCTTGGCTCTGATACCATTGTTTGGATTCTTTTGACCTTTTGGGTCTGATCTTTTGGATCTAGGGTTTTCTTGTGTCGGGTCCGAAAGAAACCGAGAGTGAGAGTGAGAGTTACCGTCCGATGTAGATGAAGTAGGGTTGGCCATGGAGGTTCGTCGGTGAAGGTCTGCGCTAGGCAGCGACGGTCGGTGGAGAGGTGCGGGGCTTCTCGGCGGCGGGGTGTCCCGGGTGCGGGGCTTCTCGGCTGCGGCGTGTCCCGGCGGTGGTGCTTCCCGTCGCTCCAGCACCCCCTCTTAGATCAGTATAGGGTATGTTGGTTAGGGTTTTGGCGGCGGCACGGTGATCCTTGATTGCAGTGCTGCCCCGGCCCCTACCACTATTTATATGGCGCTGGCGACAGGGGCCCACCAGCCTAATGGGCTGGGCGCCCCTGATCAGGGCGCGATCGAAGGGGAATGAGGCATTTGGCCGGGCCAAATGCCTCAGGAGATCATTCTAACATGCAGTGCTCACGCCACTAACGTTGTGGCTCTCCACTGCCTGGCCGACGCCGTGGTGTGGACGTTCTCAGTGATCACCTGTTCCTACTTCTTGTGGACGAGCTTCCTGACGGTGATGATGTACACGTCGATGTTGGTCACAGGCCTGCACTTCTGCACACAGAGCAAGTTTCGGATGGTGAACAGAGAGGTTCAGAGGAAAACAACGGCAATGTGCAGAGCACCAAAATTCAGGGGTTGCCTTCTCTGTTTTTCTTCTTGAGCTTAAATAGCAACCAGTACACGCAGAATATGGAACCTAATCGTGTCTTCTCACGATCCGTGTGAAAGGGAAACAAATACGTGCTGTTCTGCACATTACAAGGAAAGAAACTAAAGAGGAAACAAATCATGTCTGGATTATTTGCTCACAGTCGACTGTGTTCTTCTCAATACCGTATGTCGCCCTGGTCGCCTCTGTTGGATATTTCGAGGGTTTTTTGGGAATTTTTCAATTAGAGAAAAGAAATAGAAAGGAAAAAGAATTGGGCCCACTTGTCATTGAGGGGGAGGAGAGGGATAATGTTTGGAAAACTTTATCTCCATCCGAAGCATGGTGGCATTCATGCCTGGTCTTCGGCCTTATGGCGATCTAGCAGGTGACTTGGGCGGCAGCTCGGCTGGCTCGGCCGAACTGCACGTTGGCCGTTGGCGGCATCTGCGACTCCTCCTCCTCTTGATAGGAGGTTCCTTCTTCTTGCTCGAGAGATCGAAAATCCTGGAAGTTCTGCCCCTTTTTTATTTTGATTCTCATTCCATCCTGATTGGACTCCTGTCTTGGATCCTTGGGCTACTGCCTTGCCTTGCTTGTCTTGGTTCAGTAGGCAGTACGGTCCAACCCTTCCTTCTAGAGCAATTCCCATCTGGTCTCTTGTGCATCTCTTTGTTGAGATTGGAGTGAGGGAATTTGGGTTTTTCCTCGGAGGATTGGGTTCGTGTCGGACCCAAGAGTAACACACTCTAAATTCTCTGTGCATTTCTGAAATAGTTCCATGATCAGTAGCTAGTTCACACAGTAAACAAATATAGTAACATCCATAATTCGTATAACTTTATTAATAATCAACATAGTTTATTATAAAAGAGACTTACAAGCCAACAATAAACAAACACAACAGAAGACGAAGAAGAAGTAGTGGAGTCCAGTTGATATTCCATAGGCAATCGATTGGGGTAGCGGTCTAGTCGTCGAGATCAATACCGGTAGCGAAGTCCTTCTCCTCTGAAATTTATTTTGCATTAAGTAAGGGTGAACACAACTTCCGTGCTCGCAAGTTACACCCAATAACAGATTATAATGCATGCAAGGATATATCAAAGGAAGACTTATTGGTTGATTTTTGCATAAAGCAATATTTTCTTTAAATATTTGTATTAAGTTCCAAAGCGGTTATTCCATAACTAAAATTCATTTTACAAATTCTCAAGTTTTATAGTCAGATAACATTCACACAAGAGTGGTGAAGGATGCCCTCCTATCACATGGCTTCCTGCCCAACTTCCCATTTGAATAGAAATCCAAAACCATTTGATAAAGTCTTTTGAAAACAAAATCAAAGTCTAACTTTGAGTGGCTTTACTTAGCATGTCCATGACCGTGAACACGACTATTCGAATAGTTCTTAACACTCTGCAGAGGTGGTATAACTTGATGAGTCACGGCGGCCCGATCTTCCGATAGGTTCGATTTGGTTCGTCGTGAGGACGTTGACGCTTTGAGGCTTCCGACCAACAGATCGTCACCTCGCAATTCGCTACACTGCCGCGCTGTCGTTATCGACCACGCTTGCACGCGATCGACCTTACCACGAAGGTTATTGTTCCTGCAAGCAATCGAAGCAACTCACAAGAACAAGGTAGATGCAATCTGAATTGTATTGCGGATATGGATGAAGTTTACAAGTAGGGTTCCTCAAACCGATAATCGTAAACCGCAATTGGCGTAATAGTCTAAGAAAACCCGCCTAAACTATGGCGACATCAGATATAGGGGAACGTGAGGAGGTCGACCTAGGGTTGTGCGGTAGTGGGATGAAGCGTACACAACCCGGACTCCGACCTCGCCACGTTTACAAAGTCCTATTAGTTTCAAAGCGGTGACGCAGACACCTTGTGTTGCGTATTTCAGTGGAAGATCCGTCGTGGGATTTGGTCCTAGGGTGGTCTTGAGGAGTCCATGCTATCTTTGGTCGTAGATTGTGTCCAACGAGTACTGTACTCGCTTTTCTGGTCGTAGATTGCTCCAATCGAATCAACTAGTCGTAGGTCTTCTTGTAGTGGTCGTAGACCCTGCGGAACTGGTCGTGGACCTTCTTGAACTGGTCGTAGGTCTTCTTGTAGTGGTCGTAGACCCTGCGGAACTGGTCGTGGACCTTCTTGAACTGGTCGTAATCCTAGATTCCTGATCGATTAAGTGACGTGCTCTAGCTCTTGTCATAGGACCGTGTAGTTCAGCACCCAGATCTGGAGGGTCTTGTGTAGTGCGTGTATCCGAAGGAGGGATGTCCTCATCAGTGGCTTTACTTAGCATGTCCATGACCGTGGACACGACTATTCGAATAGTTCTTAACACTCCGCAGAGGTGGTATAACTTTACCTACAAGATATGAATTCTCTAGTTTGTTTGGCATCCGTCGATACCACCGCTCACTACCTTAGGTAAGCAGTCTAGAGCACATGTCAAGGCCTTTAATACGTCATCCCATCGTAGTCTTGCCTCGCTAAGGATTCACCCCCTTTGGATAGAAACCCGTCGAGTTCAGACCCCCTCTTGCGCCAGGTGGGAATACATAAAAAGTAGGTCATCCTGATACCCACACATCAACATGACACAACCACGGTGAAACGTTGCAAATTAGTTAGCCAGACCCCTCCCGTTCGAGACATGTGGAAGTACGATATGGCTTAGCAAGATGGGACTCGAAGATCGATCCTTAACTGACTTGAGTGACTTTCAAAATAACCCCTGGGCCTCAACCCTACCCGGATTGAGCCCATGCATAAACCTGCACCCACCAACCATCCATTTTGCCCAAGTCCAAACCAATTTTATTTTGCTTTTCAAATCCTTTTCAAACATCCATGACACACTAATGCCTATGGATACAATTTAAACAACATTTAATTTTTGGCTGAAAGTTCCCAAATTGACTAATTTTGGGTCTAAGAATCGCTAAGCATAATTTTTCTTAAAATGTTCTAGTTCATACTAATGTGACTAATTCAATTATAAGATTGGCTATACAATGGGATTGGGAATAGCTATAACTTTAAAACAGTAATTTAAATTACTTGAAAATAAATACACATGCAATAATAATTTAAAATAGTATTTAAATAATTTGAAATAATATGAGCAAGTATGATCAAAGGTATAACTTGCTTTGCTTGGTTTATCGATGCTCTAAAACGGCGTCGAAATCCGGTTCTCCGTAGTCGTCAAAATCCATACGTGTAAATGGTCTAAATTCAAATAACATTCTAATAAAATCCAAAAATTATGAAATAAATACTGCAAGGAAGATATCAACTTTATATGAATTTAGGAATTTGAATCGACAGAATCGGAGTTCGTATGAGGGAGAACGAATTTCCAAAAGGTTGAAAATCACATGAAATAATGAAATTCCGAAAATCACTATTCCAGCATTTGGGATTTTGGATGCTATACAGAGAAGATCAAAAGAAGGAATTGTGTGTGTGAATCAACAGGGAAAAGATGTAAGAGATTGGATGGTCAATGACTTGTGGGACCATGAGGTCATAGACACAAAGGTGTTACACACACAGAGTCATTCACAGAGAAGAACACGGAACGAACAGAGAACTTGAGACTTATCGACCATGGCGATGGAAGTACGACACAGAACGCGTCGAGGCGAACTCAATAGTGTCTACGGCTCGGCGAGAGGACCTTCGGTGGCGACGCAGTCCGACAGAGAAGACCTTCGACGGACGGCGGGCTGACATCGGCGTTCCGGGCAAACAGAGAGGAGTTAGTGGTGTGAGGTTTGCGGTGAAACGAAGAGGGAAATGCGGGGAACACAATGCTCATCTCGGTTGTGGTGGAACGGGCACGGTCGGCCGGCGGCGGTGACGAACCAAATAAATTATAGAAATTGAATAAAATCTGAAAATTATAAAATAAATACTGAAAAATAAAGGATGAATTTAAATTAATTTAGGAGGAAGAATCAATGGATTTGGAGTTTGTACGAGAGAGAATGAATTTTTGGAAAGAATAACTCGAACATGTACAAAGTGAACAATTAGAAAATTATTACTGTGTACTAGTTCATGCAGTTGCGTGAACAGAAGTATGGCGCCATGGAGGAATCGGCCGCGCCGGTGAGAGGAAGGGAGAGGCAGCCGGCAAACAACAAAAATAGAACCCCGGCGAGGTACTCTACCTTATGGTGGCGGCGGCTCGGCCGGAGGTGACCAGTGGCGGCAACGACGCGCAAAATGGAATAAATAGCAAAAATAGAATAAAATCTAAAAAGTACACAATAAATACTAAAAATTAGAGGATGAATTTAGGAGGAAAAATCAACACATTTGGAGTTTGTATAAGAGAGAACAATTTTTTGAAAGGAAAAAATGGATATGTACAAAGGTATGAATGACTAGATAATTGCCTACTGTTCATCTTCATGCATGCCGACGCTGAACAGGAAGCAAGCATAGAGGAAATGGACACGCCAGCGAGGATACCAATGGATGGAGAATAGGATGGGGATGACGGTGCTCACCTTGGTGGTGGTGGAATGCGTACAGATGACCAGCGGCGAGGACGGCGAACGTCGGTGCGGTGTGGGCTCACAGTGGTGCAGCTCTCCGGCGATGCTTTGGCGAAGGCAAAGTGAGCACCACGTAGAACGTCGCGAGGCGAAGCTAGGGGTGGTGGAGATGGCAGTGGGGCTCCATTGTAGGTGGTGCTAGAGGTGGAAGAACGACATTCGGCTGACGACGGAAAAACTTCGATTGTGGAGCGAAGAAAGCGAGGGAGGAGCTAAGATTTTTGAAGATGGATGAGGGAGAAGAGAGGCACATGGTGCTCCAATTTATAGGGGTGGAGGTGGATAGGAGGAGGAGATCAATGCACGCATGTCACGGCCGGACATGTCCCGTTCCGTTGATTTTGCGCATTAATGAGGGGAGGAATGGACAGGGATGGGGGTGGAGTGATGAGGGGATATGAATGCAATTGACTGCACGAAGAAACAAGGAGGAAGTCATGGGTTTTGATGAGCTTTCTGATGGCTTTCATGGCATCGGGTGTGTTCTGGACGTCAGGCAACCAGGGAAGAAGAAAGGAAAAAGGAGGAGAGAGAAAGAAAAGAAATAAAAAAAGGAAGAAAGAGGATGTATTAATCAATTGAAAGAAAGAAGGAAGGTTGGCAGTGTATTGGAATGTTAAGCGTGTGGTTTGGTGGAGCAAAACTTGGATGGGTGACCGAAACGGGAATTCTGATTTATTATTTCTTTTTTTTTTCGAAATTAGAGACTAAGTAATAAATCAAATAGATTTTTAGAACATAGCAAATAGAGTTCAAAAATTCTAGAAAGAATCTTTGAATTATTTTGAACTTAATAAAAATAATTCCAACTTAAAGTTGGATTTTTTTTGTACATAATTATTTTTATTTTCTGGAAAATAGGAAAAACCTTTTTAAATACTAGAAAATTCCATAAATAATTTTTATTTTTATTTTTCACTTTAAATCCAATAAAATCCCAGAACATTCAATAAATTTTCTTTTTTGACTTTAAAACCAAAAAAATTAAATAATTGATTTTATTTTATATATTTATATAGATTTTTAACCAAGATAACTCTATTAAATTACAGAAAATCAAGAAAATTATTTGACAGCCAGAAAATCTAATAAAGTAATAACTTTATTAATTTTTATTTTGATAACAGAACTTTGGGATATTACAGTTCAGCTGGCCTTTGGTTTGATCTCATGGAGGAAGAAGAACGTCGATTTGATTCTTAGTGACTGGTGCTCTCGGGTGCATTTTGGCTGGTGCACTTCGGTGGTTCTTGTGCGGCACATCCTGTACCTCGGTTTTTTTATTCGGTGTGTTCTGAAGAGCAAAGAGTGGCATTGTATCCCCATCAACCTTGTCTGATATTCGTGGCACAACAAGACAATTGGTTTTATGAGACATCGCCTTTTGACGTGCCTTACCTGGTTCTTCTTGGTGGTATTGAGTGCCAAACGCATTGTGAATATCTTTGATTTCTTGTTGCATTACTGAGCATTGTGTGTTGTGCTAGTCAATTTCATTATGTGATTTATTCTAGTACTGGGAGACTTTACAAGTAATGTTAGTGGGCTCGGATTAAACGCTCAATGCGGATAATTGTCATATACTGAAATTGAAGTAATAGCATATTCAGATTTGAGCTCTATATGTGTTTCTTACTGCTGTCCTTTTACTTCTAGTGAATTCAACTATATCATTATCAGAAGGTTTGGTCACTTTGCATTGATTGAATTGAGTTGAATAGTTGAGCTATTGTTTCTTTAACTCTCTGTAAGTTGACAGACTTAGAAACCTCAGTTTGTGAGTTTGCAGAACTATTAGTTGTTATCTAGTCTACTGGTTGAAACTGATCTTAAGTTCTATCTTCTTGCACTGCTAATCAAAACAATCTCCCTGTTAGCTGATTAATATTGCTGTTTATGAGATAATAATTTGACAACTTAGTAAAGCATTGTTAAGAGCTCAAAAATCTAAATTTTGTGGTCACATTCAATTAGTGAAGAGTATTGACGTAAGTAGTGAGAAGGCTAAGATTAAACCATGTACAACTCTACATATGAGAGCAATACCTACAATCTTAAATCTAAGCATTATGCTGGTTTATAATGTCCACTTGTTTTATCTTTTGAGCATAGTATCCCGTGTAATTGACATGCAGAAATTACATGTTTATATGTCATTTTTGTCAATTATAAGTTGTTGGAAATATGCTTTAAATATTGTTAATTATGCTAGAATTGTTTATGAATGTTTGCTAAAACCGCATTATCCACAACAACCTCCACTGTGGCCCACCTGAACCCTGTCACGGGCATGGTCATCGTGCACCTTGACACCGCCTCCCCTAGCAGCACAATGGCACCGATCAGTCCGCCGCCGCTATCCCCACCCCATTCTCTCGCAGTAAGGATGAGCTGATGTCGGACCCGGATTTCACCAATCCAAATCCTCTGTGAAAATACTGTGCTATTTCCTAGATCAGTAGATAATACTCATAGATACATTACCGAATCATTTCAGACACGATGTACACTAAACCAAACATAAGAGTCACATAGACCGCATCGGGTTGAGTTTTACATTAAGGGCCGAACATGCCAAATGATTACATTACAATGGTAGCAAAAGCGATACGGAAGCAAAAGGATAGAGCGCATCTCTCCACAGGCAAGCGACTGAAGAAACCCTCGTGCGTCCGATATTAACCAAAGACTTGGATAATATTGGTTGCACGCAAGCACTGACGAAGTCAACTAGACTGAGGCGAGACCCAAACTAAACAAACTACACTACACTTCGTCATCTCCAGGGCCTCCAGCTTCCAGATCCTCATAGTATGCATAGTCTCCATGAGTTCCTGCTTCTAAGAGTTTGGGGGAAAGAGCGAGGATGAGCACAACTTCTCTGCTCGCGAGCCAATACACAGAATGCAGTAATAATACATGCAAGGCTTAACAAGGATGGCTCGGGTTCTTTTATTTGCTTAAAGCAACATTTTCAATTACAATATTTAGAAACTCCTATGACTTAGCAGTTTGACCAAATCTCAGTTTAAAAAGAGATTGTGTGCAATATTTATAACGGTGAAGGTTACCTCCACCTATGCTTAAATTTTGATTGGAGTCACCTCCATATATTAACATCATATAATCATCCCACCCATAAGGTTTTATAAATAGAACTAACTAAAGTTAAGTTCTCATGTCCGTCTTTGACCGTAGGCACAACTGTTTAAATAGTTTAAACTCTGCAGAGGTTGTACACTGTACCCACAAAAGACAATCATACTCATTGCCCCACATGATTCCGTCTTTGACCCACCCACAAGGTGAGCCGACACTATAATCATCCCACCGTAGGCACAGCTGGAACTATTCAATCTCAATACAAAGTATGAACTTATCTCTGAACACTTATGAGTATGAATGGAATGAAAGAATGCATTGAAGGAATGGACTGCTCAACAGCTTATACCGGTATAACGAGTGATACACCCGTCGGTGTTCACTTAAGCCCGTACTTAACAAAGTCCGGGGACCCAAATACCGTATGAAGAACGTTTCATACGGGTGTCCAAGATTGCCCACGTTGGAGTGGTGGGACTTACATTCCAATACTAGAATTGATGGGTCTTTTGATTTTCACTCCCGTGGTCACAACGAAAACATGACATGAATAGAATGGATGACATGAAATGAACTTTTATCACATGAAAATGAAGAATAACACTCAGCATATGAATATGACTAGCAAGTCTAGCATTACATCCACGTTCAATCATCAACATTCAATAGAATCAAACAAGGTACTTGCCTTCCGCGTTGTGACGTGCTAGGAGGCAACGAAGGTGCTCCTCCACTCACCGCCTCACCGCCTACACAAATACGTATTCACAATAAGGATAACAAGGTATGACATAGCTACGGTGCCCTACCATAATCCCCTAACTTTCCAACACAGTCAACGGTTTCAATTTGAGAATTAACCTATTCAACCACTTGACGACCCTACTGGACAGCAGTACAAGAAAAATCATAATTAAAGATGTGAAACTCGGAATGATGTGAAACCAGTGTTCAATGAATCTTAATGAACCAAGCTACGAAACTCTAGTTGACAAGATTCACTAAATCTGCCAAAACAATCGGCTAACCAGCAGTTGAAAACGTATGACAGACATCTGTCCAGACAATCGATCAGCAGCAAAGAACATAGCATATCTTTCACTATACAGATCCAATGGAGGTGTCCTTTATCAATATGGAAAGATTATTAAAAATTCTACAATAACCTAAATGGGTAGGGGTCCTGAATCTTACATTAACTAGGTCAAAATTAAGGAACAAACAAACAGTTCTTCCTCGTCAGACAGACAGAACAACACATAAATAATAATTCATATCTCCTAAACCGTAAGGCGGAATCTCATGATCTCAGCGGCTATAGAAAGATAAAAACCAGGGGTACAAAACTATAGGAGACAAAAATATCAGATTCTGCTTCTAAGATTCCGAAACTAGGTGCACCACCGACTGTACAGATTGGATCTAATAACAGAGGCAAAACGATCCAACTAATCGAATCGAATTCTCATATTTATATGCATCAAAAAGCAAGGGGAAGCCATTGTTACCCTTGTAGAACCTCAAGAACGACGTGGATCGACCCCTCGAAGAGCTTCCCCTCTCCTCCCTTCAATGGCCGGCCCAAAACGAGGAAGATGAACGGTCGGCGATGACGGCAGGAGAAGGCGGCTTCGGGGGAGACCTTGGGGCAGCGCCGGGGATCGCCGGAGGCCAACACCAAGGGGTAGGGGAGGCGCCAAGGGGCAGGGGAGGTGCTGGATTGGGGCTAGGGGGTGGCGGCTCAAGGGGGGAGGAAATGAGGGGAGGGAGAGGGGGAGAAGGGGCGGCTAGGGTTGGGAGGGTGGGCGCATGGGCCTTGGGCCTGGTGCGCCTCCCCCCTTCCTTGGCCCCCCTCTTGGCCGGCCATAGGCTGGCCAGGGTCTCATTTCCCTGGGCCGGAGGCCCGGGGTCCAAAAGTTTCTGAAAAACTTTGAATTTTCAAAAAGATTCTTTCTCCCGAATAAATTCTTCTCAAACCGAATTTCAGAGTATTACACGCACGGTGGCGGGGGAGCTCGGCCGGCGGGTGGAGAGGCGTCAGTGTGGCGTGGCGAAGCTCCTGCGGCGAGGACAAGACCAGAGGAGCACCGGAGGGGGAGGAGAAGGCGGCGGCTCCAGGCGGCTTAAGCAGCGCAGAGTGGAGGAGGGGGTGGGAGGAGACCGGTGAGAAGGGGAGAAGAAGGGAGGAGGAACCTCTCAGCTTTTATAGCCGGGAGAGAGGCGCAGAGGCCGGCGAGGGCGGTGGGAGCGGCGGAGATGGGGGGAATCTGGACGACGCGGGGGGGACGCAGAGTAGGCGGCACCGGGTCCGGAGGAGGCGGGGCTCGAGCGAGCGGGAGTGCAGGCGCCGAAGCCGGAGAGAAGAGAGGGGAGGGGGCGGAAGAACCGGGCGAAGAGAGGAGGAAAAAGGGAGCGCACGGGCCGGACTGACGGGGCGAGGCGGCCGGACTAACCGGGAGGAGGTGTGCCGGGCCCAAGAAAAGAAGGGGAGACAAAAATTGGAGTGGGGTCCAGAATTTGAAAATAGAGAATTCAAATTAAATTTTGAATTTGGGAATTGAAAAGAGGTTTGAAACACAAGCCCGAGCTTGGAGGAAGCTAAGAGTTTTTTTTAAAATAAAGCCAAATTTGAAAAACGAGCAAAATATTGAAAATCGACTCAGATAATAAATTCTGTCCGAAAACAGGACGTTACATAGATAGCTAGTAGAACATAAATGTGCTGCCCATCTTTTATTTTCAAGTCTTGATCAACCCCCACATCCTGACACAGCGTTCAAAGCACGTTGTTTGCAGCATCCAATCGAAAAAAACAGGCAACTTGAGGACACTGATCTTCTTTTAAGCTGTACCAATGACATTCTTGCTGTAATTGTCTCTTGACGTTTGTCCTGTTTCTCTATAAACAAAACAGGTCATGAGCATATTAAATTAACAATGGTCAATGAACAATCCTAGTTCAAACTAATTATGGTCAATTAACAATGGTCATGAGCATACTAATTCCTTGTAGTCAATATAAACATCGTCTCAAAATGTGTATAATCAAACTAAATTATGTTTGACCAACAATATCTTTATTACTATTTAGATAAGATATTACCGTATGTTTGTCATATTGAGATGCTCCAAATGGATAACATATTACTGCTTTGTGCGCTAAAGTAAAAGTTATACAAGTGTGAAGTGTTATTGCGCAGCTGATGTTGTATTCACTGCAATTTGAAACTTACTCTGCATCCTTTTGAATTTCTGAAATGGAATATAGTGCTTATGATGAGCTGGAACTAAGCATAATCTGATTGGTCTTTTTCATGAGCACTTAACCATTGGGAAGTAGGCATGCCAAGGTGTGGCTAACAGCCTAACACACATTAGATTACACACTCACATCATAAATATGCTGCCCTTTTTTATTTTAAGTTGAATCTTGATCTACCCCTACATCCTGACATAGCGTTCAAAGCACGTTGTTTGCAGCATCCAATTGAATAAAACAGGCAACTTGAGGACACTGATCTTCTTTTAAGCTGTACCAATGACATTCTTGCTGTAATTGTCTCTTGACGTTTGTCCTGTTTCTCCATGAACAAAACAGGTCATGAGCATACTAAATTAACAATGGTCACTGAACAATCTTGAACCTATGATTTGTTTGTTTGGAATCGGCTTGTGATACTTGTCGTTCACAAGCAGACAACCTCAGAATATTATCGAGTAAAATACAGGTACAATCACCATTACCTCCACCGGTTAGGGCTTAACCTAGGGGCTAGATGATTATAGACCTGCACAAGAAGCAGCACTTGCTAGGGATCAGTACTACACTTGCATTTAGTAGTACATTGAGTTGGGTGTAGCTGGATGATGGCATCTCCAGGGGAATATAAGATTAGCAGTTCATTGCTTCTTCCAAAGTGGCTGTTTGTTCTTAATCTTTTGTCTAGCTGTTTCTTCTAAGAACCCGAAATGCTTATGGGTGTAAGCATCTGATCTAAGCTCAGCACACAAGGACAAAACTCCACATTGATATTTGGTATAGTTAGATCTTGGAACCTGGCACAATTCATCTTGTACCAGCTTTCTTATTTCAAAAAAATTGAATGATACTTGTTGTTTTGGCTACTGTTATGTTATGTAGGGAGGTCAGGAGTTTTTGGCTCATATAATACTATTCACATCACTAATAGCAATTTTGTCTATCTCCCAATGTCAATACAAAAAATGACACTCAAGAGGCCGAAAAATATTTTTTTTAGTTTTTTTTTACAAAACTAGGTAGTCATCCAAAACAAATTACAAAACTAGGCTATGTCGCCAATTAGAATGGTTACAGAGATTCCTAATTTTTTTAATATTAAAATTTAGAAAACCGCCATTTTCAACTGGCAATAGGGATCTCGCAAGTCCCGGTTGCCATTCCAAATGGCGACACAATCTCCCATATAAAAGACCCTTGAAACCCTAAAGTTCAAGGAAAACTTACTTTTATTCAGAAAAAAGAGAAAGAGGGGAGAGAAGGCAGAGGAGGAGACAAGCTAGCGAAACGCTGCCCGCCTAGTTGCCCACCTTTCTGGTAATTTTTTAACCGAATGGATTACATAGTTTTATATGTACGATTACATAGTACAGTATGTTGTACATAATCCTTTTCGGTGGGTAGTTTAGTTTTAGATATGTGGTTAATCATGGAAATATTGTTTACGGTGCGGTGCTTCAAATATATTGGACGTTACCAATTTCAAAATTTACTACTGTCAGTGGACTATTCTCGAGGGTCCCGAAGAGATTGATTTGCATTATTTCCAATCGGCGACCGTGCCCCTGCCAAGACCAGAGAGGCGTACATGGGGCGCTGTGATGCAGTGGTTGTTTCACTTATTCGATTTGGACCATACTGTGTATGACCTGAGATTGAGTTGCATTGCCCCCATAGCAACATAGCACACATATTGGGAGTTAGTGCATCTCAAGGGAACAATCAATTTCTTCTCGTGGTATTCGCTTTCGTTGAAAGCGAGAACATGGACAACTGGTTGTGGTTCGTGAGGCATTTGAGGATTTCTGTTGTACAGAGTCGTCCAAACATATGCATCATACATGATCGGCATGCGGGCCTACTGAGTGCAATAACTCAGCTACAACATGGAGAGAACGAACCACTTCTATGGGCGGATCTGCAGAGCAGGTGGTGCATGAGGCACTTGGGTGCAGACTTCTACAAGCAGTTTCACAACAAGGACTTGATGAATCTGTTCAAGCGGCTGTGCAACCAGAACCAGCAACAAAAGTTTGAAGCACTCCGGAAGATTTTGGATGAGTGGACCCAGACGCACATAAAGGAGGCAGTGAAAAGGGCGCCCCAAGCGCTGACCAGGCCCCCCAAAGCACTGCCACAGCTACCCACAGATGGTCCCAGTGTGATGAGAAAGATGGGAGCGCAGGTGAAGTGCTTCTCAGACTAGATTGAGTATGAGCCTAAGGAGAAGTGGTTGTTGCTACATGCCAGGGGTGGTGCTCGATATGATGTCATGACAACCAATCTATCCGAGGTGTACAACTGGGTCATGCACGGCGAAAGGTGTCTCCCTTTGGTTGGTATTGTGGAGGCAATTCTCTGTGGTACCACAAATTACTTTGTTGACAGAAGCAATAGTGTGTCACTCACCATGACAAATGACAGAGTACTCTACTCCGTCATGATCACCAAGTACATGGAGGAGAAGAGCAAGAAAGGTGAGATGCACTGGGCATTCAAGATGGGCACAAGGGAACTTCGCTTCGAGATAATGTGCAGAGATAAAGAATGCCGCCGGATGAACCGCTAGAGGATCACCCATGAGTGCATGCTACACCGTGCTAGTTGCGTATGTACTTGCAAAAAGCTCCTTCTTCTGCATAGACCCTGCTCCCATATCATGATCGCATGTTCGACGGTGGCACAACATCTTGGTCAGTACCTCTCTTACTATTTCAACAAGGAGGAGGTGATGCGAACCTGGAGTGTAAAGATATATGGTTACACCATGGTTGACCATTTCATTGGCCATCCGACTTGGGACAACCTTATCTAGGTCGCAAACATTGATAAGCTGAAGGGAAAGGTTGGCCAACAATAGATACGACGCATCATAAATGACATAGAAGAAGCAAAAGCCGGGCGTCGTACAAAGAAGTGCTCCATTTTGCAGGGAGTCTGGGTACACCTTCAATAAATACCCTACGAGAAATCCTCAGGACGAAGGAGACATGACACTCTGAAAGTCGCCGCGGGGACCTCATCCGACCGCCTGACTCATGGCGGTCCATATGGTGGACGTTGAGGTCGCGACCACGGAAATGTTCGTCCAGTTGAAATATGTGGTGCCTAATGCTTTGTAATATCACTTTGATTTGTAAAAAAACTATGTCTTTTGTCCTTGTGATTTATTGACAAAAGATGTTATGATGTTGTGCTAAATGTTATATAATGTCATTGTGATTTGTTGACAAAAAAATGAGCTCGAGAATAGTCATTTGTAATTGTTATTTATTGACAAAAGATGTTATGACGTCGTGTTGAATGTTATATAATATAATTATGATTTGTTGACAAAATATTTGCTCGGAAATACTCAGTACATAAGGAGTGGAAACAAATAAAAAAATAACGGTTTTCCAAATTTTGAAAAAATTAGGGACCCCTGTCGCCATTTGAATTGGTGACAAGCATCTATCACCAATTCAACTCTGGGCACTGTTGAGCTACCTGTCGCCAATTGGAATGACGACAGTCCCCTAAGGGCATAGCAGAGGGCACTGTCGTGCCCTAGAGCCACAGAGGCGCGAGTCCGTGCTAGGGAGGCACGGAAATGGCGTGGGAATTGAAAAAATCGATTAAAAAAATATTTCTAACACTATTTGCATCGTCATCGTCACCGGTCTCGACGGCGAGTAGTAGTACACTGCGACCGGTGATGGTGTACTACTGTCCGCCGCCGCGTCTGGTTACGGTGTACTACTACCCACCGTCGCGTCATCAAATAGTGTATCACATGCACCGTCCATCGACTCACCGAGCCACCGTGGGCTGTGAAGTGTGGCGATGGCGATGGTGAAGGATCTAGACCCGCTATTATGAGTTAATAGAATGTTTGGTGATTAATGACAAATCTAAATATGAGACTAACTCTCTTGTTTAGTATTATTTTGTATAGTCTCATTTGGATATAAAGGTCAAATTCAACGAGGTATGCAATCGACATCTTAATCTTATATATTGTTACATTCCTCAGATCCAAAATATAGGTTGAACTCAACCATAAGTTTAACTTGAATATGTGCATATGATTCTTATTACACATTTGTATATGCACACATTTAGGGGGAGTTCACTCTATATTTTGTGGTTTCATAAGTATTGATCCATATTCCATTCTCCATGTATACTGAGGATCTTTACTTTGAAACAAATCCTTTGAGTATATAAAACTTGTGTAGTTCATATATACTCATGATTGTGTTACATTCTGGTTTTAAAGTCAAATCAAATTTTTAGTGCACAATCGGTAGTTCTGGTGTTATAAATGCGGAACTACCGCTAGGCGGAACTTCAAAAAATATGCGGAACGTTTTTCCAGATAGCATCCTTTTCTGGACTTAGCCGATTTTTCTAGAAGTGCGGTAGTACCGCCATGATAGGAGCGGAACTACCGCAGCGCGGAAGTTCTGATTTTCGCGCGGAACATTTTTTTTCTTCAGAAATGGTGTTTTTGTGCTTCACCAAAAACGGTAGTACCGCAAGTGGTGTTCGGAACTACCGATCATCGAAACTACCGCATGATAGTTGGCGGTAGTACCGCACCTTTCTACAATAGCTTGTTTACAAGTATTTGTTGCATGTATATCTTGATAATTATTGTTAATCATTGTGGGACTAACATTTTCCATGAGTTGGATGAATAGGTTATGTTCCAGGGTAATGAAGACTTTGGATGGCATCATGAGTTGATCGTCATCAAGCAAGGTTCAAGAAGAGGATGTATCATGTGTTGATGCATAACAAGATCTCGAAGAAGGAGATGATCATGAGTTGATCATCAAGTCAAGAGAAGACCCATCATGTATTGATGGAGGTCAAGTAAAGGATGCATCATGGGTTGATGCATGTCAAGACGATGACCCGGACTTGAAGTGAAGATGTGTGTCATCAAGTTTCAAGAAGATGCTCACAACAAAGGTATGACTAGCTAGGGCTAAGGATGTGTTCTTAGTCTTTTACCGGTCTTGGTGTTTGGTTGGAAGACCGGATTGCTAGTATAGGTTGCCGTACTATTAAGAGGGGTCTTGTCTAGTAGCATGAGTCTCATCATGTGTTGATAGTTCAATCTTGCTTGCTCTAGCTCTACATGGCATGATGCTATTATTTGCGAATGTGTTTGACAAATAGTTGAGCCTCATGTATTTAATCCTTGTAGCATGTGACTATACTTTTGCGAATGTGTTTTGTAAATAGTTGAAGTCTATGTACCTACACTTTGTGGTATGATCTAAGTTTGTAAATGTGTTTTGCAAATTGTTGGGATTCATGCATTTTCCCTTGGCATGGTCTAAGATTGTTTATTGCTATTTCTTTGGACTTAGACCATGATAGTGGCTCTTTGGAGTTGTGCTTTTTAATTTGATCAAATTTGTTTGAGATCAATCAAATAGTAGGGTTGTGTAGCCCTCTGAATAAGCTTTACATAGAGTCCAAGATCACTCAATTCCGACATCGGAGTCAAAAGTTATGACCTTTGAAATTAGACTGCAGAACTACCGCCCGAGAACAGAGGAACTACCGCATCAAAAAATTTAACGGCTAGTTTTTGAGCAATTATGCACCCGTACGGCCCATGAACAGTAGAAAATGATAGTTCCGGAGTTTGTACGGCGGAACTACCGCAAATCTTGATTTTTGGGGATTTCAGCTCCCAACGGCTAGTTTTTGTGTGTGGACTATAAATACCCACTTGGCCTGTTGAGAGACGATCTTTGGTATCCCATTTCACTCACTTGAGCTAGTGTGAGGTTCTCTTCTCAATTGTGCATGTGTTGCACCTTGTGAGCAAGGAGAGAGGTCTCTGGTTGCATGTGTTGCATCTAGAGGTGCATTTCGTATCCACTTGTGCTTGTGCATTCGTTGCACGTGGTGAGAGTCAAGCAAGGGGCTTGGCTTATTATTCTTGGTGTTTGCCGACACCTAGACGGTGTGGAGGCGTCGTGGACCGGTGATCTTCTCAAGAAGCTTGTGAGAAGACCCGGCGTGTTGTGAAAGTTGAAGCTCACCTACCGGAGTGGGAAAGAGCTACCACTAGTGGAATTGAGGTGTTTGGCTTAATTCGTGGAGCCGGTCCAATTCATTTGAGCTTACCTCAACGTGGACTATGGGAGACCGGCAAGTCTCCGAACACCACGGTAAAACATCATTGTGTCTATTATGGTTTGGTTTACTTTGTGCAATTTACATTCCTTGTATTAAATTGCTCATATATCTTTGCATGATTGCTAGCTTTGTATTGTATTTATATTGTTGGTGCACTTAGTGGAGCCTAGTTGATTTAGGTTTTAATTGTGCAAAATCAATTTGTTATTAGCTTCCGCATTATTAATTGGTTTTAGCCGAAAGAATTTTTAAAACCGCCTATTCACCCCCCTCTAGTCGGCCTCCTCGATCTTACAGATGGTTGACACCCATATTTGAAGCTCCGTGTGCTGTGCTGCGCTGTGATTTTATATGAAAAAATTTATGAATTTTTTCCTGGTACATGTGATAATACATTTGAAGCTGAGAATGCGAGGTAAAAAAAGAATAAAAATTCCAAAGAAAAAAATATATATTAAAGTTTCAAATAGTGTTTCAAATTATATCAAATAGTGTCAAATATTTTTTTTTATCGATTTTTCAATTCCCTCGCCACTTCCGTGCCTCCCTGGCACGGACTCGCGCCTCCGTGGCTCTAGGGCACGGCAGTGCCCTCTGCCGTACCCCTGGGGCTAGACTCGGTCTGGTTCATGCTCCAGGGGCCTGGATTTCACACGTGGCGCGCTGTGGGGAGTCCGGCCCCCTGAGCACCGTAGATGATGCTATTTTTGTTATTGATGTAGAAGAGAGTCAAAATTGCTATTAACACTATAAATAGTGCTATATGAGCCAACCGAAGGACCAAACCTGCAGTGAAACTCTGAAACAACTAAAGGACTAGCAGCCATAAAATTGCACTATGAACTGATGATCAACAGGAAAGGAAGATGCTACGACAGGAGCAGAGCAAAAATAGTAGGAAAATTAAGCTATCCTAGTGGTTATCACTTGTAGCCACTGTATATCACTACAAAGCAAGGCAGTATAGCTCCGGGATTGAACACAAATAGTTCATCCAAATCTGAGTAGACCCCTTCTGAGCAGGAACTGACAGAGTCACAGTCACATTCTTCTGAAGAAGTGTTGTCATTGATCTTCTTCACTCTGCCAGCAACCACTCTGCACACCAGCATTGCCCTCTTCTCGTCATCCGATGACACCTGCGCTATGTCATGAGCCCGCCCGCTCGTCGCCATTGTTGCGATCTTCCCATCGCCGTCGACCCTGATGATAATTTATTTTTATTTGTCAAACGACCATTCCATACTACGAATATTTCTGTGTGTCAAAAGCTTTACTCTGAAAAAAGTTATGTTAGGCTTTGAATATTTGCTTCAGTACCTGAACCCGTCTTTGACAATGCTGCACAATTTGCACTGCGGCGACGACATCTGGCAAAGGTCGGTGGCACCGGCGAGGCCGAGGGAGCAGGTGAAGGTAGTGCAGTGGAACCTGAGTAGCTCGTTGCCATCCGCGACACACCTGGGGTTCTTCTTGGCCTCATTGCTGGCCCTCTCCTTGATGCACTCCTTGTACTGGTCGAACTTCTTTAAGGTCTTGTCAGTGCTGTGCACCTTGAGTATCCTTTCGATCTTGCAGACCGGGGCCTGCTTCTTGAGCCAGCTCGACTGGAAGATGATCTCCACAATGTTCCTGCTCGTGTCCTCAGGACCCAGCTCTGAAACTGCATTCAGGCATGGCACAACGAATGGATTTGCATCATTGCATATACTTGATTTTCAGCAAGAAAATGAAGCTTTAACTACAAATGTTTGAGATGTTCGAGAAGATACTTTAACTACAAATGTTTGAGATGTTTGAGAAGATACCTGCATGCCTGGTTGCTCTGTGGAGCTCAAGGGACTCGGCCTTCATGAACACCTCCTCGCAGTCGGTGCAGGAGAACATGGCGCCGAGGCTCCTGGGATCAAGCACCGAGTGGCACTCGTAGCAGCCGGATAGCTTCCTGATCTGCATCGCCCTGAAGGAGCCCCCGACGGACGACAGCGGCGACGTAAGAGCCGACGAAGGCGAGGACGAGCTGACGGTGGTCGCCGCGGACGTCGCCACCGTGGTCTCGGAGTTGAACGACGACGATGCGGAGACGGCCGCAGAGGACACGGCGTCGCTATCGGGAGCCTTCAGAGACCTGCTCGAGGTGTTGCAGCTGCTGCTCCTGCCACTTCCCCTGCTAAACACCGAGCTCTCCTTTGTGCTGCAGATTGAGCCTGCGCAGGTTATACTCCTGCTGATGCTGATGCTCCTCTTGTTCTTGCTGCTGCTGATGCTACTCTTGTCCTTGCTTCTGTCCTTGCTTTCTGCTGCTGCTGGTACTGGTTGGCTTCTGTTCTTGCAGGAGGAGGAAGAGTGGTAGTACCCCATGGTCCCCCAGGAGGAATGAGATGGCTTCTTTCCTCCTCCTCTGCTCATCTTCTTGGCAGCCTTGTCTTGATTCTTTGCTGCATTTGTTTCCATTGGGGTAGAAGGCATAATCTATCTATCTAGGTTCCTTTCTTTGGCGGATGTTTCTAACCTTCTAGGAAGGGAGAAAGGTTTGCTGAAATGAGGGGAGGGTGTCTCAACTCTGAAAGACTGAACCTTTGATCAGTAGCTTTAGAGGGCTCCATTGCTCTTATGATTAGTTTAATATACTAGTGCCCTTCATGACCCTTTTGCTTGGTAATACCTATCCTAATGGTGGCTGGTGGGAATGAATGAAAAGACACACAAGGTCACAAATGCCAAGGAGAGAAAAGGGCTTTAATTTGTGTGTGGCTCGGCAACTGGTGCTCATGGCATGGGCAGCCAGCAATCATGTTTCCAATCCTGACCAGGATCATGTGATGTGATCTCCTATTCCTTTTCTTAAAAAAATTAAAATGGAGAGAATGAATCATGTAATCTCCTGTTTCAGCAAATGGAAAATCGTTAAGTAGTACAAATGTACCAGGGCATCATGTTTGATTTGTTATATGTAAGTAATTTGGAATGCCTAAATTAATGCTTCTACCATCTGAATGAAACAGGACACGTACCCTCTTCTGAACATCACATCGGCAATGTCAGGCTCATCTGGTGAGTAATCTGCAAGCGAAATCAGCCTCTGAATGTGCGTTGCATCAGAATGCTTGCACGGTATTAATATTGAGATTTTGAGATGGAAGACGGCACGATTGGTGCGAGTTGATGTGGATTTAGTAGTTGATTAGGCGCTGCCTTTTAGCAGTTACAATGCGGTCAAATCCCAAATGAGTCAAAACGGCTTGGAGAGAGATTGAAAAGCCTCGCGAGCGCTACTGAGTTCCATCATTAGTGCAGAGATTGAAACGGCTAATCTATCTTGTCTTTACTAGTAGTAGTGGATGGATGATATACGTATGCAAACCGTTTGTCGTCTGAATTTTTTTAAATACAACCATTTCTTTTTCTGTATATTGGATGACCATAAAATAGTTTCTATTTTATATGTTACAAAAAAACAAACAAAAAAATTCTAAACTACATAAAAGTAAATCTAAGTGAAAGCTACAAATAGAAAATAAAAATATAAAATAGACAAAAGTAAATCTAGACAACCCTACAAACACAAAAACAAATATAACTAAAAGTTACAGTTAAACTATGCTAAAATTATACGTCACTTGGTAATATAATTTTAAATTTAGTACTATGTAATTGTAGATGACTGGATTTTTTTCAGACTACTGGGAGCTAGCAAAAGCAATTTTGTTTTGGATTGGCGCAATGGTGATTTGGCTTGGTTTACTTTACTCTTGAGCAGTTTAAATCGATCCATCGCCATGTGCAAATCGGGAAGAAACGGGTTAACAGAAGATCCTGGCCGTCCACCCAGGAACGGACGGGGTGGCTTGCGTCACAAAGTATAATCGCGGATGAGATCCGCGCACCAATCACGACCGTCCATCGTAAGAAACGGATGATCGCAGCCCCCACCTCCCAGTTGGAGCCCATGTGTCACGCGCGAGACAAGGGACACACACACCTATACAATACAAAGTTTGCTCTTGTGGATGCTCACTGCTGTGCAAAGTTCGTTTTTCTCCTGCTTGAACCCTAAGAGTGACCATCTTCTTGCTCTCGGTTCTTTATCCCGCATTTACGTGCTAATTGTAATTCAAATGTTTGTTAAATGAAAGCTCTCGGTCTCACTTAAAAATGAATCTGCAGAAGCCTTTTCGACCGGTTACGATCAACATGACAACATTTGAACATGCACACATTCACGCATGTTATTTCACCGGTTAGCTTAGCCCCCTATGTTCAAACGCGTACGTATGTTGCTGCTCGCTCCAGTTCAAAAAAAAAAAGTTGTTTTGGACATCGACACGGTCTCTAAAATGTAACTTTGATCAGTAATTATTATTATTATATATTTGTAAAATCTAATAATATTATAATATTATGAAAGTACTTTTCAAGATAAATCTACATTTTTTTTATGTATTTAATTTAAATATTTTCAAAAATATCAATAACCAAAGTTTTCAAAGTTTAACTCCATGTATTCCAAAATGACTTATTTTATATGAAACGGAGGAAGTAAGTTGCATGATTATTATTTGATCTCACGAACCTACAGGGATTAATTAATTAATTCAGCATGCAGGATGCATGCAGGCGTGTCCATTTGCATCACGTACGCATGCAGATGCAGGCCCAATAGTTTGATCACTACCTACCGACCTACATGCGGTGATTCCGACCTACATCCGGTGATCTATCCATCTATCTACCGTGTGATTCATGCGGATTGGCAACCTCTGCCATTGCATTGACAATGGTAAAAGAGCACAGTATTATAACATTCGGTAGATTTAAGTCGTCCGATCTGAAAAGAACGGCCAAGAGAAACCGTCGTAGTGATGTCATAATGTTCATGAATAGTACTTATACCGTAGTATTTTCTACGGGCACATCGCGATCTTATCCTATCATTTTCGATCCGACATCTACTACGTAATATTATAATACTGTAGCACTGTGTATTACTATCGGAGATACGTTTCCGATCCATGCATATATGTCCCAAATGATTCCACCAGAAACGCCGGCAGTGAGTTTAGTCGTGACCGTACATACGCCCGTTTCAAATCAAAACGACATCGGTGGATCTATTGGTAGGAGCTAGCAGTAGCAGATAATTAAACATTAGTTTTTTTTTCTTCCAAATTAACCAAAATCCATCAATCAAACGTACGTACGGTAGCAAACGACATTAGCAATGCGCCGTGCATCAAATTAAGTCAGACGCTACAACCATGCACTTAACCCATGCTAATACCACTGAATAACGTGATTCATAATTTGGTACACTCTTTATGGTGTTGATATATGGATTTCAAACGTATATGTATGTCAGATATCAGTGATATATTATAAAAATTTGTAATTATTTATGCTACTAACGTCTTCTCAAATTAACCTCTACGTACACATGTCTCTAATTAATTAATTAATCCATCAACTGCAACTCTAATCTACATAGGAGTACGGAAGCACGAGAAAAAACACGTGTAAATTTCTGGCCTAGCCTCGCCGACGATTGGCTGGCCCGGTGGTGACACATATCGGCCCAAAGTTTTGGCCTTCTTTAATTACGGCCTTCGAATTAGAATACGAGCCTGCTTAATTTTGTGCAAAACGAAAACTACGAAAGACCTATCATACGGGGGTAATGGAAATTGGTAATTTCGTATAGACGTACTATACTTAGGGATGGCAACGAGGCACCGTTCTGAATTCCAAGACGGGGAATTCCTCTATTGTTTGCTTAGGTGAAAATTCATGTTTATCCACGTGGATATGTTGGGATATTAGTTCAAATTTCCAGTCTATCCGGCAATGGATTTCCCAAATAAATCCTTAGATCATCTATAATAGCTTGTTTCTTAACTTGTTACTAAGAAGAGAGAGAGAGTACTCAATCTAACAAAAAGAAACAAGTCTTTCAATGGATTGTTTCTTAAGCTTGTACCTAAGACTTTAGTTCCTACTTTAGCTGCTATACACAAAACTGGTTTTTAAGTAACAAGCAAGTCTCCAATAGCTATATTATTGTTTCTTATGTCTTGGTATCAACAACTTGTCTATTTCTTTATCTAGAAATAAGCTCACATTCTCTCCTTCACATCACCAAAATGCTGATGTGACAACCCCTTAGTAACAAGTGATATAGACTATTGTAGATGCTCTTAAGGACAGGGATTGAGAAACTCTCTCCTGTGTCAGTGCTGGTGCAGGAGCATGGGGTATAGTTGTACCTCCTTTTTTTTTTGAAAAATACCTGTCATATATAGTTTATATATACATGTAATAAATTTTGGTATAGCCAATGACTTTTGTGATTATGTGTAAGTGTTGTATTGCATGTTAGTATGTAAAATTGTATAAATTATGTATTACGTAGAAGTAGAATAATTAATAGTGAGTTAGTCAATTAATCACAAGTCAGTAGAACTATGTGTTACTTATATTCGCATACCTACCATGAAAATCCTGGCTCTGCCAATAACTATCTCCCCACTTACGGGGTAGACGATAGCAATTGAGCAAAACATTCCCCGTCAGGGCTTGTTTGGTCCTGGCCTATCCAAACAAGGATATTTTTTTAAAATAACATTTTTTATTGATATGAAAAAATAACCTAAAAAATAACAACAATAATACTTTGTTACCGATTGATTTTGCGGCATGTTGGCGCGGCTGCTTCTGCCGCCAATTCATTTGGCAATAGGACCTATTGTCGATTCAATTGGCGGCAGGAGCTTCCACGTCATCCTGTTACCATTTCATTTGGCAATAGAAGGCCGATTATCAAATGAAATGGCGATAGCGTATTATATGGCCGATAGGCTCGTTGTCGATTCATTTGGCCAACAGGTCCTGTCGCCAATTGAATCGATGATAGGAGCGTTTTCACCAAATAATTTTGCGATAGGAGCATTGTTGCGAAATGAACCCGTGATAGACTATTGTTTATGTATTTTTTCCAAAGGTATTTATTTTTTGTCATATTAATAAAAAAAAAAGTGGGTTATTTCAAAAAAAAAACTCCAAACAAGGCCTCAGGGTGTCAGACCCATGGATGTTTCCCCACCACCATACTCTTAGTGTGACAGGTGGGCCCTAAGAATATACCTCACATAAAACCTCAAACAACAGAGATTTGAGGCATGCCCATTATGCAGCTCGCCCCAATTAGTGGTTTTAGCAAATATTTAGAATTAATTTAAGCATAAATTACAATAATTAAAGCATATTTCCAGCATTACATAAATGAGAAAAATGACATATAAACATGTAATTTCTTCTTGTCAATTAAACATAATCATATGATCAAAAGATAGGATTCAAAAACATATAAAATTAGTGTAATACTCAGATTTATTTATTTCTCTCAGATGTCGGGCTTCTCAAGATAAAATATTTGCCTCCTCGCCACTAAAGTCTATACTATTCATAAATTAGATATGATAGGAAAAATCTAGATTTTGAGCTATGAAGAATGCTTTACTAATATGTCAAAATTTAATCTCTTCTACAACAAATTATTCTACCAACTAATAGAGAATTGAATTTGCTTAATAGTGCAATTAACTTCAGAATCACAACTATAGCATTTCAGTCAACAGAGAAGTGAAAGACTAACAGAGCTAAAGTATCACAAATTACACCATGTAAGCCTATCAACTGACAGAAGTCCAGCAGGGTCACATATCAGAGAATCAAATTAGTTCAGTAGACACAGAGCAACCGAATCAGTTGAAAATAACAGAGTTGAAAGCTAGATATATAAATTGACAACAGTAAGCAACACAATTAAAGCTCAAAACTGAACTATCTAACACACCAATTTCAGTATATGATTATTATCTTCACTTAGCTATTAAACCGAACCCACAGAATCACTAAGCAATATATCTAGGTACTAGTATCAATCCAAATAATACCAATTTCAGATTTTGACTAGTACAACACATATGCCAAGTGATACATAAAGTAGAAAACAACAATACTCACGATGTCGATGGCAATCAAAGCCACCAAGTAAAAAATCGAGCAAGGCATGTGAATCCCGCTGTCTCAGAAAACCAATCGCCCCGCTACGCCGCGAATGAACGGACGAGGTCGTCGGAAATACAATGCCAATCCACAAACTGGGACACACTAATTTGCGATGTTGAGGAACAGAGAATGCCACACAAGACCAACAGAAGTGCACTGGCCGAGTACACCCAAGAACACCAAGCACCAAAGCCAAGTTGCTTTTTCCCCTATCGATCCTGGGCCGGTAGGATTCAACCCTTAGTGGAGAAACCTCCCAAATTTCCTCACCGCAACCTCAACAGGGAGATGACTCAAGGAGGAGGAGCCCAACCTCACAGCCAATGGCGTAGAGACACGCACAGTGGCGCAGCAGCTCAACGACCTTAAAACCGAAGCTCAATCGGAGGAGAGGAAGAGCATACCAACAAAAGGGGAAAATTCACTGTGATTCGGCTTCTACAAAAAGAGAGCCGCCAGCGACCAATTGAATAGGAGAGCAGGATAGGGCGACATGATGGCTGCGAACGGATGACACTCGAAGTGCCTGGGCTAGTTCGCGCCTGCAGCGCCGCCGCCTCTCTCGCCAAAACCGCCGCCAAGCTCAGATCAAGCCCAGGCAGCACGAACGTGTAAGGATAGGGCTAGAGCTGATTCTCCAGCCTTATCCGCTCCCTCCTCTTACACTGACAGGTGGGCCCCGCCACACTTTTCTTTTCTTTTCTATTCTATTTCTTATTTTATCAAAATGAGAAGTTACTAAATAGCCCTCAAAATATCCAACAGTCCCCACTAATTTATCAATTTGATAAAAGATGCTCAAAGCCTTGTTTAATATACAGCTGTTCGACGATGGGTACCTTGCTGGTTTGAACCCAAATCCTAGCAACAAAGATAGTGCTGGCCAAATGGGCGGCCCGACACGGCCCAGCTATTAGGTGGGCTGTGCTGTGCCGGCCCTCATGTCAGGGAGGTGGCCCAGGGACGGCCCGATGGCCTGTCGTGCTGTGCTGGGCCAGCCCGAGCCCATTTAGCCCAACGTGTCGTTTAGGCCCACTTAGCCCGTTAGGCCTAAAAATAAAAGAAATCCAAAAAAATCAGAAAAATATATAGAATTCATAAATAGATATGTAAATTGTAAAAAATACGACAATCATATTGAAAATATAATAAAGAGCTTCATTAATGTTCAAATTATTGCCTCGTTAAAACTTTTGCTAAGTAAAAACTCAACATAAGAAAACCGTGGCAAAGTAAAAAGAGTACAACCTATAGCTCTACGTCCATCCTTGTTCTACGTGTCATTGACTGTGTACAAATTTTCAAACACCTCCGACAACTGTAGAGACTTGTGAGACTCTCCTCTAATATTCTTCCAGAAAGACTGAATGCAGACTTGGAGGAAACCGTCGAGATAGGAACAATTAACATATCACATGCAAGTATAGATAGCACTAGATATGCTAACTTTTGGGTTTGCCACCAATGCAAAATTTCAAAGCCTTCTAAGTTAAAATCCACTGTATCGTTTTCCAGATAGGTAGATAGTTCCTCACACCTTGTAGATCTTGGCTGAGCAGGTGACGATGTAGAAGAAGAAGAAAACCTGGACCTAGAGGAAGAGCCACCGAAGATCTTGCCTCACATATTTATCTTCCTACTTGGGGCGGGGGCTACTGGAGGTCGTTGCAAGCGAACTCCCCAAAACTTATTTTCATACCTTTGGTAAACCTCGTATAACTGAGAATAAACTTCTGCAAAATAGTTAGTTTAGTTTATCCCTGTAGCATCACTAAGAAGATCAAGTACACTACCAAATGCATCAATTTTAACTCTAGGATCTAAAAGAAATACAAATGCATATAGGTAAGGGATTTCTCTCCAATATTTAAGGTATTTAGTTTTCATAGCAACAATAGCATCGCGTAAAACTAAGTCATTTTCATACATTTTCAATTTAGTAGCAATTTGTAAAATACTATATACAATGATAGGAGATGTTGGATAGTAGACAGCGGACAAAGCAACAGTGGCCTCATAAAAAATTTCTAAAAATTGTAGTATCTTCTCGGCAACAAACCAATGTTGCTCAGTCAATAGTATAATATTGTTAGTGCTATGATAGTGCATTTGAATAAAAATAGAAAAAGTGCTCTTATATGGTACAAGACTCTTAAGCAGCAGGTAAGCAGAGTTCCATCTTACCTCCATGTCCAAACCAAACTTTCTTGGATGCACACCCATCGCCCTACAGAAGTTCTTATATTGTGCTATTCTTACGTTAGAATTATTCAAGAAAGAAATCGCATCGCGAAAATATTTAATATACAACTCAACCTCTTCGAACCACATTTGACTATAAGGTTAATAATATGACAATCACATCGTTGATGTAGCAAGAAGGAATCGGCGTATGTACTCAACACTGGAGTAAGAATATCCATGGCCCTAGAGTTTGAAACGACATTGTCTAAAATAATTAAGAATATTTTGTCTATATGACCAAAGACTTCCATTACTTTGATAATACAACCCGCAATATTCACACCCGTGTGTGATACATCAATTAATTTTAAACATATAATTCTTTTCTCCACTACCCAGTCGTCATTAACATAATAAGCAACTACAGTAAGATAATCCTCCGTATCCCGACCACTCCATATGTCCGAGGTCAAGGCCACCGAAAATGTTACTAAATTGTTCTTTTATTTTATTATGGCGTTCATTGTAGTATTTTACTAGATCCCTAATTTCTAGAAATGGAAGAAAATCTAGGATTATGCACAGTTCTAATGTAATTTTGGAAAGCAAGAGACCCTGCAAAGCCTAACGGTAAATCCTCAGAAGCAATTAAACGACAGAGAGATTAGCAAAGCTGTTGTAACTATCCATAACCAAAACTGCAAAATCAAAACAAACACTATTATTACTTTCATCTTAACATAACAAGTACTAACAATAAAAGTTTGAAAAAAATAGAATCGTACCTATTTTGCTGACTTGCTGCCGGAAATTGAATTTTCCAAAATTTAGCAAAGTTTTTTTGAATTTTAATGATCTCATAACGAATTTGAATTTCCACAATTGAACTTTAATGAGAGATTGGGGAATAGAGGGGGTATGGTGGGCATTTATAAAAAAGGAATTTTTTTTTTCTATTTTTTAAGAGACAAACGGTAAAAAGAGGCAAAACCCCCAACGTTCGGAATTTGGTCGTGTCGTGCTAGGCACGGCACACGAGCCCGCCTGCCCAGCCTGCCCAGTTGCCCACCCCCTCCTCTTCCCCCACCCGACTTCCTTGCCCACTGTGTGACACTGCGACATTGCCGCACCGCACAGGGCGCACGATGCCCGCCCGCCTGGCCACCTCCCGAGTCCCACCTGCCTTCGGCCCTCCACAGACCACGCCGGTCGCCCGCTCGCCTGTCTCCACACCGGCGCCACCCTCCACGCCGGCACCGCCCCCTCCCAGCTCTCATCCCTCTAACCCTCTTCTCCCTTTGCTCCAACCACAGGCGCCGCCCTGCCCTTCTCTTCCTCTCTGGCTCTCCCCCTCCTTCTTCCTCTGCACTGACCCTTTGTAACATCCCAATTTTCTGAGTCTTAAAAATCCTTTGAATAGATAGTAGGGAGAAAATTCACCACTAGGAGTTTATTTGAATTTTCAATTAAATCTTAATATGGTCCTTAGTATCAAAACAATTTAATGTGATTAATCCCGATATCAATAATTTTCAAAACCATTTTATTCGAATTCTATGTGTTTGGATATATTTTCTAGAATTTTTCCAAGTTCAATTGCTATTTTCTAATTGCTATTTGGATTTTTTGGTATTTTCTAAAAAGAAAACTAATTAAAAGTCTCGAAAACAGTAATGGGCCGAAACCCAACCCTATTCCCGCCGGCCCATCACAGTGCAGCCTGTTCGCCCGCCGCGCGCACCCACCTCCTTTGACGGGTGGTTCCCACCTGTCAGTCTCCTCTCCATTCGTGCCGCGCACTTGCGTCCGGTCCCACCCGTCAGCCTGTGTGTCGTCTTCGCTCGAGCCGCAGCCCCAGACTTGTGGGCCCCGCTAAATCCCTGTGCCTCGTCTCTGAATCAGTTGGGGATTCGATTTCCTCCGCCGCGTGGCCGTTCTTGGTGTGCATGCCTGGGACTCCTCTAAACCGCTAGATATAAAGGGAAGGTCGCCCTCGAGCCCCACATCTCAACCCTAGCTGCCGAATCACCAGCGCAAAACCCTAGCCACCGCTTTAGCTTGAGGAAGCAATCTCGCTGCCGCAACTCTAACGAGCCCTTGCTCCGCCGTCAGTGCCGCTCGAGCTTCGTCGTCGCCACCGTTGACATCGCATGAAGTTGCACTTCACCTTGGCGGCCTTCGTTCTGCAGGAGCATCACTGGAGGATCGATCCCTTCAAGCCCGTATCGCCTCCGCCGCTCAAACCTCGCTGCTGGTCACCTCAGTTGTCCTCGACCGCCCGTGAGTGCATTGTCGAGACCCCCGCGTCACCCTCTACCTCTTGGTACCACCCATCATCGGTGAAGTGTCGCCGTTCGCCGTTGCAATCGGTTCCTGAGTGCCGCCGCCATCGATCTAACTTGGCGAGCCACGTCATCTTGCCACCGTCACGTTCGTGCGCACGTGTCGTGTGCGTGGCACCTTGTCAACAGCCACATGTGTGTCCGCATGTGCGGTCCACCGGTTTCCAGATCCATCGGTTCAGCAGACTTGGTCTACCGTGGACCTGTGAGACTGACATGTGGGCCCCACATGTTAGAATTGTTGGAGATATGCCCTAGAGGCAATCATAGAAATGATGATATTTCGTTATATCCATGATTTAATAAATGTTCCTTGAATATTGCCTTGTGTTGATTAACAAATATGTGACTTGTTTGTGAAACTCTTTACTTGTATGGTTATTCTAAAGTTGTCCCTAGTCGGAGTTCATGTGAGGACACACGTGAATGGTGGATTAGCACATGTATCGGTTGATGACTATGTTTCACAGGTCATAGACATGGAGATGTCAAATCAATAATGTGGACACATGTTTAGAACATGGGGTTGGACCGACCCAACATGAGACATAACAATTATACTTATGGTTCTCTCTACACAATGTGTACGCCTTGTCCTTAGACCTGAGATTGTCGCATGTACTTGAGATGTGAATCGACCTACTTAGGGGCTATCAAACGCTACTCCGTAACTGGGTAGTTATAAAGGTAGTTTTCGGGTTTGTCATGAAGCATCTTTGTGAGGCATGGTCACCAAGATGGGATTTGCCCTCTCTACCGAGAGAGATATCTCGGGCCCTCGAGTGATTGGATCCGAAATGCATGACCATGCTACTTAAGGTTAAGAGTTAACCTAGTAAGGGATTCCGGATCACAAGATCGAGAAAGAGTGGTCAGCTTGGAGCTCGACCGAATATCATGAGGCAAAGGGATTGTCATGTACATAACGTTGTGTTGGTTTGTCCGATATGATCTTTGTGTACGTTTAGGAGTTGGGACGTCTTGCTAGAGGCCGCTACCAACTATTGACCAAGTATGTATACTCGTGTCATGTCTAAACATACGTGAACCTATAGGGTCACACACTTAAGGGGCTGAAGCTTAATTCGGATTAGATCCGAATTAGACTGGGCATTGAGTCCTAATGGGCCTCTATTAGTACAAGCTCATTGTAAGGACGTCTATAAAAGGAGGGCAAGGGCGCACAAGATGGGTGGGAAGTTTAAAAAGTATGTGCAAAGCCAGTTTCATAGTAGGCAAATACACCAATCGGCACAGGCATTGCAAACCATAACTCTCTTGGCTTTTTGCAACTTGGGGTCTCGATATCCTATGCCCGTTCCCAAAAGCACTAAGAGGTTTCGAGTTCCTTTTTGTGGCTATTGATACGTTCACAAAATGGATTGAAGCCGAACCTGTGATTGGGATAACAATGGAAGCAGCCAAAAGGTTCATGACGAGAAGTGTGATTACTCGATTTGGTGTTCCAAGTCGAATAATTACAGATAATAGTAAACAATTTTTTAGTGCAAAATTCAAAGAATTTTATGAAGAATTGGGTACCAAATTGTGTTATGCCTTTGTCGCCCACCCACAAAGCAATGGGGTGGTCTAAAGGGCAAATGGCCAAATTATGCAGGGAATTAAAACTCAAGCTTTTGACCAGCTTATAAAGCACTCGAGGACTTGGGTACAAGAATTACCCTTAGTATTATGGGTCGTTCGTACGACTGCTAGCCAGGCTACAGGTGAAACATCATTCCACCAGTACTAAAGATTCGGTCAACAAAGGTCGAAAAATTCAATGACTCTAACCAGGAACAACTTCGAGCCGATGACATCAACCTACTCGAAGAGAGGAGGAATCAAGCCTTAATCCGTTCAGCAGTCTACCAACAAGCCCTTCGCAAATACTACGATCGTAAGGTCCAACTTCACAGCCTTGCTGTAGGTGACTTGGTGTTGAAAAAAATTCAATCCCAATCTAATCAGAACAAACTTTCCCCCAAGTGGGAAGGTTCTCACACCATGGTCAAAGTTATGTGACTAAGTTCAGTACGACTAGCAATGGAAGATGGCCGAGTCCTTTCTAATTCCTTGAACAATGACCAATTATGCAAATTTTATGTGTAACTTCTTACTTTCTCAATAAATTTTCAGTTTACTTCAAAATCTTTACTGTTTTTCTTCCTCTTTTTGAACTTTGAGCTTATCATATTGAACTTTAATATGAATGGCATGGAGAAATCAATGACCGAGTTTCATGGCATGCTTAAGGGTGCTGAGGAGAGCATCAAGAAAAGTTTTAATCATGTGATGATGGTTCAAAAGACTACAAGCTTCAATAAGAAGGGTATGTCAAAGGGAAAAGAAGAAGGGAAAGAAAAGACTCAAAATAAGATCGAGAGTCTCAAGGCTAAGCTTAAGAAGCTCAAGTTGGGCCCTAAGCCTGAATCAGAATGTTACCATTGTTATGAGACTGTGCATTGGAAGAGAAACCGCAAGAAGTACTTAGCATAGATGAAAAGGTACAAGAGAAGTAAGACTTCTAGTTCAGGTATAAATGTTATAAAAATTAATCTTGCCTCTTCTTCGACCAGTTCTCAGGTATTTGATACCAAATCGGTTGCTTGTATATATAATTAGATGCAGTGACTGATAAGGAGTAGAAGCTTGGCAAGAGGAGATATTGATCTTCGCGTGGGCAATGGAGCAAGAGTTGCTGCATTATCTATTGGCACTTTACCATTAGTTTTACCTTCAGAATTAACTATGTAACTAAATAATTGTTATTATGTTCTTGCCTTAAGTAAAAACATTATTTCCACTTCATGTTTAGGAGCAGAAGGTTATGAGTTTAGAATAAAGAATAATTATTGTTTAATTTATTTTGAAGATATGCTTTACGGCCATGCTCCACTAGTGAATGGATTGTATATTTTGAATCTTGAGGATGAGCCCATCTATAACATAAGTGCTAAGAGACTTCGACCTAATAATTTGAATTACACTTTTATTTGGCATTGTCGTCTAGGTCATATAAATGGGAAGCGCATGATGAAGCTCCACAAAGATGGTCTTCTAAACTCATTTTGTTTTGAATCATTTGAAATATATGAATCTTGTTTACTTGCCAAGATCACGAAGGTGCCTTTCACGACTAGAGGTGAGAGGGCAAGTGACCTATTGGTCCTTGTATATACGATGTATGTGGCCCGTTGAGCACTCCGGCCAGAGGTGCTTTTCAGTAATTCATAACATTTATCGATGATTTCAGTAGATATGGCAATGTCTAGTGATGAGACATAAGTCAGAATCCTTTGAAAAGTTCAAAGAATTTCAAAATGAAGTGTAGATTCAACTTGGCAAAACAATCAAATGTCTACGATCTGATCGTGGAGGTGAATATTGGCGCCATGAGTTTGGTGATCATCTAAAGAAATATGGAATTATTCCACAAATTACTCCGCCGGGAACGTCTCAATGGAATGTGGTGTCTAAACGACGGAGCCAATCTGATATTCTATTGCAATTCTGGGATTACACTCTAGAAACACCGATTTTCACTTTAAATAGGGTTCCATCAAAAATTGTAGAGAAAACACCATATGAGATATGGACGGGGGAAGAGTCTTGGATTGTCTATTCTCAGGGTATGGGGTTGTAAGGTATATGTCAAATGTTTGACGTCTAATAAACTCAAACCCAAGTCCGATAAATACTTCTTTGTGGGGTATCCTAAGAAATCTAAATGATATTATTTTTATAATCGAGTTGATAACAAAGTGTTTGTTACCCGAGATGGTGTATTTTTAGAGAAAGAGTTTCTTTCCAAAGGAGTCAGTGGGAGCAAGGTGCAACTTGAAGAAATTTAGGAACCATCTGAAAATGTTTTAAGTCCTACTGAACCTCTACAGGATGAAAAATATGTTGTTGAATCTATAGATGAGGCATCAGCCCCACGTAGATCAAAAAGACCATGTCAATTGCCTATAAGATATGGGCATGATATTTTTTTTATTGAATAATGATGAGCCTAAGACTTATACGGAAGCAATGATGGTCTCAGACTCTGAGTTATGGCTTTAAGCCATGAGATCCGAGATAAAATCCATGTATGACAATAAAGTATGGAACTTGGTTGATGCACCTGATGGTGTCACGACCATAGATTGCAAGTGGATTTTTAAGAAAAAGATAGATGTGGATGGAAATATTCACATTCATAAGGCACGACTGGTCACAAAGGGTTTCAAACAAATTCAAGGTGTTGATTATGATAAAACCTTCTCGCCGGTTGCTATGCTTAAATCTATCCAGATCATTCTAGCAATTGCTGCATATTTCAACTATGGGATATGACAAATGGATGTCAAAACGGCTTTCCTAAATGGAAACCTAAGTAAGGATGTGTACATGACACAGCCTAAGGGTTTTGTTGGTCCAAAGGAAGCTAGAAAGATATGCAAGCTTAAGAAATCCATCTATAGATTGAATCAAGCATCTCGGAGTTGGAACATTCATTTCGATGAAGTGGTCAAAGGGTTTGACTTCATCTAAAATGAAGAAGAACCTTGTGTTTACAAGAAGGTTAGTGGGATCAAGCTTATTTTTCTGATCTTGTATGTGGATGACAAAGTACTGGTTGAAATGATATTTCTACGCTTGAATCTGTTAAAACTTCATTAAGAAATAGTTTCTCAATGAATGATTTAGGAGATGCAGCATATATTCTTGGTATAAGGATCTAAAGGCTAATTGGATTAAGCCAAGATATGTACATAGGCAAGGTGTTGAAACGGTTCAGCATGCAAGATTCTAAGAGAGGTTTTTTGCCCATGGCATATTGCATTAATCTTAGCAAGAATCAGTGTCCTACGACCATTGATGAGAGAGACAAAATGAGTAGAATTTCATATGCTTCGGCTATTGGATCTATCATGTATGTTATGTTATGTACACGACTAGATGTGGCGTATGCTCGAAGTGTTACGAGTAGGTATCAGTCGGATCCAGGTGAAGGTCGCTGGATAGTAGTCAAAAATATACTTAAGTACTTGAGAAGAACTAAGGATGCATTCCTTGTGTATGGTGGTGAAGAAAAGCTGGTCGTAAATGGTTACACCGATGCTAGCTTCTAAACCGACAAGAATGATTATAGATCGCAATCAGGGTTAGTGTTTTGTTTGAATAGAGGAGCAGTAATGACGAGGATTAAAACCTCTATTTATTCTTTATTATATAGAGACCATACATTTTCATAGTCGTAACCCCTAAGGCTTACGACCTCACTGGTCGTAAGAGTTCCAGAGGTTACATAATACCCAACCTGGTCGGACATGGTTCCGAACCTAGTCTCCAACTAGTCAAATGCTCACAAGGTTTTGAACTAGTGTCTGGATCTAAGACCAGACATATACTTTACCGTGTGACGAATGGAACATGTGCTATATATTCTATACCACGCGACGCTACGACACTGGAGTACAGTTACATGACTCATTGATATATAACCGCACAACAGTTGATACATTATCAACTGACGCCTCTCTCCGACCAGACGCGTCACTTCCTAACAGACGCCTCTCCAAGGGACAACTGCCAACGTTTCATCAACTACATAAGGAGGACCGTGGAAGGAGAAGAGGAGGTACCAAAGAGAATCATCGACTAGAATCACTCTCAGAAGATAGTCAGTCGATTAGATCGCAAGACCATAGCAAGCATTGTGCTCCAGTGTTAGGGGAGTTAGTCTTTGGTCTAGATTACATATACACTTTGTGACAGCCAGTTCATATCAATAAAGAGCAGCCTCATTCCTTACCAGGATATATGTGCCACTTTTCCTCTTTTTTTATATACTCATAAGTTCGGTGATTTGATCGTCGACAAGTAAGCTGGAAGACTTTCAAGCAGGGAATGGTTGATGATTCTACAATAGAGACCGAGCACATTGCGACTTCAGAAGCTGCAAAAGAGGTCGTATGGATTAGAAAGTTCATTTGTGAACTAGGTGTGGTTCCGAGTGCTTCTAGTCCAATAGATCTCTATTGTGATAATAGTGGAGCCATTGCACAAGCTAAGGAGCCTAGATCGCATCAAAAGTTCAAGCACATACTTCAGCGATATCATATTATTCGGGAGATCGTTGGGAGAGGAGATGTGAAGATATGCAAAGTGCATACGGATTTGAATATTGTTGATCCGTTGACAAACTCTCTCTTGTAACCTAAGCATGAGGCGCATACAAAAGCAATGGGTATAAGATACCTATATAATTGACTCTGGTGCAAGTTCGACCAGATATAGACTCGTTGTATAGTGATACGACCAGATCCAAGACTGGTCGTATAGTGACGACTAGATCCAGACTAGTCGTATAGAGATATGAGTTGGTCGTAGATTGATCGAACATGACCAAGTGCACACAAAAGCCATGGGTTTCGATACCTATTTGATTGACTCTAGTCCAAGTGGGAGACTGTTGGTGATATGCCCTAGAGACAATCATAGAGATGGTTGTATCACGTCTATATTTATGAGTTATTGAATAAATGTTATTCTATTCCTTGAATGAATCATCAGTTATAAAGATTAACGAGTATGCGACTTGTTAGTGAAGCTCTTTTAACTCATGATGATGTTGTTCTAAATGTATCCTTGGTCGGATGTCACTGGTCGGAATACTAGAGACTCTATCGACCAGCACATGTATTGATTGGTGACCATGTTTCACTGGTCATGGATATAGGGATATCGAATCAATAATGTGAAAATATGTTGGAGAACATGGTGTTGGATTGACCAACCTTGAGACACTACTGAGATTGTTATGCTTTCATGTGTCATCAGTTGGTCTGTGAGAACCCGGACGATTTAACCTGTAAGGCTTAACCCTCCAATTGTTCCTAGCACGACAAATTAAATTTTTCGCTCTCGATGTATTATGTACCTCCCAGGAGCGGTACACATACACCATCACAAACATCAATATCAATCCATTCACAAGTTCTTACAATATCGAAACTTCATGCTTTGCAACATATTGAACTTACAAGGTTCAATTTCATACAAAAGAGCCAACTAGCCAAATAACAAGATAAATATCAAGTATGCAGTGAAAAATAGTAAACAAACTGAAATAAAATCATAAATTAACCATTAATAAAGTCTCAATGGCTTGTCATATCCCACAGGGCAACCGACTGGGTTCCAAGCATAGCAAATCGACGTCCCGCGCAATCTTTCTTACCCAATTTGAGCTCAATACCTGCTGTCCAATTAGTAAACAAAAGCAAACAGTCAGTACACGAATGTACTCCACAAGACTTTACAAAGCCTATACATAGCTACATGCAAGCTCTGCTCAAAGGAGAATGATATAGGGTTTATTTTCAGCACAAAGCAATATTTCGATTGAATACAATGTAGTAGATTCAAATTGAAGTTAGCAAACATTTTTAATAATTCAAACAACAGTGAGTAAGTAACTTTAGACATCAACTAAACATCAACACGTGGCTACCCCTACAGCACACAACAATAGCATGAGAACCATTCTCAATACCACTGATCAAGTTTTAAGTTTAAAATTGTAAAAAGTTGAGTCTAATTCTTGCGAGAAATAACCAAGTGTGTCCATAACCTAGGACAATGCTATTCGAATAGATTAAACCTTGCAGGATGTATAACTTTACCCACATGTCAGATCGCTCCTTTTGCCACGTGATAAAGTACACTTCTGAAGGTATGCCGGCAGAGCTAAGCCCTACGAGATATTTTCCAATATAATGAATTACCTAAGAGCCGCCCGTATGGATGGAAACTCATACGTTGTATCAGAGTCATAGTAAAATCTCAGTCAACTACCCCTCACGGGTAAAGCCTTGGACAACTACGATGCCCCTCGGGGTAGGGAACCTAAACCCGGAACCCATCCTGTACACCCAACAACAACATAACATTTTTTAACAGAACAACAACCACCATGCAACCCGGAGTTAACACACGCCAAAGTAATAAGTTAAGAGATGTCTCATATCCCTCTCATGTGGTTAGCACGCAATAATATTTGGATCAATGGCGCAAGTAATTCGGTCCTTGTTGAGTCAGGCACCAAGCACACACCCAACAGCACACCATCCAACCAATGTGCCCAAGTCTAAAATATTTTATTTTCATTTTTAGTTTTCCAAATAACACAGGGTGCTAGATATAACATAATAATATATTTAATTTAAGTGATCAAGGTCATCGACAAAGTCGGCAACCGCCCAATCTACCAGAAGCTAAGCATTGCTAAGCATGACACCGAATATACATAAATGGACCATATAACTTCCACCGGGCTCTAATTCACCAGCAGAATTATTAACTTCGGCCAATGGCGGGGATGAACAATTTTAGGGAATTCATGCACTAGTATTAACTACCTCTAATCGCGAACATAATTTGTCAAATAAGCATGCATACATACAGTTGCAAAACAAGATAATAATTTTTGAATGTAATAGGATCAACATGCATCAACGGAAAGTGCTTGCCTTTGCTTGCTGGAACTCTTGATATTCACACGATCAACTCCGTTGCACTCCCGAATCATCGTAATCTAACGATAAGAACCGAAAAATAAACAAGAACACGGAATAAACACCAAAATTCCAAAAGTCTTCAAAAATTATGAAATTAATACAAAAGGTAGAGAATGATTTTAGATGCATTTAAGTGAAAATTTTAGTTCAATTGGAGTTCATATGAATTTCTTGTGAATTTTTGAAGTTAAATTAATTTCTAGTGTAAAAGTAATCCTTTTCTGAAATTAATTTTAGTTTTGACATTTTCTGTGAGAATAACAAGTTTCAAACCTAATATATTTAAAGGTACATTGAAAATGAGGATTATCATACTTGGTTTCACTCAAATTGGAGTTGAATAGAACTAGTTATGAGTTTGTGAGGCTTAACCCACTTTTTGTTTTACTGAAATTTTAACCAGGCCAAAATAGTGTGGAACCCTACTACTACTGAGATTAAGAACTTCTAATTGTTTTTCTGCTCAGTTGGTTGTGAGAGGCTACCAAGAAATGTCAAACCTAATTTTAGTACTGGACTTCGTTAACATCGTGTTGTGAATTTCTAGAATCTCCGTTATTTATTCATCCTGTTTACAGTTCTCCCCAAACCCATTAATTTTCTGCATGCACAAAGAACCCACTGGTGGTCATGGAGGGACATACTAATGCTTCTTTACTAGATTGATGTGCCTTTGTTAGTTTTAAGGTCCAAGTCTTGATTGGTCAAAAACCTTCTAAGTCTTTGAATTAGGAAGAGTCAGCAGCTTACTGTTATTAGCAAGATTTCATCTCGATATTTTCTCTGACAAACACTTCACTAGAAAGAGCTGATGGTCTCTGTTGGTTCTCAAAGTTCACAACCCTAAAAGGCTTTTCAGATTTGGTTGCTACTGTTAGGGACTTGCCAAATAACTAATTGAATTAGGACAAAATCTAACTACTGACATTCAACATTTGATCTAAACCTCTTCTCTGATCATTCATCCAGAGTGTTGAATTATTCTGAAAATGAGTGTTGGATAACTAATTCAAATATCCATTTAAACAATCCTTTCAAGTGATTAAAACAGTCATTTAGCAGGTTCAAAAGCCTACTGTCAATTGAGTTCCTGTTTATTGTTACGATAATTGCTAGTGCTGCTAAAGACCTTATGCTAAAGTCAAACTAACTATGAGTCCTTCAAGTACTTATCTCAGTCACCACTTAACTAATATGTGAAAGCTAACTAAATCTCTAGCATGTAGATACCTTATTGCCTTACTACTCTGTAATATGCTAACTTGCTACTAACTGACTGACCTTTAATAATTCAGCTTTCAAATTGTGAATTCACTTAAATGACTTATTTGATATTCACAAAAGTGGATAACAACATAAAGTTGGTTTAGCAAGGGGGTTACACTAACATTCAGATTTCTCACCTAAACATCTTCTCTATTGATTTCTGAAAATTCACATTCATTACTTATTTTGACTACTGGTCTTATACCTACAGTAGAACATCTTCTGGAATCAAGGTGCTAATCAACACATTTTTCTTACTGGAAATCACTTAATCAAGTGTCAATTAGGTTTGAGTGACCTAAAAGTTAATAAAAAGGGCCTATTAACAAAAGCATTCAGATGATCTTTCTAATGGGCACTCCTACTCAGAGAGGGATAACTACAGAGATGAAGAACAGGGGGGCAGCACAGGGGCAACTTGGCCGTGGCTAGTCGCCAGCGAGGGAGTGGCTGCGAAGTGAAAGTGACCCCAAAAATGGGTTGCTCCGAGGTCCAGGAGGCTATGGGTGACGGCTTTGGTGCTCAGGCTGCACGGAGGTGGCGTGGTGAGGGTGAGCGGCGGCCGGCCGGAGGGGTGAAGCAAGGTGATGGCGCTCGCATGTAATAGAGGACGAATTAGGACGAGCATGAGTACAAGGGTGCTAAGGGGAACTCACCGGAGTACCTGGTGACGACGGGGAGTGGCCGAGGTAGTCCGGCGACGCGAGCCAGCGACGACGCGGGGTGACCAACGGCAGCGGCAACCTAGGGAGGAAGACAGAGGGGTGAGTGATGGGAGAAGGTAAAAGGATGTATAAGGATGCTCATGATGGAAGGAATCGAGCTTGAGGCTCGCTGGAGAAGACGCGGCGGCGGTGGAGGTGATGTTGGCCGGTCACGAGTAAGAAGACGCAGGCGCGGTGCTCCGGTGGACCAAAGCCGGAATTGGTTGAGGGCTTAGGCTCCTTGAGGGGTGTGACGCACCTTGACTTGTACGGCCGGCGACGGAGATCACCGGCGTGGTCAGGACGGCGAGCGAGGCTTGGCGGCCGACGCGGGCTCTGCATTCCTTTGGAGCTTCTTTTGGTGAAGATGACAGGGGGAAGAGGAATGACCAGAGGGCTCGGTAGCTCGGGTTGGCTTCTTTATAGGCTAAGGGCGGAGTGCCTGAGGTGAGGTCGGCGGCATGGGCAGTGAGGCGGCGTGGCGCGGTGCGACGTTGCGTCGCAGCATGCAACGACCGCATGGAGAGGATGAGCTAACGGATAGGCCGACAGGTAAGTGGGAGCCTGGGAGGGGAGGGAAAGCGGCTCCACGGGGTGCACCTTCAAGCGGGGAAAGCGGAAAAAAGAGGGGGAAAGGCAGCTTCGGGGCTGGTGGATCGGGTGCGACCGGAGTTTGGCTTGGGTCCGGTCGGACTGAGTCAAACTGACTCGTTGATTGGGTTTTGAAACTAGCTGAGACTTAAGGGAATTTTTAGATATAGATTCCTAGCTCCAAAATTCAATAAACTTTTAGGGTAGGCAGATGACCTAGTGAATATTATGGTGTAAAATTTCTAGGGTTTTTCATGTATTATATTTTTCTCTAGAATTATTTTGAGTTCCTCTTTTCGATGTTTGACTTTCAAATCTCTACTTTGACTGATTGTTTTAAAATAGAAAATAATTTCTTCAAACTGTGAAATTTTTATGGTGAGTCTTTAATATATTCCAAAACCTAGAAAAAATATTTCCAGGCACTTTTCACTTGAGTTGTTTGTATTTTAAATTCAAATTCAAAATTTGATATGCAAATTAAATAGGAATCAAATAACCTCCAAACTTCTAGAAAAATTCAAACAAGAATAACAGAGCATATACAATCCAATTAAAATATTTTCAGCTTTGAGTCCTATATTTTCAAAAATGATAAACAGTTTGTAATTATGAGCTAGAGAAAGTAAGTTTGAAATTTTGAATTTGAGAATTCTTTTTGAAAGTACATCCAGCATTCTAGGAGCATATGAGGTTTTACTATTGATAATTTGAATCCCAAAATAAATATTCTCATATTTGAAACTTTTTAGTTTTACCCCAAGTTCAATTTGAGCTTTTGAATTGGAGAAGAAATATTGGGTTCTAAGTTTGAAATTCTAGTCTTTAAAAGTCAAGGATTCCCAACATATGGTTTACAAAAAAAAAAGTTCAAAATTTCACAAATGCTCATTAGATGCTTAACTAATCCAACATAGGGATTTATGGTTGTTACATGGTCTCAAGCCATGATGATGTATAATCCTTAGACCTGAGATCAGTATGATTTTCTACATGTGTAAGAGTACACTTTAGTATTGCTAAACGCTACTCTGTAACTAGTTAGTCATAAAGGTGGCTTTCGAGTATGCTATGAAACATGCGAAGGAATGTGACTGATCGAATATAGAATTTGCCCCTCCTAACATAACAAGAGAGATGTCTCATGGCCCCTCGATGTGGTCGGATAAGGAAAGTGCATTATCATGCCACTAGTGGTCAAAGAGTTCGATCACATGAAGTTATCCAACACTTGATCAAGAAAGTATTGAACAGTCCACGGATGACACAACATCTCACCTGGAGTTCAACCAGATATCGTGAGGCAAAAGGAGAATACACAAGTTGGCCATTCAGTTCGATCAGATATGGTCTAGTCTATGGAGATACGAGCTAGTCGTAGCTTGGTCGAACATGATCACCAAGTGGTTGAAACCTAGTCGTAAGGAGTTACGAACTGGTCGAGACCAAATATGAGCTGGTCGTAGGTTGGTCGAAACCTGGTCGTAGGGAGTTGTGAACTGGTCGAGACCAAATAGGACCTGGTCAAAGATCATATTGCATTAAGGTTCGTACGATATAATTCATGTATATTCGGGAATCGTTATCTTACTAGGTGCCGCTATCGACTCATGATCAGAAAGGAGTTTCTGAGTCACAACCGATTATGCATGAACTTACAGAGTCACACACTTAAAGGGTTGGAACAAAACAGTACGGATACGATTTGTCAAATATGTTCGGATAAGATCCATCATAGATACTATTTAAGGAGATGCTTGAGGCTATTGGGAACGGTGATAGGTAATAGAGGAGATACGACAAGAGTTGACGTGAGTTACTCTAAACACTAGCCGCCATCTTCTTGAGAGAGTCTTCCGTGCGACTTGGTTCTAGCACAACGGCGTATGGTGTTCCTACCATGGACTTGTGGATACCGTAGAGGCGCTACTGGGGTTGTTGTTGCGCTTGAGGACGATCCACGATATTGCAAGGAAAGCAATCGGTTGCTGGAGGAGACGATCGGCGACGACTACACTGGACGATCGACTACGTTGAATGATCAACTACGTCGAACGATCGACTACGACCACTACATCGACACGCTCTTCGTTGGACCAGACTGCTCCAACTCTTCTTCCGTTATATTGCGCATCTGGTGGTAACAATCTGTGATCTCTTACTTGTCTAGCATCATGGTTTACGTGGTAGAATTTTTGAATTGCCAACTAGCATAACCAACCTGTATCCCTTCACAACACATATGCCAAGTGATGCGCAAAATGGAAAACAACAATACTCACGATGCAGATGGCACTTAAAGTCACCGCGCAGTAAACCGAACAAGGCACATGAATCACGTTGTCTCAGAAAATCAATCGCCCCGCTGTGCCGCGAATGAATGGATGAGGTCGTTGGAGATACAATGACAATCCACAGACTAGGACATACTAATTTACGAAGTAGAGGTACAGAGAATACCGCATAAGACCAACATAAGTGCACCGACCGAGTGCACCTAAGAACACCAACCACCAAAGCCAAGTTCTTCTCTCCCAAATCGATCCTAAGTTGGCCGGATTCAACCCTCAGTGGAGCAACCTCCCAATTTTTGTCACCGCAACCTCAACAGGGAGATAGCACAAGGAACCGAACGGGCAGTGCTCAAGGAGGAGGAGCCCAATCTCACAGTCGACGGCATCGAGACATGCACGATGGCGCAGCAGCTCAAAGGCCCAAAAACCGATGATCAATATCGGAGGAGAGGAAAAACACACCAACATAAGGGTAAAAGTCATTGTGATTCGGGTTCCAAAAAGAGAGTCGTCGGCCACCATTTGAAGAGGATAGGAGGAGAGGGTGACGCGATGGCTGCGAACGACCGACGACCGAAGCACCTAGGCCAGTTCGCGGCGCCGCTTCTCTCACCAAAAACCGCCACCAAGCTCGGGTCAAGCCAAGTCGCACGAACGCGTGAGGATAGGGTTGGAGCTGAGTCTCCGCCTTATCCTCTCCCTCCTATTACACCGCCAGGTGGGCCCCGCCACACTTTTCTTTTCTTTTCTTTTCTATTTCTTTTTTTCTCAAAATAAAAAATTACCAAATAGCCCATCAAAATATCCTACATTAGCAAGAGAAAATCTATATATAAAACGAAATAGCTAGAACTGAATACGACTTGCCAATTAATTATGGGCTCAAATGAATTGCATTTAGTTGGTCAGTCACCGGCAACAAGCAGCAACCAATTATATCTGCGAATGATGCATGCAACCGGTCGATCGAAGAATCACGACCAACAAGAACCAGCACATGCACTCTTCGATCAAAAGAAGCTCCAATGATATCATTATTTCAAGGATATTTGCGCCCACACGCGGTCCGTGCGAGAGTACGCGTTCCTCCCACGAAGGTGCAGGAGCCCTTTCAGCCCCTGCACCCATGCCAGCTGAAAGACTCCTGCGACCTCTCTCTCTCTCTCTCTCTAGATCTCTCTCTCATCCAGCCATGTGATGATCATGACAAAATTGAAAGGAAACTTTTGCATGTATGTGTCTTACAGTTGATCTATCTATGAACTACGTCCCTTAAGATGGTCAGAAAGATATAGAAACTGGGACAGATATACGCATGGTCCCGATTCAAAAAGTATGCGAAAATAAAGTTAGAGGGGGCCATATATGCATGCATATGAATGAAGAGGAAAGAAAGGGCGGCCATGATGAGAGAGAAGGCCAAGCTAGCTTAAGGTGACACCTTTGGGCATCACAAGAGGGGGGCTTTGTTTAGTAACCCACAGCTAACTACACCTCCAAAGGTAATCATGATCTAAGTCACTGAATTGGAAGCTACCAAGCAAGGTAGTAAGATCGATGCATGCATATGCATATGTTCATGAGCACCACTGATCATTTATGTGTAGCATATATGCAACCAATTAACCTATACCTATAGCTTGCTATATCACTAGCCTTTTCCCTCCTTTTTTTGATTGCTCATTCCAATTAGTCTGTTTGTTTGATGGAAGTCAAAAAGTTAACTTGGCTGATCTCCATGAAGTGGCTAAAATTCCAGACATTAGGTAGATTGTCACACTCAAAAGTCTTTAACACATTGTAACATCATTTTCGGCCCTACTGCAATTTTTTTTTTTTTTTTGCGTTTTTGGATGGTTTATCGCAATCAATCTGCGACTCATTTTTAGTAAATCAGATTTATAAAAAAAATATCAAAACAAAAAATAATGCTACATTATTTTTGTTCTATACCATCGATGTGGCAGAAAGTAGAACATGATGAAGAACATGTACTTACTAAAGGAGATTCATTTAATTCTGTCGGATCTAAAATTTGCAATTTAGAATCCACTGTATCAATCTGTGTCATTCCCTATATCAGTAGATAGCACATACAGATACATTCTTGGATTAATCACATACATCGTATTCACACCAAATTATTACATAACCGGCCGTACGGCCCATTGTTTTACAAAAGGGCACAAAGGCCACCACAATGTCACAGAACATAGTAACGGGGTAAGTGCGGAAGTAAACTCCAAACTTCAATCACCGTGGTAGGTGGTTGCCAGTCAAGAATGACTTCCACCTTTGTTGGATACACGGCTACTCCATTCGCAGATATCACATGCCCCAAGAAGCTAACGTCAGATAGCTAGAACTCGCACTTACTATACTTGGCATACAGCTGGTGCTCCCTGGGAGTTTCAAGCACCAATCTTAGATGTCGTGCGTGTTCTTCGGCATCTCTGGAGTAGATGAGGATATCGTCAATGAACACCACCACGAATCTATCCAGATATTCCTTGAATACCTTGTTCATCAGATTCATAAAATATGTTGAGGCATTGGTTAGCCCAAATGGCATAACTGTGAACTCATAGAGGCCATAGCGGGTAGAGAAAACTGCTTTGAGGATGTCTTTAGATCTAATTTTTAGCTAGTGGTACCCTGAGCGCAGATCTATCTTAGAAAATTTCATTGCCCCTTTGAGCTGATCAAACAAATCATCAATTTTGGGCAATGGATATTTATTTTTGATAGTTACTTTATTCAGGAACCGATAATCCACACACATTCGCATAATGTCAACCTTCTTTTTCACGAACAGTACATGAGATACCCATGGTGAAGAGTTTGGTCTAATAAACCCTTTCTCTTGCCATTCTCGAATCTACTTTTTCAGTTCCTCGAGTTCATTAACTAGCATCCTATAAGGTCTCTTGGAGATGGGTGTTGTCCCAAGCATCAATTCTATGATAAACTCTATGTCTCAATCTGGTGATCCCCCTGGTAGTTCTTTTGGAAAGAGGCCAGGGTATTCTTGGACCACTGGTATTGCCTCCAAAGGAACGCCCAAGACATAGCAGATTGCCCTTTTTCATTGGAAGGGTATGTTCATCTTGACTTCAACGACCATCCTGGGGCATTTGGTAAGACTCAGTGTTCTATTAGCGCAATCTATTACCCCTTGATACTTGGTCAGCCAATCCATCCCTAGGATAACATCTAGGGTTCGAGCTTGTAGCACCATCAAGTCCGCTGAGAACACTATCCCCTCAAACTGTATTTCCACCACAGGGCTTACTAATTTAGCCTATAATAGTCCCCCAGGTGAATTGAGTACTAAGGGTCTCTTGAGAACGAAAGTTGGTAACTGCCAATGGTCCATAAATTTGTTGGAGATAAAAGAATGAGATGCTCCAGAATAAAAAAGAATGCATGCTGGCGAGGAATTAACTGAGAACGTACCCATCTATACTTCGGGTGCCTCCTATGCCTCCTCTGCCGTGATATGGTTCACCCGGCCTTGCCCTTGGGACGAAGCTGCCCTAGGTGCTGATGAAGTCTGGGGCCTCCCTCTTGTCGCCATCCTAGGGGTGTTCGGTCCATGCACCGGGTACTCCCAAGATTGAACTTGACGGGGGTGTTAGCCTTGCGCAGGCAGAAGTGAGCGTAATGTCCAGGTTCATTTCGGTTAAAACAAAATAGGACGGCTGGTGGAGTGCTGGCTTGCTAAGGTTGGCTAGTTCGGCCAGGTGTGGCATATGAGGCACCACCAGGCTGGTTTGAAGGAGCTGAAGTCCAGGGCAGAGTGCCCGGTTGAGATCCACTACCCGATGGGACACCATAGAATGGTCGAGCACTAGGTGTCGCTCCCTTTGAGGTACCCAGCTTTCGCTTGCGACTGGCCTTGAAGGTCTTGCGTTCATTTTCTAGGAGCAATGTCTTATTGATTAACTGTTGGAAACTATGGAAGTCATGCACAATCAGCTGCACATCGCGTAGTCCTTTCAGGAATCGGTCAATCTTATCTTCCTCCTCAACTATGTCATTTTGGGCATAGCGGGCCAATTGGTTGAACTGGGTCAAGTACTCCGCCACGGAGTAGTTGCCCTATTTAGTACCCTAAATTCGTTCCTCTTCATGCACATGACACTTGCTGGGATGTAGTTGCTCCTACATGCTTCCTTGAATTCAGCCCATCCTACTGCTAGCGTGGCTGCCTCGGTTGCCACTGGCTCCCCAACTTCTACAGTGGTTGTCTCAAGTTCATCTTCGACCCTTACCGCTACATAGTTATCCCACCAATCAACGGTTGGTCCTGTAAGTTGGTGTGTTGCAAACATCACCATGTCTTCCTCGCGACATTTAGCCAACGTCAGCTTCTTTTCAATGGTACGAAGCCAGTCTTCAGCTTCGAGTGGCTCGCTTGTGCTTGAGAAGACTGGAGGCTTTGTGCGCATGAACTCTCCCAGCTTGGACCCATGGCTAGCCGTCCCGGTTTGCTGCCGATTGTTATTGCTTGCAGCAGTTGCATTTGCTGAGCCATTACTTGGGCCAACATGGGATGCTCAGGAGGTGGTGGTGGTGGTGTTGGGCTACGATCACGACACTAACCACGACCAGCGGCTGCTCTCCTAGGAGGCATCTATTATAGGAAAACCACTATTGAGAGGAGCTCGCAACATTACCGGTCGATACCTATAGCAAAAGAATCCCCTACGAGTCCACACAACAATCATGACACAAAATAGTATGATTACGACCAACTAGTCGAAAGCACAAAGATGCATTAAACCAAAACGAGTTCATAGTACTTGGCAAACATTTACAACAAAACCCCAAGTCAACTGCGTCTACGACTAGCAATACATAACCCCATGGTACGATTGCTTTCTAGCTCCAAAAGACTGCTCCAGCTAGCCCTACTGCACTACTCCCCTCTCGAATGGCCCCGTTCCACTGATGTAGCCACCAAGGCCTCTTCAAGCAGGTGGAGTACGACAGTGAGAGCGGCTGTCACTGGAGTCTGATAGGATGATGGAGTCTAGGGTGCTCACACTCTTGCGCGCAGTGATCCTCAGCCGTGAGCCACTGGCGCTGCCACCGGCTGGGGTAGTGATCGGAACCCTGGCTGCAATAGAGGTGGTAGTGGTCACCGTGGCGAACTCGGAGACGGCCTCTACCCTCTCACGCACTTCAGTCGCCAAGGTTGCCCCTGCTCGTCTAGTTGAGCGCGAAGAGCCGCAGCGTCCACTTCATTAGAGGCGGGGGCTTATCGGAGCTCGGTAAGCTCCTTGAGGGCCTCCACATACTCGTCGTCTTGCACTTGTGTCAACCGCACCTGATGCGTAAGGTACGGGTCCTCGACAACTGCAGTGCTGCGGATCTTGCAATGGGTCTCTCCCTCTTGGAGGGTGGGAAAGAAGCTGAACGAGGTAGACATCACCAGGTCGCTGTGAATATTGCACAGTCGTACGAGAGCTTGGCGAGCGGCATCCTGGACAGTTGGGGCAGAGGTACTCCTCTGGTGTTCTATGCGGAAAGTGCGAGGCTCGCACTCCCGAACGAGCGTAGAGGAAGACTTCCACAGTCCAGGCCTCATGGTCTCCGTCCCCCGACTTGCGCCCCCTATAAATGGGACATTGTCGGTACAGCAGATGCTGGAGCAGCATGCCAAACACCACCGTATAGCCACCCCATAGGCAGTCCTCCCCGTGGGAGTGGTAGTCCCAACACTCGGGCGCCATAGGCTCTAGCATCTGTAATTTTGAACCGAATATGAGCCAGTGATCAGTAAAGATTACTGAGTTTCAACCACTCAGTTTTGACCACGTGGTTTCGACCACTGGGTTCGACCACTCGGTTTCGACAACTAGGTTCGACTACTGAGTTTCGACCATAGGGATCTATCCTTCGACCACTATGACTAAGGCTTCGACCAATCTAGCCTAAGACCGCTGGTCAGAGACTTCGACCACACTAGTCTAAGACCTTGCATGCTTGGACTTCTTAGGAATGAACAGGCCTCTACTAGTATCTGCACAATACCATTCCAACCAAAACACATGCATACCTATATAGAGGAGATGTTGTTACCCTCAGCAGTGTATTCCTATGTTCTAATCGACCATGCTAGCTAAGGCTTTTAACCTACAGTCGTATGCTCCGGTACCAAGTTTGTCGAACCCCAAATTTGTAATTTGGAATCCATTGTGTCAATTTGTGTCATTCCCTGGATAAATAGATAGTACACACATATACATTCCTGGATCAATCACATACATCTTATTCACGACCCATTGAAGGTACTAGTGGAGATCCCATCTTTTATACTATCGAGTGGCTCCATCCACTCGAAGCTCGCGCTAACCTGTAATTACCACTAGTCCCGGACCTAGCATTCACAAATCCCTAGGGTCCCACCCCAGTTTTTCATTCCACGACCACACATAAATGGTCTTATAAAAATTAAAGCTAGTTCAAGTGAGTTCCCAGCACCGCTCTTGACCGTGAGCATGGCTATCTAGATAGTTTTCTTACTCTGCAAAGTTCGTACACTTTACCCACAAGAGATAATCATCTTGATATCTACACATGTTTCCTTAGACATGTGAATCAAGGGGAGATTACCACAAGACCTTTACAATGCTCAACCTCGACGCAACCCCACCTGCTAAGGTTTCCACTGCCCGAAGCCACGCTCCCAGGAAGCCCCCTCTTGCGTTGTGTGGTTTTCCTGTGGCTTCTACACATACTCACGCCACACACACAACAGTGGTGAATCCAAGCTGAGGCGAACAAATTAGTTAGCTAGGTCGTGCTCATTATAAACTTGTGGTCGTACTGTTTTTTACACGAGAGGTCATCACAAGAACTCAGACCTTTGTTGACTTGGGCAGTGCATTCACATACCCCACCGACATACATCACCAGCACCAGCCACTCATTCCATCCGCCCAAGTCGAGTACAGATTTTCAGGTTTTGCTTGGTTTTGAAAATGACCTTTTGTCCAACATACCAGCCAAGCTCCAAACCTCGACTGCCCAAATCCTGCTTTTCATGTTTCATGTTTGGAAAGATTGATGTCAGGCACTTTAATGCTCACACGACTACATATCTAAGCAAGACCAAGCATGACAGTTAGATACAGACTTATTAACTAGCATGTAACCATTAAATCTAGGGTGACAAATGATAATATCCAAGTTCAAGGAGTTGAAGGTTATACTCATTATCATTAAGGCATTAACTATGTACTAGACCAATATAGTTATTTAAATCTAGCAATGCAATTTCATAATTTAAACCAACATAATTTGCAAAGACTGGGTGCAATATATATGATCAAAGTATTGACTCACCTTGGTCGTGGCACTGCTGCTCCTACTCGTGGTCTGGTAACGGGTCTTCTAAAGCTCCAGGTTCTATACGCAAAAGTTAACCAAAATTCAAATAAGCCCAAATTAGTTCGACTTGCATTCAAAATCCAAATGGGGGGTGTTCGCGGTTGGGTTGGGAGGCTTTAACTAGTCTCAGGTTCCTATTACCGCGTTCAGTGTTGGACATAGGATTCAAGCAGGTATCGTGGGCTGTTTCTGAGATAGTTTCTAGTCTACATACGAGTTCTGAGCTTCGAGTACTGTTAAGTGTTTCGACCACCTGGTCGGAGGTGTTTCACCTTCATGGAAGAAGGGGTTTTCGAGTACTGTTCACAGTTTCGACCACTTGGTCGGGATGGGTCTCGAATACTTGATCGATAAAGTTTTTGAGTTCTGTGTACAGTTTTGACTATTTGTCGAGATGGGTTTCGAGTACTTGGTCGAGGAGGTTTTCGAATTCTGCTCATAATTTTGACCAGTTGGTCGGGATGGGTTTCGAATACTGGGTAGAGAGGGTTTCGAGTACTGTTCGTGGTTTCGAGTACTACTAATTGTTTTCACTATTGTTTATTGTTTTGACTACTGTTCATTGTTTCGACTACTGGTCAATGGAGTTTCTACTAGTTGGTCGAAGGAGTTTCGACTAACTGGTCGAAAAAAAATTTCAGAAGGTGTTTCGACTATTGGTCGAAGGAATTTCGACTACTAGTCGAAGAAGTTTCGACAATCTAGTCAGAGGAGTTTTCGACTAACTAGTCGAAGAAGTTTTGGCATACTAGTCGAAGGAGAGTTTCGACTAACTGATCGAAAAAGTTTTGACATGCTAATCGAAGGAGAGTTTCGACTAACTAGTTGAAGAAGTTTCGACAAGCTGGTCGAAGAAGAGTTTCGACTAACTGGTCAAAGAAGTCTTTGACAGGCTGGTCAAAGGAGATTTTTGACTAACTGGTCGAAGAAGTCTCGACAAGCTGGTCGAAGAAGAGTTTTGATTAACTGGTCAAAGAAGTTTTCTATATGCTGGTCGAAGGAGAGTTTCGACTAACTGGTCGAAAAAGTTTTGACAAGCTAGTAGAAAAAGAGTTTCAACTAACTGGTCGAATGAGATTTTCGACTAACTGGTTGAAGAAGTTTCGACAAGCTGGTCGAAGAAGAGTTTCGACTAACTGGTCAAAGAAGTCTTCGACAGGCTAGTCGAAGGAGAGTTTCGACAAGCTGATCGAAGAAGAGTTTCGACTAACTGGTCGAAGAAGTCTTCGACGGGCCGGTCGAAAGGAGTTTTCAACTATTTGGTCGAAGACATTTCGACCAACTGGTTAAAAGGAGCTTCGACTAACTGGTGGGGAAATGTTTCGACTACATGGTCGGAGGGAGATTCGATTATCTTCTCAAAGGGAGTTTCGACCATCTGGTCGGAAAGAGTTTCGACCACCCAGTCGGAAATTGTTTCGAACATCCGGTCAAAAAGAATTTCAACCACCCGGTCGGAAAGAGTTTCGACCACCCGGTCGATAAGAGTTTCAACCACCCGGTCGAGAGGAGTTTTGACCATCCAGTCAAAAAGAGTTTCGACCACCCGGTCGAGAGAAGTTTCAATCATCCGGTCGAAAAAATAGTTTCGTCCATTTGCTCTTGGGGAATTTTGCTCATCGGCTCGTGAGGAGTTTCATCCGTCTGGTTGGGAGGAGTTTCGATCATCCGGTCTAAAATATAGGTTCGACCACATCATTAGGCGGGGAGGAGTTTGATTATCTAGAGGTTCGACTATACTCTAAGTTGGAGGGGGTTCGACCACCTGGTATGGTTTGACTACAACTTGGGTCTACAATGCATTCTTCACTCTAGCAATGCTTTTGCACATAAAGAGTGAAAATGAGCCTCTAGTGGCCACTAGAAACGTACCGGTAGAAAGCGAAAGAAGCAAGCTAGCCGGAGACGGTTTGGCGACGAAGGTCTGCAATGACGGAAGAGGCTCCAAGAGGTGTTGATGGCCGGCGGGGTCTATCCGACCGCTTGGGCTACTCTAATAGGAGGGGAGGAAGAACGAGGTCGGCGACAACTTTTGTGAATGCAGAGTTGAACCAATGAGGGGATCTGCCTCTGGGTCAGAGAACAAGAGCTGAGGCGACCAAGAAGAAGAGGGCTTCACTAATGGTGCCAATGCTGTTGGTGATGTCGTGGAGGCACCGGCCGAAGCGAGCGCACAAGCCTTACCTGGAGCTCGAGCTCTCCTGAGGAATGGAAGAACGGAAGAACTAGCTTTCGTGGTGTGGAATGGTAGTGGGAGAGCCTAGGGTTGCTATTTATAGGCGCAGGGGGGTGGAGGTCGACCGGGCATATGCTGCATTTGGGGTTGCGCAGTACCACGGGGTGGTTGGCGATAGCGACAGAGTCGACAGCACAATGTAGTGATGTGACATGCTGAGTGATGGCTCTTAATGGCTTAGCGACGACAGCTGCCAGCACACGCTCCATGTCGCATCGGGGCGTCCGAACTTGGCAGGTGTAGACGCCATAGGGGGAGAGGACACACTGACCCGGGCCCACATAGAAGACCACGACCAGGGGCTGTCTTCGGTCGCACCGGCTTGATTGGCACCCGACCTGGGTCTTTTCAGGCGTCCACTACCAGGGTGCGGTCTCGATTGCACCGGTTCGACTGGGCCACTGGTCGAAAGAACAGTGCACAAGGACGCGCCCAGGCGATACTGCGATGCACTGGGGGAGGTGGCCGCCACGACCAGCCAAAGTGGCTGGGGGGCTTATGGCATCATGCTGGCTATCTGTGGAGGTAAGGGGAGATTTCAGAGGGGCTGGAGATAAAAAGAGGAACTTTGCTTTTAAGAATTTATCTAGAGATGATAGATCCCAGTCTTGGTATATATATATTTTGCTAAAAAGTTCTAACTAGTTTTTAAGCATTATTCTGATTCTAGGGTTTTTGTTGTTTAGGTTCACTTGTGTCGACAAGAAAAGAAATGCAGATCACATAAATCTCAGAATACTGGTAAAAAAGCATGACAATAAATGACACATAAAAAAGTTTTAGAAATCCTATATTTTTGCATTCAGCCATCTTAGGGTGTTATAAATTCTCACAAATGAATTCCAGTGTTTGTGTCCTCATTTTGTAAATGACATGTGACTTGTCGTTGTAATATATTGTGATTTGTGGTTCACAATTATGGTTGTGATATATTGTGAGAAAATGGGTTCTGTGTGATATATATATGTGATGGTTGATATATATATGAAATGCTTGTGTCGATGGAATGCAAAAAACAAAAAAAAATTAAAATTTCTGCCTCTTTGCCGAGGGCAATGACCAAGGCCCTCGGCAAAGACTCATTGGAAAAATTCTGGAACCCAGTTCTTTGCCGAGGGCCATGGGAGGCCCTCGGCAAAGACTTTTTAAAAAATAAATAAAATTTCTTTCCCGAGGGCCTACGGAAAGCCCTCGGCAAAGATTTTTCAAAAAAAAAAAAAATACTTCTTTGCCGAGGGCCATGGTTGGAGGCCCTCGGCAAAGATTATTTCAAAAAATAATAATAATTCTTTGCCGAGGGCCATGGTTGTAGGCCCTCGGCAAAGAATTTTCAAAAAAAAATAATTATTATTCTTGCCGAGGGCCCAGGAGAGGCGGCCCTCGGCAAAGACTCCGTCCGGCCTTGCGCCGTGGCGATCTGCTTTCTTTGCAGTGCGGATGCACCCTCGGCAAAGGCTTTGCTACGTGCTGATCACGCGTCGGCAAAGACCCTCTTCGCCGACTCAAAATTCCCGAGAGCTCTTTGCCGAGGGCGGCCCTCGGCAAAGCCTTTGCCGAGGGTTAATGGGCCTTTGCCTAGGGCTTGAGGCCCTCGGCAAAGAGGCCGTCTCCAGTAGTGACTGTCACGCGTTAATCATAAATAATTCTTCGCAACTAGTGTTACATCAATGGGATTTGCTGTTGCTTTGTCCCTAATTAATGTTTCATTGAAGCATGTTCAACAAGAGCTAGCCCATCATCATAATCAAGACCTACCAGCTTCTTTTAGTGCATGATATGCTGCAGAACCACCAGGGAATGATCTTAATTAGTTAATGTGAGAATAATATCTATTGGGCAAATCTGATTCCACATTAAGTACTATTTGTTCTTTTTGTTAAATAATGGATCATAAAGAAATTAAAGGGAAAAAGAGCAGGAGCATGCATTAAGAAATGTTAGCTGGGGCCTACCTCCTTGATTCCTTGTAGAGCCTTCCTAATCATATTTTGTGAAGGAACACTTTTTTAAGTTATATATGTACTTTTGTGTCCCCACACATGCATCACCTTATTTTTTTCCCCAAATTTTTTCCTTGACACTTTCATATATGTGTTCTCTGTCGTGTCCCCTTTATGCGCTTTATATAAGCTTAATTACAAAGAATAGTCCACACTATATATGCCCAACATACAAAATATTCATGTATTAACGTCTGATGACTATTCCAGGACGAATCAATGGCTGAAAAATTATTTCTGAAGTGATAGTAGTTTTGGATGGGCACTGTAGAAGGCATCCCGAATTTGTGTTGAAATTGTACATGTACCCCCATAAAAACAGTTGATGCTAACAATTAATTCGATCATGGTGATATTCGTTAATTCATGATTATCTAACATTTTTTGTTTTTTTTTCCAGTACTATGCCCTGCTCTAATTTCATTTTCATGTCCTTAATTTTATTTCATTCATCTTAAGCATGATTGCTCCGGGAGTGGGAGATGGTGCTCCGCATTATTGTGCTACACGTGTGACAACTAATTTAGTTACGCTGCTGCTCTCTGATCTGCTTGTCGATCGTACGGCTAGGATGTGGAGAAACCTCCATATACAAATATACAATACACACTGACACACACAAGATTAAAAAAAATATTGGTAGGAAATCTGATCGACATGTCTAGTCGTCGGACTAAAACAATTGATGCACCACCTCCTTCTGTTTTATCAGTTACAACAATTATTATGTTATACAATGCATTTTCATACTAAAATTACTATGGCTACACTCTTATCGATCTTTATACAATATATAGTACGTATGTACAATATTATCATTGAACACATCATTATACGGTCTGCTTGTTACTAGCAGGTCTAGACAACATTTTTTTTCTTCACAACAAAAAAATATATATATTCTAACTATTGCAATATTCACCTTAATTAATCCTATCTAACTATTGCAAGTGAAAAATGCATTTTATTGTTACGTAGATAATTGTTTACAATCAGCAGCTTAGCTTGCATGATCTCCTTTGTTTTATATATATATATAAACCAATGATGACTTGTATAAAGAACATAGTACATGTCATGCGCCAACTTTGCATGCGCCACTAAGCTCCAACCGCATCTGGTTAGCAAAGCAAAGATCACAATCCAAGTTTAGAAATTTAGATAGTACTACATTTTGTGTGATATATTTGCCCCTATCTCTTCCTCATCCTAGCCATGCATCCCCTAAGATAACCGGTATCAAAATTTTAAGGGGTCCGTAGGGGCCGCCCGATTTTCGGCAAATTTTGAATTAAAAAATGGTCGAAAATTGGTTGAGATTGGAGGCTAAACTTTTTTAAAGTAAATTTAGACACAAATTACTTTTATATTTGATGAAATTCATGCAAAACAAGATTTTCAGAACTGGTTTGAAAATTTATCAGGGTCCAATATAAACGATTTTCACCGATTTTCCGTGATAATCGGCCGAAATTTTGAACCACGGTCCACAACGCAATGTATACATTCACTACTGGATTCCGACTATTTGCCGAGTGCCTCAGGCACTCGGCAAAGGACCCTTTGCACTCGGCAAAAGCTTTGCCGAGTGCGACACTCGGCAAAGGGCACTCGGAAAAAATTTATCGTGAAAGCACCTTTGCCGAGTGCCTTTGTCCGCACTTCTGGTAAAGGTTTTGCCGAGTGCCGATTCAAAGACTCGCAAAGAAAAGACTCACCACGGCGCCGCCGGCTGATTTGCCTCTTTGCCGAGTGCCAACCCACGGCACTCGGCAAAGATTTTAAATTTTTTGAAAATTTCTTTGCCGAGAGTCGGATCTGTGGCACTCGGCAAATCTGGAAGCTTTGCCGAGTGCCATGGTAAAGGCACTCGGCAAATCTGGAAGCTTTTCGAAACCAAACAGAACAATCGACAAAAGCACTTTGGACATGTAACCCACAAATATGTAAGCATAGCTGAAGAGAACTTCGTCACTTTTGGAGAAAACAATCAGTAAGGCCTTAATCAGCCATACAAACTGAATGGTTCAGAGTTCACTTATTTAGATAAAAAGACAAGCAAACGTATGCTTCTACGAAAACAAAACACAGTACTGCTTTTTGACCAAACATAATCAGAAGAACTGACTAAACCCTATTTACAGAATATTTCAGAGTTGGCCAAAACTAGAAGAGAACCACTCGAAACTATGGTTCGAACAAAAAAAAACCCAGTAAGGCTTATTGAAGGGCTGCTACAGAACTAGTAACCGGAGCAAACAAAAAATTAGGATTATACTTCTTATGGAACGACACAGTGGGCTGTTACAGAAGGGCCATGCCATTGGTCCCTATTGTTGTTGAAACAAAACTGAAGAATTATTCTGACAAAACTAGTAATCGTAGCTGACAAAACATTAGTATTAGTGAACACACAAAACTATAACTCTGAGCTAACAAAACAATTTTTATTAGTTGACTAGACAAAACTACTATTCTAAGAAGAGAAAACTTCAGAATCAGTGAAACGTAGAAAACTATTATTCTATGTAGGAAAATTTTTGAACTAGGCGGAACCTAAAAACTACTCTGCTGTGGTGAACTAGGTGGAACCTAAAAACTACCCTGCACAAGAGTGCAATTGCTACTTTGATTTGTGTTTCACCCATGCAATCTGAAATTTCAAAGCAAGGTGGTGCTGTTTTGAGCAATGTAGATAATAAACCAAGCTTGGCCAAGAGCTGATTGCCAACCCTATTGGTTTCCAAATTCTGGTTGCCACTGATAACTAAATGTCAAACTAATTAATTGATTCATTAACCTTTCCAACTACTGTATTAACCAAGCCATTAGACTAAGCTGATATTTTTCAGATTACTGTGCAGACAACAACAAGAATCTTCTGAACTAACTGGCTATGACTAGACTTCCTGTAATTTCAAACTTCCAGTTTGTTAACTCACTAAAGTGACCTAATTAATGTACCAACAGTTTGATAACAAATAAAGTGCTTTACTACAGAGCCCAATTGTCGCTCGTGATATTCTTCAGTTTACCTTCTTTGTTCAGAACATGTATCAGAATTGAATGCTACAAGCCAAACTTCCTACAATTCTCAAACCTCAAATTGATTGGCTCATTTAAGTGTCCTAAAATACATTCATCAAGTTTGTTAAATATAAAATAGCTTGATTATTAAGGGGTACCATTGATAATCACAGAGAGAAAATAATCAAGGAGGCAGTAACACTTTATTTGCTTCAAAAATTGTAAAGCTTTGTTTAGCCGGAAAACAGAAGCACTTTCCTTTGTTTAGTTTTGGCTACTCGAGGCATGCTGGTCACAAATGACTAATGCCCATGGATTACAGAAAAACAAGACTATGAATCATAATACGAAAGTACAAAACTAATCCATATGCATCAAATTTGTTATTTCAGCAAAAAAAATCATTCAAACTCAGAAGTTTTACCTTGACGGGGGCGGCGGGGCGAGGGGTGTGGCGCTGGCGGCGCGGGTGTGGCGCTGGGGCGAGGGGGGCATGGGCGGGGGCGCATGGGCGAGGTATGCATGCATGTAAGCGCAGTCAAGGGCAGGCGAGGGCGAGAGGCGCTACAATAAGAAGCCGAGCGCACAGGCGAGGGTGGCGCTGGGGCCAGGGCGAGGGGTGGCGCGAGGAGCAGCAAGGCCGAGGAGAGAGAGAGAGGTGAGAGGAAATGAGAGAAGAGAGAGAGCCACCACGGGTAAATGATAAGCAGCTTTGCCGAGTGCGGATCGGCGGCACTCGACAAAGTTATTACTTTGCCGAGTCGTGATCCGCACTCGGCGGTTTGTCTTTGCCGAAAAGTGCCATCGGCTCGCACTCGGCAACGTTATTAGTTTGTCGAGTGCCAACCTAGCACTCTAAGAACTAAATTTTTTTTTTTTGCCACTAATATTTTTTGAAGCTTTAGTACACTACCACAAACAACATGTTTAAATTTGGGATATTTTCATTGCCTTTTGGCATATTTCTATAGTTTATTTTGTTTTGTTGAATTTTCCAAAAATGTAAGTTTGAAGCAAGTGCATCGAATAATGGATTACATTCGTTCAAAAATGTTATCCTTGTTTCTTAGTGTAAATTTAGGCTAAATCCGAGAATGTCTCGAAATTTGATCAACGTGCTCATGGGGAAGCATTCGGGAGTGGTTTTTAATTGTATAAAATGCGAATGAATTCGAAAATCATGAAACTTGTCGAGTTGTCGCCGTATCGTATGCAGTTTGTGGAAAAATTTAAAAAATTTGAGCACCGTCACGCACGATGCTCACAAACCAGAGATCTTATGCTCACAAACCAGAGAAACATAGGAGATCTCCGGTTTGTGAGCATCGACGTGATAAATAAGGTCAAAATTTTTCAAATTTTTTCCACGGCATATACGATACGATACGGCGATAACTCGACAAGTTTCATGATTTTCTAATTGCTCGATTTTATACAATTAAAAACCACTCCCACGCTAGTTGGCTGCTGTTCTCGTGAGCACGCTGATCGAAATTTCGAGATGCCTCGGATTTAGCCTAAATTTACACTAAGAAACAAGGATAACATTTTTGAACGAATGTAATCCATTATTCGATGCACTTGCAGCTCAAACTTACATTTTTGGAAAAATTCAACAAAACAAAATAAACTATAGAAATATGCCAAAAGGCAATGAAAATATCCCAAATTTAAACATGTTGTTTGTGGTAGTGTACTAAAGCTTCAAAAATATTAGTGGCAAAAACCCAAAAAAATTAGTTTGCCGAGTGTTTAGGTGGGCACTCTAAGAACTAATAACTTTGCCGAAAAGTCACTCATTACACTCTCGGCAAAGTTATTACTTTGCCGAGTGCCAACCCCTGCACTCGGCAAGAAGACAAACTTCGCCGAGTGTCGTTATCCGCACTCGGCAAAGATAAACTTCGCCGAGTGCCATTACACGACACTCCGCAAAGTTATTACTTTGCCGAGTGCCAAACGGTTTGCACTCTGCAAAGACGATGTCACTTGGATGCCGTTAGGCCCCTACAATCTTGCCGAGTGCCTACCTTTGCCGAGTGTCGCACTTGGCAAAGACATTCTTTGCCGAGTGCGGTATTTGCCGAGTGCCGTGCACTTGCAAAGGCCTGTCCATGCACGGCATCTAAAAGTTCTCTCCATGCACGCCGATCACCTAATATATATATATGCTAGCTAGCTGCTACACCATGAACAGTCACAATATATATGTACTAGATCTCTCATGTATATCAAAGAAGTAAAGAAAAGAGAGAAAGGAGAAAAGAAAGATCACAATGTGTCAGCTGCATGGGGCAGGCCGCTCGTGTGCTGCCGCATCCATGCATGCACCCATCACTACTACACTACAAGAACGTTTCTTTATAATTCGCCAGCACGAGGCTGGCTATATAGTATAGCCGTGCCGTGTCATAGCAAGAGAAGGGGAGGGGTGAGAGAGAAGAAGCCAGAGAGATCATCGATCGACCCGAGGATGGCGTCGGAGAAGGTGGAGACGATCGTGGCCGGGAACTACATGGAGATGGAGAGAGAAGGAGGCAACGCCGGCGACGAGCGCGGAGGGGGAGCCGGCGCGGCGTCGTCGGGGAGGAGCAAGGCCGTGTCGAGCCTCTTCTGGCACGGCGGTTCCGTCTACGACGCATGGTTCAGCTGCGCCTCCAACCAGGTACGTACTAATTAATTAATTGCCAATGGCTCGTTGAAATTTGATTAGCAGGACGAGACGAGCGGACAGCTTAAGTTTTTGGGTGAACTGCTTTGTCGAATCGACAGGTGGCGCAGGTGCTGCTGACGCTGCCCTACTCGTTCTCGCAGCTGGGGATGCTGAGCGGCATACTGTTCCAGCTCTTCTACGGGCTGATGGGGAGCTGGACGGCGTACCTGATCAGCGTGCTGTACGTGGAGTACCGGACGAGGAAGGAGAGGGAGAAGGTGGACTTCAGGAACCATGTCATCCAGTGGTTCGAGGTCCTCGACGGCCTCCTCGGGAAGCACTGGAGGAACATCGGCCTCTTCTTCAACTGCACTTTCCTCCTCTTCGGCTCCGTCATCCAGCTCATCGCATGCGCAAGGTACGTACGTACGTGACCAATCGTTCATCCATGCATTCACATCATGCATCGATCGATCCCCTTGTAAAATCGTAATCTAAATTAAAGCAGTAACTCTTACATGCATGAATTCTAACGATTTATTATGTATGTATGTATGTATATATGTATTTATGCGAGCAGTAACATCTACTACATCAACGACAACCTGGACAAGAGGACCTGGACGTACATCTTCGGCGCCTGCTGCGCCACCACGGTGTTCATCCCCTCCTTCCACAACTACAGGATCTGGTCCTTCCTCGGCCTCCTCATGACCACCTACACCGCATGGTACATCACCATCGCTGCGCTCGCCCATGGCAAGGTGATTGTACGGAGCCCGATCGAGTAACGTAGGATCTATCGATCGATTGCCCACCTTTCAGTAACAGCTTAAGCTTTTCGATCGGTACAAGTAATTAAATTTCGAAGTGACTTATCGCTGCTTGCTTGTGCTGTTGATGCATGAACGGAAATAATTAGGTGGAGGGAGTGACACACTCAGGGCCAAGCAAGATGGTACTGTACTTCACTGGGGCAACCAACATACTCTACACCTTTGGAGGGCATGCTGTCACAGTGTAAGCCAGCCAGCCTGCAGCCTAGCAGGCTCAGATCAATTATTTGTTGATCTTCTCATCCTTTCAGATCACTTCAGATCCTGATCGATCTTGCATGTATGCATGTATGAATGATATGATGTCATGGATGATTGCATGCTCGCGTTGCAGGGAGATAATGCACGCGATGTGGAAGCCTCAGAAGTTCAAGCTCATCTACCTGATGGCCACACTGTACGTGCTGACGCTGACACTGCCGTCAGCGTCCGCCATGTACTGGGCCTTCGGCGACATGCTGCTCGACCACTCCAATGCCTTCTCCCTCCTCCCGAGGTCCGGCATCCGCGACACCGCCGTCGTCCTCATGCTCATCCACCAAGTGAGAATCACATACATCGATCAATATTTGATGTTAATTTAGTGTGATTAATTTGGTGATGCACGAATTGATCGTTGTTGTTGTTGGCTTTGCTGCACGCATATGCGCAGTTCATCACGTTCGGTTTCGCGTGCACGCCGCTCTACTTCGTGTGGGAGAAGGCGATCGGGATGCACGAGGCGAGGAGCGTGTTCAAGAGGGCGCTCGCGAGGCTGCCAGTGGTGATCCCCATCTGGTTCCTGGCCATCATCTTCCCATTCTTCGGGCCCATCAACTCCACCGTCGGCTCCCTCCTCGTCAGCTTCACCGTCTACATCATCCCCTCGCTGGCCCACATGGTCACCTTCGCAGCGGCGCCCGCCAGGGAGAACGCCGTCGAGCGGCCGCCGCGGGCGCTCGGCGGCTGGGCCGGCATGTACGCCATGAACTGCTTCGTGGTGGCCTGGGTGCTCGTCGTCGGCTTCGGCTTCGGCGGCTGGGCCAGCATGGTCAACTTCGTCCGGCAGGTCGACACCTTCGGCCTCTTCACCAAGTGCTACCAGTGCCCGCCCAGGCACTAGCTTCCTTCCTACCTACCTAGAGCCGCCACGAAAAGATTGGCTTCTTGATCCGGAACGTACACAGAGAGATTGAATTGCTTCGTGTCATGTTGTGTTTGTGTCGTGCTGAGGTCGTCGTGTTAAAATGACCAGTTCAGGAGCTGTATGTATCTATGTATCTCATGATATATCGATCAAATTATCGATCTCTGAATTATATCGATGTCGTTTAGGGTTGGTTGGTTTGTTGCTTGCCTTTCTCTGATTTGTTCTTTTTCTTGTTCTGTTCGATCTCCTAGGTGTTAGGGATTCTTGATTGGTCTTCTTCAGAAACTGAGAGAACTTAAATCAGATATTGTTTGGCTTCTTGTAGCCATGAGGTGTTGTGTTGTGGTATGTTGTGCATAAGATAAGTATATATATGTGAGCTGTATATGCATGCATCTGTTGCTAGAACAATGGAGATTCTTAGCAGTGAAGAGAGAGGAGTTGGGAGTTTGTGTCATACCCTGTCCACATATGCTTGTCTGCAGTGGCCCTGCTTAATTTCAGACCTGCGCATATGTTTGGTTTCCCTGATGCATCAAATGGTCCTACCATCTACCAACAGTGATCGATAGTCCCCTTTAATCCTTTACAAAGCAGACATCCTATGGTGATGATGATGATGCTGTTAACTGATGATACCCACAGGACAATTACACTTGTAAAATCACATGACAGAGCTGCATGCTTTTGCAGGAGATGAAGAACCTGCATGCATTGCATGGTCCTACCTTTTGTCCCAGAAAAGTGCTACTGAGGGAAAGAGAGAAAGATCAACCAGAACTGACTGTGTGGGTGCATGTTAGAAAGGTGGTGAGGCTGTGGTCCATGTCTTTATTGTGAAGAAAGGACTAGTTTGGACTTTGGAGACCATATGTGTGCATCCAGTCCTATAAAGTCATGCATTGCAGTCAGTACAACAAGATCCAGGACTAAACAAGCAGCTCTCATATGGTTGTGTGATGACGACTTTGGAAATTGGATCCGTGGTAAGAATTTAGGATAGGCTAATCTAGTCTAGTGTATTGCCTTTAGGTCAATAATCCTATTGTCTGAGACTGACTGTAGTCTATAGCTAAGGTGTTGCAGGATCTGAAATTTTCAGTTTTCAGATGAGGTAATTTCAGATGAAAGTGCTGATCAAATGTAACTGCTTCCAGTAATAATCCAGGAAATGTACAATTGAGAAGTTCAGATGAAATGCACAAGCCACATGTACAGTAGTGTTCTGATTTCCACATACAGAGAGAAATTAACCAGGTACATTAGGATAGGATATCTAATGTAACATTTCAGACTTAAGGCAAAACTCAGTGTGACATTCTAGTGCTTCTAGTAAAACAAACAGGACGATACAAAAATTTCAGATTAATTGATAACAATTACAACTGAACAAAATTAAGACATGTTCAGCTAAAAGAGGATAAAAAGAAAGAGGTCCTCAGGACTAAAAAAACAAGAAGCAATGCACGTAGCATAGTAGCTTGACGTATCTGAATTTTTCAGTCAGCGCAGGAGCAGTTTCATGGAGACTACTGATACCGAAGCCAACCCCTCAATGCAGAAACGCTAACAACTAGATGACAATAGATCATGGAAGGAGGACGGACATCACACACTCCACGTCATGTGCTGTAATACCCTGGCGTTTTGGGCCAGGGTGTTACATGTGCTGCCTTCCAGCACTGCTTGGATGGGCCTTCATGGACATTTTGAAGCAAGGAACCAAGGAGTTGCTGCCAAATCCCCCTAGCTCAGCTGTACTTTGAGCTCAACTGTTGCCAAGCAGCCTCCAACCCATGCGCAGGTGCATCGATAGATCGATCGATCATGCATGGATGCAGAGAGCGCCTCGGTAATTGTGGACTCGCCTCGGTGTCCGTAGCGGGCGTCGTCGTCTTCTTCCCCTCCGGGGGGTCGGGGACAGGGATCATATTCAACAAGGTGGATGCATGCAAAAGTACAAAGAGGCAAGAGGAGGGGGAGGTCATCTCCAATTCAGAACATCCTTTACCTCCTTGTCTTGATGCTTGAATACTCTGAACAGCAAAATTCCTTTTGATTATGCTGTTCTGAAGTGCAAACCAGGTTGCAGTAATTTTGCTTACAGTTTTGTTGAAGTATGAGTAAGATGATCATTGCAGTGGGAAAAAGTCTTGGAGTGACCATGTGAAATTCTGAACCTTGTGAGATGTATAGTACAAGCTAGCTACTGATGCATTATAATTTTTGTCCAACTCTTCAACAACTTAACTAGATTATCCTGAGATTAGATGATCCTGCTTACCTTGTCAGAAAGTACACTGCTACATAACTAGGATAAGATACAAGAATTTCAGTTTATACATACCCCCATGATGATAATTTTTAAGTTTTGCAAATCAGATGATATTCTGAAAGGCCAACTCTCACTATTAGTCGATCTTTATTTCAGCAAAGAACACATAGTGCTCATGGCATTAATTTTTTCTTTCAGAAAGAACAGCATGTTAGCCGACAGAAGGACATCGCAAAAAACACCAGAGGAAAAAACAATTGAGCCAGAACAACAAGAAGATGCATAGCCCAGATGCAGAGAACAACAAACTGGAGACAGCAAGAGAAAACAGACAGCCATGATCCATCCGTGCATCCACGAGCAAGCATGAATTATTCAGAATCCTGACAAGTCTACCGTTCCATGGACAGACAGCGCAGTGGTACCAAGCAGGCAAGGACACACACACAAAACATTGATTAGCCCAGTACTTAACAGATGCTGCTAAGCTTAAGCAGATGCAGCCAGGAAGGTACAGGCCAAGCAACGCTACAATATGCTACTACAATAGCTTGTCAGACCAGAGATTGTAGGATGCTTAAGCAACACACTCGTCAAACATCAGATCTGGAGAAGTTTGTGTGATCAATGGAGTCTTTTCAGTACGTGTGTGTGGTCATCCTTTTTTTTTCAGTGACAATAATTGAAGGTGTCCAATCTAAGCATGCATAGGGTGATAGAGATGTGACCCCCAAGATTCTCCAGAGACTAAGTGTCCAAGAACAAAGGATCCAAGACGGAGATTGATGGAAATGATGCCGTGGTGATGGTGTGGGGAGTTTTGGCACATTTTTTTTAACGAAATAACAAAATTAACTTTCGTGTTTGAAATGACAAAAAGGGTATCCCTATTGCGATAAATTGCTGCGGAAGCCACATGCGTGATTCCAGACCGCAGCAGGCGACCTGCCATGCACCTAATCAGTAGCAGGAACGTGCGCAGAACACCTACCGCGCTAGCATGCCATCCTGTCGCTGACTGGGTGAGCGGAAGGTCGCCTGCCATAGTCTAAAAGTGTGGCACGTTGCCTACCGCGGTATGGGATCATGATACGTGGCTTCCTGTGGAAGATGGCAAATTTTTCCTTCCATCTTATTTGCCCTTTTTGGCCAATGTCTTTTTTATTTGCTATATTACTGACAACATAGTGCAAAGATACATTTACAAATCACTGACTCGAGAAGTACTAATCTTTATTCTGAGGAAAAAGTCCATTTTTCAACCCTCAACTATATCCCGAGTCCGATTTTCAACCCTGAACTTCAAAACCATCTAAAACTCACCATCGAACTCTCAAAACCGTCCACTTTAACCCCTGAATCCAAACCACTCTGGTTTATGTTGATGTGGCATCCTAGTAGGCAAGGGTTTGCTGACACAGCACACTGGTCAATAGGAAATTAAAAATAACAAATTTGCTAGGCCCACATGTTCTCTACACCCTCTTCTTCTTCTTCTACCATCTTCTTCCCCCTCTCTAGATCTATTCCTCCCATCTCTGGGTCCCCCTCCCATGGGGAGGACCGGTGATGGCGATGAGGCAACCTCGAAAATGGGTTGCTAGAGTTAGGAGGTATCTAGGGAGATGATGGCGAGGCTCACGGGCCTCCATGGTGCACTCACGGCGGCACCCCGCGGCTAGGGCTGATGAAGAAAAGGGATGGCTGCACTAGAGGGGAATGGAGGGACGACTGCACTGTAGGGGACAAGAAGGTGCACATGAGCAAGACAAGAGTGAGGGGAATTCACCGAAGTGGTTGGTAGGGGCGGAGAAGCTTTGAGGTGGGTCAGCGACGGAAGCCGTGGGTGGGGAGGCGGTTCCACACGGTGGCGCTCGTGGAGGAAGGGAGAGGCCGAATTGGGGGTGAGGGAAGAAAGAGGTGTGAGTGATATACCCTAGAGACAATCATGGAGTTGATTATATCACGTTTATGTTTATGAATTATAGAATAAATGTTATTATGTTCTTTAGATGAAATATCATTTATAAAGATTAACAAGTATGTGACTTGTTAGAGAAGCTCTTTAATAGTTATATGATGTCATTCTAAAAGGATTCCTAGTCGGATGTCACTAGTCAGAACACTAGTGACTTATTGACCAGCACATTTATTGATTGATGACCATATTTCACCGGTCATAGATATGGGATATCAAATCAATAATGTGAGCACATGTTAGAGAACATGGTATTGGATTGACAAATCAATAATGTGAGCACATGTTAGAGAACATGGTATTGGATTGACTCACCTTTAGGTACTATTGAGATTGTTATGATTTTATGTGTTATCAATTGGTCTCAAGCAATGATGATGTACAATCCTTATACCTAAGATCGGTATGGTTTCCTACATGTGTAATAGTGAACTTATGGGTTACCAAATGCTACTTTGTAACTGGGTAGTTATGAAAATAGCTTTCGGGTATGCTATGAAACATGCGGAGGGATGTGACTGATCGGATATGAGATTTGTCTCTCCTAGCATAACAGAAGAGATATCTTTGTGCCCTTCGATGTGGTCGGATAAAGAAAGTGCATGGCTCTGCCATAAGTAGACGAAGAGTCGACCACATAAAGTTATCCATCACTAGATCAACAAATATCTCACCTAGAATTTGACCAGATATCGTGAGGCAAAAGGAGAATACGCAATCAGGTTACTTAGTCCAATCAGATATGAACTGGTCGTATGGGGATACAGACTGGTCATGAGCTGGCCATGTATGATCACAGACTAGTTGACGAACTAGTCGTGACCATATGCGAACTGGTCATAAGGAGTTACGAATTGGTCATGAGTGATAAGGACTTGATCGGAGATTATATTGCATAAGGTTCATCCGATTTGATCTTTATGTGTATTCAGGAGTCGTTGTGTCTAGCTAGGAACCGCTACTGACTTGTGGTCGAAAAGGAGTTTCCGAGTCAAGGTCGATTACACATGAACCTACAGGATCATATACTTAACGGTTTGGCACAAACTAGTTCGGATAGGATCCGTTATGAGCTCTTTATAAAGGGAGACGTGGGGTTGTTGGGATCACAAGTTACACCATGCACCGAAACACTAGCCACAATTTCCCGAAGACCCTACCATGCACACTGGTGCTAGCACACCACCGTACAACATTCCACCCCTGAACGTGCGAATACTGTAGAGGCACTACTATAATTGCTATTGCGCTAATCGAGAACGATCCGCGACTTATGTAAGAAACACGAGAGGCTGCTAGAGGAGACGATCAGTGGCCGAGGACATTGGACGATTGACTATGACTACTACTTCGACGCACTCGACGTTGGATCAAGCTACTCCAACTCTACTTCCGCTGCATTGTGCGTCTAGTGGTAACGATCTACAATTCCTTACATGTATGGCTTCGTCTTTTACGTAGTAGAATTTTGAATTGTGCGCTAATGTAGCCTACTCGTATCCCTACAAGAGGATGGTGATGCGATGCTCTAGTGTTGGTTAATTGTAAGGAGGCTCACTGGGTGACGTTTGGCAACGGTGGTGGTAGATTCCGACCAGAGGCGAGAAAGGTGGCCCGCTATGTTACAATGGATGGAAGGTGAAATTGATCGAGGGCTTTTGCTCATGGTGTCAAGGAACACAAAATGATACGAAGGATTCGTGGGGACACTGATTTGACAGAAACAACGAGCTCGAGTCTAGCGGCGACAGCTCTATTCTCTTCACAAGCAAAACTGAGAGGGGGAAGAGGAGAGTAGCACAGCCAACTGAGGGGTTTTGGGTCGATGCAGTCCCTGTCTCAATCGTGCCACCTCCAACGCAGCCTAGAGCGACCCCTGTGGTTGAGCCAACGGTTAGCTCAGACACATCCCTGTACATCGACAACCTTCACACGAGCATGTAGAGTAGCAACTCTACACAGTCTTCTACCAGGTCATGCCTGTAGTGTCCATCCATGTTTGCCCGTGTCATCATGGGGGGCAGCTGGCTCGGGCTTGAGAGAGGTGGAGGGAGAGACAGAGAAAGGAGGAAGAAAAGCTTACTAGCTTACATGTGAGCTCCACCGACTCGGCCAACAACTAATGCATTGTTTGCCACATCAACAAAAAAAACGATCTCCACATTACGTGAAAACCGGGGTGGAAAGGGCGAAAAGGGGTAAAGTGGACGGTTTTGAAAGTTCGATGTTGTAAAGTGAACTATTTCATAGTTAAGGGTTGAAAAGTAGACTTTTTCCTTATTCTAAATACAAGCTACTGAGTAATGAGGGTAAAAATCTCCTAAAAGATGTAACGAGGAAAAAAATACATTAAGTTACAACATTGCGACTAATTTGACAGTTCTCCTGGCCAGTAAACAACCAGAATTTGCACATCACAAGCAAACAATGTACACATAATAAATTTACATGATGGCTTCTGTACCGACAAGAAATTATTGGAAGCAGAAAGACTAACACAACCATTGCATGCTAGTTTTTAGTGTGTACTGTGTAGTTAGCAGGGTTACTTTCATATTGTTTTTACCTATGACGATTCGAGATGAGACCATGCCAGCCACTGACCCAACAATATGTGTGTATTTCCAGAAGACGATTGCAAAAGCCATTGTTACCAGTGCTGCTATCCTATAAAGAACCACTGTTACAGCTTGCAGTATGCTGCGATTTTGAAGTCCCACAGAATGCTTATGAACTACTTCTGCTTGCTCTTGGTAGCATCAAGAACGTGCTCTTCAGAGTCTGGATGCACTGCCTCATTAGGCACTAGAATTTCTGGAAAACTGCTCTGGACCAATCAAGTGGGTTCTTAGAAAGTCCAATTCAGAGTTTCAGACGCCTTATACACCAACGCGTGGTGTCAGTGCACTGAGCTTCTCAACAGTGAAGGTTGAGTCTAGGTAAAGCCGGATGAGCCCAGCATCAACTCAAACATGTCATCTGGGGTGAGAAGGGTTGTACCACCAAGAATAAGCTCCACATCAGGTCTGCTGCTCTCTGAGATTGCCTTCATGACTTCCCGGACCTTGCATAAAGAAGACCATTTCGTTTGTTAAGACAGTACTGTTTCCTAACACTGGGAAATAAAGATTTTAGGTTACGCTTTTTCATAAAGAGAAACTTTTGCAAGTGCTCTTTAGTTTTGGTGGACTGCAATCTCTTGCTTAGCGAAGTGCAATTTGATATAGCCTGAATTAAAACCTGATGTTCTGGAGCTAAATATATGTAGTCCTACAGGATGATTTCGAAAGTAGTGCACTGAACTGCACACTTTCAAAATACAGGAAAATCAGATTCAAAGCTTGTGGTGGGTTCTTACTGTAGTTCCAGATCAAGATTAAATATTCATACCAACACCAAACACTATGAGAGAAACATAGAACTTGAATCATGACATGATCGAATAATCGAAACCAAACAATATGGACCGTACCTCAAGAGTATTGATACCTCCTACGACAAAAACGATGAGAACACTTTGATCACCAAAGCTTGGTTTAGACTGCACACAAAACAATTGTAAGAATGGGTAATTAAACAGAGACGGCACAAGCAAGTAAAAAACCAATTGAACAACTCACCTGTCCAAGCCCAAACCTACCCAATCCACTTTTAAATAAACGGCCAACAGCTGATGAATGATACTCGAGGCCAGGTATATCATACCTTGCCAAGACAGCTAATAGCAACTTATATAGCAAGCCTTTTCTTGAGTAGCTATCAGTCTCAAATCTACTCAATCCTGCTAGCCCTTCTGCAAGAGCTTGGTTCCTCAACCTCATACCGGACAAGTTGTGAAAGAATTTAAAAAGTTGATCAACCCTATCTCGTACTTCCATCTTAAGTTGCATGTCCCCGTAAGCTTCTTCCTTTTGATGATCAGTATTATCATCATCATCCCAGCTATCCCACTGGTCATCAAAATCATCAGCAGTGGATGCAGGCTCACTAGAGTCATTATTTCTATCACCATCTTTAGATCTATCTTTAGCTTCAAGTTCGTTCTCCAAGCCGTCAAGGAACCGGAACTTCACAGATGATGGCCTCTCAAGGATAGAGTCCACCACAACATCTTTCAGAGACCGCTCGTCTTCCCAAGAGAACGGACCACCAGCAATCGATGTAGGAAAGTTTTCACCAGCCAAGATATACCCAATAATTGTTAGAAGTAATACATCCTGGAAACTCAGAAGGCCTTGCGAAGACCCCATTGTATTACCTTGTTTGTGAGATTCCACTGAAGTGCTAGTGTTGATGAAATCACGAAGCTCACTGGCAAGACTTTGAGTCGTCTCTGCGGATGTTACACTTAATATTCTCTCAGCACTTGTAAAGGCATCCCAGCGAGAACTTTGAGGTTCCTGGAGAGCCATTTCAGCAGCCAGTGCCAACTGGATAACCCCTCTGTTTCTTACCAAGGACAATTGGTCTTGAGAGAGCACTTGCACCATAGAATGAAGCTCTGAAACAGAAACTGCTTGTCGACTTTTAGATGGAAAGGATAACTTCTCATGCTGTAAAGCCTCCATAAGCCATTTCTTAATCAGCATTAACCCATCTTTTGCTCCTCTGTCTAGTAATGCTTCTATGTAGCGCACTCCAGCATAGTTGGATAGGAACGAACCACTTAGAGTGACAAGTTGATTGCCAAGTTTTTCATCATGTGCTTTGTCAGCGTAATCAGGTAGCCAGGTAACTTCGGAGTCAACCTCAGCGGAGTTCCATCCGGACAAAAATGACATGATACTTTCAGACAACATACTGGTCCTACCTTTAGTTTCTTCCCTGCTAAAGACTGTTTCGAAAGGGACCTTTATATCCAATGGGGAACGTTTAACAGTAGCCTGAGAATGCTTGCTTGGAGTTTGAGGATTTTTTGCCACAGAATACAATGAAGTCCTTTCCTTGTGTGGCAATGAGGACAGCATCCTATCAAGAAACGAGTCACCATGGAAGCAAGGAGTCAGGAGATCAATTGTACGATCTACAATCAGTAGACCAGCAGATCTCTTATTACGACCAACATCATATAGACTTGACATATCCATCATTAGCTTCCCAATGACCTTTGATGTATCACCAAGTGAAAATATATCGAGCTTTAGGTCCATCTACAAACATTTAGCAATGGAGATCAACAAAGGTTGTATGCTTGAAAAACAGATAAGAGCGACTAGTAAGCAGTCTGTCCTATATGGTAAACCATTACCTTATTGGCCAAATGGTACAGGAATTGAGCAGTCAAGGTTACCCCAGGGGGCACCTCATCACCGTCAAAAGGTGTACCGGTAGATATGGAGGGTAGACCAGGGCTAAGGGAATCTTCATGACGATTTGACAAGCATGATTCCGCAATTGTGCCTTCCGAAGGCAAAACAAAAGTCCTTGAGGAAACAGGAGAGAAAATCATCGGGAAGTGGCACACAGTTACAGAGAACCTCTTCCCTCTTGCTTCTACCGAACCTAACTCATCATCAGACAAACCCTTCTTTGTTGGGCTAGATTCAGAATTTGGGCCATAATGCACCCCAGAACCCCACTTAGAATATCTATCACTGTCTGAGGTGACATCTCTCTGTGTATAAGGAATGTTATCTTTATACTTGTCTGACTTCCCATACTTCTTCAAAAGCTCCTCATGGTCCTGAATGAGTAATGTCTCGTACTCTCGGAAAGCATCTGGTCCAAGTGGGGAATCAACATACGCTGAGTGACCAATCTGCAATAAATTCACCAAAGGTTCAAAACGCTTCTCGCACAATTTTAGGATGATTTGAAATAGCTTCAAGAAGGTTCTAAAATAACAAGATGAATAACAATAGCACGATGGACATTTACTCATCATTTTAGCTGAGTAATGCAGAAGTTACTGTGGATTGTAAAGAAAGCATTGTCCACAAAGAAGTTCTGACTGATACACTCCTACACAGCTATACTACATAAATAAGATAGCCCATGACTCATGAGCAGGGATCACATTACCGGTCCCGGGGCATTTCCCGCCGGCCGGCCGGGAACGGTCAGCGGCCGGTTACCGTTCAAACCGGATAAAAATCATTTGAATTTGATTAAAAACCAACCGAATTTCAATATTTGAAATTTGAACTTGCAAAACCCGAGAAAACCGGCCGGGATTTTATTCCCTGCTCATGAGGACCTTAAGCTGGGTCAGATAAGTTTTGAAATAGGGAACATGCAAGTCACTGCAGAGTGCAGACTACATATTTGAGACCAAAAAAAGATCAAACGATGCTGATAGAGTACATGCTATGCTACCTGCACGATTTTATGGAAACTGATGTGAATCTTATTGTTTTTTTAGAACAAATAGGAGCTTTCAGCGCCAGTCAAAATATACTAAGGGCATTTTTCTATGGAGAGTTACAATTTAAGAAAAAAAAATTGGCAGGACATAATCACTTCAGAAGTAATTCAGACATCACAAGTAACATATTCTTGCAGGGGTGAAGCACCTCGGAAATAGCTGTCAATACAGTACAATGTGAAACAGTTCCATGGTTGCCCAGGCAGCGCAGAATATACCGATGTGCATCACTAAGAAGGCGCGATGTAATCACTACAATCTTCCTTGCTGGATGAGCAAAGCTTGAGTGCCAGTCAGCAGCCTTCAAAATAAAGGATACAGCAGGTGATTAGGTAAAGAACAGAAGAACAAAACAGACCATTTCTGGCATACAAAAAGATATGTCACATTTCCTTCTTTTATAAACACTATATGTTTTCATACCAAGGTTAACATGCAGCTTACTAGGCTTGGCATTTCCCCATCCATTATAAGATCAGAATAAAAGAGAAAAATGAATTTGTTGTAAGACAAACAGGCAGTACTTAGCAAAAATAGACATTAGAAAAAAGGCAAAATCTGCGTTGCCATACATCTAGAAATAAAAGCCATTGGCAAAACCTTAGTGTGTATACTTGTGACTTGTCTACCAACTTAATACGGAAAAAATATTTCAATGCCAATTTAGAAAGTACATCATTCAAATGACATCTGCAGGTCATAAACAAATCCCATAACGCAGGCACAGAGCACGCTGCAGAGCATCATCATCAAATTATAGGGAAATAGGCAAGGTGTGGATTTCGGTGGTTCCTTAATCTTCTATAGCACGGGAGTAAGGGAACCTCACAGCATCAAGAGGAGACGCGTTCTCCAAGCCGCACACTGCACGGGCACCAAGCTCAAGAAGCAGAGGGAACGCCCCTATGAACTGGAACGCCTCCAGAGTGCCCGCATCGATGTACACTAGTGCATCTGCAATCTCATCTCCAATCTGCAAAGCAAAGCAGCAGCAATCCAAAAATAAATAAATCTCGATAGTCAAATCTGGGAAGATGATATTGTTACGTGCAAATTCACTACATGAGGAATAAATCTCAATTTCCCCCACACAAATTACGTTACTGACAAAAGAAAAACACCGAAATCTTAGCTAAACAGCTAAAGAGATGGCGCTTTTACAAGTTAAGCAGCTCAATGTTTCACCGCTCGTTCTAAAAATTAGTTCTGGGACGAAAGAAAACGCGGTGTTTCAGTTCGGAAGCTGCAAAGACGGCTTTTTTAAGCAGGGTGATTGCCCCAATTCGATACGTTCCTCGCATTTTCTTTTGTACAAAGCAAATTAGCGTAACCAGAAACAAAAAAAATTCTAGGATACCCTCGCGCATTCCACCCACCAAAATTACCAAATTTTCACACCGGATCGTACGAAAGATATCGAACAAACAACCAGGAATCCGGAACCAGCAATAGGGACTCGCGAAGAGATCCGACCTGGCGGATGGAGTTGAGGCAGGAGGCGATCAGATCCACGGACCCCATGGCTTATTTATTCCCTAGGCTTCCAGAAGATTCCGGAACCCTCGCCTCGACGGCCCTCCTCCCTTCGTCGGCGATGCGGTGCGATCGTGGGGGAGGGGAGAAGCCGGAGGCGAACTGGCGAAGGAGACCAGGACACTGGACACGCCAGATACCCCGCCGCTTAGGCCGCCGTCGCAGAAGGAGGAATCGATGCCACCCTCGGAGCCGCAGCTCGCCGGAGATTGCGTCGCTGTTCCAGGAGAAGACAGGGCGGAGGAGACTGCGAGAGAGGCCAGCCAGACCAAGCGACGAGTCGAATTGGTGGGGGGTAAGTGGTAAGGATTTGCTGCAACTTAGCCCGTTTCGCTATCCGGCCCATGCAATTTGGGCCCACTTGCAAACAGCAACTCCAATTCCCTTCGCCTTCTGTAAAATATAGGAATAAGTACATTTTACCCCCTCCAACTTTTTCAAAAAGATCCATTTAACCCCCTCAACTACAAAATTAGTTTTTATAAGTCCATTTTACCCCCCTCAAACTTTCAAAAAAAAAGTCTACTTAACCCATTTAACTACAAAACCGATTTTTACCCCTGGTATTTCAAAATTAGATCAAATAACACCTGAGATGGTTTGGTTGATGTGGTTCCTAGGGCCTACATGTCATATATATACAGAGAGAGACATACAGAGGGGAGAATATATATATATATATATATATATATATATATATATATATATATATATAGAGAGAGAGAGAGAGAGAAGAGAGAAAGAAAGAGAGAGCAGATCAAAGGAAACAAAGGAGGTGACGCGCTCGGCTTTGGAGACAACGGCGACGGCGAGCAACGGCCTAGGAGGTGGCGGCGATGGCCAAAATGGGTCCCATAGGACCGTAGGTAGTCAAGGGGTGCCGTTGGCGCTCCTAGAGATGGCTCATGGCGGCGGTGGTGCAAGACCAAGTGGCGCTTGATGCTAGGGAAGGGGAAGGGGAGGGCGGCGGCGACGGTGGTGGTGGAGAGGGAGAGGGACAAAAAGGAGATGAGCCCATTCTCTCTCTATATTGATATATACGACAGGTGGGCCTAAGGAACCATACCAGTCAAAGCACCTCAAGGTGTTATTTGACTCGATTTTAAATACTGGGGGGAGGGGGTAAAAAATGATTTTGTAGTTTAGGGGGTTAAGTTGATTTTTTTGAAAAGTTTGAGGGGGTAAAATGGATTTATTCTTGCCACATATGCAAAATCGCCCAGTCAAATGACCCCAGGGTGTTATTTGACACTGTTTTAAAAGATTATGGATAAAAAACCAGTTTTACAGCTAAGGAGATTAAATAGACTTTTTAGAAAGCTAAAAAGGGTGAAATGGGCTTATTCTTAAATAAAACAAACAAACAAACATATCAATGTCCCCGGTGCTCATCAATCTTGAGATCACTGGATCTTCATTGCTTTTACTGTCCGCAAAGACACGCACATTGCAACGTGGAGGTGATCTGTAATGTCCCGTTTTCGGACAGTAAATGGTGGTTTCTATTCAATTTCTGATTTTCGCTCGTTTTTCAAATTTGGTTTCATTTTCAAAAATTCTCAGCCTTCCTCTAAGCTTGGGTTTGTATTTCAAACCTTTTTCAAATTATGAATTCAAAATTCAGTTTGAATTCTCCTTTTTCAAATTTTGGAACCCCCTTCCTGTTCTTGTCTCCCCTTATTTTCTCTGGGCCCAGCCCATTCTTCCCGGCCGTTTCCCCGACCCGGTCGCTTTTTCCCCGTTGGCCCACCTCATTCCCCCCTCTCGGCCTTCGGCCCGCTCTCTCCCCCTCTTATTTCCTCCGCCGGCCCGACTTTTCTTCTTTCCCCCTTTTCTTTCTCCCCCACACCGACTGCGCCGCCATTTCTCCTCCCTCTCCGCCCAGCCTCTTCTTCTCCCCTCCCTCCCCTCCGGCTCGACCTGGCCTTCTCCTCCCTCTGCCCGTCTTCGCCTCTCCCCGGCCCAGTCTTCTTCTCCCCCTCGCACGGCCCCTCTCTCCTCTGCTGCGCCACCCCCACCTCCTCTGTCGGCCGCCCCCACCAATGCGTCACCTCCGCGCCATCGCCCGCAGCACGCCACCCCGAGCCCTGTGTAGCCTCGGCTTCCTCGTGCAGCGCCGAGCCCCCCCGCGCCGCCTCTTCTCCGCTTTCTGCTTCGCTCGGTCACCTCCTCGCGTCACATCACCGCCCGGGTTCCTCTCTGCCTCCCTGCCATTTCCGTCGCCCGCCGGCCTTTTTCCCCTCCTCCGGCTATAAAAGCCGTGTGTCCCCCTCTTCATCTCACACTCCGCGCCTCCTCTTCCTTCCCCCTCTCCGCTACCACCGAGCGCCGAGAGCTGCCGCCACCGCCGCCTCCTTCTTCTCCCACTCCGGCACTCCTCCGGCCGAATCGGCGCCGCCGGAAGCATCGCCTCGTCACCCTCAGCCTCCTCCGCCCACTAGCCAAGCTTCCCCGCCGCCGAAGGCCACCGCCCCCGTGCGTCTTCCCTGCGCCGTCCGGCCGCTCGTCGCCGGCCCTCTCCGGAGCTTCCCCGCCCCAACCGAAAGCTCAATAAGAACCCTTGCACCGCTCTGGTACCTGTGCGCACCTCCATTCCCTCTCTCCTCCCTCTGGTCACCATCTCCACCGTCGGCCCCTACGCCGACCGCCCCGGTGCCGCCGCCGTCTCCCCTCCAGTGCCCCTTCGGCGCCGCCGCCGTCTCCCTCGGCATCCCCTCCTCGTCGGTAACCCGTTTTGTCCATCCCCGCTACCCCTCCGGCCATCGCTCTCCGTTGGCTGCCGTCGCCCGAAGCACCTTCCCTGCTTCCCTGCTCTCCCTCCCCCTGCCGCTGTGCTGGTGCTCTCCTTCTCTGCCTCTGGCCAGTGGCCCCCCTCTCAGGAGCAATATCAGTGCTCAGCAGTGACAATGGTTTGATCAGCATCAGTAATGTCTGAGTATTTGCCTCCTATTTTGATGCCATGAATTGCTGCCGAGGCCAGTTGTTGGTTGAGCAGGAAGTATTGATTGTTGGTTGTAGTTTATTGCCTCCTCAGTTCATTGATAGTTAGGGGTTGGCAGTGATCTTGAATGTCAATGGAATGGTTGTTGGCAGTGAATTGAGTGTTGATTGTTGACTGTGATTCTTACTTCTCCAGTTCAGTGTTTTGTTAAGAGAGCAATGGGAATCATCAGTGGCAGTGTTTGTTGTTTAGCAGTAGTGGCTGGAGTAATCTGACACCTTGAAAATCTGTTTTGATCTTGCACATGAAATCTGTGTCTAATCCGGCAATTGAACCTCTGTGTATAATATGTCATTTTGAATATGCGTGTTGATCTGTCAGTTGAGAATTGGTGTGTAATCTGGCAATTTGGAAATATGTTTGATCTGGTAAATTAAGATTGGTGATTATAGAATCTGAAATCAATTGTTAATCATCATTTATTAATCGACTTTCGATTGTCAATGTTCGCTAAAGCCATTTATGCAATATTATTTACTAAGCTAAGAATTTAAGAACTCAAGTTGCAAAAAGCTCTTGCATTAAAAGAATCAAAATGTGCTTTCCCCCTATCGGCAATATCTTGCCATCTTTCAAATCCGAAGCGGAGTATCCTTATAAAAGTTCCTTCGCCCTTATCCTCCTTTGTATTTTCCCCCGCCATTTCCCCCTTCACTCCATTGGTCGTTTGACTTTGTCAAACATCCCTGTGTCACTCAATCCCTTCTCTCAAGCTCATCCTTCGCGATCTTATTTGAAGCTCTTTGCTTTTAGTTGGTCTTTTGAGTTCTTTAAATTTATTTAGTTTTTCGATCGTTGTCGCGTAATTAGGAATCAAAGTCCAGAAGAAGCGACGACTCGACCAGGATCAAGATCCAAGCAAAGACGCAGACCAAGACTTCCACACCCCTATCCGAGAAGGCCTTGAGTAAGATCAAGACCGTGGTAAACTAGTCCAGGTGAGTCAACACTTTGACCATGTTGAACCTACATTTTATGCAAACTATGTTCTTTTAAAATAGCAAACTGCATGCTTTAATTTTTATGCAAATGTATGTTAAATGGTCCTAAGGTAGCTAAATGCCAATTTGATTATTAAGTAATTATTATACCTTGTCCTTGATAATTGAATTCCCTGACCCTTGTCACCTTAGTAATTACATGGTAACATATTAGTTATAGTCTGTACTCAAGTGCCATACTAGCCTTGCTTGAGTACCGGGGTGCTAATCACCTCAATCACCATCCTTTAAGCATAAAGATTATTTTGAGTAGTCATTGAGGTAAATGACTGAAATGGTTGAGCTAATTTGTTTTACATTTCTCCAAAACCCTAAACTTGCTATTACCACATATGGGCGGATGGTAGGAGTGGTGGGTGTCGTCGTGCATGAGAGTGGTTGGTATGTGGTATGAACCGCCCGGATGGATTAAGGATTTAATCTTGTCATGACCTCCCATGTAAAACAAGTACAACCACAAGTCTGCAAAGTGCAACTTGGTTTAGTAAACTTATTAAACCCTGGAAATCATCTTATCGGAGGTTGAGCAAGGTGGTGCAAGTAGTGGATGCGATCCAGCTTGAATGGGACACCGAGGGGAGGGTGAAGTTGTCAGCTACGCAAATCGTAGTGGTAGACATCCTGCACAGCTTATAGGACCCATCGCAAATGGGGTCAGCCCATATGGGTGAGATGACAGAAGGGGCGAGATATGTTGAAAGGTTACTGTGACGATCGCTCAACTACATGACTTGGAATCATGTGGTGTGACGAGTATGATTGTCTCTTGTGGGTACAGTGTACAAACTCTGCAGAGTCAAAACTATTTAAACAACCGCGCCTACGGTCATAGGCGGACACGAGAACTTAACTTGAGTTAGCTCTATTTTAAAAACCTTGGCGGGTGGTATGAAAATCAGGTCGGCTCATCTAGCCTGAGGTTTGTATTTCTCTGGATCGTCGTATCCAGTGTGGTTGATGTATGGAGGTAGCTCCAATCAAAATAAGCATTTGTAGAGTCTCCGATGGAGGGAATCTCTACTGTTATTTAATATTGCAATTACTTTCTTTAACAAAATACAATTTGTTTAAAATGCTAAGTCATAGGAATTTTGTACTTAAGATAATTGAAAATATTGCTTTGCGCAAATAAAAGAATCCGAGTCATCCTTGTTTAGTGTTACATGTATATTATTGCATCTATTGTGTTAGCTCGCGAGCACGGTAGTTGTGCTCACTCTCGCTCTATCCCCAACCCTTTGAAGCAGGAAATCTTGGATTTTACGACTATTATGAGGAACCAGACGTCTGAAGACCCATGAATTTTTGAAGCGTAGTTTAGTCTTTAGCGTATCTAGTCTCACCTCAGTCTAGCTGACTCCGTCGATACTTGCGTGCATCCCGTATTATCTGAGATTTTCGGATAATATCAGACGCACACGGGTTTTCCCAGTCGCTTGCCTGTGGAGAGATATGCTCTCACCCCTTTTGCTTCCGTTGTCGTTTTCGCTATTTTTGAAATGTAATCTTTTGGCCTATTCGGCCATTATTGTAAAACTCGGCCCGAAGCGGTCTATGTAAACTCTGATGTGTTGAATTAATGAATGGTATGATTTTACGCTATGTATGAAATGATTCAACGATGTATACTATGAACGCTACCTACTGATCCAGGGAGTAGCGCAGATTAATCACAGGGGATTCCGGGTTAAGAAATCCGAGTCCGGCATGATCGATCAATTTTGCCATCTTCTCCGCAGAAGACGTGATCAACAAGATCGGTGAACGCATCCATAGCAAACGAGACCTCAGCATCCTCGGACTATTTAGTCTCGAGAAATTACAAACCTGCCATAGGTCGGCCTACAAAGGTGAGACATGGACACATTATCCTCTGTAGCATGGAATGGAACAGACATGGGGGCAAACAGAGATCTATCTACATGGAGCTCGAAGGCTCCACATTCCATGACTGCACGCATACCTATGTATATATGTACTAGTAAGGACCCCGCGCGTTGCCGCGGGCGTATTGAAAGATTAAATATAGTGATCGAGACATGAAAATCATTCGACATAAGTTAAGGTTCCAAATATAAATGGGTCATCCGTCATGAGTTCTAGCAAGTTGATTCTCACGGTAAGGAATTCACAACCAAAGTTGACTCTAATGCTAAGAACATGTATGACAATTCATAGCAGTAGATTCTGAAAAATAATGAAGTTAAGCTCTTGTTTTTTTTTAAAAAAAAACAAGAGCTATGACGTTCCCCGATCGGTAATATCTTGCCATCTTCCAAACGAAGTGGAGTATCCTGCAAAAGTTCCTTCGACTTTGATCCTCTCTTGTTTTCCCTCCCGGCAGAGTTTCTCCGCCATTGCCTCTTTCGCTCAATTGGTCAGTTGACTTTGTCAAACATCCTCGCTTTACTAAATCTTTTCTTTTAAGCTCGTTCATCGCAAAATTATTTAAAGCTCCTTGAATTTATTTGGTCTTTTGAAGTTCTTTGGATTTACTTCGTTTCTCGACCGTTATCGTGTAATTAGAAGTTGGAATCCAGAATAAACAACGACTCGAGTGGGATCAAGATTCGGATAAAGACACGGACCAAGAATTCAAGACCCCTGGCCGAGAAGGCTTTGAGTAAGATCAAGACCATGATAAATTGGCCTAGGCGAGTCAATACTTTGATCACTTTGAGCCTACATTTTATACTAATTATATATATTTAAATTACCAAAATTGAACGCTTTAATTCTTGAATCAAATGTATGTTAAAACTTAAGGTGGTTAAATACTCATTTGATGATTAGTTAATTATTAAGCCATCCTTTGGTAATTGAATCCATTATTCCATGTCACCCTAGTAGCTATGTGGTAATTACTAGTTATAGGTTGTACTTAAGTGACATGCTAGTCTTGCTTAAGTACCGAGACATTAAATGTTCTAATCATCATCTTTTAAATATGAAAGTAGTTTTGAGCAGTCATTGTGGGTAAATGACTGAAATGGTTGAGTTGTGTATTTTCACTCCTCAAAAACTCGAATAACTTGCTATTACCATATCTGGGCGGATGGAATGGTGGTGGGTGGCGTTGAGCACGAGAGTGGTTGGTATGTAGTATGAACCGTCCGGATGGATTAAGGACTTAATCTTGTCATGACCCCCCGTGTAAAACAAGTACAACCACAAGTATGCAAAGTGCAACGTGGCTTAGTAAAGTTATCGAACCCTGAAAGTCGTCTCGCTAGAGAGGATCAGGGCAGTACAAGCGGCGGATGTGTTCCGGCTTGAAAGGGATACCGCAGTAAGGTGAAGTTGCCAGCTGCGCTAGTCATTGTGGTCGGGACCAGCTGCGCTAGTCGTTGTGGTGAACATCCCGCATAAATTATGGGCGTAACCCCATATAGGTGAGATGACGGAAGGGGCGAGGTAGTTTGAAAGTTTACTGTGACGATCGCTCAACTACATGACCACATAATCATGTGGGGTTACGAGTATGATTATCTCTTATGGGTACAGTGTACAACCTCTGTAAAGTCTAAACTGTTTAAACAGCCGTGTCTACGGTCAAAGACAGACATAGGAACTTAATCTGAGTTAGTTCTATTTCAAAAACCTTTGTGGGTGGTATGAAAATCAGGTCGGCTCATCTAGTCTGAGGTTTGATTTTTCCCTGGATGGTCGTATCCAGTGTTGTTAACGTTTGGGGATAGCCCCAATCAAAAGAAGTATTTGTAGAGTTTCCGACGGAGGGAACCTCTACTGATAATTATTATTGCAATTATTCTCTTAAACAAAATGCAATTTGGTTAAAATGCTAAGTCATTGAAATTTGTATTATGATAATTAAAAAAGTTGCTTTAGCAAATAAAAGAATTCGAGCCACCCTTATTAAGCCTTGCATGTATATATTGCATCTTGTGTGTTGGTTTTCGAGCAAGTAAGTTGTGCTCATCCTCGCTCTTTCTCCCAAACCCTCAGAAGCAGGAAATCCTGAAGCTTTCGACTACTACGAGGAAATAAATCGTGCGCAAACTTTAATACATTTTTGAGATCAGTTCTTTCAGAGTACAAGAGAAACGACACGAGCTATTCGTCGGTGATCAGTTCCATGTTGCTCGGAGTTAGAAAAGTTTGCTGGGAGATTTGTAAAGAAACAGACATGCATGGATCAAAGATAACTCGCGTGACCCGACTCTTGAGTCTCGAGTGCGCGTTCCGTGTACTCATCAATTTTGGGATCACCTCTACCTTCTGCCAGGATCATCCGTGTCAGATACGGCCGTTTAGAGAAGTGAAAGCACAGCAAAATGCACCTACCAAACCTGTACTATCATTGGAATCGATATGAGCTTATATACAATGCTTCCCTTTTCAACACAGCACAGCAGCTGTGCTGGCTAGGATCCAACACTGCAGAGAGGAGAATGATCAAAGAGTTGGCAAGTTACCCTAGTAATAGTAATTCGATGGGAGTAGGAGGCAAAAGGAAAGAACTCCTCAGCCACATTGATCTGTTTCGCCCTGCAAAACTTCAATCCTGCATTAGGTTGCTCTCTGGACACGGTATCCTCTCCTGTGTGGATTCATCATGTGGGGGTTTGCTAGGTTTGTTTTGAGCTGATCGATGGTTCCACTCCCAGCTAGCATGCTGCAGATCTCCTAATATAATTGGCGTGCATGTGGTCTGTTCTGAAACCATTTTGTTTCAATCCTCGGCATGACAGAGAGGGCGTTTCCTGGCTAGTTCGTGTTAATTTGTGAATCAATGCATGGAAGCTGCGTATGATTACCATGACATACCACGACCTACATTTCTTCTCCATGACTCGCTGTATTCTTGAGATCGAAATGCTCGTTGGAAGTTCCTCGCGAAAAGAATTAGCGCGTAGAGTTGTTAAAACATGTATGATAGCCCACGCACTGGGCTCGTCAGTACTTTTATCAAGAAAGAGATGAACAAGGAGGCTGGCAATCAGAACGGGCATCTGGCAGATGCCTGAGATATTATGTACAAGACCATCACCGAGAAAAGTGAACGCATCGCTGGCAAATTCACATGCCATACTTCCACTACCACTGACATTAACATGGCATAGTCCTATATAATGCTTCTTTTTCACCGCATCACACCAAGAGCTAGCAACCAACACAAAATCAGAGCTAGCAACCAACACAAAATCGAGGAAGAGGAGATTAGCGTAGCAATAAGACTAGATAGTAGGTATATAATACTCGTTGTCATGAGAGGACCGAGCAATGGAGGAGTCCAAGGTATGAGAAGTGAACGTGTTGTATTATAAAATGAAAGAATGAGGAGAGTCCGCTCTTACATGCCCTTGGAGTCATATATATATATATATATATATATATATATATATATATATATATATATATAAAAGGAGAAGGGGAAGAGATATTACCCTTCTTGCCTCTCTCTTGCAATGACAGAGAAAAGGGTATTTTAGTATATTTTCGAAGGTATTTTTTTTGCCATAATGCAGGTTTGACACAAGTTAAGTATTTTGTAATAAATTGAATAAGAGAAATAGATATGTTAATAGGCAGAGTGATTCAATAAGTAATATGCCATAAGACAAACCTGGGGACTGATTATAATTTAGTTTGTACAGACAGATGTTGGCGGCAGATGAGTAGTACATATAGTTTGTAATTTACATTACAGTTGAGAACGATGGTAGACATGTACAGGTAGTATTACTGGGGATAGGAAACAATATAAAAGGTAGATGATGTTTGTTCAAAGCATCGTTAGCACAGCTGCTAGTTACAAAAGGTGTTGCGTACTGATTTCACTCTGTCTACTCCCGCATATGGTGTGCCTGCTAAAAAGGAGTTTGGTATAGAAGAGTTAGTATGCTAGTTAGTATTTCTAACAATAAGGAATGATTTTCCTTTCGCTAACCTGTTGTTTTAGTCATCTGCCAACACATCCATGTTGATTTTCTTAACAACAAAGGGTTTCTTTGTTCGTTCCAGGCTGTTGCAATGAAGGTAATATCAAGTTGATATGTGGTTAAGAGCTGCAGCAATGATTCAATGAATTGTAACAGTAATTTGAGAGAGAATTACCCTGCACTGTCTTCAGGTTCTGAAGATAACACTGCACTGTCCTGAGCGGCACGTTTTATGGTCTGTAATAGTGGTTTGTTAGTTTGTGTATAAGCATAATAAAATGGTAAGCATGTATGATTTTTTGTTAAGTTGGAGCTTTTGCTCTAACCCATCTTAAGAATTCTGAGCATGTATTGTTTTCAGGTTATTAGAAAATGGGGTGCTCCAAACAAGATTGACTTCATCTCTTTCTTATATAAGACATGTAGAACATGTGCGGCAAGTAAATTGTGCCTCAAAGTAATCTATATGTTTCTTTGTCAGCTGCCATGTTCATCAAAAATATTGCATTGCTACATTTGAATATACTACCAGCTGTTTGGTTGCATTTCATACTTTGAGAAGAAAGTTTTCAATGGTAGTAGAGGGTTTGTACAGATGGAAATGTAAATGTTTGTTAGTTGTGTGATGGTGATTCTAACCTTGCTGATTTGTGGGGATGGAGGTGTGTGCAATCCAAGTTGATCTGGTATTGTTCGTGGCATAGTCATGCTGGTTGCTGGAGTTAGAGATGGAATGTGTTCTGGTTGTGCTGAAACAGGGCCTGACAGATGCAGTTGCTGTTCAGTTGTATGCTTCGATGGGTTAGTGATCGGTTGACAGGCAGGGTCAATATCTTTTGAGGTCCCGGTCTGTGCTGCAGGAAGGAATGGAAGCAAAGGCTTTGTTGGTATAACGTTGAAGCTGTCAACCTGGAACGATGCAGATATTCTTTGAAGTGATCCACGTGATCCACTGACTTTTAAGTTATACTGATGTCCATAGAGTCTTGTTATTTCAGGTGGTATGAAACCAGTAATGGTTGGAACAGATGCTGTAAGGTGTAGTGCTGGGATTCCTACCAATTCTTGTCCTATATCTCCAAAGAACACAAACTCTGCCATTGGTGCATTAGTTTTGTCAATATTGGCTATATCGACACCACGTACAGGAATCTTGTATCTACATGTAAGTGTGTAAAGTATATTATGTCAGGTGAGTGCAATGAGTAGATAGGCATAATAGCAAAATGCAAAGGACTGGAAATATGTTGTAACAAGAACCTTGGCTCAGCTGTCATGTCGTTGCACCTTGCACATTTGTAGCCTTCAATGGTCCGAACTGCAGACCTTTTGCAACCGCCACATGCTAGGTACCACCAGGATTCATTTGGAGTGAGTTCTTTGATTGCGATGGCAACAGTGTATGTGCGTCCCTGTCATTTGTAGTTTGATAAGTGCGAAGATGTGATTGAATATGCCCAAAAAAAACTGGAATTTTGTAGTTAATTTCTACAGAGGGTACCATACCACAGCTTCGTGCGCATTTAAAGTCGTTAGTTCATGGACTGTCATGGGTGTTGGTGCTGTTTGAGTTTGGCTTTGGCCAAACCATTTAATCTGATGTGGTATGCCTGAAAAAACTGATGGCAAAGATGATAAAATATTAAGAACAGTGTGTTTGAAAGTTGGTTTGCAAGACTGTAGTAAGTAATGGATCTTGTAATGACAATTGTGGAATAAATATATTGATATGAGGCCCACTGCCAGCTTTCTAACATTATCTGTTTCGTGACAATAGAATGTCAAGTAGCTAAGTAATTTACTAATAGTTTGTAAATGGCGAACTAATTACCAAACTAATTATTTCTTGTTAACCGAAGGTCCTAAATTAATCACAATACTTTTTTGTCAACTGAGATATTCATTACTGAATTAATTTAATAATCATCATAAATCTATAATTAGTTAGGGCCTGCTGCCATACATTGGTTCATCCTACACAAAGAACATGGAGCTACATAGGGAAGGCCCATTGACAGTTGTTTACTAATGTTCACCCAATCTGGTTTTGTAATTTATCTAAATGCTGATAGCATAGATGAAAAGGGCACTATTAAGCATCATACTTGGTAGCTCATTGACTAACAATTCCTAACTAATCATCTTTGATCAGCCCCTAGTCAATATGAGTGTATTTTGCTAACTGGACACGTGCTATTCAACAAATTTGAGTGCTTATCTAATTTGATGGAGCTCTGCTGTCATATTTGTTAGATAAACTAAGACACCGAACTCTTTGGAATTCAGTCAAATCTGAATTCTCAATGTTTGGGAAGAATAATTTAGAATTTTCAGTGACTCTGAACATGTAGTCTATACTAATTACTTAGTAATTCTTCTTGTCATCCTAAGTTACAATTGCTAAGCACCTTAACAGAATGAGGATCATTGTCAGCTACTCATATTTAACAAATATAAAGAGATAGCAGGTAGAGCAAGTTCAGGAAGGGAGACAGAGGAGTCAGGGGGGAGGGGGGAATGGCTCACTGATTCTGGCAAAATCATTAGAACTAACCTGTTGTATAGCCATGAATCTGACGAAAATTTTAAAACTGTAAGATCAATGAAGCAAGGTTGTTTTGTGCTGACCTGTTCTGGAGAGCAAGTGCTTCAGGTAGGTTAGTGTTAGTATACCACTTGCAGATGGTACTGCCCTGTAGTGACAGTTGACCTGTACAGTTTTTCTAAATGTTAATAAGATCTTTGTGTGATGGCAATACATATTTGTAGTTTGTGTATGGTGGATATAGGTATGCATATAAATGTGGTTTGTACCTTCATAGAGTCTAACAGTAAGGCCAACAAAGAGTATAACAATGGGTTTGTTTTCTGCTGCAGCTTGTAGTCCAGGCGCATCAAATTCATTGGCGTGTGTTCCCCATAGAGTGACACAGGCTGTTTCCCTATATTTTATTATTGGAAAGTGTTTACTTTTGAGATGAAGAAAGCGATATTTAGGCATTAAGTAAAGATCGAAAAACTGAGAAATACCTGCCATCAGTGATGTTGATGTTACGAATTGTCTTTGTGATTCCTTTTGCCAGGATCGTCTTAACATGAGAGATTCCCGTGATAAGGCCAATGGTATCTTGGAATTAACAGCATTTGTTACAAAACATAAATATGTATGAAAGTTAAACGTAAATAGATGCAATGATACATCATTTGTGGTTTTAAAAGAGGGATTCATGAGATGTTGCTAACCTGAAAGGAATTGGTTTTGTCCTAAATGTGTTCGTAGTATGTCGAAAGAAACAATTGTGCATGCATACTTTGGGAAATCATTTGGTATAGCTGGCACCTCATTGATCTTTGTGTGTCTGGTAAATCTAGCCATTACAGGACAGTTAACTGCCTGATAAGATGCTTTAGCATTAGCTACTTCGAAATATTCAATAAAGTAAACGCCGTTTTCTTTCAGGGCCAAGGTGAACAGGGAAAGGTGTCTTCCTGGAATCTGGGCTTCCATGGTATTGCCCTATCAGTTAAGATAAGCAAAGAAAATATGTGATCAATGGTGTGCGAGAGAAAATAACATGTATTAAAGGAGGCTGACCTGTTCGTCTAAAAGAACGAAATCAAGACGAAGGACCTTTCTAGGAGTACTATCATCTGCATATTCGGAGAAACGAGTTGCTCTTACACGTACACGCCAACGATGCGATTCTTGCGTCACATCTTTTAGTAGAGCGTATTCCATCTGGATAAAATGAACCATAAAGAGGAAACTTAGTTTCATGAGCATCGCAATGGGAAATGAGTAGTGCATTGGAGATAGGCATGTTCACATAATGGTTGTTCATAGTACAGGTGAATAGATAAACTATTTCTTTACATGCTGCAGTGATGTGTAGCTTGTGTGAATTCGTAATCTGTAAACATGCATAGATGTTCATGCAGTAAGAGTTACCGAACGAGAAACCGGTGAAATCCAAGATATGTAACACATGTTGAAAAGTGTAATTAGAGTGTTAAAATCAGATCATTGGTTGAATACATCAGAATGTGTTTTCTGAACAGAAGTAGTTAAATTATCATAGGAATATGTTCAATTATGTAATACTTCATATGTAGACGTGTGATGTAATTTAGAGATCTTTTTTTCTGAAATAACAAAGAATAGGCTATCATGTCATTGGATACAATATTTGTTCAGAACATATTAATAGATGAGACAGGTTGTATTTTATTTCAATTAAACGGAAGTACGAAAGAATAATAATTTTGTATCAGCAACTATGTTATTCACCTGCACTTGTTGTACCAGTATTATAAAAATGGAATTGTAAATTTGTTCATTTATTTTACATGGTATTGCCATGTTAGAGTATTGGGAAGGCAAATAAAACAGAAATGACCTCTAAAGATAGATAACAGTATCTAATAAATGGCACCCATGTTTAAATGAGGGAGGTCCAGGATATGTAATATACTTAGCAAAGTGCTGATAAAATATGAAAATCAGATTACTGCTTGAACATGCTAGAAGACGTTTCCTGAACAAAAGTAGCCAAATCATCATAGGAATATGTTCCATTTTGTAATACCTCTGCATCCAGTTGTTTGTCACTGAATTAAGAGATCGTTTTACCTGAAATCACAAATAACAGTTTGTTATGTTATTGGATAAAACATTTGTTTGGTATGCATAAACATATGAGATAAGTTTTTTAAAGAAAAAAAATTTGGCTGAAAGTATAAAAGAATAACAATTTACTACTGTTATCTATAATGTTTAGTTGCACTTGGCACAGATGTACTATAAAATTGGAAATGTAAAAGCGCTGAATTATTTTATGTGGTACTGGCATGTTAGAATATTGGAAAGGCAAAGAAAACATAGATGAGCTCTACAAAGGGAGAACAATATCAAAATAAATGGTAAATATGCCTAACTGAGACAGTTCGAATAGTTTATAACGGTAGTGAACTTTTTTTCATTACCAAAGCAATTTCTTTGGTTTGAACCTTTGACGAAATGTGTTTAGATGAATCAAAGAGTTATGATTCTTCACGAGAAGGTAAATATGATAATAAAAAAGGAATATACAACAACAGGTGAATGTTATAATTTTGTGGCAGTAGATGATTACATACACACACATGTATGTATAAGTAAATAAGCATATGATAGAAAGCACAAATCATCTGCAGTGAAATATGTATCTTAAACAAGTAAGTTCATCAACACTTTGGTAAAGGAATAGGTATAGTAAAGCAAAGCACCTTGTTTTTTTTTTGTTAGTAACAACAAGTACGAAAGCAAAATGCACGAACATGGCTACGCAATCATCAACGAATAATTGGAATGTGCAAGACCTAGTATGGTCATGAGCATACACAAAAGAAATAGATTACATGCAAGTAGAAGCTGTCAACTGCATTATGCGTACATGTTTGTATGTTTAGTACAAGTTAGATTGATAGCAAATGTCAGTAAGGGGAAAAAGGAAAACGTTGGCAAACAAATGGAGTACCTACAAAAATCCTAGAACATCGTCATATACAATATTTCTTGTCTTTGATCCAGTTGAACCATCTTCATTCTCAATCAAAATACTCAATCCTTGTCTCGATGTTACCCTTGATACAGCAACATAGAGTTGGCCATGAGTGAAAACCGGGTTCTTTAGATAAATACCGACTTTCTGAAGAGTCTATCCCTGACATTTATTTATTGACATTGCATAACATAGTCTAATTGGGAATTGGCGTCGTCGTAATGTAAACGGCCATTTTTTATTTTTTGAGTTAAGAACTATTCGCGGTATGCAAACTCTTTCACCAATGTGTGTTCCTGTCATAATTGTACTTTCAAGTACATGGGTTCCTAATTTAGTTAGCAGAAGGCGTGTACCATTGCATAGGCCCATTGTTTGGTTCATATTTCTTAGAAGAACAATGGGTACTCCAACTTTGAGCGAAAGAATATGTTCTGGGTAATTCTTGATACTTATTGAATTGAGAAATTCAGTGGGATACAACAACTCGAGATCGGATGAATGGTCAAGAGCATCACCAATAGTGTCATAACTTAGGTATTGTCTAGAATCTCCTGGTACCTTTAGAAGTACCGAATCATTAATTCTGTCAACTGAAGTGTTCAGTGGACACACAATGGCACGAGATGATAGGTAGGGAATTGAATTGTAGTTATGATCGAAATCATCATAAACGGTATTAATAATTACATTTAAGTTATCAGCAGTCGGTGTAAGCAATAATTCAGGAGGTATTTGTATCCATGATGCATGTGTGTCTCCTGGGTGTTTTTCCATCGGAACACGACCCTCGCCAATGGCAAGCACCCATTGCGCAAAGTCTGCTACATCATTTTGATCACCAGTAGTAGAAAACGCTGTGGTAAGACGCATATTTATGGTAAGTCTAAGGATCTGGACATATTTCCATAGCGATGATTTGATAAGAGAAGCAGCAATAGTTTCTGTGCGTGTAGCTCCTTGAATAACTGGTAACATGTAGGTGGCAAGGTTATAAATGAATTTATTTCTTTTCAAACATTAGAATTTATCGTACGATAGCGCATAAGCCATATCTGTGCAAAACAAAAGAAAAAAACAACCAGCAGTACCTCATATTTTCTGTAAACTCATCACTTTCCATTCTAACTTAACTATCTTTAGCTAAGCAAACAATAGGCAAATGTTACAGAATATGAATCAGGAGCACACTTATTAATATAACAATTTATTAATATAACAGAGTAATTAACTATGCAATTATGACCATCTACAGGAAACAATCATGTAAGCATGTAAATTCAGCTCTTGAAACGAATAGGAACAAACATAAAATAATATAAACCGGCGATACTTGATTCTGAATACTTTATTAACAGTCACAAAAATGTGTTTTTTTCTTTGCATAGAAGCCGCAGATAAAGAAGGAAATCTTATAGAAGCTAAACAAAAGCACCTAGATTTTGTAGAAGTTATAGGAAACACAATGTTGAAGCTGGCTGTTATTATAATCAAGAAACAGCAGTAAGCATATATGAAATATATTGCAACTGACAATAGGTGTATTACTATATTTGCAACAATAAGTATAATCAATAAACCTAAGAAAAGATAAGCATCTAACAGTAAATATTAAGTACCTTAGCATGCCGAACCCGCGCTTCGTCTTCTCGACACTGTTTGCGTAAATCAATTGTCAGTACAACTTCAAGTATCACACAAATGGTGATATGGCACTTCACATAAATCGTTAGCCCAATGCAGATATTTTACATACATGCCAACCAACACATATGTAGCAGTGACCTAGAATTTCGAACATGGAAATAGCATTGCACGTTTAATAAGCACAAGTTAAGAAGAATCTCAACATGGCATAGAAACTTATCCTAACACCAAAAGTTCCTTCTTGTAACTTGAATAATTCATATAGGCTCACAACATCTACATGTTCCCAAGCTAAAATCAGCAGTTGGCATAATAGATATATCTATGATATTTATTAGAGAATTATAGGCATAAAGCGGGAGGAAGAATTCAAGAGACCTACAATCTATCGTGAGAGAGGCTGATCTTGACATTTTTACTATCTTGAGCATGTCTGTGGACTACAAAGGACTAAATTCAAAGAGGTGGCAATATCAAAGGATCCCTATGTTTGTTCGTCTCAATCCTATATGATGTAAGACCTTTCTCCAACAAGCATTCAAATGGCAAATGGCGTGTCTTGCCACCACGTCAACCACCACTTAATTTCGTAATTGTGTTTATATGATACAAGATAACGCAATTTCCACAATTCATGAAGCTTCTTGCTTCTATATTGCACTATATCATAAAGTCGATGACGAACATACTACAAAGATTACATGACTATCGAATTAACAGATAAAGATTTTTCCGACAACAAACTCTAAGATAATCGTAATAGCAAGATTTATGAGCTTGATATGTCCGTCGTAGATACCCTACTTGCTAAATGAGCATGAGCATGCCACATAGAACTGCTATAGCAGTGCAAGACATTTTAACATTGCTCATGAGAACTTCGATTGTGAAGTGAATGGGAAGAATTTACGATCGGTATAAGTTACTTACGTTGGTGCAAGTTTGCCAAGGCAATAAAGCTCTTCACAAGAGACTTCATCATACACTTTACCGTAAATCTCAAGTCTATATGATCTACCAGAGAATCCTAAGTCCTCGACCCACGAGTAAATCTAAATCCTTCGGTGAAGTTCTCTCCTATTGACAAACACACCTGTATTTCCACCAGTAGCAGCTTCTTGGGCATAGGATAATTAAGTTCCTAATATATGGTCGCAACATAGAGATCCAATTAAAAGCTTTGATCAAGATATGACAGATAACCACAATATAACTTCGCTTACGTGTATCATGCCAAGGCAGGATCTGTCCCATTACACCCGTAACCCGACACGTAATCATACCTAAACAACGGGATATAAGAACGAAATGTCAAGTGCCAACGATCTTTGAATGTTGTATTTTATAACACAACTACAATATCAAGAAAGAGACTTAGATGCATACAAAGGTGGAATTTACCAAGATTCACGGGATAGATTGGTCCAACTATCTTCTCGACCTTTCTCGACAAAGACGATCGAGATTGGATAACCATTAATGAATACCTTCGATTGGGCATTGCCCATTAGTTGTTAATTTTAAAACTCTTCTTTATGAGATTGGTGAAAAATGAATCACCCGTTTTTGTGGCCAAAGGGTGATATACATATTGTGCTACATCTCCTGGATGTTGGCTGTAGTCAGGATCATCATACTAAATCTATGTAGAGCATGTCGTAATGGGGGGGGGGGGGGTATATGCACTAAATCTATGGAAAGCATGTTGTAATAAGGGGAAGGGGGGGGTATATGCACTAAATCTATGGAAAGCATGTTGTAATAAGGGGGAAAAGGAAACATATTCCATTAACACCTTTCTTGGGGAGCCATTTTTCTCAATAGAAAGCTCTAACCGCGGTAGAAATTACACATCATGGGCAACAAACTCAACTGACATAAACCATTATTTTGGATACATTCCAACTAATCGATTACTAACCGTTACAGAATTATCTTATGTTATGTTCTACCTTTTACCCATGCCCACAATGGACCTAAGATATTTAACTCTGTTTTGAGTTGTGATTTGCGGTTTTTACTATGGACTGAAGTCCCCAACTTTAGAGTGGCATAATAGATTTGTGTGCACAGACATGAACAATTTGAAGTTGTAAATTAATTACCAAGATGAAAATGTGGCAGAAAAAAAGTGCCTGGTTGTGTAAACATGGTGACGTAAAACACAAAGCATATTATAGTTTGAAATAGCATCACAATACCATAACGTTTGAAAGCGAATGCTATGTTGTAGATGCAGCAGCATTATCTGAATAACTATGAAACTTAAAGAAGAGCCACAGATTCAGTTGGGTTAAACGATCGTTGACAAAATTGGTCTAAAGTGTAACAAGCATGACAATTTGGGGGCATTGTGAAACACGAGCGAATGTATGGGACCTAAAACATGTACTTATCTGCAGACTGTTTGACTTAACAACACCCGAGCATATCCAAATATACTTGAGGCAACCTGAACCAAGCAACAGCCACTGAAGCAAGAATAAAATCCCTGAGCACAATGAACTCACAAGCGCCATGTCGGCAAGAGCTGCTTGCCTCGGCCGACCCAAATCTCACATCTGCATAAAGCACAAAAAAAAAATAGTTAGCTGAACTACGATTGGCAAGAACAGCAAGAACAAAAATCGTAGTTAGTATCTGTAAGGCTATTTCCCCTTTTGACTATCTCTAGACTGTCTAACTTAACAACACCCGAGCATATCCAAATATACTTAGAGGCAATCTGAACTAAGCAACAACTACTGGAGCAAGAATAAAATCCATGAGTACAATGAACTCACAAGCGCCATGTCGGCGGAGGCGCTTGCCTCGTGAGACCCAAATCTCACATCTGCATAAAGCACAAACAAAAAAAGCGATTAACCGAACTACGATTGGCAAAAACAGCAAGAACAAAAATCGTAGTTAGCATCTGTAAGGTTATTTCCCTTTTGACCGAATCGTTGAAATCGTAGATTTAATCCTTCTCGATTTCAAGTTTGGCTTGCGATTTTGAAGGTCTGTCACGAGGCGTCACGGACAAAAGGGAGGACGGCGGCGTGGACCAAGGGAGGAGGGGTGTCGCAGGCGGGGAGGAGAGCGGCGGCGGAGTGCGTCACGGACAAAAGGGAGGACGGGCAGCACGGACCAAGGGAGGAGGAGGCGTCGCGAGCGGTGGAGTGGAGAGCGCGGCAGGCGGACCAAGGGAGGAGGGGCGCGCAGCGGGGAGGAGAGAGCGGCGGCGGGGTGTGTCACGGACAAAAGGGGAGGACGGAGCGGCACGGACCAAGGAGAGGAGGAGGCGTCGCAGGCGGTGGGGAGGAGAGAGCGGCGGCGGGGTGAACCAAGGGGAGGAGGGAGCGCGCAGCGGTGGGGAGGAGGAGGCGCGCGGGCCAAGGGAAGTAGGCGTCGTGGGCGGTGGGGGAGGAGCGCGCGGCGGTAGGACGGAGGGGGCGCGCGGCGCGCGGACCGAAGGGAAGAGGATCGAGGGGCGGAACCGCGGTGGTGGCGACGTCGCCCACGCTAAGAAAGCGGGTGGAAGGGAGAGAGGTGGCGCAGCGCGTTATCGAAGGCGTGGTGCGGAGCGCGGACGCGTCGCCGAAGCCATGGACAGGACGCGAGGCTGCTGGGCCCACCGGACGCGCGAGCGTCGCCCGCTCGCACCAAGCGCAGCGGCTCAACTCAGATCGGGCGGCCGGGAGGCGATTTCCACGCGATCGGAGGGCGCGTGATTTGCGAGCGACGTGGCTAGCGCGGCTGGACGCCAATCCCACGCGCTTTAATAAATTAAGAGATTCTCAATGACTGTAGGAGTGTGACACTGCTACGATAGAGGAGAACATTAAGGAGTTTGGTAGTAGATTTGGTACGACAGAAATAGGAGGCAAAGGGAAGAAACCATGGCTGTCCCCTAGGACAATTACAGAATATAGCAACAAAGGCAAATCAAATAGTACGATTAATTACAGGGCTCATATGTTGAAACGCTAAGCTTCAAGCCAAATAACTATAGATTCAATGGGAGCGGTATATACAGAAAGCTCGACGGGAAATGCATAGATTGCAAACATGGCCCAAAAAATGGCTCATCTATGCTGGCTGCTACTTCATCTGTGGGAGGAGCAACATAAGGCATGGGCATGTGTTGGACTTGAACCTCTTTAACCAGTAGTAAGGAAACTACAATTAGTTTTAAGGAATTCCATATTCCCGTAGGATTTCTTTAAAATTCTCGTGCTTCAAACAATGTCTTACTCACAATGAATAGTAGGAAACTACAATTAGGAAACTACCATAATGGAAGAAATGAACCGAAAACACAAAGCTCAATCTTCAACTCCCCTCGGCCAGTCTAACCACCATGTAGGGGACGATTTGGCCTCTCCTCGAATTGACAGATAAATCAGCACGATTCTACAAACACTACACCATGACCCAATATTCCTGTCAGACACCAGTCGACAATAATCGACCATCACTGACCAACTATCTGTCGGCAAAAATATTTAACAGACTGCCAGTCGAGAATACCTAATGTAGGGACATGCTATCTGTCGGTAAATATATAGATCTTCTGAACCTCCCTTTGACTAGCTTTGCATCTATAATAACCTGCATTGTGTGTTGGCTCGCGAGTATAGTTGTGTACTCATGCTCGCTATTTACATTCTTTTAGTCAGTACACACAAAAGAAGACTACAGAGATAATTATGAGTATTAATCAAGACGGAAGGTCAAGAAGGCCAGGAACTAGATCGTGAGCCCACAGTCGATTGCCGGTGGGCATATCATGAGGGTCCGACATGTTATACTTTGATTCTTCTTCCGCTGCTGTTCTATGAAACTATTTGGTCTATGCAGCCATTTTGCAAGCCAAAAGTCGCAAGGTATATTTACGCATTGTTTAATATTATGCGATAACTTTGCATTTTCATGATATGTGTTTGAACCAACAATGTAACTGTGTGTGCTATCTACTGATCCAGGGAATGACACAAATTAACACAATAGGTTCCAAGTTACAAATTTGGAGTCCCGCAGATTGCCTCTAGGGCATATCATCAACACAAGTACCATTCATTTGATCATACAAATTATCAATCCTTGGGAGAGGATATTTATTCTCGATGGTGACTTCATTTCAAGAACGGTAGTCGATGCGCATCTGCAGACTGTCGTCTTTCTTCTTCATGAATAGCACAGGGCTTCCCCATGGTGACGAGCTAGGACGGATGAATCCTTTATCCAATTGTTCTTTGAGTTGTTGCTTTAATCCAACGAACTCATCGATTCCATTTGATAAGGTCGCTTGGATAAAAGTGTTGTCCCGGGTAGCAAATCAATGACAAACTCCATGTCACGGTCCGACGGCATCCTCGGCAATTCATCCGAAAACTCATCGGGATATTCACATACCACAAGCACTTGACTAAGCTCTAGAATTGAGATAGAGTTGAGCTGGACAACTGCGAGGGAGTGGCATAAGTGGAGGAGAAAACGACTCGTTCCCGTCAAAGTTGACAAGAGAAACGACCCGTTCTGCGCAAACGATAAATCCTTTGTGTCTAGACAACCAATACATCCCTATAATTATATCCAACCCTGGTGTATCTATCATAATGATGTTGGCTCTGAATCATACCCCATTAATCTCAATTTGGACTTCAGGACAACTGAGCTTTGCCCTGATGACAAACCTGGGTGAGTGAACTAGCATGATGCTTTCTAGGGATGTAGTCTCCAATTCTTGTTGCATAACAAATTTCTTAGATATGAATGAATGAGATGATCCATAATCAAATAACACAAATGTGGGTACTGAGTGAATGAGAATCGTACCCATCACCACATCGGGTGCTGTATTGGCCTGTTCAGCTGTCGTGTGGTTTAAATAGTCGAGTCAGAAGCCTTGCGCCGGTTTGGGTGCTTGCTGCCCTCCTTGAACTCGTGCGAGGCCCTGGGGTCGCTGCTGAATTCCTTGGTGTTGAGGATGAGACACATGATATTTCTACTTTGGGAACTCATTCGCAAAGTGCCTGCACTCACCGTAGTTGTAGCAGGTGACGACTGATGCCCAGTTTTGTGTCCCGGACAGCTGCCCTCCACGGTTATATTACTGAACCATAGCTTGTTGTGGTCAGGGACCTTGTGCTTAGAACCTTGGAGGTGGTGGTGCCGAGGGACGTGCATTCGATGGTTGCCAATCACGCGGTCTTGGCGTGCCGCCGCTTGCCAATTTCTGCAGTTGCGCCTGCGGCTTTCCACGACCATCTGAGTGCTATCTTCAACCCAGATTATCTTGTTGATCAAGGTCTGAAATTTGGAAATGTCGTGGGCAGTGAGTGACCACTTCATCTCATCATTGAGGTGCTCCCGGAAGAGAGCAACTTTCCTCCCTTCGTCCGGTATTTCGGAAGCAGCATACCGAGCAAGGTAGTTGAAGCGATGGAGGAACTCCATCACAGTCATGTTTCCATGCCTGAGTTTGTAGAACTCGTGCTTCTTAATGTCCATGAGACCCACTGGAATGTGGGCGTCATGGAACGCCTTCTTCAAGGCTGCCCAAGTGAGGGTCTGGCATTCCTAGAGATTGGCCTGGTGGTTCTCCCACCAAGCGGCTACTGCTCCTTACCACTGATGAGATGTATATAGCTCCTTCTTGTCATTGCACTAGACAATGACCAACTTGCTCTTGATGGTGCAAAGCCAATCGTCGGCGTCGAGAGGATCTACTGCAGACGAGAAGGTCAATGACCGAGTTCACATGAACTCGCCCATCCTTGACTGTGGCATGGTGCAGCTCCATCTCCGGTGCCTGCAGTGCTCATGTTGATGGTGTTATGCCAATTATTGCAGTAGCAAAGTATTCGTTTTCATCCCTTGTTCGATCATGGCGAGCACTTGCGCCATTGTGGGCGGTGGAGGCAACACTTTTGCCTATGCAGCGGTGTACTGATCATTAGGAGCAAGTGGGTGCGACGGGTTAGGTTGCGGAGGATTGGGGACCTCGCTCTCTGGTTTCCGTGATCTGAAGGCAGCTCCCGAAGCCATGGGTAGGTTAATAGAGCGTGTTACTGGTATCTTGTTCATACAACACGTAGGTTAACAAATGTGTGTAGGATGAGGGGGAATAAGCACAAGTTAAGTGGGTCAGTAAGTAACATCATTCCATACTAAAATAAATAATCTAAAACTGAAGTATGCAATTTTTTTAAAAAACCCATAAGGACATTACTCATGAAACTTCAACATACTAGTTAAGTTTTACATGGTTCGCATGTCCGTTGCTCAAACATTACAAAGTGCAACTAAACCACCATAAGTCACAAATTACATTCATCATACCTCCAGCACCTTACTTAATTTATCATACCAAAATACCCAAAAGTGCACACACTAATCCCATACTAGTGAGCACCCACTACTAGTCTGGATCTAGACGTTGTCGTTGCGCTCGGTGGTGCGAAGCGAGTTTAGTCCAGCAGAGGGGGTCGGACTAATGATTTCAATCATCTCATGCCCGTCATGACGAAGATGGTGTCGTTGTACCACTCATGGTGGCTCCTCCATATATGAGTAGATGGCCATCATGTAACGACGGCGACCGACAGCCGACATACGGGGTCGTCAGGTACCTGATCGAATGCGGATGGTGGGCTCTGGCAACTCCTCAGCAGGTGCTAGTACGACATCCTCCCCGTACAATAGCTCCCATGAAAAAGTCCCTAGGCTACCATCAGAGCGATGCTGTCCTTGAGGTGGAGATCCTCTGGTGAGCCTCCAACAGCTCGCGGGTCACGCGACAGAGATATCTATCAAGCGATCTCACGAGACCGACGAGGTGCAGGTGTGGAGTGCGGAATGGCATCCCCTCCATGTGGTAGGTGTGCTCCTCCCTATCCACCGTCCACCTTCCGTGCGGGGAAGTGGAAGAACAAGTCCTCCAACTCGGGCAGCTTGTGTCGCAGGCACTCGATGGCGTCATAGGCCGCATCGTAAAGTGATATTAGGACGCAAGAGCCCCGCCCGTAGTAACAAAAAGAGGGGTCTCCAAAGTGTCATCCCTGGATGAGTACCTGGGTGAGGTATTTGGTGGACACCACACTAGAAGGCGTGCTAAAAACCGTGTACTGGGGCGTGTACGGCCAGTGGATATTCTATAGCATTACCCATATGGTATGCTGCAGTCTACCCTCCTCAAAAGTGCCGGTATGGTACTTTGGCTCCCATGGGGTGGTCATCTACAATTTTAAGAAAAGGGAAAGTTAGTGATTATTTCTACACATAATATGAGGCAAAGATAAGAAATAATACTAAGACAGAAAAGAATTGTAGCACAAATTATTATTTGTTCTCTACATTATTTTCAGGTTATACTACCCCTTGGTCTTTATGTATAAATATACCTATATAATATCCAATCAATTTAACACCAAATGAAGGTATGAGAGGTTAAAGAATAGTACATGACATCATTTTTATAATATATCTAGGTTCTGAAATTTTCGTAAAAAGCCATCTAGGGTTATATTTTTGCTAGGTTAAGACTGGCTTTTCAAAAGATCTTTATGTAGGATGTTTTAGGGACTTGTCTAAAGTATTTTGGCTCAGTTTTAATGCTTTAAATATGATTAAAATTATTTATTTTCAGAGGGCATATCTTCTCCCTAAACTAGGATTATTTTGAAGGAAGATGAGAGGGGGTAGCAAAAGAATGACTTAGATGGGAGGATAATGGTAAGAGGGGAAAGATTAGCAAAACTCCTAAATTTTTACAATTATTTTTATGATTAAAATAGGTTGCACTTTGAAAACCAATTCCTAATCTACCAGCCATTCTAAGGCTTGTCCTACAGTCAGTATGGCTCTGATACCAACACTGTCGACTCAGGGCTTTAAATACCCGAAGTCCTTGTGTGTGTAACGTACTAGTCTCATGATCAGTGGCTAGTACACACATCTACAACATTGATAATCACATACATACGTACATACATAACAAATGAAACAAATATGATACATGACTTAAGCAATAACAAAGTTAACATCATAAGGGCCGACCGGCCAAATAAAAACTCAAGTATCAGAGGTAGCAACTGAAACAACGAAAGCATAATATGTGTAAGATTCAAAAGCCCAGTGGTATACCCATCGGAACCCTCAAGCAGCCGACAATAAACAAGTCCTAGAAACACCCATCATCGAACCTTCCAGTACTGAGTGCAAAGAACGCGTCGTCCGGCATAGGCTCATCCTCTAACTCTGAACAGCAATTTAAGCAAGATTGAGAACAATGCGTACTCAGCAAGACTTATAGTGTATCGCGAAGTTTATACATATACACAACTAACAAAGAAAAAGGCGCTATGCTACAAATTATTTTCAACATTAAGCAAGTTTTATTTGCAATATCAATACATAGTATTTTGCATCGAGACTTTAAAGAGAAGTTAAAATTATAAAAAATAACAAGTGAGTACTTGAATAAATAACAAATCGCAACCCTCCTTAGCTGCGATCAACATCTTATTTCCGACGGTAGACATGGCACTCAACTCAAATATAAACCAACAACCATTCCCACATTTTTCCAACAAGAGTTGTTTTTCATAAAAACCACGTCTATACCCATTAAGACTGCACTAAGCACACTCATGGCCGTGAGCATGGCTATTTAAATAAATTTACACCATGCAGAGGTGTACAACTTTACCCGCAACATATGAATTCTCTAGTTTCTTTGGCATCTGTCGATATCACCGTTCACTAACCTTTGATAAGCAGTCTAAAGCACGTATCGAAGCCTTTACATCACCTAGCACACGCATCGAAGCCTTTACATCACCTAGCCCTAACCTTGCACTAGCCCGACGAATAAACACCCTTACTTCACCTGGGTACACCCCTGTCCTAGTGAGGCATTCATTGTTGTGTCGCAAGCTTTGTGCCCAACATCGTGGTCAAGGGAGCCCCTTCGAACATGCCTACGCCGGTCATGCTCGCACCACCACGGCCGACCAATGTGCAAGGCTAGTTTTCAATGACTTAATTAGTTACGATCGTCCCAAACCGACATATTTGGTTGTACACTTAGGCTTAGATAGGACTTGCTGGCGTTTGATCCTTAATTGACATGGGCGAGAATCTCTCTATCTACTTGTAAGATAAACCTCTCACACTCCACATATTATAATATAACTCGCCTGCGTCACAAACTAAGTTTTTTTATTTTTCTTCAAAATAACTGAGGTAAACCCCTCTGGACCATTATTTCAAAATGTTCTAAATTCGTATTTATCATGTCATCCATTTTTTCCAATTTTAGTAAATCTAGAGTCCGGCTAAGCATTTGTGCTATATTTGCACTCGAAATACCCAAATTAACATCATCTATTGCCTAAACTAAAACCTATTGGCTACAACAGTAAGGAGACCAACATTTCAAGGAGGATCATGCACGAATAGGATTATAGCTACCGTCATCCCCCAAATATAGCAATTTTAAGTAAACATACACGCATGCATAATATATTTTCAAAAAGAAGTAAAATAGTTAAAATAGTAGGATGAACATAGTCAAAGGGGGGTGCTTGCCTTGTTCTTATTGCTCTGAATAAGAGGACGGAGGATTGTTGTAAATTTCGTTCAAACAATCGACGTCTAATCAAATGAGCTGGAAGCAAATTAAACATAGAACAATGATTTCAGCAGCAACAAAATCCTAATCTTTTTGCATATTCAGGTAGGGCATGATTTTAGATGAATTTTAAAAAATCATTTAATTTGGAGTTCGTATGCGAAAGTTATTAATATTTTAGTTTGCTTCGTTTTGAAAATTCCAAAAATTTAGAAAAGGGTCACATTGAAAGTGGATTTTCTGAAGTTTACGCTTTTCAACTGCAAAAGCGTATTTTCCTCTAAGTTCTACTGAGGTTTTCGCTTTTCAGTAGAGAAACTGTAGTTTACTCTGAACTGAAAGTGATTTTTTTTATTAGCTTGCATGTGGGGGCTACTTGTCAGTGACTCATATTATCGCTTTCTTAATTTTATTTATAAAACAAAGGTGGTCCCACATTTTAGTGACACATTTACTAAAACGTTTTGAATTTAGATTTTTGTTAACCTTTTTGGCTGGTCGCCCACTTGTCATAGGCTCAATAATTAGCGCAAAACATCTTTTAATCACCTGGGCCCATTGGCAGAGAGAGAGATAGAAGGAGAAGAGCAGTAGAGTTGCGCAAGGCCGAGCTCGCCAGTGGTGAGGCAGGCACGTATAGGCTCGGGCAATGGGAAAAATGGGTTCCCTCTCAACAGCGATCCCACCGGGGTGGCGGGGGCCGGAGATATGGTCAAAGGTAGCACTACGCCGACGAGAAGCGACAAGGTGCTTCGGGTCTGAGATAGTTTTCGCGCCTAGAGGAAATTGGCAGCGAATGGTGCACATTGTCTTTAGGGGATGACTACGATGCTATAGGCAGCGGCTCGGGACCAATGGTCACCGGAGCAGACGACGATACCCTTTCCTACGGTGGCGCCATGAGTTTTTTAAGTCGATATGCTGGAATTTTTAAATATAATTTATGAGTTTCAACAAAAGTTTTTGAAATTCCATATTTTTATACATTTGAAACACAAACTAATTTTCAGGATGTTACATTTAAGCCCATGCTATGCTAGCTAATCTTTCGATCTAACGTTCATAGAAGCACTAGGAGACTACTAGAAGCTCACCAAGGGTGTAGATGATAACGGGGGAAGGCCGGAGAAGCGTGTCGACGTTGACCAGTGTCGGCGCAGAGGTGGATCATGATGTTGACGCATTATGGCATTGGAGATGCTTCAAGAAGCAGCGCATTAGATCCCTGAGGTCCTAAAAATGATGTAGGAGTGAGGAATCGAACGGGGACTCACCGGAGTGATGGCGAACAGAAAAGAAATCGGCAGTGGCCGATTTTAGGGAAGAGCTTGTTTTGAGTGATTCCCTGAGCTTGGGTGCACATTAAGCAAGAGCATTAATAGAGTATGGAACGCGATACGACGCAGTTAGATATGGTTCAATTTCACCAGAGTGTCGGGAATGTGAAGGCCTGAAATGGGGTTTGCGGCGGAGGTGAAGAAGATGATGGCGCGATCACGCTACGGGGTTCCCGGAGCTACATCAAGAAAAGAGAGAGTATCAATGTGGTAAGGGATACATGGTGACGCAGGTGGTAAGGGCAAGGAAGTTCATCAGAGGCGACAACGGTGTAGAGCTTGCTTACCGGCGTTGAGAACGACGCACCTCGTTCCCAGCGAACCAAGGAGCGAGAAGCTCTGGTTCTTGATGGCAGGCGAAAATGGTGAGCTAGGGTGTTCATGACGCGGCCAGAAGCTTATGTATGACTAAGACGGCATGATAATGGATGCGAGAAAATGGTGGTTGCGCAAGAACACGCGGACGCGCTCTGGCGTCTCCGCCAGCATGGGAAAAAGGCGGTGTCATGGGCGGTGGGAGGCATGGGCACGGTGACATACGACGCAGGTGGACGCGACGGGGCAGTTAAAGTGTGAAACGGTGGGCGGTGGTCGTGAACCCGGGGTGGAGCAGGTGTGACGTGGGCGCGCTGGCACGCGAGCGTTGCGAGATGTGGATGAAGACCTCTGCGGGTGGGGCCACGCCATCAGCGAGAGAGGAGCAGGGCTGGCGCAGATTTGGGTCGTGGTAGATACGGCCCAACATCGAGAGGAAAATTAAAAATGGCTTTCGAATTTTCTAAAACTGACTGAATGATTTCAGACCTTTTGTACTTAGCAAATGGGGTTCAAATTTTATGAAATATTTTGTGGGGGCTTATGACACCATGTAGTTTCTTGTGTAATTTTTTTAGGATTTTATATGCTCTTTCATTTTCTAAAAAATCTTCCAATTTGTTGTTTTCATATAAATGCATTGTTGTTTTTTATGAAATTTTTTAAAACATACTCAAATAATCTTCCCACGTGTCCAAAATTATTCTCTCACTTATTTTTATTATACTTTCTCAAAATTATGATTTTTGGAATGTTACAGTATAATCAATCTAAATAGTTTTAAACCAATCCGTGATCGAGCTTTAGAAAATTTGACTGCACGAATTCCAATACATCAAGTAAAGAAAGAAAGAACGGCGGTAGTAATCTTCACACGACACAGTGCATTGATTTAAGGCTCTCAGAGTTTGGTCAGCGCCTCCACCACCTCCTTCATCGCCGGCCGGACCTTAGGAGAATCCTGCGTGCACCACAGCACGACGCCCAAGAACGCTTTCACCTCCTCTGCCTCCTTGCCTTCCCCTCTGATCCCCATCCGACGGTCCACGATCTCCAAGGCAGTGCCTTCCTCTACCTTCTCTTTGGCCCATTTCAACAGCTCCACCTCCTTTCCTCCAGTGTTCTTCACTGGCCAGCTCGGCCGCCGGCCGGTCGCTATCTCCATCATTAGCACGCCGAAGCTGTACACGTCTGCTTTTGCGCTTGCCCCCACACCGACACATATCTCCGGCGCCATGTACCTACTTGGCATTGCACACCCATAAGAATAAGATCCAGTGAGTTTTGCATCAAAAAAAATTAGCAATGTATATTGAGGTATCGAGTATCCTCGCAGTATAATTTGCAAGAGCCATATGTAAATTATTTGCGAAACCTGGGGATTTCAGAAACTAGAAAATTAACTGAAATATATGTATCATTTGTTCATTGATTATGCTTCCAAGTATCAAAACATTCTAAACAACAAGTATCAGTGTAGACGTAAACGTCGAAAGCACGTAAGTATGAATTGGTTGTGAGGTGTAATTTGCAGGAATGGTGAATTACCCGGCGGTGCCGGCGGCCTGTGTACTGACGTGCGACACGGCGGGGCTGCCGCTGACGACCCTGGCGAGCCCGAAGTCGGCGAGCTTCGCCTCGAACCCCTCGTCGAGCAGGACGTTACTGGCCTTGATGTCGCGGTGGAGAACGGACGGGTGGCAGCCGTGGTGCAGGAAGGCGAGAGCGGCCGCGGCGCCGCGGGTGATGCGGAGGCGCGCGGGCCATGTGAGGGGTCGGCGGCGTCGCAGTGGAGCCAGGCATCGAGGCTGCCGCGCTCGAGGAGCTCGTAGACGAGGAGCCGGTCGCGGCCGGCTACGCAGTAGCCGAGGAGGCGCGCGAGGTTGGGGTGGCTCAGGCTGCCGAGGACCTCCAGCTCGGCGCGGAACTCGCGGTTGCCGGCGCCGGCGGCGTGGTCGGCGGAGAGGCGCTTCACGGCGACGGCGGATCCTCCTTCGGGGAGGACGGCGCGGTACACGAAGCCGAAGCTTCCGTCGCCAATGATGTTATCCGAGGAGAAGTTACCGGTGGCCTTGGCGAGGTCGTCGAGCGAGAGCTTCTTCAGGGAGGAGTCGATGGCCGAGCCGTACAACGACCACGAGGAGAGCTCAGATATCCCGGAGGGGGCGGATACAGGGAGCGGCGTCGACAAGCAGCGCTGGTGGGGCTTGAGATGGAGGTTCTTGCGGTGGCGGCAGAGGAAGGCGAGGAGGAGGCAGGGCAAGGAGATGGCGGCGAAGGCGGCCACGGCGGCGATCAGGGCTTGGAGCGGGCCGTCCATGGCGGCTGCCCAGGCCGTGTATCTCGGTGAGTGGGAGGAGGAGAAGGTCTTGGTTCTTGGTTCTTGGGAGGAAGAGGAAAAGGAAGACGAAGACGCAGACGCAGACGCAGACGCAGAAGAAGACGAAGACGCAGAGGAGGGAGTCGTCCACGGAGTCAGCAGCGTTCGGCAGGTTGCGGTTGACTATTTCTCCGTCTCGCACTGTATGTGGAAGAGGACTTTGACCGGTGACTACTCTGGTCTCCTTGCTCTCGAATCAGACCTGTATAATTTGGGCAAAGTGAAATGTAATAAGAGTATACAAAACATGGCAAACACAAAATGGAACAATACGCTGTCATTTTAAAATACATCAGTCAAAATTTGTAGTTTTAGCTTTTTAGCTGATCAAACTACTCCATAACACTGACTAATTTTCAGTTTTATATTCACAATTCCAAAACCATCCATGGTGTTGTAACTCGTAGGAGAACATCGCAAAAATCAGAACAGCAAACTCTGTACTGAAAAAAAAACTAAAGAAAAAATGCAGAAAATACCAGAAATCTACCCGTAGTAGTAGTGGTTATGGGCCAAAAATCAGGGCCGCAAAGAGCAAGGCCCGAATCCGGCCTAACCAGAGCCCACTGCAGCCCGGTGAGGCAGCCTGGCGAGAAAAGCGGCGTCGGCGTGCTGCCTTCCCGTCGTTCACGAGTCACGACCCAAACCGGCTTATCTCCGGGACGGGCAGGGGCAGGGGGAGGCGAGGCGATGGCGGCGGCGGGGCGGTGGAGGTACGCGATGGTGTGCTCGTCGAACATGAACCGGAGCATGGAGGCGCACTCGCTGCTGGGCCGCGCGGGGCTCGAGGTCGCCTCCTACGGCACCGGCGCGCAAGTCAAGCTCCCGGGCCCCTCCATCCACGAGCCCAACGTCTACGGCTTCGGCACCCCCTACAAGGCCATCCACGACGACCTCCGCCGCAAGGACACCGACCTGTATGTATGCTCTCTTTCTTGCCGCTGACACCACCGCCGGCTTTTCTACCCTCGTTGGTGGATGCTTAAACCCCCCGTGCTTTCCTCCGTTCTTCCTTCTTGATGTTTGATTCTTGATTGCTCGCCCTTGTTGTTCTTGGTTGGAGATGTCCTTCTTTCGAGTAGATTTTCGGTTCATTTTCCCATGTTGATTTTGCGCCCCCGCCCCTTTTTTTGGAATCCTTCTGGGAAAAGAAATGTGTATTTTGGAGTTCTTGGAACGATTGAGCCTTAGGGTTTGTCCGAAATGTCTCTCTTTTGTGGGCCATCTCGATTTAATCCTTAGGTCTATGGAATTCTCTGCTGCAATGATCAGAAAGGTTGTGTAGCTTTGAGGTTCTTCAAGCGTTGGGAGAGCTGAGTAGTTTATTATTTAGTTGTTAGGATTTATATATTGTATTGCTCCTTACATGCTATGGTGGTCCATCCAGGTACAAAAGGAACGGCTTGCTGCCGATGCTTAAGAGAAACAGCACCGTCAAGACGGCGCCGCAGCGTTGGCAGGAGAACGCGGGCGATGGACCCTTTGATGTTGTGTTCACTTTTGAGGAGAAGGTCTTCGACTTGGTCGTCGAAGGTACTATGTTCGTCGACATGATTTCGTTTAGAAATTTCTCTCACTGAAAGTTGGAGCATAACCAATTTCATGGTCATGTAAGCATTAGCTATGTGAAGATTGGATTTGTTTGTGGTGCAGATCTCAATTCCCGCGAACAAAGGCTGATACAGACCGTGCTGATAATCAATATGGATGTCAAAGATAATCATGAAGAAGCTGGTGTCGGGGCACAGCTTGCTTTAGATTTGTGCCAGAAGGTATGCGACTACTGCAGCATGTATATAGTTGTGATCTGCAACAAATTTATTTTGTCATGAAACTTTCATTGTTGTTACTGAAGAGGCAATTCGCTTCTCTTGATTGGTGCACACTATTATGAAGCATGTTACACAGAACTTCCTAAAGGTCTCAATATTGACTCTTTTCAATTTTGTCCTGTTGTTTCAATTTTTTACAATCGTTGTAATTATCGATGCCTTTGTCTTGTCCTGACCCTTAGAAAGTTCCATCCGAAGTGCATAATGAAACCATTGAAGTTATCGGCAATTAAGTCTGGCCTGGGCCCTTCATGTTAATCAAGTACGATGAAATCATGCAATTAGGCCTGGCCTCGTATGATGAAATCCCATCTGAACATCTATGCATGCTAAAGTGCCATTGGGGGTTCTCTGCAATTAAGATACGTTTGTTGCCTCTCTGTACTGTAGATCCTGTCCACTGTAAGCTGAGGATGAGGAATATTATGTGGGATTTCTTATTTCTTCTTCTTTTGAGTTCAGGAATCTCTTAGTTTCATTCTCTGTATTAGCAACAGTGGTGGAAAATAAACTTCCCCCATAATTTGTTATCTTGTGTCTGATGATATCCACATTGTTTAACTTTTTGGAGTTTACATTGATTTTTTTTAGACAAGAGTATCTTGATTGTGTAGCTTATAATATATCTATTGTTGATGGCATAGTGGCATCATAATACATGCAGCCGTTTATTTTAAGACCCTGATCTTGTAACTGTTGGAAATTGGAATTTTAATATCTGTATTTTTCTTTTCAGCTTGAAGCAGTGGATGGTTGGGAAGACACCATTGATGATATCATTACTGCATTTGAGAAGCAATACAAGCGAAAGATGATGTATAGTATTTCATTCTACTGAATTTGTGTTGGGCTGCCATACCAGGCCAAGGAAATGACTGGATTACAACATTACCAATGTTGCACCAGCTGGACAAAATATATAAAAAAGGTTGAGGCCTGTTATTGCTCGGCAATGGAAAGAAAAGGCTTTGTCAGTTTAAATAAGTTCCCTGGTATCAAAAGATAGATGTTCAGTTGGAAGTGTTGTCTTTAAAATATGTTATGTTCCAAATGTTCTTTTATTGTTACATATATCTGCCAGTATCTTTCTCTCATGTCATGCACTAATGTGAGTGCATTTCTGTTCTAGATGTGCCATAAATTTGTGACTCCAGGTCATCAGGTGAATATCAGAGATGTAATATGTGTGCATTTGAGCACCCTATCAGAGATTTTTCTTACTGTATGATGTCTCCGCTCTTTATGCCCTATATGGTTGAAGTCACACAGCCGCTTAAACTGCCGCAGACATCTCATAATCTGAGTATCTGACGTCATGTTTATGTCTAAATTCAAAGTGAAAGTAGGCAGAAGCTAAGATTTCATGCTCTCCACGGTTCCACCTCAAAACATCATGTAACTAGTAAGGTAAAATTCAAAAAAAAAAAAAAAAAAAAAACTGACTAAATGGGTGATAAGACTATGAAGCAACCTTTAAAATTTCAACTATAAACTCATTGTAGAATAGTAGACACAAAAACTGCGAACTTCAGCGAATAGTAATGTTTACCCTTTTCTTTTTCCTTTATTTTTGGGTTCACTTTCTAGTATGTTGTCTTTTTTATTTCTCCATGTGTATGTTGAATTTACATTTGAAATTTTGTGACATGGCAGGTTGTAGTTGCATCTAAATCTTAAGACTTTTTAAAGGGGTTTTCTGAAAGTGGGAACTGAACTTTGCAGTGGCATATTAATTTTTCATGGCCATTTCTACCGTGTTCTCTGAGGTACCGTGTGTTCTGAGGTAGAGAGTATAGCACCACTAAAAGGGTAGGATGAACCTCAAAACACCTTATGTTTGGACTCTCAACACTGCAGAAATGAAGAACATGTACACTTGTACAGCTTGAGCATTTGACATTCTGCAATTGCATCCTGTGTCCTTCCCCCTTTTCAGTATGGTCAACAGCATGGCTGTACGCCACTGCATTATGATTGGCACATCGCAGGAGTGAAAACACGTCATATCTCCCAAGACCTGGAAACTCTAAGCTACAATGACCTAACAAAAATTAGCTAGTTTTGAGGTGTCTCGGCCACACAATGCAACTTTTCGGACCTTGACATGAAGGAGAAGTTGACACACACTTATGGCAATGTGTTTTGACTTTCTTTTTTTTTCTTTTTCTTTTTTTTTGCGAGGAAATGTGCTTGACTTTTTAATCAGGGTTTCCCGTTTGACTTTGTCAAAGTGAAGCCTAATTTGGTGATCAGTTGATTGATGCCTCTGCCGGTGCCAGAACTGAAAATTCACTGCCTGCTGCCTTGTTGAGTGAGCAGTCCAGTGTTCACTTCAGTACTGTGTCTATTAGACAACTGTTTTTTAATTTCAGCGCTGACGATGGTTGACAATTTTTCATTTCAGCATCAAGAGAAGGAGGCTTGTGTAATCTCATTCCAGTTAATAGGTCAAACTTTCGAAGTTGCATCCAATTACCTTGTTCTGCATTGCTGCTGCTCCAGCTAAGATGGATCGGGCCAGCTGACTTTTGTACATCGGCAGAATTAAGGATGAAAAGCAGAGGAACTAGTTTCTAGGTTTCTACTCCAAGACTGTCGGCAAATGCACAGGGATTCTTCTACTCCTACTGATTTCATGTCTGCCATGAATAAGTGTCATCGTGTCAAGTATACCACTACTGTAGTACCTTCCTCGATTAGTCCAAATTAGATTCGATTAACCAGTGCAAAATGCAATTGAATGCGAGCCTCGTCGGCAAGCATGCCCATGTTGACAATCGTTCTGGGCTTCCGGCTATTCATGATCTCAAGGTCAAAGTTCGGGTCACACTAACTACATGTTAGGTAACGTAGTCTAATAGGCGGCGCTAGACGGCGCGGCGATTAGACTGACGTTTTTTTGCACAGTCGACCCGGCCTATTTTTAACAGGCCGGCCCACGTGCACAGAGCCGAAACCGCGCACGCGAAGGGCAGGGGGAAAACCTAATCCCCCTGCTGGCGGCGGCTCACCAGCGGCTTCGGCGACTCCTTCTCCGGCGATGCGGCGGCGAGTTGGCGGCGGTCTCCAACAACCACGAGTGGCGACGGCTTACGGATCGTCGCAGATCCGGGCTCGGGCGTGGGTTGCAGAGCCGCCGCGGCGTGCGCACTTGTCCGGAGCGGAGGAGCGAGGCCGAGCGGCGGCAACGGTGGCGGAGGCGGCGGCGATTCCGGCCGGCGGGAGGATGTAGCGGCGGCGAGGCCGAATCGGGAGGCGGCGGGGGCGGACCGAGAGCGCGCGCGCGGGGCGGATCGGTAGGCGCGGCAGCCCGGATCCGGCGGGAGGAGCGGACCGGGGCGCGCGCTCGGATCCGGTGGAAAGAGCGACGCGACGGCAGCCAAGCCCAAGCGCGCGGGAGGGCTCGAGAATGGCGGCGACCCGCACGACGGAGGGATCCGACGCGAGGATCCCGCTGTGGCAGGAGGAGGCCGGCGTGCGGCGCTGCGGGAGGAGGCCGGTGTCGGGACGACAAGCGAAGCGACGGAAAATCCAAAACCCTAGGTAGTCTCTGATACCATGTTATGAATAACATTTGTATATTCAGGAGGCCAATGGGCCAGTATATATACACGAGTAAATATTACAGATAAGAAAACCAAAACATATCTAGAGTCCTACTCTAACACAAATATATCTCTAACTATATCTCTAACAGACATGAAGGAGAAGTTGACACACACTTATGGCAATGTGTTTTGACTTTCTTTTTCTTTTTCTTTTTTTTTTTGCGAGGAAATGTGCTTGACTTTTTAATCAGGGTTTCCCGTTTGATTTTGTCAAAGTGAAGCCTGATTTGGTGATCAGTTGATTGATGCCTCTGCCGGTGCCAGAACTGAAAATTCACTGCCTGCTGCCTTGTTGAGTGAGCAGTCCAGTGTTCACTTCAGTACTGTGTCTATTAGACAACTGTTTTTTAATTTCAGCGCTGACGATGGTTGACAATTTTTCATTTCAGCATCAAGAGAAGGAGGCTTGTGTAATCTCATTCCAGTTAATAGGTCAAACTTTCGAAGTTGCATCCAATTACCTTGTTCTGCATTGCTGCTGCTCCAGCTAAGATGGATCGGGCCAGCTGACTGTTGTACATCGGCAGAATTAAGGATGAAAAGCAGAGGAACTAGTTTCTAGGTTTCTACTCCAAGACTGTCGGCAAATGCACAGGGATTCTTCTACTCCTACTGATTTCATGTCTGCCATGAATAAGTGTCATCGTGTCAAGTATACCACTACTCTAGTACCTTCCTCGATTAGTCCAAACTAGATTCGATTAATCAGTGCAAAATTCAATTGAATGCGAGCCTCGTCGGCAAGCATGCCCATGTTGACAATCGTTCTGGGCTTCCGGTTATTCATGATCTCAAGGTCAAAGTTCGGGTCACACTAACTACATGTTAGGTGGGTTTATCGTAGAAACCTTGGGATCTCTTGCTCGCTAAGCCTTGAAGATAGCTCCTCTGCTAACCAGCTGAACCCCTTCTAAAAAGACTTGTCTTAGTTCGACAACAAATGAAATCTAATCAGGATTTTCGTTGGAATTTGGTATGAAACCCTCTGAAATTCTTTCGAAACCCTCCATTCCAAACAGAGAGAATGCGCTTGTTTGCACTAGAGGAGTTCTCCAGGGGAAATCATTGTTAGCTCTCAGCTAGGAGTATGTCCTTTTTACCTTAAAATTCCTGTGTTTTTTTCGAGCAGACTGGCTTCCTCTCGCTGATAGTGCATAGGTGATGGGAATGTACGAGCTGACAAGACCTCAATGGTTCCTTCATTTGCTTTTAAGAATCATCGTTTGACTTGTCGAATTTGTCCGAGTGATGCTACAGGGTCGCACCTGTTCAGATATTTAGGACACTAACACGTCAAGACCTGAAAAAAAAAACGAGGATTTACTGGCATAGATTTGATGGAAGATGAGCTCCCCCCACCCCCTTAGATTTGTAGGACCACAATTGGAATCATCTGTCTTCACAGCACCGGTTTTTAGATTAGTAATTAGTGCTCACAGTTACATTATTAGATATCAATATATATCATGAAAAGTAGAGCTATTGCATAATAATTATATCTTAAAATGTTTGTCTTTAGAACGGCCGACCAAACCAAATACTTTTAAAGAATCAGCAGCGGAAGCGGAATTAAAATACAACGCGTGGAACCCTCACGATATACCCATAGGTAGGGATGGATACGAATCGAATAGTCTCGAATACGAATACGAAAGTCGTAACGAATACGTATTCGAATCGAATATGTACTCAATTCGGTCGAATGGGAATATTCTACAACTTTTGTGACAAATCTCGGTAGAATAAATTTATGTAACATGACTACACGTCTACAGTCTACTGTCTACACGAGTCGTAGAAACACCCAACAACAACAGATTCGGCACTGAATCAATACCCCGTCGAAACAGAAACGCTTCGGGAACAAAAATAGAAAGTATTCGTATTCGTATTCGTATCTGGGAAAAAACGGATAGTATTTGTATTCATATTCATATCCGGGAAAAAAGGATAGTAATCATATTCGTATCCGGTAAAAAAACAGATAGTATTCGTATTCGTATCCAAGAAAAAACATATAGTATTCGTATTCGTATTCATTTTTCCGGATATTATTCGTTTTTCCGGATACTATCCGGGTTTTTTTCCCAGATACGAATAACACCGAATACAGATATGGATATGAATACTATCTGTTTTTTCCTGATAGTATTTGTTTTCCATTCGAATGTGGATTTTACTTACCACATTTGTGTTTTCTCGGATACAAATATCGGATAAAACGGATTATCATTTACCATTTCCCATCTCTACCCACAGGCAATCGACTGGGCCCCGCGACCTAGTTCTTGGCCTTCTTGATCTACAGTCTTGACGAATACTCCTAAGTGCCCACATAACCTTCTTTTTATATGCTTACTGACTAAAAGAATATATAAAGCGAGCATGAGTACACAACCGTACACACGAGTCAACACACAATGCAATTATTATATATGCAAGGCTAATCAAAGGAATGTTCATGGTTCTTTTATTTGCACAAAGCTAAGCTTGAATTAGAATAGTTAGTAAACAATTCATAAGACATAGCATTTTAACCAACACAAGTTTTAATAAACTGAATTTTGTTGTAAAGTACTAATGGAGGTTCCAACCTCCTATACCACTGAGTGGCTCCATCCACTCAATACCCATATTCTTTCTCGGGTCACATCCCGTACTCGCCATTGGTCCTCGGCCAAGTCATCTCGAATCTCTGGGCTTCAACCCACCTTTTCATATCACCCACAAATCATTGTTTTATAAAAATGAAAGCTAGTTCAAGCAAGTTTCCGGCACCGCCCATGACTGTGACCACAGCTATCCAGATAGTTTTCTCACTCTATAGAGTTTGTACACTTTACCTACAAAAGACAATAAACTTCTAATGTCCCCGACACACATTCATAGGTGTGCGACTAAGTTGATTATCACAATGTCTTTACAACGCCCCACCTCAATGCAACCCCACACCGCTAGGAATCACCTCCTTGGGTCGTGCCCCCGGGAGGTCTCCATTTGCGTCGTGTAGTTCCAGTGGCTTCTACCCATACCCACTTACACACCCACCAACGGCGAGGTTGCAATAAGGTGAACAAATTAGTTAGCCAGGTCGTACCCATTATAGACTTGTGGTTGCACTCCTAGGGCTATCACCTAGTGACACATTTGCCCCCTAGTTATCTTATAGCATTAACAGGTTTTGGGTTAACCTTCCCAACTGAAAGGGCCCTCGTTGTGTTTGAGTTGTTTAGCCAAATAATGTCTACTTGTAAGTGCGTGCATGTACGATGCATCATTTTATTTCTGCTCTACTAATGGTTGTATATGTCATTAACATACTATCATCATTATCATTTTCCCTTGTTAGAGCAACGACCTAGGGCCTACCAGTTGTTTGACATTTTATGTGCCTAACTTTGTAATAATAGGGACACAAGGTTTTGTGTTTTATTTGCTAATATCTTTATGTAACATCTACTGACTAACCTTAGTCTAGTACTCCTAATGCTCTTATCACCTTAGCCTTGGCCTAGGGTTTATCGCCCAGGGTTTGGACACACATGACAAAACTCAAATGTCATTTGAAAATTCAAATAAACTCCAAAATGGGTGTTTTCAGTTTGGTTAGGGAGGGTTTTAATTTATACAAATTTAGAGATAAGAATCGTTCGATTCGGAGTTGAAACGACTGAGAACGGGCTCTCCAAAGTTTAATTGGAAATTAATTCCATAAAAGAACAAAGGAGAGAGAATTCTCTCTCTAACAGGTGGGGCCACTGCCCCATTTCTTTTCTTTTTGTTTTATTTTTCCGTTGAAAATACTCCAGTGAATGACAAGTGGGACCCAACTGTCATGAACCCGGTCTATGGGAATAGTACATTGACCGAGGGTCCACAAGCACAGTACATTGGTTCACCGAGGGGTTTACTGTTGGGACTGCTTGTCATTGAGTTACAGAGAATCAACCGGATTAAATAGCTGCATTAACTCAAACTCGGGCCCACACGTCAGTGAAACTCACTAGCTAATCATCGATTAACCCTAAGGACCATGATTTGGTCTATTAAATGATGCTTGCACAGTGCGTGTCTGGTTAGGACAGAATAGAGGACTCCCGAGCGTTGCTTCCTCGTGCTCGTCGCCGACGAGCCTGGCCACGGGAGCGGCTCGGGATACCCAAAATGGATTCCCCGCACCCTTGTGTACCCAATGCTGCCGGCAGAGAGGCCTACGGTGGCTCATGAGCGTGGCGCTACGGCGGTGGTCGTGGTGGTTTCGGGCTGCAGCGACTACATCGATTATGACGATATGGTGGTGCATTCCCCTAACTAACGTGCGCACGAGCAACTACGAGTGACGAGGAACTCACTAGAGTGATTGCTGGCGATGAAGAAGGGTTGAGGCGGTGGGCAAAACCTAATCCCCTGGCGGCGGCGGCTCACCAGCAACCGGCGACTCCTTCTCCGGCGATCGCGGCGGCGAGTTGGCGGCGGTCTCCAACAACCACGAGTGGTGACGGCTTCGGATCGTCGCAGATCCGGCTCGGCGTGGGTTGCGAGCCGCCCGCGGCGCGCACTTGTCCGGAGCGGAGGGAGCGAGGCCGAGCGAGCGGCAACGGTGGTGGAGGCGGCGGCGATTCCGGCCGCCGGCGGGAGGATGTAGCGGCGGCGAGGCCGAATCGGGAGGGCGGCGGCGGGCGGACCGAGGCGCGGCGACGGGGCGGATCGGGAGGCGCGGCAGCTCCGGATCCGACGGGAGGAGCGGACCGGAGGCGCGCGGCTCGGATCCGGTAGAAAGAGCGACGCGACGGCAGCCCTTAGCGCGACGCGGAGGGGCTCTCGAGACAAGGCGACCGCGACGACGGAGATCCGGCGAGATCCCATTGGGCGGAGGAGGCGGCGTCTGGGCTGCGGGAGGAGGCCGGCGTGGCGGCTGCGGAGGAGGCCGGTGTCGGGACGACAAGCGAAGCGACGGAAAATCCAAAACCCTAGGTAGGCTCTGATACCATGTTATGAATAACGTTTGTATATTCAGGAGGCCAATGGGCCAGTATATATACACGAGTAAAGATTACAGATAAGGAAACCAAAACATATCTAGAGTCCTACTCTAACACAAATATATCTCTAACTATATCTCTAACAGACATGAAGGAGAAGTTGACACACACTTATGGCAATGTGTTTTGACTTTTTTTTTCTTTTTCTTTTTTTTTTTTTGCGAGGAAATGTGCTTGACTTTTTAATCAGGGTTTCCCGTTTGATTTTGTCAAAGTGAAGCCTGATTTGGTGATCAGTTGATTGATGCCTCTGCCGGTGCCAGAACTGAAAATTCACTGCCTGCTGCCTTGTTGAGTGAGCAGTCCAGTGTTCACTTCAGTACTGTGTCTATTAGACAACTGTTTTTTAATTTCAGCGCTGACAATGGTTGACAATTTTTCATTTCAGCATCAAGAGAAGGAGGCTTGTGTAATCTCATTCCAGTTAATAGGTCAAACTTTCGAAGTTGCATCCAATTACATTGTTCTGCATTGCTGCTGCTCCAGCTAAGATGGATCGGGCCAGCTGACTTTTGTACATCGGCAGAATTAAGGATGAAAAGCAGAGGAACTAGTTTCTAGGTTTCTACTCCAAGACTGTCGGCAAATGCACAGGGATTCTTCTACTCCTACTGATTTCATGTCTGCCATGAATAAGTGTCATCGTGTCAAGTATACCACTACTCTAGTACCTTCCTCGATTAGTCCAAATTAGACTCGATTAGCCAGTGCAAAATGTAATTGAATGCGAGCCTCGTCGGCAAGCATGCCCATGTTGACAATCGTTCTGGGCTTCCGGTTATTCACGATCTCACGGTCAAAGTTCGGGTCACACTAACTACATGTTAGGTGGGTTTATCGTAGAAACCTTGGGATCTCTTGCTCGCTAAGCCTTGAAGATAGCTCCTCTGCTAACCAGCTGAACCCCTTCTAAAAAGACTTGTCTTAGTTCGACAACAAATGAAATCTAATCAGGATTTTCGTTGGAATTTGGTATGAAACCCTCTGAAATTCTTTCGAAACCCTCCATTCCAAACAGAGAGAATGCGCTTGTTTGCACTAGAGGAGTTCTCCAGGGGAAATCATTGGTAGCTCTCAGCTAGGAGTATGTCCTTTTTACCTTAAAATTCCTGTGTTTTTTTCGAGCAGACTGGCTTCCTCTCGCTGATAGTGCATAGGTGATGGGAATGTACGAGCTGACAAGACCTCAATGGTTCCTTCATTTGCTTTTAAGAATCATCGATTGACTTGTCGAATTTGTCCGAGTGATGCTACAGGGTCGCACCTGTTCAGATATTTAGGACACTAACATGTCAAGACCTGAAAAAAACGAGGATTTACTAGCATAGATTCGATGGAAGATAAACTCCCCCCGCCCCCTTAGATTCGTAGGACCCCAATTTTGACAATTGGAATCATATGCCTTCACAGCACTGGTTCTTAGATTAGTAACTAGCGTTCACAATTATACCATTGGATATCAATATATATCATGAAAAGTAGAGTTATTGCATAATAATTATATCTTAAGACATTTGTCTTTCAGAACGGCCGATGAAACCAAATACTTTTAAAGAACCAGCAGCGGAAGCGGAATTAAAATACAACGCGTGGAACCCTCGCGATATACCCATAGGTAGGGATGGATACGAATCGAATAGTCTCGAATACGAATATGAATCCATATTTTTAAAACGAATACGAATACGAAAGTCGTAACGAATACGAATTCGAATCGAATATGTACTCAATTCGGTCGAAAGCGAATATCCTACAACTTTTGTGACAAATCTCGATAGAATAAATTTATGTAACATGACTACACGTCTACAGTCTACTGTCTACACGAGTCGTAGAAACACCCAACAACAACAGATTCGGCACTGAATCAATACCCCGTCGAAACAGAAACGCTTCGGGAAAAAAAACAGAAAGTATTCGTATTCGTATTCGTATTCGTATCTGGGAAAAAACGGATAGTATTTGTATTCATATTCATATCCGGGAAAAAAAGATAGTATTCATATTCGTATCCGGTAAAAAAAAAACAGATAGTATTCGTATTCGTATCCAAGAAAAAACAGATAGTATTTGTATTCGTATTCATTTTTCCGGATATTATTCGTTTTTCCGGATACTATCCGGGTTTTTTCCCAGATACGAATAACACCGAATACAGATATGGATATGAATACTATCTTTTTTTTTTCCTGATAGTATTTGTTTTCCATTCGAATGCAGATTTTACTTACCACATTTGTGTTTTCTCGGATACAAATATCGGATAAAACGGATTATCCTTTACCATTTCCCATCTCTACCCACAGGCAATCGACTGGGCTCCGCGACCTAGTTCTTGGCCTTCTTGATCTACAGTCTTGACGAATACTCTTAAGTGCCCACATAACCTTCTTTTTATATGCTTACTGACTAAAAGAATATATAAAGCGAGCATGAGTACACAACCGTACACACGAGTCAACACACAATGCAATTATTATATATGCAAGGCTAATCAAAGGAATGTTCATGGTTCTTTTATTTGCACAAAGCTAAGTTTGAATTAGAATAGTTAGTAAACAATTCATAAGACATAGCATTTTAACCAACACAAGTTTTAATAAACTGAATTTTGTTGTAAAGTACTAATGGAGGTTCCAACCTCCTATACCACTGAGTGGCTCCATCCACTCAATACCCATATTCTTTCTCGGGTCACATCCCGTACTCGCCATTGGTCCTCGGCCAGGTCATCTCGAATCTCTGGGCTTCAACCCACCTTTTCATATCACCCACAAATCATTGTTTTATAAAAATGAAAGCTAGTTCAAGCAAGTTTTCGGCACCGCCCATGACTGTGAGTACGGCTATCCAGATAGTTTTCTCACTCTATAGAGTTTGTACACTTTACCTACAAAAGACAATAAACTTATAATGTCCCCGACACACATTCATAGGTGTGCGACTAAGTTGATTATCACAATGTCTTTACAATGCCCCACCTCAATGCAACCCCACACCGTTAGGAATCACCTCCTTGGGTCGTGCCCCCGGGAGGTCTCCATTTGCGTCGTGTAGTTCCAGTGGCTTCTACCCATACCCACTTACACACCCACCAACGGCGAGGTTGCAATGAGGCGAACAAATTAGTTAGCCAGGTCGTACCCATTATAGACTTGTGGTTGCACTCCTAGGGCTATCGCCTAGTGACACATTTTCCCCTGGTTATCTTATAGCATTAACAGGTTTTGGGTTAACCTTCCCAACTGAAAGGGCCCTCGTTGTGTTTGAGTTGTTTAGCCAAATGATGTCTACTTGTAAGTGCGTGCATGTACGATGCATCATTTTATTTCTACTCTACTAATGGTTGTATATGTCATTAACATACTATCATCATTATCATTTTCCCTTGTTAGAGCAACGACCTAGGGCCTACCAGTTGTTTGACATTTTATGTGCCTAACTTTGTAATAATAGGGACACAAGGTTTTGTGTTTTATTTGCTAATATCTTTGTGTAACATCTACTGACTAACCTTAGTCTAGTACTCCTAATGCTCTTATCACCTTAGCCTTGGCCTAGGGTTTATCGCCCAGGGTTTGGACACACATGACAGAACTCAAATGTCATTTGAAAATTCAAATAAACTCCAAAATGGGTGTTTTCAGTTTGGTTAGGGAGGGTTTTAATTTAGACAAATTTAGAGATAAGAATCGTTCGATTCAGAGTTGAAACGACTGAGAACGGGCTCTCCAAAGTTTAATTGGAAATTAATTCCATAAAAGAACAAAGGAGAGAGAATTCTCTCTCTAATAGGTGGGGCCCGCTGCCCCATTTCTTTTCTTTTTGTTTTATTTTTCAGTTGGAAATACTCCAGTGAATGACAAGTGGGACCCAACTGTCATGGACCCGGTCTATGGGAATAGTACATGGACCGAGGGTCCACAAGCACAGTACATTGGTTCACCGAGGGGTTTACTGTTGGGACTGCTTGTCATTGAGTTACAGAGAATCAACCGGATTAAATAGCTGCATTAACTCAAACTCGGGACCACACGTCAGTGAAACTCACTAGATAATCATCGATTAACCCTAAGGACCATGATTTGGTCTATTAAATAATGCTTGCACAGTGTGTGTCTGGTTAGGACAGAATAGAGGACTCCCGAGTGTTGCTTCCTCGTGCTCGTCGTCGATGAGCCTGGCCATGGGAGCGGCTCGGGATACCCAAAATGGATTCCCCGCACCCTTGCGCACCCAATGCTGCCGGCAGAGAGGCCTACGGTGGCCTGTAGCAGCGGCGCTACGGCGGGTGGCTGTGGTGGTTTTCGGGGCTGCAGCGACTACATCGATTATGACAATATGGTGGTGCATTCCCCTAACTAACGTGCGCACGAGCAACTACGAGTGACGAGGAACTCACTAGAGTGATTGCTGGCGATGAAGAAGGGTTGAGGCGGGCTGGCGGCGTTGACCCTGGGCGGCGCGGCCATGTTACCATGGCGGAGGTGACTTGAGAGGAGAGGGAAGCTGTGAGTGGCCGGGATGTATAAGTGAGGTGAGAGGGTGCTTGAAGCAAGAGCAATCAGGACAAAGCTCACCGGATGGGGCACAACAGCAGTAATAGCGGAGTTGGACGAGTGGAGAAGATGAAGACGACGGCCAGCTCCTGCGATCACAAGGAAAAATCAACATGGGGGAAAGGTCCTTGTGGCCCGACACATGGGATGCACGCGGAGATGGTGGGGAGGGGAGCTCACCGGAGCGCCATCGGTGTGGTGGTGGTGCGGTGGCCGAAAATAAAGTTTGCGCTCCCTTCGCAATTATGCTCGATGGAGGAAGGGAGAAGGTGGGAGAGGTACTAGAGGTGGTGAGGCGTACTCGAGGCGATGCTTTTATAGGCAGAGAAGGGATGGTGTGGCGGGATGGACAGGCGTGGGCGACAGTGGCGCAGAGCAACGCGAGTGCGGCGAGGTGCGTTCACGTGGCGGCGATGGCAGTGACGCGTGGCTAGCGGCAGTGCAGCGGTGTAGGGTGAGGAAGAGAGCAGGAGCATGTGCATGTTGGGGGTGGACAGCGGCATGGGCATCAGAGCTGGTGTTGTCTGGTGAGGGAGAGAAAGGCAGGGAGGAAAGGGAGGCTAGCAGGTGGCCCAGGATGGAAAAGCCAGGAATAGAAAAGAAAAGGAGGAAGAAAAGAGGAAAGGAAAAGAAAGGAAAGGAAAATAAGAAAAGAAAAAAAAAAGAAGTCGGGCTGGGCCGAGTGGTTTCGGCTTAGACCGCACTTACGTGGTTTCAATTTATTTTCTTATTCTTTTATTTTTACTTTTTTTAATTAAAAAAACTCGATTTTGAATTCAATTTTATGTTTTTCGGGTTGAGGGTCAGAAATTCGAACATCGTCGAAGCGTAATTTTTTTTCAAAAAAAATCGTATTTTTAACTTTAGAATTTTTATGTCCTAATTTTGGGTGCTACAAGATTCCTCCTGCCGTGGGATCATATCAAAAGTGACAAACAACAAGAGTGTTTTAGGTCTATAGCAACTGGAGCAGAAAAGTTTCGCTTGAATTCCTTCTCCAATTAGTAGCTTCACCTCGAGATGACCTCAACAAGAAGAAGAAAACTTCACCTGAGATTTCAGATAACAACCAGACCTGTCCTTCAATCACTCCATCAGTCGATCGATTCAGGGTGTCAGAGAGCAATCAAGACTTGACATCACCAATTGCGCCAACTCGAGATATCTAGCTAGCTCGGCGGCAGAGCCTGGTCAATTGCTTAGACCATTAAGATCAGATGATCACCAATGAAAAGTTAAAACACACTTTCTCTTCTCTCTGAAGCCACTATGCTGGTACGGAGACTTGTTGGTTGCAAATCATGAGATTAGTTCCCTAACCGCACACTCGCAAATCGCAATAATACTACTAATATGAATTGAAACCTAACAATTCCTAACTTTGCAAGTAGTATGTGATTCATGTACCCTCCATGAGAATGGGATGAGTTGCTAATTTGCCACCGCATGCAAATGCTGAGATGCACCATTAATTGACCAAGCGGACAAGATCAATGTTTTGAGGTATTTAAATTAATGCCAACCAATAAATAGTCCAACAACGATGGCACCTTGTCTATCTAGCTATATCTGCGAGTTGGGTGGGTTGTTTCTGTGGGTTTTTTTTTTCAATTACAAAGAAGACGTATAGACATACACCACACGTATATACACGTGAGTGCGCCCCTTTAACACGCCCTTAAACATATAGAGATCGGGGATAAATTCTCGATCTCACAAAATTCACACTGAAGCGTACTCGTGTATGCATAATAGGTGGACACCAACATTTGAACCATGTTGGTGGAGTCGTTCACCCACAACTCCACTATCTCAGCAAGAGGTGGTTCCCGTTCGTGTGGATTTTTCACTATGATTTTCTAAAATTTGAACTTGCGACCTATAAAATGTGAGCTGACCACGATAGCCGGTTATCCCCTTCACTATTAAAAAAGCATGGTAAATTAGTGTGACATGGCAATGGAAAATTTCTCTACATATGTTGCTTAATTAATGGACACTGTGTCTTTGCAAGAAGAAATTTGTTTAGTCATACTACAGTAATGTAGACTGTAGAGTATCTTTCATTGCTACTGCATTTGAAAGACATCTCTCTCCCGGGATGTTGTGTAGTGTGCTTGTTTTTTTTTATATCAGGCACACTGCATAGAGGCTATAAAAATAGCAACTGAGTTAATCACATGAACAATTACAAAATTGCGAATAATACTTTGCATCGATTCAACATTTCAACTCATCATGGTGGACACGCTGATGACAGAGACAATGAACCTCCTGGTTCGTTCTTCTGAAGAAAAACTAGTAGACTACTCTAGTAGCTCGTTCAGAAGAAGAAGAAAAACAATACTAATCATCTGGCTTAAAAAATAGAAACATACTAATCCTCTTATAGCTTATACTTAAAGATGATGAAATGAAAGAACAAAAAGTCAGAACCGGAGTTTAGACTGGCAAAAAAAAAAGTTACAAGATACTTTTTCCCCAACCCCACTACTTCTTTTAGTTCTTCTGATGCGCTTTCGCCACCTTTTCTTTTTGGATGACGAATAACCAGAAACCGCCCACAAATCCACAATCGATGTCGGCGAAATGAACTCGTCGCTAAAAGTAGTTCATTTTAACTCCTTGTGTTACTAATGTTCAACTAAACACCCAGATGTATCAAATAATACTCTCTCTTTTTTTGAGAATTGCATATTTGCTAGTAGGGTTTTCGGTTGTTGTTGTTTTTACATTTGCGACTGCAAACAAAATAATTGTTATGGTACCATTGCAAAGGAGGGGAATTTCAACAGCCAGATTCGTCTACGTGGTAAACAAGAAAATTGTATGTAACATCTCGTGTGACATAATAATTGAAATCTACCGCTGGGTAATTATTCATCCGATTGGTAAAAATAAGTCATTTTAGAATATGTATAGGCAAATTTTGAAAACTTTCTCTATCAGTGTCTTTTCAGATATGTAGATTACATGCATGAAAATTATACGTGTAGATTCGAAAAGTACTTTCATACTATTATAATTTTGTTGGGTTGTATAAATATATTAGAATAATAATTAGTAGTTAGAGTTGTATTTTGAAAATCATACCGATATCCGAAACAATTTATTTTTGTGAAGTAGGGGAGTAGGTTGGCACAAATTCTTGAGGTATATCCGACCGCTGAGTGTCCACCAGCAATGCCCAGTGAAAGGAACCTCCATGTATTTTTCATCACGCCACTAATCCTTTGAGACACGTGCATAAAAAGGGCAAGCAAAATTGTAGTAGCTCAGGGTGTAAACCGTCAAATGCGCACGAACAAAGACAACACCTATTTGACTACATCTACTCGTATGTTTTAGGTATCCCGCAATTAATTATTCAATTAACATTTTTTTAATGCTAATTAATTAGGATTAGATGCTTACAACCACCTATCTGTCCGGTCCCTAGGCACCCAATTTAGAGCTTTTATTATGTACACACAATTTAACATAGATCGTTCTTTTTTTTATCTAACTGTTCAGATCAGTTAGAATTTAGTTATACTATATATATAATAGTATAAGTAGTAGAATTCAAAAAGATGTAAAATTACAATTGCACATGTAGAGATCAAATAGCACAAGAGTAATATTTTTAACTCTAGTTCAAAAAAAGTCTATAATAGTATCACAAAAAAATTATAAATACAAAGAAAAACTTGTTATTCTCTTAACAAATCAATGATCAAATTTGATTTACACTACCATCTCCCAATTTAATCACCGACTAATTAATCACTAAGAAAAGACAGGCGCCAACCAGGAAGCATTTCGGTCAAACCCAACTTGTTTGGTCAAACTAGTCTTAAGTGTGAAACTCTTACTACTGCTGAACTTAAATTAACCGAGAGCGATCAATTTCCTCCCGAATTCTCCTCCTATATATATATATATATATATATATATATATATACCCTTCATTCATTTTTGCTCCTTTTTTAAAAATGCATCGAAAAAGAGTAAATTTATAATTTATTTGATTGGTTTTTAACGTACGAGGAGGAGGAGGAGGAGGAGAAGAGAACAGAAACGAAAAGAAAACACGCGACGCCATGCATTGCACCTAGTGTGTGTTCACTGCACAAAAAACGGCTGGCTTTTCTGCCCGGCTCGCCGCAGCCTACATATGTAAGGTTAGCGAGAACCTTCTCTGCTGTTTAGGGTTCGTGCGCGTGCGTTCATGTGCTGCTGCTGCACCAAGATGGCGGACCCACCGGGAGCAGGACTCCGGCGTCTCGTCGGCGGTGAGGAAGAGGACGAGGCAGCGGCGGGGGCGGGGGCGGTGCCGCCAATAATGCTGTCGCCGTACGGGCAGGCGAGGGAGATGTCGGTGATGGTGTCGGCGCTGGCGAGGGTCGTCGCAAGCGGGCCGGCGGCGGCGACGAGCCAGGAGGAGACGGTGGATCTCTCGCCGGAGGGAGCGTGGTGGAGCTACGCAGCCGTGCCGCCGCCGCCTCCTTCGTCCTCTGTACCTCGCGGTAAGCCTATTCACGCGCGCATGCACGTTAAGCCAGCGTGAGTTGGTCACGTTTTCTTCGCTCCATCTTGTGTCGTGTATATCATGGGGCTTAGCCAACCAACTGATTGATTAATTAGCATCGTTTTTATGGATGCATGTACTAGAACGAACTGAACAAAAGTGTGTGTTTTTTTTAGCTACAGCTCTTCATTTTATGTACTATAAAGAACTCGACAATCGTTGCTACAGCTCTTCGTTATACTGTTCCATTCATCGGGCTCCTTTCTTTCTTTCTTTCTCTCTTTTTCAATCTATATACCATTTTTATTCTTTGTTGTTTTGGTTCTATATGTAAAATATATAGTTTTCATTCGTCGTTTCATTGCATAGTTGCACGAACTGTGCTTTTTAAATAATAATAATAATAATGCTAGCCTATTCATGGTCCTCGTGTTCTTGATCTGTTTCTTGCTCACTTTAAGCAAGCTAGAGAAGAAAGGGTTAGAGAAAGAACAATGCTGATGACTAGCTAGTTGATCACGTATTAACCAAAGTTCGAAACACATGCACATGAGCGCATGCTTATGGCTAGCTTATCAATACTAGATTCCCATGCGATTAGAAGAAGATAGACGATGCACACAGTGGCGGAATCAGAATTTTAGAAGACGCATGGCAAACTTGTTATGTGCTGTGTACCCTCGTGTAGTTACGTCGCCTCAGCGCCGCACTGCCGCAGTCCCCTCGTAGCCTCGCTCGCCAAGATCGCTCGCACTTGCGCTTTACGCCGCGCTTCGCCGCCGCCGCGCCACACGGCCGCAGACCCTCGCAGACCTCACTCGCCCGGACTTGTCGAGCCACGGCCACAAATTTCGTTCGCCGTCTTTGCGCACAAGACCACCCCCTCACTTGCCTCAGCGCTTGCCCGACGGGAGGAGAGGAATGGCCGAATGGGAAATCAAGAATAGGGAATTAGTCAATTATAGTTACCCCTTTTGTAAATTTGGCCTATTCGGCTTGGGCCTTGTGCTGCCTGCTTCCACTCGCCTCAACGTCTCAGCCCACGGCCCATGCAGGGAGTAGCCTCGGTGCACCTGCGTGCTCATGGAGTCATGGCGATGGTGCCATGGCGGCTCACCGCCCGGCTTGGGGGGGGTGGGTTCTGCTCGGCGGCTAGGGAGACCCTGGCAGCTTGCCCTAGGTGGTTCCGCCACCGGATGCACACATCTCAAGAGAAACGGAATTTTTTGTGCACAAATAATGTGTTCCGTCTGTCACTGTTCCATTGGTAGCCTGCACACTAAACTCCACTATTCTTCACAGCTCAAACCCATCCATTACCGGGCAAACGATAAATGTTCAAAGATTAATTTTTGCTCCAAAAGTTTAATTGCATTCAGATATTGGCGATCTTAAAGAAGCAGAGAAACAGAGCAAATTAATTATTCCCTTTTTCCTTTTCTTTTTTTGTTGTAATTCAATTGTATATGGATTAATGAACTCTATGATTGTAGAGTTAGATATGCTGATAAGGGAGCATGAAAGTAATTAAATAAATACTCCTTTACTGGCACTTGTAAAAGTAAAACGACCAGGTGATTTGCTTAAATACTTGTGGCTAATTACGACATTCTCTTTGCTCTGTTTCTGCTGCCTGTGCACAGAGTACAGAGCAGCCATGGCGACAGGGCAGTACCCGCCTGCGGCAATGGCGCCCCCGCACGAGCAGCTCCCCTCGTCGTCCTCCGCCGACACAGGCGGCGGAAGCGGGACACGAGGCAGACGCGGCGGCCGTGGCGGCGACGCGCTGCGGAAGCGATACCGCGGCGTGAGGCAGCGGCCGTGGGGGAAGTGGGCGGCGGAGATCCGGGACCCGCACAAGGCGGCGCGCGTGTGGCTCGGCACCTTCGACACCGCCGAGGCAGCCGCGCGGGCGTACGACGAGGCCGCGCTCCGCTTCCGCGGCAACCGCGCGAAGCTCAACTTCCCAGAGGCCGTCGCGCTCCTGCCGCCGCTGCCACTGCCGCCGGGAGGAGCGGCAATGCAGCCGTTTGAGGCGCTGCCGGCGTCCCAAGGGATGATCAGCGGGGAGTACTCTGAGTACGCCAGGTTCTTGCAGGACGTCGGCGAGCCGCCGCACTTCTTTGAGGAGATGGCGGACGCGCCTCAACCAGCGCCGGTGGTGACGGCGGCGGCGGGTGCATCGTCGAGCTCGTCGTTTCCGGTGTTCTACAGCTTTGGAGGAGGTGAGATGGACCATCTCAGGCCGCCGGAGAGCGGCGCCGCTGGAGACGGTGGGACGGGGCACCCGCCGGCGCCTTGGACGGGCTCTGGATGGCCCGCGCCGCCGCCGGACCCGTCAGGATGACGTACGTGCAAGGATCAGTTTCCACCGTCTCTACATCAAGACAGCAAGCATGTTCGGCTTGCCATTTTTCACACAGTGTTTTCATGCTCGTTGATACATTAAATATTTTCATTCACCTTGATTTGTAGTAACATTTTTTGGAGAGTATTCGCATTCTTTTGCATTAAACCAATTTTGGCTGTTTAAAGATGTTAGAATCTGTATTTTTTATCTATTTCCAGTAAAGGTAATTTTCACACTGTCCCGCCATTGGGTATGCATTCCCACCTTCCGGCACAGCGAATTCATCCTGACACGAAATGTGTGAGAGAAGCAACCCAAAAAAAAAATCGATTCCTGCAGAAATTAAACTGCTTCTTACATAAATTTTTGTAAATTATCAAAAGTTTCCGCAATCCAAACAGGTGAAAATCGGCCAGATTCTCTTAGTTCAAACACGCATCTGATCCGAGCCGTGGTAGCAGCTCCTAAATTGGTCCATGTGCATGCATCTCGGCCCCAAATCGAGGTCTCGAGACCAGACTGACTTCAGCCAGGAGGAATTCGAGTGCTGCATCAGCTGGACTAACGAATAGAGGAGGACTACAGTTAGCCATCCTGACTCATCAAGAATTCTGGCACTTGCTCAACAAGTGGTAACGCGGATTCATACTATAGTCTGTAGTCCCTGTTGGTGACAAGAAAAAGGTTGCCGACAAAAAATGACATCGCCAAAGGATGTTAAGAAATTGCTGAATGTCGTCCTATATATTGTATATCCTTATACCGGTAAACTCGTTGATTTGTGTGTGGATAATGAATCTGGCGTATGAATCCGCGGTGCCCGGCACCAGGGCTAGATATCAAGCTAGGTACCTGTTTTACCTAGTTTTTCTCGATGTTTAATTTAATATTATTTTATATATAATTTAAATTTTTTTAGAATTAAGCTAACGAGCTAAGTCATAGCGAAATTCTATTTCATTATAAATGGACTTACTTAAATGTTTAATCAACTAACAAGTGTAATTAAAGTAATTTTGAACCCAGCCAACGGACTCCACACTAACGAGTTTTTATTTTTATTTTTTCCACCGCTACCCGACACTGGTAAACTAGCCGGATCACGTTCGGATTTGGATGAGCCTGCCAACACTTAAACGTTAAGAAACACACCCCACTGGAACGGCGAATGTTCATGTTGCTTGGAGCAATTGGCCACTCGGCTCCCACGCGTGGCCACGACGCACGTGCCAATTGTGTGGCGCCACGTGAGCACGGAAGGCGTGCAGTGGACTCCTGACCATTCCAGCGTGAACACACGCCTTCACACGTGTGCCCAACCCAACATGATCATAACCTGGATGCACGTCTGGATCAATGAGTGTCTGGACTGACAAACTACTGGTCATTCAGCAGCTCCCTAAGATAACCAAATAAACGAATGCTTTCAAGTTTCAGCATCCACATGCAGTATACATACCATCACATATATATATATAGAGTGAATGGACATAAACTACGGGTACACGCTTATGCGTATATAGGTTTTGATAAGAAAAATTGATATTGGACCCAGTGTCCTCCCTGAAACTTCACTTGCATCCGCCCTGTCCACACGGTAGAGAAGGCGATGAATAAACAGGAGACATGAGCAGATTCCACATGTTGATGAGAAAAAACACTCCACAACACTACTGGGTGCTGAGTTATTTGCTGACTGGCCTAGCTACAAAACCACGAGTAAGCCACAAAATTGCCCAACAGGTCGCACAGCACAGGAAGTAATATCTGATGGGCATACAGATTCATGTCCGAAAACTCCATTCGGGGAATACGAAGAGGAAACACTATCAGATAATTAAGTACACGGTGCTAGCTTCAGGATACGCGTTTGGCACGTCGCGCGTTTCATCTAGCCTCGACCGCTCCCACGGCCTCGCCCGCGCCATGGTGCTCCCCTCCTTCCCCTGCCACGCCCTGTGAAGCCACAGAATAGGAGACATGAGAAGTAGGGAAAGCACAACCATGTAAATATGTTATGTCAGTCGGCTTACCACGGCCTGGAGGAGGGGGGTATTGATATTCATCCGGTTCATCGAAGTATTCACCCTGATCTTCATAGTAATCACCCCTGCCGCCATAACCGTAAGGCCCATAACCGTAACCACCATGTCTGCCACCTCCGTAGTAGTCACGCCCTCGCCCTCTTCCTCTTCCTCTTAGTCGGCCTCTCCCTCGCCCTCTACCGTTATAATAGTCTCTTTCCTCCTCCCACTCTTCACCACCCCAATCATAAGCAGGGGGTCCATTGCTCATAGCTGTACACATTTATTATACAAGAATTAACAAACATAACTTCTTGTCGAATGACTTTCAAGAAAATGAGGCACGCACTCTGAGTAAACTTATTGATGGAAGACACGAAATGCAGCTATCTCATTTTTTAAAGTGAGGGACTATGAATCGAGCATGCCAGAAACCAGTTTTAAAGATGGTAGGTAAAGAAAGCAGCCACAGGTGACAGGTGCAGGATTCTGAAAGAGTATCGTGCAAGGCAAGATGGTATAATTTGGCAATATGGCATGCTAAAATGATAACAGATACCGTTGAGGACCGTATGGGTTGCTCTCCAAAATTTTTGTACTCATAGAAGACAAGAGAAAGAAGATACCTCCTCTGCCCCTACCTCTTCTGCCACCAGCACGGCCTCTTCCTCGACCAGTGGGAAAGGATTCTAAATTGTCATGAATGTGATCAAACGGTGACACTAGTCATAATCTCATATAAATTCAGCGGAGAGAATCAGGTGAGAACAACACCTTCATTTTCATAGTCAAAAGCAGGTTTCACCTCTTCAGCTGGGATAGGTTGCTGGTACCTAACGGTATAACCAATCACAACCAAAAGTGAGCAGACCATTTGACAGCCAATTTCAAATAATGAACTTATAAGCAGATAAGGGAATGTGAAATGGTTGAATGTGTATTATCTTCTTCTCTGTCTGTACAAGTGAGCGAGAGGACATGGTTTGCCATACCCTGGAGATGATGTATCCAGTGCTTTCTTGGACAATGTTATGGTGATCATTGATACATGACGAGTTGTCTCCAGGCTGTGGTAAGAAGTGCATTAGTGTCACGATAAGTCTTTCTTCTTTTATGAAGAAAAGGATACGCGTATATCCTCACGGGAGAAGGCCTTCTTCCAAAGGTTCCCATGTGTCGGTGATATCAATAGATTCAGTAGACGTATTCTGATAGAGACCACCAATCCTTCTCTGGATGAGCAGTTCGGTGTCAGTTAGCAAAACAAATAATCGCTTTAATAACAGACTTTATAAGGCAGAAGAGGTTATTATGATTAACCTTGATCAATTCAACAACCATGACCGTCTTATTTATGGCCCGTCCCATGGCTTTGATAACAATCTCATCATGCTCATTTTCCTGGGGGAAAAAATAGATGGGAATAAGTATACAGCAGGAATAAGTCTATTTTACCCCCCTAAAATTTCAAATTCGTGGTTCAGTTATGCATTCAACCAAAACTAAATCAAGATTCATTATATTGTATAGGGATTATGAAAGGTAGTATAGCATTGTTGACCATTGACCAAACAGATTTTCATAAAAAGGATGGGGTTGTTAAGTGTTGTATATTCTATTCTACACACACACACACTCTCTTGGCCTATGTGGCCCTTGTAGCCCATGAGGCCCATGTAACAATGTCTATATATATCCCCTCCATTAATGAATAAGATGCAGAGTTATGAAAAGCAAACCCTAGTTTTCATCTTTCTAACATGGTATCAGAGCCTAATCCTAACCCTAGCCTCAGTTCCGCAGCCGCCACCTGCTTTCTGCTAACAGAGATTTTTCGCTTGGGTCGGCGAGCCTGAGCAGCTCTCTGCTTCACCTCCTCGTCTACGCGGCGCCGAAGATCCTCTCCTCTGCTTCTTACGCGGCGCTGAAGATCATCTCCTCTGCTTCTTGCGCGCTGCCGAAGATCCCGATATCGCTGAAGATCCGTAGGTGATTACAAGTTGGTCGCCGATTGGGTTCGTAGTTGTGCAATATGTCAACGGAATAAAACCGAACATTTGCATCCTGCAGGGCTTCTTCAGCCACTGGAGATTCCCGATCAGATTTGGTCTGATATCTCACTGGATTTCGTTGAAGGTATTCCAAAATTTGATGGAAAATCGGCTATTTTATTAGTTGTGGATAGATTTTCGAAGTACGATTTTCGAAGTACGCTCACTTCATTACACTGTCCCATCCATATACCGCCAGTTCGGTTGCTCATACGTTCTTTGCGGAAATTGTTCGATTACACGGATTGCCTTCTTCCATTGTGAGCGATCGTTATCCTGCTTTTACAATCCATTTTTGGAAAGAACTTTTCTGTTTTTCCAGAGTTCAACTCAATTTCAGTTTGGCATTTCATCCGCAAACGGATGGTCAGACCGAAGTTATTACTCGAATAATTGTAATGTACCTTAGGTGTTTGGTGGGTGATCGTCCACAAGATTGGATCAAATGGTTACCGTGGGTGGAGTACTGTTATAATACAAGTTTCCAACGTGTTATCAAGACCAGTCCTTTTCGAGTTGTATATGGCTGAGAGCCTCCGACCATCAAATCCTATGAGCCTGGACTAGCTAAGGTGGACGCTGTGGACCAATCTTTGCTTGATCGAGATGAGTTCTTGCTGGAAATTCAGGAGCGATTACACCTTGCACAGCAGCTTATGAAAGATCAGCACAACGCGCATCATAGAGATCTAACGTTTAACGTTGATGAATGGGTATGGTTGCGTTTACAACATCGACAAGCAGTTTCAATTGCTGCCCGGAAACATTCGAAACTCACTCCACAATACTATGGTCCATTCCAGATTAACGAACGCAATGGTGATGTGGCCTATCATTTGAAATTGTCGGCCGGCACACGCATTCACGATGTTTTTCATGTCGGATTGCTCAAGAAGTTTCATGGAGATTCCCCAGTGACAATGCCAGTGCTACCTCCTATTTTGCATGCACGGGTGATTCCAATTCCAGCAAAGATTCTCCAAACATGTCTCCGCCGTGATACCTGGGATTTGCCAGCTACCGAAGCCACATGGGAGTTTTTGGATCAGTTCAAACAATTGTATCCTGAATTTCAGCTCGTCCTCGAGCTATTTGTCCAGGGGGAAATGTTGTGGACTCATATTCGGGACAACATTATCAGAGAAGGAATCAGACTCCAAACAATCAGAGTTCAAGCACTGAGGCTGGAGCATCGTCGGAGCTTCCTGGAACCAACGACGCAGCAATATGAGATGAGTTGTAGCGTATACGTCAACGTTGTTGTAATACGGTCGGTTTCCAAATGAGTTGCCGAGTCGATTTCAAATACCAGAGTTGTATACAAATCAGTAGTTGAGTAGCCTTTAAATAGTTCTAGGGGTTTGTAATCAGCAAGACAAGAATTAATCTACATCTTCCAATTGCTACTTTCTAGTCTTCTGAATTTCTCTTATCGTTCCCTGCTATCCTGCTGTCTCCAACGACGGTGCCTTCACGTCGAACTCGAAGGCCACGGTCACCGCCGAACCATCCTTACAATCTACAAAATAGAAGCTGGATACATCATCATATTTGTTGATGATCACTCTCGATATACTTGGATCTATTTTATGAAACATCGCTCTCAGTTGTTTTCCATTTATCAGTCTTTTGCTAAGATGGTTCATACACATTTTTCTTCTTCTATTCATATTTTCCGTTCTGACTCTGGAGGAGAGTATCTTTCTTTAGCTTTTCGTCATTTCCTTTCTTCTGATGGTACTCTTCCTCAGCTCTCGTGTCCCGGTGCTCATACTCAAAATGGTGTTGCTGAGCGCAAGTATCGTCACATCATTGACTGCTCGTACTCTTCTCATCTCCTCCTTTGTTCTCTCTCACTTCTAGGGGGAAGCAGTCTCTACAGCAGCCATCTTCCAAGCTTCAGGGCAAGTGTCCTGGTGAGGTCTTGTATAGAGCACCTTCTCATTATGCTCATCTTTGCGTCTTTGGTTGTGTCTGCTATATCCTCTAGCACCCCGTAAGCGTACCAAGTTGAGTGCTCAGTCGGTTGAGTGTGTCTTCCTGCATTATAGTCCTGAGCATAAGGGTATCGTATTTCTCATGATGTGACCTTTGATGAGGGCTGACCTTTCTTTTATCATCCTTGTACACATTACATTCCTTCCACAGATTCCACATTCTTTTCGTGCCTACCTCCCATTCCCTATCAGACTTGCCTTCTCCAAATACACCTTCTCCACTAGTTTCACCTTCTAGTATGCCTCCTCCACCAGCTCCACCAAGTTTCTGACACTTCCACTTTTCCGTTTCACTTTAGTCACTGACAGAGTTTCTTTTGATCCTCAGTCCTTCTCTCCTCCACTTGACCTTCCGGCCAGTACCACCGACTCTGACAATCGTTCTACTACATCACGATATGCCATACGTGATCGTTCTTCTATTCATGCACCAGAAAGATGGGGGTTTTCTCGTGCATATGCAGCAGCTAAGCCGAGTACCAATGTACCTGAGTGGTAGCAGCCTATGACAAAGGAGCTCACAAAATTAGAGAGTACAGGTACTTGGGATCTTGTTCTGCTACCATCTGGAGTTGTTCCTATCACTTGCAAGTAGGTGTCACGCACTAGTGCAGAGGCTGAGCTTCGAGCTCTTGCCGCTACCATTTCAGAGATCATTTGGCTTTGATAGCTTTTGATTGATCCAGGTGTCCACTGTGATAATCCTACATCTCTCTTTTGTAACAATAAAAGTGATATTCAGATTGCTAGTGACCCAATTCAGATTGCTAGTGACCCAATTAAGCATGAGCTGACAAAGCACATTGGTGTTGATGTGTCCTTCACACGATCTCATTGTCAGCAGTCTACCATTGCCCTCAAGTATGTTCCCTTAGAGTTTCAAGTTGTAGATTTCTTCACTAAAACTTAGACTCGAGAACATCATCGGCTGCATCTACTCAAACTCAGTGCATCAGATCCTTCTGATCCACCTTGAATTTGAAGGGGGTGTTAAGTGTTGTATATTCTATTCTACACTCTCTCTCTCTCTCTCTCGGTCCATGTGGTCCTTGTAACCCATGAGGTCTTTGTAACAATGTCTATAAATATCCCCTCCATTAATGGATAAGTGCAAAGTTGTGAATAACAAACCCTAGTTTTCATCTTTCTAACAGGGATAACACGCTGAAGAAACAACATTCGCACAATGGTATCTTTTCTACACTTATGTCAACTGTACACAAGCTTCGCATAGTTGAGGTGTCAAGATTGAATGGTAAGTAATGGAAAGAAAGATAAACCGATAAGCTTCACAAAGTTCAGGAGTCAAGATTGAATGGCAAGTAATGGACAGAAAGAAGCACTAGGAAATAAGAACCAGGAAGGCCCATAAGCTCCTACGAAGTACTGCAACGGCAACAGACCATGCACTATGCCATGGTAACTTATAAGTCAAAAGCAAAATACTAACCTGTAAAAATTCCAAAGATGTCTATTATTGAGCTGTACATTTGAGGTGTGAATAAAATGATCATACTAGATGCAAACACACATAAAATTTGGAGTATTTTAAGCCAACTAAATTTATCATTAGACTATACAGTACACATGAGTGCAGCACATCCAGGTATGTCCCTAAAATCCCCACTATCCAGAATTTCAGAATTACAAGCATTTCCCAGCAAATGTTAAACATAGCATACAAAAGATTGCTGCTTATTCTACGCCAGTTAACAAAAAAGGCATTAACAAAAAAGGCAAGACTAAATCATACTACCGGGGTCACCTCAAGCAACGACATCCCGTAGCTGATATAGTTCCTCATCCTCCCCTGTGCAGTGATCCTGATCTCATTCTCACTAATTGGTCTCTCGTTCCGAGGCTTCTCCACCCTTTGGTATCTATCCATGCCTACGAATTAACATAAATCTCAGCACAATAATATCCAAGTGACCACTAGAGAAGATACTTCTAGATAGTAACATAAAGTATGTAGAAATAAGATAGGCATGGACCAATCATACGAAAAACAACAGCGACGGTAGGTTTCACTCCACAGCTACACAGTGGTGAGGATTCCAAAAGAGCAGTGAAATTTAAGCAAAACCTAAGAATAAGTTAGAGATGAAAGCCGCCAGAATTACTCAAATAAGATGCATGGCTCTTGCAATAATAAAAAGGAGAAGCAATGAAGCATTATAAAGTATTGGACCGTGTTAGTGACCAGACTAGGACAAAACCACATGATCTCTACATAAAGGGATGAAATGCTAGCAAATTATATCTGCAGTACAAGAAAACGAGATGGGACTCACACAAACTGAAATAAACATATGGTGGATATCATAGGGATATGCTCATGATCTTAAGATGATGATACAATTGGCAATGGTATTGAGGGTTTGTTGAAACACGTGTTTTCGGCAAATTTTAGAAGCTGTCAGGCAATAGGATGTCAGACTGATCATGAGTAGCGATCTGACCGGCTTTGCCCTGTTCGCTGGCCAGCTTGGCAGCGATATTTGTAGGTTATGTCAATTTCATGAGATTCAATGCATATGTGTTGCATGATACATGTTTTGACTAACGAGGTCAAGTTGCAAAGAATGCCATACGTGATCGTTCTTCTATTCATGCACCGAAAGATGGGGTTTTCGTGCATATGCAAGCAGCTAAGCCGAGTACCAATGTACCGAGTGGTAGCGACCTATGACAAAGGAGCTCACAAAATTAGAGAGTACAGTACTTGGGATCTTGTTCGCTACCATCCGAGTTGTTCCTATCACTTGCAAGTAGGTGTCACGCGACTAGTGCAGGGTCGAGCTTGAGCTCTTGCCGCTACCATTTCAGAGATCATTTGGCTTTGATAGCTTTTGATTGATCCAGGTGTCCACTGTGATAATCCTACATCTCTCTTTTGTAACAATAAAAGTGATATTCAGATTGCTAGTGACCCAATTCAGATTGCTAGTGACCCAATTAAGCATGAGCTGACAAAGCACATTGGTGTTGATGTGTCCTTCACACGATCTCATTGTCAGCAGTCTACCATTGCCCTCAAGTATGTTCCCTTAGAGTTTCAAGTTGTAGATTTCTTCACTAAAACTTAGACTCGAGAACATCATCGGCTGCATCTACTCAAACTCAGTGCATCAGATCCTTCTGATCCACCTTGAATTTGAAGGGGGTGTTAAGTGTTGTATATTCTATTCTACACTCTCTCTCTCTCTCTCTCTCTCGGTCCATGTGGTCCTTGTAACCCATGAGGTCTTTGTAACAATGTCTATAAATATCCCCTCCATTAATGGATAAGTGCAAAGTTGTGAATAACAAACCCTAGTTTTCATCTTTCTAACTGGGATAACACGCTGAAGAAACAACATTCGCACAATGGTATCTTTTCTACACTTATGTCAACTGTACACAAGCTTCGCATAGTTGAGGTGTCAAGATTGAATGGTAAGTAATGGAAAGAAAGATAAACCGATAAGCTTCACAAAGTTCAGGAGTCAAGATTGAATGGCAAGTAATGGACAGAAAGAAGCACTAGGAAATAAGAACCAGGAAGGCCCACAAGCTCCTACGAAGTACTGCAACGGCAACAGACCATGCACTATGCCATGGTAACTTATAAGTCAAAAGCAAAATACTAACCTGTAAAAATTCCAAAGATGTCTATTATTGAGCTGTACATTTGAGGTGTGAATAAAATGATCATACTAGATGCAAACACACATAAAATTTGGAGTATTTTAAGCCAACTAAATTTATCATTAGACTATACAGTACACATGAGTGCAGCACATCCAGGTATGTCCCTAAAATCCCCACTATCCAGAATTTCAGAATTACAAGCATTTCCCAGCAAATGTTAAACATAGCATACAAAAGATTGCTGCTTATTCTACGCCAGTTAACAAAAAAGGCATTAACAAAAAAGGCAAGACTAAATCATACTACCGGGGTCACCTCAAGCAACGACATCCCGTAGCTGATATAGTTCCTCATCCTCCCCTGTGCAGTGATCCTGATCTCATTCTCACTAATTGGTCTCTCGTTCCGAGGCTTCTCCACCCTTTGGTATCTATCCATGCCTACGAATTAACATAAATCTCAGCACAATAATATCCAAGTGACCACTAGAGAAGATACTTCTAGATAGTAACATAAAGTATGTAGAAATAAGATAGGCATGGACCAATCATACGAAAAACAACAGCGACGGTAGGTTTCACTCCACAGCTACACAGTGGTGAGGATTCCAAAAGAGCAGTGAAATTTAAGCAAAACCTAAGAATAAGTTAGAGATGAAAGCCGCCAGAATTACTCAAATAAGATGCATGGCTCTTGCAATAATAAAAAGGAGAAGCAATGAAGCATTATAAAGTATTGGACCGTGTTAGTGACCAGACTAGGACAAAACCACATGATCTCTACATAAAGGGATGAAATGCTAGCAAATTATATCTGCAGTACAAGAAAACGAGATGGGACTCACACAAACTGAAATAAACATATGGTGGATATCATAGGGATATGCTCATGATCTTAAGATGATGATACAATTGGCAATGGTATTGAGGGTTTGTTGAAACACGTGTTTTCGGCAAATTTTAGAAGCTGTCAGGCAATAGGATGTCAGACTGATCATGAGTAGCGATCTGACCGGCTTTGCCCTGTTCGCTGGCCAGCTTGGCAGCGATATTTGTAGGTTATGTCAATTTCATGAGATTCAATGCATATGTGTTGCATGATACATGTTTTGACTAACGTAGGTCAAGTTGCAAAGAACTTGTTCCTGGAATCAATTTCTTGGTCTATTGTTGTGCAGGAGGCTTGGAGGTCAACGACGAGAATGATCGTGACTAGGCTTGGAGAGCTGAGGTCCAGAATGATCGAGGAGGCCGGGTAAAGTCAGTGGACTCAAGCATTGAGCAAAATGGACAAGGATGACCGAAAGGGAAGTTCGGTGCGACGGGTTGTATCAAGTAGCGCGGGGGGTTTGTTTATATACGCAGCATATGCATCAATAAAAATCAGCAAAGGATTGGGTTATTCCCCAATCTCCCTTGTGCCAAAACCCATTGCTCCCTACTGTTCATACCCTGTCTATACACTGTTCATCGTATATTGTTCATCGTGATTGTTCATCCGCGCCGTCCACCACGGCGTCCCGACGCAATCGTCATCCTCCTAAGTTGATTCTTCCCTTCTGCTCCCAGTGCTCATCCCCTGACATCTTGGTATCAGAGCCAGTCGTTGTTCCTTCCTCCATGGATAACGGCGGGGGTTTCAACAACAACTTCACGGAAATGATGATGAAGTTCATGGAGAACACCGGCAACCAACTCAAGCTGTTGCCCGAAGTTTTGGATCGGCTCGACACTCACGCCGGCCAGCTTGCAGCAATCGGGAGCCGTCTTCACCGCCATGACCAGCGGTTGGCACGCATGGAGGGCCAGCCCGGTAGTGAAGAAGGTGTCGTTGATCAGAACGAACGAGACGCCGCAGCCTATGTGGCCACCGCTGCTACTAATGCAAGAAATGGTGATCGCCACCAAGATCGCCATCATGCCGCCGCACGCCGCGATCGAGAAGGGTTTGGGGACTTCCGCCCCGGCCATACCAGCCTCCACCCAAGGGTGATTTCTGCCGGGCAGAAGGCCCTCGAAATCCGCCACGCTACATCAAACTCAATTTTCCATCCTTCGATGGCAAGGAGGATCCACTACCCTGGATCAATCGCTGTGAGCAATTTTTTCGCGCATAGCAAACACCCATGGAAGATAGGGTGTGGCTCGCTACGTACCACATGACCGGCGTGGCACATCTGTGGTACATGCGAGTGGAGCGCATGGATGGTATGCCTAACTGGCGGCACTTTACCGACCTCGTCCACCATCGGTTCGGCATGTCCACACGCCACAATCCACTAGGTGCATTGACGAGCCTCTGGCGTACATTATCGGTGGCTGACTTCACCGAAAATTTTCTGACCCTCCTCGCTCGTTGCGGCCACTTGGACGAGGAACAACAGGTGATGCTCTTCACGGCTGGACTTGGTGAACCCCTGCAGACGAACGTCGAGCTCCAGCGGCCGACCAACCTGGAGGTCGCCATGGACCTCGCTCGGGCCTACAAACGTCTAGCCTCGCTACCCCAGGAGCCAGCACATCCCCGCCAATCTCCAAGACGGCGAGCTCCCAACCTTTCCAACCGCGGCCTACCACATCAGGTGCATGGGAGGTCGGCTCAACGACACCATCGGCGATGACCATGGGGGCGTCAGGCACGACCAAGCCGTTCAAGAGCGTCACGCCAACCGAGATGGAGGAACGTCAAGGCAAGAGACTTTGCTACAACTGCGACAAGAAGTTCGTGCCAGGCCACCAACGTTTCTGTCAACGCATCTTTATGTTGCAAGTTGAGCCGGACGATGACGACCTCGAGGAGGCGAACGCCACCATCTCCCTCATCGCCCTCACCGGATTCGCAAGTCCCAAACGATGCAGCTTCCGATGATGATCCACAACGTCCAATTGATGGTCCTGATCGACTCCGGCTCCACCCATAACTTCATCGCCGCGGAGCTCATCGATCAGGTTGGGTTGACGCTGGCGCCACGCACGGGCCTCTCCGTGGCCGTGGCGAACGACAACAAGGTGGCAAGCGGCGGGGTATACTACGCAACGCCCCTCTCCATCGACCAGGAACACTTCATCCTCGACTTGCGCACCATACCTCTGGGCGGCATCGACATCATCCTTGGGGTCCAGTGGCTCCGCTTCTTGGGACCAATTGTCTGGGATTTCAACCTCCTGACGATGCACTTCCAACGCCAGGATCGGAAGACCATGTGGCGCGGCATGGCCCCATATCGGCCAACACTGCATCTCCACTCCGCCTCGGCCACGAGAGATCTCATGAAGGAGCTACTCGCGGAATTCGTGTCGGTTGCCTCGTGGCCTTCCACCTCCACACGGCCATGACCACCGCATCCACCTCCTCCCTGGTACCAGTGCGGTGGTGGTTCGGCCATACCGATACCCAGCTACTCAAAAGGACGAGTTGGAGCGCCAATGCATCACAATGTTGGAGCAGGGCATCATTCGACGTAGCCGCTCGGCCTTTTCGGAGCGCGTGCTCATGGTCAAGAAGAAGGATGTATCTTGGCGTTTCTACGTCGACTATGGCCTATATCACGTTCTCTCCAAGATTAATGAGGTTGCATACCAATTGGACTTGCCCGCGTTTGCACGATTATGTGATGTCTTTCATGTGAATCTCCTTCAGACGTATGAAGGCCTTCCTCCTGACGAGCCACCACCATTGCCGCCCCTCCTTCATGGCCGAGTTATTCCCACGCCGACCAAGGTGCTCTGTGCTCGCCTATCTCGAGATAAGTGGCAAATTCTGGTTCAATGGGAAGGACTTCACGCTGCTGATGCGTCATGGGAAGACGTTATTGCGTTTTGGGTGTCTTATCCCTCTTTTCAGCTCGACGACGAGCTGTTTGTCAACGGAGGGAGAGATATCATGTACGGTAGTTTAGGAGAAGGTGCAGCCGGCCCTAGCGGCAGTTTAGGAATCCTCAAATTAAGAAGCTGCAATTAGTCAAGTTTACTATAGGAAAGTCTCATTAAGGAAGTTTGCATTAGGAAGGATAATACCTTCCAAATTAGTCTTTATTGCATTAGGAAAGATAATAACTTAAGTCAGTTTGTATCCCTTTATATATGCAACATATGCATCAATGAAAATAAGCAAAGGATTGGGTTATCCCCCAATCTCCCTTGCGCCAAAACCCATTGCTCCCTACTGTCCATACCCTGTCCACACACTGTTCATTGTGGTACTGTTCATCACAACTGTTCATCCACGCCGTCCACCACGGCGTTCCGACGCAATCCTCATCCTCCTGAGTTGATCTTCCCTTCCGCCTCCGCTCCCAGTGCTCATCCCCTGATAGATTCAATACAAAACATCCGCTGTGTTTGTTCGTTGATCTTCGTAACTTTCATAACTAGTGGAGAGAAAATTGAGTTGAATCAAATTAAGATGAAAAATAGGCTGAGCTCCTATTCACCACATCTCTAGTTGTCGTTTCGGTCCAATACATACAGAGCTGACAGTCACGGTCTCATTACGAGCTGAATGCATTCATAAGGATGACAAATGACAATGGTATACCTCAAGACCCTTACCCCAATCAGTTGTAGCGAAGGCTACACAAATGACAACCACGCGAAATGGCAGAAGCAACAGGAATATGCCATAATGGTGAAGTGGGAATTGGTCGAAAGGGGGAAAAAAAATACAAATCAGCAAATAACCCTGAAAACCCTAATCCATATGAATTACTCGAGGCGACAGGTAAATGAAGATGGGGGTTGATGAGAAGACAAAATCCCCTATACGTTAAACTACATTGGGAGCATGATATATTTATTGCAGGGTTACAGTGATGCATGAAGGTAACACGTTCGGCTGGAGTTGAAGCCCTGACATACTAAATCAGGTTAAGTTGAGCAGCAAATCTGACAAGTGAGAAGAGCGAAAAAAGTGCAGTAGACACAATTGAAGTATTGAACTGAATTCCAAGTTCCCAACCCTATCAACTAAAACCCCATACGCATTCTACAGCCACACAAAACATCGCGCTACAGCCTAGCAATAGTCAGCCGCGCCAAAGTCAAACCAATCCTTCAGCAACATCCGGTAGGAGCAGCCATCCCCGAGCAGAGCACTCCCCACCCCAAAACCCCCCAAATTTTCTGAAATTCGCGCCACCGAACCCCCAACCTGGAGCCGCTACAACGACACGACACATGCTGGCGGAAGAGGCACTACAGAATCCCATAAACAAGGACCAACTCGAGCCCTGAACCGCACCGAGATGTAAGCACCCCCGTCGCCAGCACCCCCATGCGCGTGCCCCGCAGCGGCATGGAGACGGAATCCGGTCTCGACTCCGCGGGCGGATCGACGCAACCCAGCTCCTAATCGCACGAAACAACGAGGAGTCGGGCGGGGGGGGAGGCGGGGGGAAAAAATCGCACCTTTCGATTTGCTCGTCCCTCCCTGCTTCTCCGCTTCCGCTTCCGCTGCGCGTGGAGAGATAGGAGAGAGGAGGGAGTTTTCAGGTGGCTGCGTGGCCGGGAGAATCCCCTCCCGCGGCGTGTGGTGCCGGCGGTATTTATTGCTCCTACCGTGCACGCAGGTCTGCTTGTATTCGGTGTCCTTTGGCCAAACCAACGGCGAAGCCCACAGGAAAATAGGTACAGAAAATCCAAAATACTCCCTCAGAAAAAAGAAAGTAGTTTTGAATATCGAACACAAAAATGCAATTTTGACTACTAATTATTATTGTAATATGTTTATAAACCTTAGTAAGTATTTTCTAAGACGAAAATACACATAAAAAGATACGGATAATCAAAATTTTCAAAATTTGACCGCATGTATTTCAAAACAGCCTGTTTTTGTGAACGGCAGGGAATACTACACTTGCACAAGCAAACGCACGTAACCTCACAAGCATCGCAGCTGAGCTGAGACAATGATACATGTGCGCCATTTGTCGAAGCAGCAACGGCATACTCATTCTGTCACACACAGCACCTGAGGCCGAGCCACACTGACCTAGAAAAATACTTCTCTTCTACCAAGCATGTCTTATTTTTCAGAATCCATATGCCATCTTGGGGGTTTTGGTATTCCAAGCTGATAGCATCTGTTGATGAGGCATATGTCCCTTATGAGATCACAGTACCAACTTCTCTCATTTTTTAAAAGAGAAGTTTAGATGAGTTCATATTGTGTGTAAATAGCATCACTATGCATGAACAGAAATATTTTTTTAAAAAAATGCATGGAGTGAAGGTCAAATTCTTTTTCCAAAACGCATAAAAGAATCATGTTAAGTCCGATGAACTATGTCTAAATTACACGTTGATGGGCTCCAATCTGTTCTCCTTCATCCGATCCAGTATAGGCATTGATCCGCGCTCATTGTCGAGAGATTGCGTATAAAGTAATATTGCTGCATCAAAAATACAATCCCAGACAAGCATTTATAGATAAGCTATATTTTGATAAACGAAACATGTAGTGCGTATGTATCCTTTCTTTCCCAGTTCTCACCCAGCATTATTCACCTCTGACTATATAGAGGGCCGAACCTCTCAATCCAGCAACAGAGCCAGGTGAGGGTGACCCGAGTGACAAGAAGAACCAGTACCAGTGCGTGTACGTAGCGGCGGATCCACCGTGGGGGCGAGAGGGGCTGGCACCAGATCCGCTCATTGTATCCATAGTATATTCAGTACTTTTGTTGTGATTTGTATCACTGATGTAGTTAACTTTTTTCACTGATGTAGTTAACTTTTTTCACAACATGTTAGCATGTTTGTTTATCAAGTGTTTGCTCGCTTTTCTGACATGGAGACTGCTACAAGTGAGATGATGACCGTACAAATCAAGAACACAATGTTCATGTGTAGTCCTCCTAGGTAAGTTTCCGACCATGCGTACCAGCGGCGAGACCTGCCTCGCACAACACAAACAAGCAACACTAGTACACTGCACGTATTGTCACGGCTGCAACGGACAAGCCCCATGCCTAAAGAAAGTAAGCAGTGTGTGCCCATGGTGGAGACTGGAGTGCAGGGGACCATATGCATGTGAGCATAATCCACTCGCACGCCATCTTTGGCTTGTTTACCACACCAATTGCGGCAAGAACTCAAGACATCTCAAATCTGACAAGGCAGTAAGCAACCAGCAAAATCGCGCTACCCGGTTTAATCCAACAGGCTTCAACAGTTAAATCATAGACACAGAGGAACAGAGCACCAATGCATAGGTGAACAGATCCTTGAAACATCAGCTACAAAACTTAGGGCAGTAAAAAGGAAAGGGACAGGTATCAGGCAATGATCGTTTTGACAAATGATACTTGGTGCGGCGCGGCAGCTTAGGCCTTGAGCTTGCCGAAGAACCTCTGCTTCTCCTCGGTGGTCTGGAAGCGGCCGTGCCCAAACTTGGAGGAGGTGTCGACGAACTTGAGCTTGATCTCCTCGAGAGCCAGGCGAGAGGTCTGCTTCAGCAGGGACTGGCGGAGGGTGACCACTCTCTTCTTCGGTCCGACACAGCAACCCTTGATCATGAGGTAGTCCGCCTTCACAACACCATAGTGGGGGAAACCACCCATGGGAGTGATGTCCTTCTCGGTCCTGTAAGAATAAACATTCAGTACAACAGGATCATAGTGAAAGGAAATACATTATCTAAGATACGATATGTTAGTGCAGATGCACAAATAAGTTTTTATGTAGTAATTAAAGGCTTCAGCCTGGAATCTACATAATCTTTATAATCGAGTATGACAAAGAACTTTAAATATGCAGATGTGCTCACAGAAGACTAACAGTGCACCAAAATTAAAGATATTTTGCAAAATTTGCCATTTGTAAAAAGCTGACAAACAAAGACATACCTGTCAAACTCAGTGCAGGCAGCATGAGTTTCCTGTCCAGTCTTGCCAATCTTGTAAACCTTCTTGTTCATCTCAGTGCGGTGGTGATATCCATTCTGACCAGCACGAGCAACAGTGTAGGAAACCCTAGCAGGATGCCAGGCACCAATACAGGCAACCTTGCGGAGACCCCTGTGGGTCTTGCGAGGAAGGCGGGTAACACCCCAACGGGTAACAACACCTTCATAACCCTTACCCTTGGTGACACCAATGATGTCAATCATCTCATCCTTCTGGAAGACGGCATCAACAGGGACCTCCTTCTCAAAGAACTTGTAGCCATAGTCCACCTTATCTGCAATGGTGCCACCATTTATCTGAATCTCCATGAGGTGAGCCTTCTTCTGCTTCAAGCCCTTCATCTTCCTAATCTGAATCATATAAATAGTACAAGTTAAGCAACACTTGCAATGATAGTTAGAATTCGGTATTAGAAGAAGCCAACAACAAATGATGCCATATGATGACAGACATCATTTTAAGAATCAAAATCCTTGACCAGCATAAATTCACCAAAATGACCGAGCAGTAAAAGGAGCATGATCTGGATTTCAACTATCAATCTAGAAGAGACTTTGTTTCCACAAAAATGAGTGAGCAAACAGGCTAAAGATGACCAAGATGGAAGGTATAAGACATTTTTACCTGAGTATGGGCAATAACACGGACAACAGAAGCGTACTTTTTCATCTTTTCAAGCTGCATTTGGATTTCCTTCTTGCCAGTGTCACTGTCATACTTAAGGGCATACTTGGTGAATGCCTTCTTCTTGCTCTTGCACCAATTCTTGTAGAACCTTCTCCTCACTTCTTCACTAAGATGCTGAGCCCAGACAGAGTTGAGAGTACGAAGGCCACGGGGAGTCTTCACATAGGCCACAAGTCCAACAATGACAAGAGGAGGAGTCTCAATGATTGTAACAGCCTCACAGGTCTCCTTCTTGTGGAGCTCTGCAGATTATCAAACAGAGTGCTATTATCTAATCACAGTAGTTTGTGAATTTAAACAAAGAATAAGGTTTAGTAGAGAGACTTGCTAAAAAACATTATTCAACTCCAGAATTGGCAGCCCTAGTAGACATATCAAGAGCAATAATCAATTATGTGCTTGTAAAGACAAAAATAATTGCCAACATCAGTAGATGGAGTGACAGCAGTTGCCTCTTTAGCATATGCAAAAGATGGGGCAACTATGATCAGTTTAACTAAAATATTAGTATTGACAAAACAGGGATCAGTATACGTACTGGAACCAGGCTTCTCAACCTCACGCACAATGTGCGTCATTCCAGCCTTGTAGCCAAGGAAGGCAGTGAGGTGGCAGGATTTCTTGGGGTCATCCTTGGGGAATGACTTCACTGCAATAACAGAGAATTGAACATCAGATCGTCTGTCTAATAACAGAACTGGGACATTCATCAGAAGCTGTACATTAGAAACACATGAATTGAGTGTCAAACTGCCACCGAAGTGATAGCCTGGAATTGACAGAAAGACTTTAAATAATTTTAAAGTCCCTGGCTAAAGAAGTATGAGGTCCTTAACATCTTTCAAAGCTATGCGGACAAAAATGGTGCACTTATGCAAGTGCCAAATCTACGGTAATTAACACATAGGAAACGGTATCAGTAGTGTCCGCAACACAAACCCACCCAACAGGCATTACAGGAACAGAAAAAATTGTTGGGACGTGCACAATATAGTTTCCAAGTTACAGACACAAGATTTCTACATGCTGCTCAGCTCAGCGCACTACGTCATATCAAAATCTCCACAAAACTGAGGATTCCAAAAAGCGAAAAAAGCCACATAATATATATAGCTACAGAAATGACAGGCCTAACAACATTACCGTAATTATGTCTACAGCATCGCACGACACAGGCAAACAAGTCTCAACCAAGAGCAATGCCATGAACCGTAGCATCGCACGCACGCATCCGTTCAAACGAGCTAGGCTCTACTATAGAAAGTTTCATGGGTCGCCTCACGAGTCGACCCGACCCAGTGGTACACTACGCGGGAGCAAGCACAGCATAGCATCGGTAGGCAATGACCAGTAAGCACACGTACCCTTTCCGCGGTGGCGGGAGGAGCGCTTCCTGGGGAGGAAGCCGAGGGAGCCGTGCCTCGGGTGCTCGAACTTCCTGTGCGACATCCTCCTTCCTCAACCTGCGACACACCACCAAAACACCGCAAACCCATCAGATCCGCAGCGAGGCGACGCACCAAAACAAGCCGCGAATTCACAGACCGAGGGCGGCGGCTCAGTGTCACGGCAACGGAATGGCCGCCGGCGACGAATCGCGGGGAAGGGAGAAGAGGGGAGAGGTGGTGCTTGGTTGGTTTACCTGTGGGGGGTGGCGGCGCCGGGGTGGATGGGGTGGGGTGTGTGGAGGCGGAGCGCGTAAACCCTAGGAGCGCGTTTATAAAGGGGGACCCCTTGGGCGAGGGTTTTGTTGGGTCGGACGGAAATGCCCCTCGGGGATACACACTGCTAGGGCTGGTCGTTCTGGGCTGGGCTGGGCCTAGGTAGGCTACGGCGGAATACCTCATTTTGTTCGTTTACTTATTCCTTTTTCTTTTCTTATTCTTTTGCCTTCTTTTTTTTTTCACTTCTTATTTTGCGATTTAAGGAACCTTATACTTTTCAGTTCCCATTTTGTGCCCAATGAAAAAATATATATATCTGTACGTGTATGACAGATACTGCCGTCAAATGATTTTTCTACTTTTTCAAGTGCGTTTGTGTGTTGTGTAAAACCTTTTTGCTACATTTGTTTGATATATAACACAGGAACAGTATAATTGGTGATACATGCAAATGCAATCCGCAATAATACAGCACAGAGAAAACGGTGACATATGAGATGTACAATATTTTAGCCGATGGATAGATAGAGTTGCAGGCAAAAAAAAATGATATTACTTGGGCAGAGCCAGATGCCAAAGGAACAGAACTATATCAACACAATTACATGGAATCATGAGAATACTCAATGACACAAACCCTGCACTTCCAGTATCGTCCTGGACACAGCAAGAATGTAACTCAACTCAACTCACACCAGTCTCTCAAGTCAAGAACACCAAGACGAAAAGGATGATGAAAAGAACCACCAAGAACGCTATCATCATGATCTGCCCTTTCAAGCTAGCCTTCTTCAGAACCATGGCCACTCTTTTCTGCACAAATCAAAAGGGGGGAGAGGTTTCAGGCTGTTGGGATCCAGGGTCAAAAGAAACTAGGTGGAAAATATTCTTCCTGCTGTAATAATATGTGGGCAAACATGCAATTTCATGAAAGGCATGCTGAACTGATTACAAAACGAAGGGGGAAAAGATAAAGCTGCCAATAATATGTATAGGGCTACATAAAAAGACATAAAGCATACCTGCACAAAGTCGAGCCGATTGGAAGTAGTTTCCATGTCGAGGCTTAGCTCACCCAAAAGTTTTTCCTGTACAACGTAAAACGGGAAGATAAATATTGACACGAGAAAGGACTTAGCATTTTGATGACATAATATAAGTTAACTAAGCTCTTCATGTGTATATATAGGGAAAGAGGGTCCATAAAAATTATATGTACAAAAGCAACAAAGGAAATTAATATTAATGAGTACCTGTCCGACAAGCTCGTCGTGTATGGTGAGACCTACACCGCCAATTCGCTGGACACTAGCACTAAGTTCATCCAACTCCTCATCCTGTTGCCTATAGCAGATGCACATCCATTTATTAGTGGTTGTTTGGACCAGATTTCGTATAAGTACAAAATATATCTAGAACAATCTTCTGGAAGGTATAATTGTGTGCATTAACAGCTCAGCTCCTGTTTAGGACAGTATGATTCTATGGGGCAGAAGTTCAGTTCTTCTTTAAATTTAAAATTTCAGGTTCTAAATTGGTATTTGAGCAACATAAATCTTAGGAAACAAGCTACGTTTGTAAAGCAGTTACTTGATCAGGAGCATCTGCTGATCAGATTCTGAAGCAATGAAGTCGTCGTTGTCTTGAGGAATGTGCTGCTTGGATCTGCCTGATTCAGAAGGATTAACTGAATAACCAAAGACACTCTTGTGTTTTCCAGCTTCAACCTTCCGCCTTATGGAGACCACCTAGGTCATTTCCAAGTTCATCACATGCCATATCATACTCAAATTGCTATGGAACTTCAAGTTGTAGATTAAATGCTTAATCATAGTCGTAGCTCACTGAGAAGTACATTATGTAAAACTATACCTGGTTACGGGCAGTGTTAGTCCAGTTCCTCCTTTTTCCCATTTCAACCTCATTAAGTCCATAGTACGCTGGATCTCTTCAGCAACTGAAATTGCTTTCTCCAGTTCATCCACCTTAATTGAAAGGTTAAAGGCAGAAAACAAATCAGAGATGGAACAAGACAATATGACAAAAGAAGAGCACAAGGTAATTTACACCAATCCATTCTGAACCTTATCAACGTGAGAGTGGTTGGTATTGCCCAAAATATCACAAATATGCAACAAGAAGATCCTAATATGGGAACTTTCTGAGAATCCTGGCCGAAAATTAGAATCTCGCTATAAATATGGTGGCAATTTCATGTACCTGCCATTGGATACTTTCGCAGCTTGTAAGTAGTTCTTTGGTCAGATGCACATACTCTCCAGTGTTTTCAGGTCTTTGCTTCCATTGGTGAAAAGTATCTTGCACTTTGTCAATCTATACAGCAATGGGGTAAGAAGACAGGCTGTTATAGAAAGGGACTAGTTCTTGAAAATCCAAGATAACCTATGACATCATTGGTAATGCTATTATTGGGTGAAGCATAATCGAACGATTGCATCCATATTCTTAAAATATATTTCAAAAATCTGCGAAGAGAATAGAATACATCATTCTAGACAAAACCCTTCAATACTGAACGAAGCACACGTTAGACCAAACGACTGTAGATGCACAGATGCAAATAATCAGACATCATAAACAGGCTAGCCTGCAGAACAACAGTAAAACTTGGCAGAACAACTCTCCGTAGCACCAACATTTACTACATACACAAGAGACGTACTAGTTTCCCATCTCAGATTCATGTATTGTCGAGATTTACTAAGATACGTTGTATTTGCTGCCATTGCCATGCAAACAAGACAGTAGCTAAACAGGACAACCTAAGAGATGGATCCAAAGCTGCCAATTTGGGCACCTGGGATACAAACCAAGATGCCAATAAGGCAATAACCTAAATCCACTTAACCGCTTAAAGTTAGGTAGCCAAGAACAAACGAAACCAACAACATGTAACCACCAAAATCATGGATCAAGAGCAGGAGCTTAACACTTGAGATTCATAACTACGTCAATGTACAAATTCACAAAGAGAAAACACTGAATTTTAGGGAACTCCCTCACAATCAGCATACAGGAATGTATAATCCCCAACTGAAAAGAACCCAAGAAACGCTCCAAAAACAGTGATTTTACTACTACTACCACCACCAAGCCATAACGCCACGGCGATTCACTACACTACAGTACGACCCACGCCACTACGCTGGAAAGAACATACGCAGAAGACATGGATCGAGGGAGCTCACCGAGTCCTGGATCTCGTCCTTGACGATGTAGAATGGATCCTGCGCGGGGGTCATCCTCTCATCGCAGTGCCGTGCCCCAACCCGAGCGAGTCTCGACAGGGAGCCACCAAGCCCGCACGAAATGGATCGGGATCGGGAGAGGAGTGATGACCACCTGCTTCTCCTCCGCTCGGTTTGGTGGCATAGCCAAGCGAGCAGACACGGGGAGGTCTCTGGATACACCACAAGAGGAGAAGACTAGTACTCGGTTGGCACGGGCTGCATCGCAGTGGCCCAGATTAATGTATGGGCCGCAATACAAGCTTGACGGGCTAGACCTCAATGGGCCTCCATGCAATTCCGGCCTGGTTCGCTCATCCCCTCTCATCTTTTTTTTGGGGCTAGCTATAGCTGGGTAGCAATACGCACTAGGCAGAGCGGATAATTCCATACCGGTCGACCAGAACTCGTGGAGCGAATACGACTAAAAAAATAGGTATATGATACTATCCTTGTCTGAACTCTGATTCGGAGGAAGAAATACGGAATAAAATACATAATAAATGATATTTGTCAGTATGTTAGGTGGTATAAGAAAAACTTACTGCAACTTCACTTATGAAAAGATAACATATAGGTGTTATATTGTATCTGAGTAGGTAGGAGATACTGAGCGTTTTTTCTTCGATATCTTAATAATTTGTCTTTCTGTGTTCGCTCTGATCGTGCACTTCTACCGTCTAATGTCCTGTGTAGGGGTGCAAAAGAAATTAATAATTTCGTCCGACTGACCGACCGAAGACTCGCGAAGCGAATATAGGATAGATAAAAAAAATATAGAATACGGTGCAACCAGTATCCGATTGCAACCTTAATACGCACCACGTATAATTAAAGCCCGTTGATTAATTAGCCAGGGGAGAATATATATATATATAATTTCATCGCGCGCGCATGCATGCAAGGTACGGACGTCTTCCCGCCTTCCTGAAACGTACGCCTCCTCCCCTTCTCCTTCCACGCACGTACGTTTAATTCCAACTCATGCAAGCTCTCTATATAAACGCGCCACTACTATGAACTATGCAGCCTAGAACTTGCACTGCATCCACTACGTACTGTCCCTACACGTGCCTTGGCCAGATATATCGATCACAAATGGCGCCCGTCGTGAAGGTCGTCGCCGTAGCCCTACTCCTCCTCCTCGTCACCTCCGGCGAAGCCGCCGACCTTGACACCCCCGCGGCCGCTGCTGCGACGCCACCCCTCGCCGCACGACTACGCTTGGCCCTCTCGGGCATCGACGGCACCGGTGCGAGACCGGCCTATGATGGCGCCGGCCAGGGCGGAAACGGCGGCGGGTGGATGATGGAGTGCTGGAGCGCGGTGACGGAGCTGCGGTCGTGCACGAACGAGATCGTGCTGTTCTTCCTCAACGGCGAGTCCTACCTCGGCCACGACTGCTGCATCGCCATCCGCACCGTCACGCACCACTGCTGGCCCGCCATGCTCGCCTCCGTCGGCTTCACCGCCGAGGAGGCAGACATCCTCCGTGGGTTCTGCGACGCCGAGGTCGGCGCACATGCCCCGCCAGCCACCCCTGTGGTGCCGCCCGCCGCGCCGGCGCCGGCTCCGGCTCCGGTGCCGTCCCGTGCATTCACGTAGGAGAGATATATAAATATATATACCTGGACATGTACGTCCGAATATCCGGTGCATCCATGAACGCACACTCGAGTGTATTCTGTATTGCTGTTAAACACGCGCGCTATACAGTAAGAGCTTGAAAATAAATGGGCATGCAATATTTTGGTTAAATTCAATTTGCAATCCAATTTGGATCCGTTGATACATGCATGCATGTATACTGTCCGTCTGATCAGGAAAATCAACAACCCATTTATACATTTTCAAGTCTGTGTTTTGGTTAAATTCAATTCGCAATCCAATCTGGTACTAGTCAGCCCACGCACGCGAACGGTGTTTTTATGTGAGTGTGAACACTATTCACCAGCAAATGTTTACTGCACAAAAAGTAAAATAATTGTAGTTATTGATCTTAATTTTTAATTTTTGATCGGACGGTGAAGATCATTTTCGAATATCATGCAACATGTGTGCTCCACCCATAACCTACTTTTAATGTTTGTGGTTTAACTACTTTGCCATTTTCCCTAAAAAAAACAATTAACTTGTGGTGATACCTCCAGGTTGATGCCTGTCAGCAACTCATTTTACCAAGTTTTTTTTTTTCAAAATGGGCATAGTTTAATTTAATATTATTTTAACCTAGCCAACGAGCTTTTTCCACCCGTGTATGCAACTAGTTGCAGATAGAGTGTTTTTGCATGGATAGTGATTTTGATGCGCATTACGTTCTGTCGATCCAGAATTAATCATGGTATGTACGGTTGCGTCGTTTTGCACCCCCAAAAAAAAAACAATGTCAGACGTAGGCATGCAATGATGCAAACGCATGTGCGACCTTCGTGAGAGCAGCATTCCTTCAGATCAACTTGGATGCAGACAGGTAGTGCTCGAGGCTCTGCAATAATGGAGTGGTTGCTGTTTGCATACTCGATCGCGTGCATTATTGCTCTATGGAGTAGTTAATATCTGGATCTAGCTTGCTTTGGATCCAAGGCAAGGTGCACACACGTATGGTCACAGAAATGATCGTGTTTTTGCTTTCGTCCTTTGAGTGTTATTGTTTTTCTTTAATTCATTAATTTTAGAGTATCTACAATAGTTTTTTTTCCTTAGTTTTTTACTAAAAGGAGGAAGAGTACTCAATATAATAAAAAGAAATAAGCACTCCAATAAATTATTTCATAAGCTTGCATCTAAGACTTTAATTACTTTAAGTGTGTATTATCCCACAAAAATAAGTTTTTAGTAACAAGAAAGTCTCTAATAAGTATTTTGTTGTTTATTTATCTTAGCATCAACAACTTGCTTGTTTCTTCATCTAGTAACAAGTCTACATTCTCTCATCGCTATCTCTCCTCCACGTCACCTAAATGTTGATGTGCACATCCCTTAATAACAATTAACAAGTGATATGGACTATTGTAGATGCTCTTGCCACATAGCTCGTTTCTAAAACTAAACCAGCAAAAAAATAAATTTAATTACTTATTAGTTGGAAATTTGTACCCCACATTTATAGTACCATCTTGACATTAATTAATTAATTGGGGGTGGCCTAGTGGTAAAGCGTTAAGGTCTTGTATTCAAGTCTCCACTCTCCTTTAAATCAAAGATAGTTTAAAAAAAAATTAATTTGGGACCCTCATGCAGTTAGAGGTAGAACATGTGGTGGTCAAAAGTCCACACCCTCTCCTTGAAATCAAATGTACAAGATCCTCCTACGTATTTTTTTTTTATTAACTAATTTACATCTAAGATAAAAATGAAGTACTTGTATAAGTACATATCCTTCAATAGAATCAAAATTTATTTACAAATCATTATTAAAAGATCATTGAATATAATTAAAAAGACTTCATATTAACGTATTACTTTTTTTGCGATAACAAGACGCGCACGAATTAGTCTAAAAAAGCATACTCAGTGCGCCGTTTTCAGACCAAAAAAAAAAAACTTTTGGCTCTGCTTTATAAAGAAAACATAGAGTTCTACACGGTATAGATTGAGGCCAATCGGCCATTTTATCGAACCAACTATTTTTGCGCCAGAACTAAAAATATGCATCAATTTAACTAAAAAAATGCATCGACTAAAATATTTTTGTGCCACTATGATGGTAGGAGACTCATCAAACCTAGCTAATTTTAAGTACAGTACAGATCGTTACAAGTTATTACCTGACCTAGATCACGGGTTACATTGACCTTTTGATCCATTTTGGGGAGGTAAATTAACCCTACCTTTTAGCTCAGGGGTGGCTCCAATGCCCCATGAATTAAGAACAACCATGGCCTAGAGTTTATAACTAAGATGATTAATTATGATATATAGGAGAGGGGCCTTCATATCGATCTATTGATCGTCTAATGGATATGCTTTTGGTGTTTTATCCAAGTGGCCGACAACTTCTGTCTCGTGATTTGCATAATGGACACCTTTGCCAAAACACAAAGATGTATACACACACAAGAGGAAAACTACTGGGATAATTTCGTCAGAGGTCCCCTGCACTTGTTGCGGATGACCTCTTAATTAGCTTGTAAGCGTGAAAATCTTTTCTAACCAGTATCGCACCAGACTAAAAGGCCAATTAATTAATTAATTATATGGAATAGAAAGCTCCATTAGGCTTCAAGTCGTTCGACATCGCAATCAGTGCTGAATCAAAGTTTTTATCATGATCTCATTACATATTAGCATATCTTTGTCAGATCCGGTGCATTTTTTTCCACCTCCAATGGACAGCGATTACTTCAACTCCAGGCAATGATTTTTTTTTTGTGTCAAAAGATAAACCGTGTCCATTGGAATAATTGCTGGCCTTTCTGAACTAGCTTTTCATCTATAGCTGGTAATTAGTTAATCGTTACACATTACTATACCATTGATGAGCAGAGAGGGTCAGAAACAAACTGGATACGTGTCTGCCGACAGAAACCCAACAAAAACTTTTGTTACTCAATCGTCCGGCTACTCCGCCAAGTTGTCGGTGGGCCGCACCGCCCATGATACGTGGGCCCATGCTCCTCGCTTCCATCGGGCTCCAATGCCTCCCCGACACGTGTACGTGTGGATAAGCACCTTCGAGTCGGTCGTACGTCTCGATAAAGATAATCAGCTATCACTGGTACCGCTCCTCCTGTAAAAAAAAGACTGGTCGTTTTTTATATTGATATAGTTTTTAAAATATAGCTTTGCACTAATTATTACTATTACATATTTGTAAAATCTAATAAAATAATAATATTATAACAAAACAACTTATTTTTATGAACTAGAGGGTATAAACTATGGCGTTTGAAATATATCCATCTGCTGGTCTCACAATTTGAGTTAACAATGTAATTATCCATTGGTTTAATTAATTAATTAATTCCACCGTCCATTTCAACGGCGGCCTCGGCCTATATATAAAACCCGGCCAGTAGGAAGCTAATGACCAAGCAGAACTACAGCTAAGCCAACCATCGTATTGTCACATACACACACGTACGGCACAGGAGCCAGCCAAGTGTACTAAGCTTCACTATAGCCATGGCTGAGGAGAAGAAGCACCACTTCTTCCACCACAAGAAGGACGACGAGGACAAGACCACCGGCGAGTTCGGCGGCGGCTACTCGGAGACCGTGGCCACGGAGGTGGTGACCACCGGAGAGAACGAGTACGAGAGGTACCAGAAGGAGGAGAAGCAGCACAAGCACAAGGAGCACCTCGGCGAGATGGGCACCGTCGCCGCCGGCGCCTTCGCGCTCGTACGCATAATAACTAGCCTAATTATTAATTAACCATCTGTTGCTCTTTTCTTTGTGTGTGATGGATCGATGGCTTCGATCGATCGATACATCGGCGTGTGTTATATAATGAACTGCTTGCGCGCATGCATGGTGCAGTACGAGAAGCACGAGGCGAAGAAGGACCCGGAGAACGCGCGCAGGCACAAGATCGCGGAGGAGATCGCGGCGACGGCGGCCGTGGGCGCCGGCGGGTACGCCCTCCACGAGCACCACGAGAAGAAGAAGGACCACAAGGACGCCGAGGAGGCCAGCGGCGAGAAGAAGCACCACCACCTCTTCGGCTGATCCGTCCATCGGCCTCCCTCGCCGCCCGCCGGCCGGCGACCCCTGCATGTGTATGTGTATGTATGTGTGCGCGCCCGTGTGTTTGACGAGTCATAAGTACGTCTCCGACCTCGCGCGCGCTTGTGTTGTGCGCGCGCGCGAGAGAGGCTGAGACGTGGGGCCGGCCGTGCGTGCTTCGATTTTCTCTGCATGCGTACGTGTGTGGAATAAGTGGGAGTCCTATCTGTATCTGTATGCGTGGCTCCCTCCCTCCCAGGTCATCATGTGCTACCTGCAGTGTATTTCAGTAATTTGTTTCCTGCGGGGGGCATGTCTGAGTGTAACTTAACTTGTTTCCGTCGTTTCTCCAGAGTTTTTAAGCTGATTTGGTCTCTTTTTAAAGTATAGTAGTAAAAATAGTCTCTACGCGAATGAAACGAAAGAAGTAACATCCTACAGACCACATGCCTGGAACTCGTCTCATGGAAGGTTCAGTATCGCCACGCAGCTTTTCTCCGTACCAAAAAGCTGTCGGTAATTGACATTTTGCAACAAAGTTGGTGGCGACGTAGAACCATACAAATAAAAGCAAGGGCAAAATTGGGAAGAACATGGGGACCGAAAATCCAATGCCCATCCGTCATATTGTTTTTGTGCTTCAACTTCACCCCCTGCAATAATGGATTCCGGTCACGATCTATTATCTGTTTTACTCCATCTAGTAAAAGAACTCTTAGGAACTTTGGGCATACCCTAGTCCTTAAGATGCATTATTAGTGCTTCCATGCTTCACCTCTTCCATTACTGGGAGTTGCGCGAATCTTGGAGCACTCGGAAGAGGGGTAAACGGTTGGAATCCACCTTGGTTTGTGCTTTGGAACTTTGCGCAACTCTATTGGTGTTTCACTGACACGTGGATCTTGATCCCACGTGTTAACATCATCAAAATGAGTAATATATTGTGCATTGTTCTCATTTTTTAATTGGTTGAAGAAAACAATACGAGACAGTAATTTGTGGACCCTACTATTGACTTGAGCTGCGAAGATTTTGTTCTGGGCCGTGAGGAGCAATGCAGATGCAGCTCTAGGCAGTGCGGCAATTAATCAGGCCGGAGCCCATCAACTCCACCCCGAGGCTTACTTGGTCGGCCGAGCCGGCTTGATTCTGACATTAACATGCATCAGCATCAGTAGTTCAGTTCATGTAAACGGTGAGAACAAATTAAATCGAGGGCGAGTTCTACGTGCCGGCGGGGAGATGACGTCGGGCGCGTCCATCGTGCAGATCTTCGGCGCGGCGCCGGAGCGGCAGCAGGCGATCGACGACGTTGGTGCTGCACGTCTACGACCCGGGAGGCACGACCCGTTTGACCACAGGCAGTCGCGCCGGAGGAACGTCATGATCCTCACCAAGCCATGAATCATGCACTAATGTAATTTTCTTCTTTCTTTCTGAAGTGAATAAGCTAAACGATGTAGCGGAAAGAAGTAGGTATACTTTCTGCATCACACTGGAGATTCTCTCGATACAGCGCCAAACATGTATGTCGCGCCCGCGGGTTCAGAAAACAACTGACAAATCGAACCAATCGCGTGGGGGGCAGCAGAACTCCAAATCAGCATGCAGATGAGACGCTCGATCAAGTCCAAAGAGTGCTGCCATAGGTATTGATGTATACATATATTGTACGTATACAATATATATATATATATATATATATATATATATATATATATATATATATATATATATATATATATATATATACAGTGATTATACATACATATGCAGATGAAATGCTCGATCTAGCCCAGAGAGTGCTGGCATCTTATATACATCGTCTTGACATGCGTGTTCTATCGTGTTCGTGTCCCATCACGTTGTGTTGGCACCCAGGTAAATCACCAACTATATATTGTACGTACGTCGCAGCCGGCACGAGGCAAGGTATATTCTACGCGTGCAGGCCGGCATAGCACAAGTGTGTATTTATCCGTCACATGTGACGTAGGGGCAGAGCCAACTAGCGATTAAGAGTATATTTAGTCTATTGAACCGACGTTGATTTAAAAAGATATCACATAAGTATTTAAGAAACAAAGCTGATTTTTCTCAAATGTATTGATATTATTCCTACTAATAACTAGGATACACGTTTCATTAAAAAATAATAAAAAATAATATCATCTCTCAACCGTACTCTCTCACATAAATAAACTCATATGAGTTGCTTAATACTTTGAATCAACTCTTATGTAGAGTCCAGTTTTAGAATAATTTTTTTTGTTGGAATTGACCCCTCCAATACATTGAATCAATTCAATCCCTTCTCTCTTCTCCTTTGAACCGGCTAAAATAAGACATTAGAGATGGTCTAAGCCTCGGGTGGGCCAACAATTTTTTTTTTATTTAACTTGAATGTTTGATGATTTTTTAAGAGATTTTCGTTAGCTTTAACACCAACAAGATTTCCAGACCTCAGTCTACAATCCATCTTTTACATATGTCATGAGTGCGCGTCTTTATACGTTGCAGGCATACACACACATATATATGTGTGTGTATATGTATTGATGTATACATATATTGGCATCTTTTCGCCTCGTATTTATAGGAACGATTGTCACCCTTTTTTTGTTGCAAAAATAGTGCCATGCCGCACCGTGCGGGAGGCCCTAAGCTCACTACGCCACCTCCCGGACGGCCACCGTGGTTGCGCCGCCGCCTGACGGCCGCCGGCGGCTTGCTGCCACCTCGTCACCTTCCGCACGGCCACCATGCGGTGACCCTCCTACGCCCTGCGCTCCACACGGCCCTCCCTCCCACCCCTCCCACGGTCGGCGCATGCCATCCCCCTGTGCCCCCTCCTATGCCCGCCGTGACAGTTTGGTTTGTACCAGGTCGTGCCCCCTCTGGACAGCAAGGACCTTCCACGAGCCGTACACCCGTGAGTCTAACTTCATCCGAGTAATGTTTACACTTCTTACGTCTTATTTCTTAATATAAATCCTTCCAGAAATGCTGGCAATCGAGGACGGGTCGGCATGGTCAGGACTGGCGACCAGTCCAACACAAGTGGACTACGACATGGACGGCACTTGGATTACTTGCGGGAGCGGTGTCCGTATGACGTTCAGACATACGGTGAGTACCTGGAGTGGTACGTACCACGGTCGTGCGCCAGACTCACCCTTCCTCTACCAGAGCGCCCACAGTAGGTGACGCACCACGAGAGCCTCCGCCACTGCTCGATCGTCACACGAGAGCTTCCGCGGTGACGACCACATAAGACACTTGCAATCTATGGTCGTTTCATTGATGATATTTGTACTCTTCGTTGTTGAACATGTTATGTATGTCAATTCAGTTAGAGCGGGCGTAGCACATCGCGAACCTTTCGGAGACCGTCATCCGCAGCCCAGACACAACACCAGGGCTGCGAAAAACTTGGAAGTACATCCGGGGAGTCGAAGAAGATAATAAAGAACTTGAGCTGCAGTCGTTCGATGGACTATGTCTTGCGCATTGGACACCAAGTGGGGGGACTATGCTCACCCGCTAGGTCATCAAGACCTAGCGAGTCCGGCCGACGTCGTAACGCTTCCCATCGGTCATCCGCGGGCCAAATCGGCGACGAGGTAAGTTATGTACAAATATACGCTACATTTTTTTGTTATACCTTACGTTCCGTTAACATCATGCCGTTCTCCCGCTGCAGGTCTATCGGGATGCATCACTTGTGTCGTTTGCGTTTGGCACACAGACTAGCGCTCCCCCTCGGTCATCTGTACTGCACATCCGAGAGGTACGAGATTCTCATTTTCCGTCCAAACTGTTTATTTCGACTAACATCGTTTCGTTTTGCAGCCTTTAGTTGACCATGGGGTGATGGCGAGTCCACGTCCACTAATGATGGGGATATGGATACGAGCCTCCCAGCTCCTACCAGGGAGCAGTACAAGCCGTCAGGGTATGGACAATGGCAACCAGGGTTTGTGGCGTACGCAGGGCAGAGCTCCTCCGGGTTCATTGTCCCACCATAAGATTAAGGATAGTGCTCCTCCGGGTTGGCTGGCACACCGTATGTTCAAGAACAGAGCTCCTTCGCACGACCGGAGTTACAGAAATATCACCTTGGGGGCAGACAATTCGGGAGTGGACTTATACCAACCCCTGCCAGAACGTCCCAACCGAGCATTCGCCGCAACACCCGCCAGAGGGGGAGACGCCGCCCCTCTGTTGGTGCGAGGACACATGCAAGTTCTTCAAATCCAAGCACCGACCACCTCGGCATGCGCCATCGGGTTGTCCCAACTACTCCTCGACAATCCCGACCGTCGTTGGGATACGAGAACCCATCGGCCGGTAGGAGTACTTACGAAGTTCACGTACCAACTCTTTTTTCGAATCGCGACTTACGGTCTCTCCGCTCACCAGTAGTCCCCGGAGCCTCTGTGTGGCTTCCGCGATGGATCGACCTAGAGATCCACCCACACGACCGATGGCACTCGACTTCGAGAGTGAAATGCCGAAAGGGACGCGATCCGGAGGAGGATCGTCGGAATGAAGAGCGCCGAGCGTATCCGCCGGGAGACGCAGCCCATCTCGAGCGCGCAGCGCAGGAGCGCGAGGCACGCGAGCGGAGCGTGAAAAAGCGGAAATGGCGGCGAGGCGAGCGGCGGCGAGAGGAGTACAACGCCGACCTCGGGAGGAAGGGCAAATGACCTCGGTCCACACAGTAGGTCGGGCCAGTCTGTAGTAGTCCCCCTTCTACTAGCCATGTTTTTTACTATCTCCTAAAGGCATGCGTACTTACATGGCCCGGAGGCTTGTGTCGCAATGTACCGTACTAGTAGCGTATGTAACTAAACCAATTAGCCGAATCAACATGCCATGTGACCACATGTAACGTGCTTCTGTCCGCGGAATGAAATACAGTTCTGATTTTGGGCCTCCGCTGAGCCATCAAAATAATACTATATTTCAAATATGCCTCTTCTGCTGGAATTCCATAAATAATTATTAACATCGACATTGATTCTTCTATGTTTTAAGGTATCTTCGTAATCACGACGTTCTCAGCCCCTTTAGTTCAGTTATTGGCATCTTCGAAAATATGATCAAGAATCATAGCGACTAAGAGTACTCGTGTGGTAATAAACTTCACACATTTCGAATCACATCAAATCAAGAAACCGTAATTCCCGAAACGTCTCGTCATAATTTCCAGACCTAGACATTGAATTTGTCGAGATAATCTCGGAGCATATAAAATAACATAAAATTTACACAATCAAGTCATCTGTGTAGGGAGTCTGACAAAAAAATTCTCATAATATTCGGACCTTAGTTTCTATATTAGAAAATTCATACAAATATTTGACTTCAAATAATTATACAGAGAAAAAAAATTGATAAAAATTCGACAAAATTACACAACCAAGCACACTATGCCGGAGGCTCCATAAAAAATTTCATAGTTTTTTGAGCTCATTTAATACATTTAAAAATTTCTCGAACAAAATATTATTTATTATATTTTTTAATTAAAAAAGGTTACCACTGCCGCCGTCCCGACGGGCAGGTGGCTGTAGGTGCCAAAACGGAAAATTCACTGCTAATAGGGTCAAACGGGGAATTTTCGTGCGTCATACGGCCAAAAGTGTCCAAATTTCCCTCCCTCCCTCCCAGGTCATCATGTGCTACCTGAGAAGTGTATTTCAGTAATTTGTTTCTTGCCGGAGGGGGGGGGCATGTCTGAGTGTAACTTAACTTAATTTGTTTCCGTCGTTTCTTAACTTAATTTGTTTCCGTCGTTTCTCCAGAGTTTTTAAACTGATTTGGTCTCTTTTTAAAGTATAGTAGTAAAAATAGTCTCTACGCGAATGAAACGAAAGAAGTAACATCCTACAGACCACATGCCTGGAACTCGTCTCATGGAAGGTTCAGTATCGCCACGCATGTCTGAGTGTAACTTAACTTAATTTGTTTCCGTCGTTTCTTAACTTAATTTGTTTCCGTCGTTTCTCCAGAGTTTTTAAACTGATTTGGTCTCTTTTTAAAGTATAGTAGTAAAAATAGTCTCTACGCGAATGAAACGAAAGAAGTAACATGCTACAGACCACATGCCTGGAACTCGTCTCATGGAAGGTTCAAGATCGCCACGCAGCCTTTTCTCCGCACTCAAAAGGCATCTTGTAATTGACATTTTGCAACAAAGTTGGTGGCGACGTAGAACCATACAAATAAAAGCAAGGGGCAAATTTGAGAAGAACATGGGGACCGAAAATCCAATTGCTCATCCGTTATAATGTTTTTGTGCTTCAACTTCAACCCCCCACCCCTCTGCAAGAATAGATTCCGATCACGATCTATTATCTGTTTTACTCCATCTAGTAGAAGAATTCTTAGGAACTTTGGGCATACCCTAGTCCTTAAGATGCATTTTTAGTGCTTCCATGCTTCACCGCTTCGATTATTGGGAGTTGCACGAATCTTGAAGCACTCGGAAGAGGGGTAAACGGTTGGAACCCACCTTGGTTTGTGCACTCTCAAGGGGATATTTTTAAAGAGGTAATTCGCCGTATGCTATTGAATAATTTCATATTTATTGGTGTTTCACTTACATATGGATCCTGAGCACACATGTTAATATCACAATGAGTGACATATTGTGAATCATTTAGTGAACAATATATATTATGAATTTTTCTCATTTTTTAATTGATTTAAGAAAACAATACGAGACAGTAATTTGTGGGCCCTATTATTGACTCGAGCTACGAATTGGGTCGAACACGTAGGACGCGATTTTTCTCTGGGCTGTGAAGAGCAATGCAAATGCAATTCTAGGCAGTGCGGCAATTAATTAGGCCGGAGCCCATCAATTCCACTCCGAGGCTTACTTGGTCGGCCGGGCCGGCTTGATTCTGACATTGAAATGCATCAGCATCAGTAGTTCAGTTCATGTAAACGGTGAGAACAAATTAAATCAACGAGTGTTATTGGTGGCATGAATCGTCGACTCGGAAACTTTCTCGAACGGTTTCGAAGAGTTCATGTCTTGGCGTGCGCGACCGTCTCCATCATCGACGGCCGGGCGATGAAGAATTTATGTTCTGACAACGTACTACGCAGTAAATTTCTGAATAACCAAGTCGCTTGTCACTACAAACAAGCACGGATGTTACTATCTCGTATTGTTTTCTCCGCGAGCGCTACGAGCTCGGCGCCGCCGGCTTCAACCCTGTCAGGCTGAGGGAGTCGCAGTTCGTCGTGCAGAGGCCCTACGACGTGCCGCTCCGCGAGCGCTACGAGCTCGGCGCCGACGGCGTGCGCCGGATGTATAATCCTGCTTATAATCCTTTGAATCTAGGCATAATTTGCTAGATGTATAATCCTTTAGCAGCAATGAAAAAAATCCCAAAATAATACCAAAAAATCTAGAAAAATAATAATCCAAAAAGACAGTTGAAAAAATCCCAAAATAATACCAAAAAATCTAGAAAAAAATAATCCGAAAAGACAGTTATTCTGACAGTTGTTAAGATGAATAACTTAACAGGATTACATCATTTGTACCTCTGTCTTACAGAAATTAAGAATTACATCATTTGCCAAAAGAACCAAGAGCTGAACTTCAGAATTTGCCATCTAATAGTTGGGTTCAGCTCCTAAAATTGGCATCAAAGAGTTGGAAGTTGAAGTTCATCCGGAAAACATTGAACTCTTCCCAATGTTGTCTGCAAAGCAAAAAAAAAACATCCCTTTCCAACATTTTCTTGCACTTCCCAAATCTCATGGAAGTAGCAGCTGGCAGTAGGGTATTTTGAACCTGAAACTACTAGAGTGACATCATAGAATACCTTTGTGGATATCATGGGGATATGCTCGAGATCTTAGGATGATGTGACAATTGGCAATGTCATTTATGGTTTGTCGTTTCACAGGGTTTTCTACAAAGTTCAGACTTTCTGGACAGGGGCGGTCCGACCGGTCCCAAATCGGTCGGACCGACCATGTGCGGCGGTCGGACCGGTCGTGACCAAAGAGTGTCAGAATGTGCTGGGCCAAAAATAGAGGGTGTAGGCAAGTGAGGGGATCCCAATGCACTTGGTTTCATAATTTTTGGAGTCCCCAAGCAAAAGTTCTATTCGTTTTAGATTTCCAGAAGGTTTCGGAATTTCAGGGCTTGAAATTCGGCTAAGTCCCTTGTGGCGGTCCGACCGGCTCACAGGGAGCGGTCCGACCGGCCAGAGGGCGGTATGACCGGCTCACAGTGAGCGGTCCGACCGGCCAGAGGGCGGTCCGACCGGCCCTGAGGGGCGGTCGGACCGATTTCCACTTATGCATCGACCAACTTCGTGATGATGTTAATTTGTTAGGTCAAGTTCATTGGTTTCATGGCATATGTATTGCATGATGCATGTTTTAACTAACGTGGGTCAAGTTGTGAAGAACTTATTCCCGGATTCGATTTGCTTGTCTATTGTTGTGCAGGTTGCTTGGTGGTCAACGACGAGGATGATCGGGACTAGGCTTGGAGAGCTGAGGTCCAGAACGATCGACGATGCCGGGTAAGGTCAATGAACTCAAGTGTGGTGCAGAATAGACAAGGATGACCGAACGGACGCCTCGGCGATCGGGTTTGATCAAGCGGCGCGGGAGTCGGTGCAAGTGCCATGGTTGTTTCGGTGGGAGTCGGATGTGAGAGACTTGTCGACATGGAGAGAGCCGTTGATCAACCTACACGTGACGGAGCAGGCGAAATGCTTCGCTCAGATGGACTCGGTCTTCAGAGATGGACCGAGAAGGGGTATTTTGGTAATCTTACCAAATACCACCTTGGTGACCTTTTGCCAACCCGCGGCGCAAGACGACACAAAGAGAAGCGGTTTAGGTCAAGAGGTGTTGAAGACAGCGCTTTAAAATACGTGCGTGTGTGACCCATTTGTGTTGGACATTAACGGGAGCCCATTTAAGTTAAACTTCTAGAAAGTCTAAGTCTCCACTATAAATAGAGGAGGGAGGTGGCTGCACCCCCTTCAACCCTTTCATTATTGTTGAAACCCTTGTTTGGCTTAGGGAGAGAATTAGTGGAGGTTAGGGTTCTAGAGAGTTTTGATTTGATTTCGTGCTCTTGGATTGAGCTTTGTCCTCCATTGATGGAGTGGCTGTAAACCCAAACCCTATCAAATCAATCCAAGAAAAGTTTGATCAAAGATGTGTCTCTTTGCCTTTCTTCTCTCTATTTGGTGATTTTGAGTCTTTCTTTGATTCGCATGTTTTTGATTGATTTCTTCACGTGATCTAGCTTGCTGTGATATGTGGGAACACATCTAGGATCATCTTGATCATCAATCACCCACGAGCAAGTTTTTGGATCTAGTTTTCATTTTGACTCGGTTTTGAACCATCCTCCTCTCAAACTGAAAAAGGTCGTAACTTTTCCAAGGATCTTCACAATCTTCGATTGAAATAGGTTCCTGACATCCTAGAGAAGGTGTGTTCCAAGTTTCATCAAGTTTGGAGTTGTAGATCAAAAGTTAGACCTATTTGCAACTTTATTTTTCGGGCTGATTTCACTGTTCATCAGGTTGGAGGTCAGACCGCCATTAACATAGAGGTCAGACCGCCCATGGACCGGTCAGACCGCCATTAACATAGAGGTCAGACCGCCCTACACTTGGAAATTAAGTTTTGGTTGATTTTGGTTGTTTTACTTCGGGGTTTTGATTGGATTCAATACTAGTCTTCCGCTGTACTGGTATATCGATCTTCATAGCTTCCATAGCTATTGGAGTGAAATTTGTGTTGAATCTGATCTTGGTTGAAAAAGTGAGCGTGCTCCTATTCACCCTCTTCTAGTCGCCTTTTCGATCCAACAACCTTCAACATATTGCATAATTTATCTGTCATTGTCTTAAGACAACACCTGAGCATTCAGCAGTGATGGAAACGGGCACGCTTCTTGGCCAGCTTCTAGCCCTCCCTCTTGAGCCTCCATAGACAACACCTGCAACCTACAGTGGCACAAAACCTCGGAGCAAAAATTATCTCAAGACTACTATTTACTAAATAGGACAAGCAACATCTCTAAGTTGAGAACTAATACAGAGGGTCCCTCCATGCATTCATTGGCACATGAGCATTCAGCAGTGATGGAAACAGGCACGCTTCTTCGGTGCATGGGACAGTTCGGTCACGCATGAGGTGTGCTGCCATTCCATTTTATCATCTACAGATTACCGCTGCATGCCTGTATGTCAATATGCCATCTTGGCTCAGCATTTTATACATGTGCCGTGCGGTGCCAGCACAGAGCAAAACTTAATCAGATCCTTACTGAGGTCTGCGAGATGACTATTAAGACGGCAAGGATTGTGATAACCAGACCAGAAATATATTACCAAAGTAAATCACCCAGACTGTATAATAGAAAGATAATAACAGAGCAGCAGATAGTACATACAGACAGGGGCGGATCCAGGACAAAATATTAGGTAGGGCGAGTCGCGATCTCACCGGTTGCGACGTGGCCGCACCCCCCGCTCTCCGGCGAGGTCGTACGTATCACGGGCGTCCTCCTTGCGTTTCTTTTATAAATCCACAATATGTTGTATGTAATTCATTGGAGTCCATATTCTAGAGACGACGTCCCTGAACCTGCACTTGAGGCTGTTTGTTTCATCTTGGATAGGTCACTGGTGTCTGGTGGTGAGGTTCTCCTACATGAGATCTACAATACTACAACCAGTAAATCACATTACTACAATATATTATAGCACCGATTGAACCTAAAAATTACAAATGGGCATGAAGCAATCAATCTCACATTGTCCTCGGCAAGCAAGGGAAGGTGGATGACGATATATCCATTAAAGAATTTTTTCACATATGTAAGAATGTGGTTCATTGAGGCATTGTATCAAACAGGTGGTGTGCAAACTCACTTTAATAGCAGCGAGGTGCATGATTGCCGGAGCCGCCGAGTGGGAGAGCTGGAGGCCGGAGGCCAGAGCACAGAGGGAGACCGAGAGTGGGAGAGCCAGAGGTGGGAGGTCGGAGCGCGGAAGCGAAGAGGGAGGCTTTGCCGAGCTGTCGCGGGTCGCGTCGTCTGTCGGGAAGAAGCCGGAGGGGGGGGGGGTGGCGTCACCTGCGCTGGCTACCTGGGGCGGCCGTCCAGCCTTGCCCTATTGCTGGAGCCGCCCCTGCATACAGAATCTACTGTCCTGGTAATGGGTCAAGGCCCAACCTGAACCCCCCTCAATAAAAAAGGCATAAGCTCCAGACTTCATATGAAGGCATTACAGTCTGTAAACATATATACAAGTAGCATAAGATCAGGAAGGCAAGTCAGCAAACATATACACTAGACTTAACTCACAGCAAACATAGAAGACGCCCCAGTTGCACGTTGCAACAAGACAACAACTACTGGCCAGTACAGTTTGTATTTAGTACGCAAAGGCTGTGCCCATCTAGGTCGTCAATTTCTAGCAATATTACAGGCACTCGTCAGCGTATGTAAAGCAAGCAACACAGAAGAGTAGCTAAGGCATAACTGACTGAATACACAAGAACAAGTAGTGTATATACCCTATCCTGCTGTGGTGGTTGGGAGTGGAATCTGGCGTCGGCCGAGCCGGCCGTCGTTGCGGCAGCATTGATGGCAGCTACGCCATTCGCCGGCCTGGTGCTGCTACCGCCACCGCCACCGCCACTAGTGCTCCCCGGTGTGGCCATTTTCTGAGCAGCAGAGTAGCTCCCCGGTGCAAAAGAACCCACAAGGATAAGCTGCAAAAATTGCAGAGATCAAACCAGAACAAAGAGTAAAGAGGTCACTGAACAGCGGCGTAGCTTGAAATCAGAAATTAACACCAAATTTCCTGATTAAACTCCGCCGACAGGCCCATCAGCGCCACCCACCCCGGCGGCGCGCGCACCGAGATCAAATTCAACGTAACAGCAGCGCAAGCACACATCTTCTCGTTAATTGATCTTATTTTGTGGTCAGCTAAGCTTCTCGTTAATTGCTCTAGTAACTTGAGCGCGTTTGCTTAAACTGCGCAGGAGATCTACAGCTCCGGGGCGTGGCAGTTCGAGGGTGAGTTCTACGTGCCGGCGGGGACCACAAGGAGTCGCGCCGGAGGAACGTCATGATCCTCACCAAGCCATGAATCATGCACGGATGAGTCTTGCCTGTGTTAATTTCGTGACAAGCGCTGGTAAGATACGTGACATGTACCACCACAAATGTAATTTTCTTCTTTCTTTCTGAAGTGAATAAGCTAAACGATGTAGCGGAAAGAAGTAGGTATACTTTCTGCATCACACTGGAGATTCTCTCGATACAGCGCCAAACATGTCGCGCCCGCGGGTTCAGAAAACAACTGACAAATCGAACCAATCGCGTGGGGGGCAGCAGAACTCCAAATCAGCATGCAGATGAGACGCTCGATCAAGTCCAAAGAGTGCTGCCATAGGTATTGATGTATACATATATTGTACGTATACAATATATATATATATATATATATATATATATATATATATATATATATATATACAGTGATTATACATACATATGCAGATGAAATGCTCGATCTAGTCCAGAGAGTGCTGGCATCTTATATACATCGTCTTGACATGCGTGTTCTATCGTGTTCGTGTCCCATCACGTTGTGTTGGCACCCAGGTAAATCACCAACTATATATTGTACGTACGTCGCAGCCGGCACGAGGCAAGGTATATTCTACGCGTGCAGGCCGGCATAGGACAAGTGTGTATTTATCCGTCACATGTGACGTAGGGGCAGAGCCAACTAGCGATTAAGAGTATATTTAGTCTATTGAACCGACGTTGATTTAAAAAGATATCACGTAAGTATTTAAGAAACAAAGCTGGTTTTTCTCAAATGTATTGATATTATTCCTACTAATAACTAGTATACACGTTTCATTAAAAAATAATAAAAAATAATATCATCTCTCAACCGTACTCTCTCACATAAATAAGCTCATATGAGTTGCTTAATACTTTGAATCAACTCTTATGTAGAGTCCAGTTTTAGAATAATTTTTTTTGTTGGAATTGACCCCTCCAATACATTGAATCAATTCAATCCCTTCTCTCTTCTCCTTTGAACCGGCTAAAATAAGACATTAGAGATGGTCTAAGCCTCGGGTGGGCCAACAATTTTTTTTATTTAACTTGAATGTTTGATGATTTTTTAAGAGATTTTCATTAGCTTTAACACCAACAAGATTTCCAGACCTCAGTCTACAATCCACCTTTTACATATGTCATGAGTGCGCGTCTTTATACGTTGCAGGCATGCACACACATATATATGTGTGTGTGTGTATGTATTGATGTATACATATATTGGCATCTTTTCGCCTCGTATTTATAGGAACGATTGTCACCCTTTTTTTGTTGCAAAAATAGCGCCATGCCGCACCGTGCGGGAGGCCCTCTAAGCTCACTACGCGCCACCTCCTGGACGGTCACCGTGTGGTTGCGCCTGCCGCACGGTCGCCATGCGGCGCTTGCTGCCACCTCGTCACCTTCCGCACGGCCACCATGCGGTGACCCTCCTACGCCCTGCGCTCCACACGGCCCTCCCTCCCACCCCTCCCACGGTCGGCGCATGCCATCCCCCTGTGCCCCCTCCTATGCCCGCCGTGACAGTTTGGTTTGTACCAGGTCGTGCCCCCTCTGGACAGCAAGGACCTTCCACGAGCCGTACACCCGTGAGTCAAACTTCATCCGAGTAATGTTTACACTTCTTACGTCTTATTTCTTAATATAAATCTTTCCAGAAATGCTGGCAATCGAGGGTGGGTCGGCATGGTCAGGACTGGCGACCAGTCCAACACAAGTGGACTACGACATGGACGGCACTTGGATTACTTGCGGGAGCGGTGTCCGTATGACGTTCAGACATACGGTGAGTACCTGGAGTGGTACGTACCACGGTCGCGCGCCAGACTCACCCTTCCTCTACCAGAGCGCCCACAGTAGGTGACGCACCACGAGAGCCTCCGCCACTCGTTCGATCGTCACAGTGCTTCACGGTGTGACGACCGCATAAGACACTTGCAATCTATGGTCATTTCATTGATGATATTTGTACTCTTCGTTGTTGAACATGTTATGTATGTCAATTCAGTTAGAGCGGGCGTAGCACATCGCGAACCTATCGGAGACCGTCATCCGCAGCCCAGACACAACACCAGGGCTGCGAAAAACTTTGAAGTACATCCGGGTAGTCGAAGAAGATAATAAAGAACTTGAGCTGCAGTCGTTCGATGGACTATGTCTTGCGCATTGGACACCAAGTGGGGGGACTATGCTCACCCACTAGGTCATCAAGACCTAGCGAGTCCGGCCGACGTCGTAACGCTTCCCATCGGTCATTCGCGGGCCAGATCGGCGACGAGGTAAGTTATGTACAAATATACGCTACATTTTTTTGTTATACCTTACGTTCCGTTAACATCATGTCGTTCTCCCGCCGTAGGTCTATCGGGATGCATCACTTGTGCCGTTTGCGTTCGGCACACAGACTAGCGCTCCCCCTCGGTCATCTGTACTGCACATCCGAGAGGTACGAGATTCTCATTTTCCGTCCAAACTGTTTATTTCGACTAACATCGTTTCATTTTGCAGCCTTTAGTTGACCATGGGGTGATGGCGAGTCCACATCCACTGATGATGGGGATATGGATACGAGCCTCCCAGCTCCTACCAGGGAGCAGTACAAGCCGTCAGGGTATGGACAATGGCAACCAGGGTTTGTGGCGTACGCAGGGCAGAGCTCCTCCGGGTTCATTGTCCCACCATAAGATTAAGGATAGTGCTCCTCCGGGTTGGCTGGCACATCGTATGTTCAAGAACAGAGCTCCTTCGCACGACCGGAGTTACAGAAATATCACCTTGGGGGTAGACAATTCGGGAGTGGACTTATACCAACCCCTGCCAGAACGTCCCAACCGAGCATTCGCCGCAACACCCGCCAGAGGGGGAGACGCCGCCCCTCTGTTGGTGCAGGGACACATGCAAGTTCTTCAAATCCAAGCACCGACTCAGCCTCGGCATGCGCTACTGGGGTTGTCCCAACTACTCCTCTGACAATCCCGACCGTCGTTGGGATACGAGAACCTATCGGCAGCCGGCAAGGAGTACTTACAGTAAGTTCACGTACCAACTCTTTTTTCATAATACGCACTTACAGTCTCTCCCGTCTACCCGTAGTCCCCGGAGCCTCTGTGTGGCTTCCGCCAGTGGATCGACCTAGAGATCCACCCACACGACCAGTGGCAGCTCGACTTCGAGGAGTGGAATGCCGAAAGGGGACGCGAGATCCGGGAGGAGGATCGTCGGAATGAAGAGCGCAACGAGCGTATCCGCCGGGAGACGCAGGCCCATCTCGAGGCGTGCAGGCGCAGGGAGCGCGAGGCACGCGAGCGGGAGCGTGAAAAAAAGCGGGAAATGGCGGCCGAGGCCAGGGCGGCCGGCGAGGAGTACAACGCCGACCTCGGGAGGAAGGGCAAATGACCTCGGTCCACACAGTAGGTCGGGCCAGTCTATAGTAGTCCCCCTTCTACTAGCCATGTTTTTTACTATCTCCTAAATGCATGCGTACTTACATGGCCCGGAGGCTTGTGTCGCAATGTACCGTACTAGTAGCGTATGTAACTAAACCAATTAACCGAATCAACATGCCATATGACCACATGTAACGTGCTTCTGTCCGCGGAATGAAATACAGTTCTGATTTTGGGCCTCCGCTGAGCCATCAAAATAATACTATATTTCAAATATGCCTCTTCTGCTGGAATTCCATAAATAATTATTAACATCGACATTGATTCTTCTATGTTTTAAGGTATCTTCGTAATCACGACGTTCTCAGCCCCTTTAGTTCAGTTCTTGGCATCTTCGAAAATATGATCAAGAATCATAGCGACTAAGAGTACTCGTGTGGTAATAAACTTCACACATTTCGAATCACATCAAATCAAGAAACCGTAATTCCCGAAACGTCTCGTCATAATTTCCAGACCTAGACATTGAATTTGTCGAGATAATCTCGGAGCATATAAAATAACATAAAATTTACACAATCAAGTCCTCTGTGTAGGGAGTCTGACAAAAAAATTCTCATAATATTCGGACCTCAGTTTCTATATTAGAAAATTCATACAAATATTTGACTTCAAATAATTATGCAGAGAAAAAAATTGATAAAAATTCGACAAAATTACACAACCAAGCACACTATGCCAGGAGGCTCCATAAAAAATTTCATAGTTTTTTGAGCTTATTTAATATATTTAAAAATTTCTCGAACAAAATATTATTTATTACATTTTTTAATTAAAAAAAGGAGGCCACCTGCTGCCGTGGCCCACGGCAGGTCAAAACGGAAAATTCACTGCTAATAGGGTCAAACGAGGAATTTTCGTGCGTCATACGGCCAAAAGTGTCCAAATTTCCCTCCCTCCCTCCCAGGTCATCATGTGCTACCTGAGAAGTGTATTTCAGTAATTTGTTTCCAGCCCGGGGGGGGGGGGGCATGTCTGAGTGTAACTTAACTTAATTTGTTTCCGTCGTTTCTTAACTTAATTTTCCAGAGTTTTTAAGCTGATTTGGTCTCTTTTTAAAGTATAGTAGTAAAAATAGTCTCTACGCGAATGAAACGAAAGAAATAACATCCTACAGACCACATGCCTGGAACTCGTCTCATGGAAGGTTCAGTATCGCCACGCAGCTTTTCTCCGTACCAAAAAGCTGTCGGTAATTGACATTTTGCTTGGTGGCGACGTAGAACCATACAAATAAAAGCAAGGGCAAAATTATGGACATGGGGACCGAAAATCCAATTGCCCATCCGTTATAATGTTTTTGTGCTTCAACTTCACCAACCCCCCCCCCCTTCAAGAATAGATTCCGGTCACGATCTATTATCTGTTTTACTCCATCTAGTAGAAGAATTCTTAGGAACTTTGGGCATACCCTAGTCCTTAAGATGCATTTTTAGTGCTTCCATGCTTCACCGCTTCGATTATTGGGAGTTGCACGAATCTTGAAGCACTCGGAAGAGGGGTAAACGGTTGGAACCCACCTTGGTTTGTGCACTCTCAAGGGGATATTTTTAAAGAGGTAATTCGCCGTATGCTATTGAATAATTTCATATTTATTGGTGTTTCACTTACATATGGATCCTGAGCACACATGTTAATATCATAATGAGTGACATATTGTGAATCATTTAGTGAACAATATATATTGTGAATTTTTCTCATTTTTTAATTGATTTAAGAAAACAATACGAGACAGTAATTTGTGGGCCCTATTATTGACTCGAGCTACGAATTGGGTCGAACACGTAGGACGCGATTTTTCTCTGGGCCGTGAGGAGCAATGCAAATGCAGCTCTAGGCAGTGCGGCAATTAATCAGGCCGGAGGCCATCAACTCCACCCCGAGGCTTAATTGGTCGGTAGGGCTTGATTTCGACATTGACATGCATCAAGATCGTGAGTTCGATTCATGTAAACGGTGAGAACAAATTAAATCAACGAGTGTTATTGGTGGGATGAATCGTCGACTCGGAAACGTTCTCCAACGGGTTCGAAGAGTAATATATTGTGAATTGTTCTCATTTTTTAATTGGTTGAAGAAAACAATACGAGACAGTAATTTGTGGACCCTACTATTGACTTGAGCTGCGAAGATTTTGTTCTGGGCCGTGAGGAGCAATGCAAATGCAGCTCTAGGCAGTGCGGCAATTAATCAGGCCGGAGGCCATCAACTCCACCCCGAGGCTTAATTGGTCGGCCGGGCCGGCTTGATTCTGACATTGACATGCATCAGCATCAGTAGTTCAGTTCATGTAAACGGTGAGAACAAATTAAATCAACGAGTGTTATTGGTGGGATGAATCGTCGACTCGGAAACTTTCTCGAACGGGTTCGAGGAGGAGTTCATGTCTTGGCGTGGTGACCGTCTCCATCATCGACGGCCGGGCGGCGAAGAATTTATGTTCTGACAACGTACTGCGCAGTAAAAATCTGAATAACCAAGTCGATTGTCACTACAAACAAGCACGGATGTTACTATCTCGTATTGTTTTCTCCGCGAGCGCTACGAGCTCGGCGCCGACGGCGTGCGCCGGATGTATAATCCTGCTTCTAATCCTTTGAATCTAGGCATAATTTGCTAGATGTATAATCCTTTAGCAGCAATGAAAAAAATCCCAAAATAATGCCAAAAAATCTAGAAAAATAATAATCCGAAAAGACAGTTATTCTGACAGTTGTTAAGATGAATAACTTAACAGGATTACATCATTTGTACCTCTGTCTTACAGAAATTAAGAATTACATCATTTGCCAAAAGAACCAAGAGTTGAACTTCAGAATTTGCCATCTAATAGTTGGGTTGAGCATCAAAGAGTTGGAAGTTGAAGTTCATCCGGAAAACATTGAACTCTTCCCAATGTTGTCTGCAAAGCAAAAAAAAAAAAAACATCTCTTTCCAACATTTTCTTCACTTCCCAAATCTCATGAAGTAGCAGCTGGCAGTAGGGTATTTTGAACCTGAAACTACTAGAGTGACATCATAGAATACCTTCAACATGTTGCATAATTTATCTGCCATTGTCTTAAGACAACACCTGAGCATTCAGCAGTGATGGAAACGGGCACGCTTCTTGGCCAGCTTCTAGCCCTCCCTCTTGAGCCTCCATAGACAACACCTGCAACCTACAGTGGATTGTGATAACCAGACCAGAAATATATTACCAAAGTAAATCACCCAGACTGTATAATAGAAAGATAATAACAGAGCGTGAGATAGTACATACAGAATCTCATCATCACAGTAATGGGTCAAGGCCCAACACAGACCCCACCTCCCTCAATAAAAAGGGCATAAGCTCCAGACTTCATATGAAGGCACGAGGATCTAATAATCCTCATTTTATCTATTATCTATAATTCTTATTATGGGTAAATATGATGTCACATAGTCTCCAGAAGTACCCCTTATTTTTATAAGGGAGAGACCTACCAAGTGATTGTAAGATCTTCTACAATCACCCCCCATAGTCGTAAGTCTTACTACGACTACTACCTAGTCGTAAGTCTTACTACGACTACTACATGGTCGTAAGTCTTTCTACGATCACTACATAGTCGTAAGACCTTTTACGATTACTACCTGGTCGTAAGTTCTCCTACGACCAGGTAAACCACGACCACCTTATAACCAAACCTACAGGCAAGTGGGTCCAATTGATTAAAGAATCCGAACGGTCTGCACGCACTACTATCCCGCGTAGTAATAGTGCTTAAATACCCCATTATCTTTGAATGATAATTGCCAGACGGCGTGGAGAAGCCAATGCGCCGGTAATTACTGCCATCATGCGCCCATTACTGGCTCAATTAAAGCGCCTCTTGCGAGCAAAAAGCGGCTACTCCTTCACGACTATATAAGGGCATCAGGGAGAGGAGTGAAGGGACAAGTTCTATTCTCTGTAATAGTCTTAGCTTCTTACTCGATCATCAAGAATACCACACCACACAGGATTAGGGTTATTATTCTCTCCGGAGAAGGCCTGAACCTGTCTAAATATCCCGTGTCAACCACTCTGCGTGATTTCATCTCTAGGAGACCCTCGAATTAAATAATCTTTACGTAAGATCGGTTCTAATACACCGACAAGTCTGTAAACATATATACAAGTAGCATAAGATCAGGAAGGCAAGTCAGCCAACATATACACTAGACTTGTATCAGCTTGGCGAGTTCAATTAGCAAGTCAGCAAACATATACACTAGACTTAACTCACAGCAAACATAGAAGACGCCCCAGTTGCACGTTGCAACAAGACAACAACTACTGGCCAGTACAGTTTGTATTTAGTACGCAAAGGCTGTGCCCATCTAGGTCGTCAATTTCTAGCAATATTACAGGCACTCGTCAGCGTATGTAAAGCAAGCAACACAGAAGAGTAGCTAAAGCTTAACTGACTGAATACACAAGAACAAGTAGTGTATATACCCTATCCTGCTGTGGTGGTTGGGAGTGGAATCTGGCGTCGGCCCAGCCGGCCGTCGTTGCGGCAGCATTGATGGCAGCTACGCCATTCGCCGGCCTGGTGCTGCTACCGCCACCGCCACCGCCACTAGTGCTCCCCGGTGTAGCCATTTTCTGAGCAGCAGAGTAGCTCCCCGGTGCAAAAGAACCCACAAGGATAAGCTGCAAAAATTGCAGAGATCAAACCAGAACAAAGAGTAAAGAGGTCACTGAACAGCGGCGTAGCCTGAAATCAGAAATTAACACCAAATTTCCTGATTAAACTCCGCCGACAGGCCCATCAGCGCCACCCACCCCGGCGGCGCGCGCACCGAGATCAAATTCAACGTAACAGCAGCGCAAGCACACATCTTCTCGTTAATTGATCTTGTTTTGTGGTCAGCTAAGCTTCTCGTTAATTGCTCTAGTAACTTGAGCGCGTTTGCTTAAACTGTGCAGGAGATCTACAGCTCCAAGCCATGAATCATGCACGGATGAGTCTTGCCTTTGTTAATTTCGTGACAAGCGCTGGTAAGATACGTGACATGTACCACCACTAATGTAATTTTTTCTTTCTTTCTGAAGTGAATAAGCTAAACGATGTAGCGGAAAGAAGTAGGTATACTTTCTGCATCACACTGGAGATTCTCTCGATACAGCGCCAAACATGTCGCGCCCGCGGGTTCAGAAAACAACTGACAAATCGAACCGATGGCGTGGGGGGCAGCAGAACTCCAAATCAGCATGCAGATGATACGCTCGATCAAGTCCAAAGAGTGCTGCCATCTTACAGCATCTTCAGAGGCGTGTTCGATCGTGTCCCATTCATTACCCATCACGTTGTGTTGGCACCCAGGCAAATCACCAACTAAACGTCACAGCCCGCACAAGGAAAGGTATATTCTACGCACGCAGGCCGGCATAGCAGGAAGCGTGTACTTATCCGTCACACGTGAGTTAGGGGCAGGGCCTAAGCCTCGTGTGGGTTAACTGCTTTTTTAATTGAATTTAATTTTTTTAGTGATTTTTAAGAGTTTTTTATTATTAGTTTTAATATTGATTATATACATCGTCTTGACATGCATGTTCTATCGTGTGCGTGTCCCATCCATTACCTATCACGTTGTGTTGGCACCCAGGTAAATCACCAACTATATATTGTACGTACGTCGCAGCCGGCACGAGGCAAGGTATATTCTACGCGTGCAGGCCGGCATAGCACAAGTGTGTATTTATCCGTCACATGTGACATAGGGGCATAGTCAACTGGGACTAAGAGCATCTTTAGTGTATTGAACCGACGTTGATTTAAAAAGATATCATATAAGTATTTAAGAAACAAAGCTGGTTTTTCTCAAATGTATTGATATTATTCCTACTAATAACTGGGATACACGTTATATTAAATAATAATAATAAATAATATCATCTCTCAACCGTACTCTCTCTCTCTCATAAATAAGCTCATATGAGTTGCTTAATGCTTTGAATCAACTCTTATGTAGAGTCCAGTTTTAGAATAATTTTTTGTTGGAGTTGACCCCTCCAATACATTAAATCAATTCAATTCCTTCTCTCTTCTCCTTTGAACCGGCTAAAACAAGACATTGGAGATGGTCTAAGCCTCGGGTGGGCCAACAATTTTTTTTTATTTAACTTGAATGTTTGATGATTTTTCAAGAGATTTTCATTAGCTTTAACACCAACAAGATTTCCAGACCTCAGTCTATAGTCCACCCTTTACATATGTCATGAGTGTGCGTCTTTATACGTTGCAAGCATACACACACACATATGTGTGTGTGTATGTATTGATGTATACATATATTGGCGTCTTTTCGCCTCGTATTTATAGGAACGACTGTCACCCTTTTTTGTTGCAAAAATAGCGCCATGCCGCACCGTGCGGGAGGCCCTCTCAGCTCACTACGCGCCACCTCCTGGACGGTCACCGTGTGGTTGCGCCTGCCGCACGTTCTCCGTGCGGCGCTTGCTGCCACCTCGTCACCTTCCGCACGGCCACCATGCGGTGACCCTCCTGCCGCCTGCGCTCCACACGGCCCTCCCTCCCACCCCTCCCACGGTCGGCGCATGCCATCCCCCTGTGCTCCCTCCTATGCCCGCCGTGACAGTTTGGTTTGTACCAGGTCGTGCCCCCTCCGGACAGCAAGGACCTTCCACGAGCCGTACAGCCGTGAGTCAAACTTCATCCGAGTAATGTTTACACTTCTTACGTCTTATTTCTTAATATAAATCCTTCCAGAAATGCTGACAATCGAGGGCGGGTCGGCATGGTCAGGACTAGCGACCAGTCCAACACAAGTGGACTACGACATGGACGGAGAGGGCGCACTTGGATTACTTGCGGGAGCGGCGTCCGTATGACGTTCAGACATACGGTGAGTACCTGGAGTGGTACGTACCACGGTCGCGCGCCAGACTCACCCTTCCTCTACCAGAGCGCCCACAGTAGGTGACGCACCACGAGAGCCTCCGCCACTCGTTCGATCGTCACAGTGCTTCACGGTGTGACGACCACATAAGACACTTGCAATCTATGGTTGTTTCATTGATGATATTTGTACTCTTCGTTGTTGAACATGTTATGTATGTCAATTCAGTTAGAGCGGGCGTAGCACATCGCGAACCTATCGGAGATCGTCATCCGCAGCCCAGACACAACACCAGGGCTGCGAAAAACTTGGAAGTACATCCGGGGAGTCGAAGAAGATAATAAAGAACTTGAGCTGCAGTCGTTCGATGGACTATGTCTTGCGCATTGGACACCAAGTGGGGGGACTATGCTCACCCGCTAGGTCATCAAGACCTAGTGAGTCCGGCCGACGTCGTAACGCTTCCCATCGGTCATCCGCGGGCCAGATCGGCGACGAGGTAAGTTATGTACAAATATACGCTACATTTTTTTTTGTTATACCTTACGTTCCGTTAACATCATGTCGTTCTCCCGCCGCAGGTCTATCGGGATGCATCACTTGTGCCGTTTGCGTTCGGCACACAGACTAGCGCTCCCCCTCGGTCATCTGTACTGCACATCCGAGAGGTACGAGATTCTCATTTTCCGTCCAAACTGTTTATTTCAACTAACATCGTTTTGTTTTGCAGCCTTTAGTTGACCATGGGGTGACGGCGAGTCCACGTCCACTGATGATGGGGATATGGATACGAGCCTCCCAGCTCCTACCAGGGAGCAGTACACGCTGTCAGGGTATGGACAATGGCAACCAGGGTTTGTGGCGTACGCAGGGCAGAGCTCCTCCAGGTTCATTGTCCCACCATAAGTTTAAGGATAGTGCTCCTCCGGGTTGGCTGGCACACCGTACGTTCAAGAACAGAGCTCCTTCGCACGACCGGAGTTACAGACATCTCACCTTGGGGGCAGACAATTCGGGAGTGGACTTATACCGTTACCGTTCATGAATTCATTACAGGTGACTCCTCAGTTCGGCATGTCTCAGCCGGTGGACATCGACGCTTACCAGACTCACCTGAGCCAGCTGACTGGTGCATCTCCGCTCACACAGCGTACTTAACGGTCTCCGTACCCCCTCCGATCCGACACGCGCTCTCCGGACCGGCTTATGCATCCCATGGGAAATGCTCGATGCAAAAACAAGGACACAACTGCAGCAGACGAGTGAGCCATATTGTATATCGTGTTATGTGATTCCGTTTTGGAATATTTGTATTCAAATTTTGTTTTGCTATATTTTTACATATATTTTGTATGTTATGTGTGTACTATTGCGCCATATTGTATATCGACATTTTCAATGGAGTTGCAATGTAGTTTTTCCCCCTAATTATGCATTGCCCTAAATATTTCAAAACTCCCTCCCTTAACCTCCACCCAAAACCCACTCTCTTAAGAGTGTCCCTTACCTAGAGTAATTATGTGGTAGTAAACTCCCCACAATCCAAGCTACATAAAATTATGAAACCCTAATTTCTGAAACCTAATTTGCATATTTTGAAGGCGTAAAACCTTAATTCTCGAGATAATTTTAGAACACATATAAAATTGTCCAAACATTATACAATCAAGTTCACTGTGTATAATTTTTTAAGCTTATTTTCTTTATTTACATATTCCTACCAAAAAAATACACTTCAAAAATAATAATACAGAAAGTGGCGGAGCTGGGTATGATTTTTTAAGCTTATTTTCATTATTTACAAATTCCTACCAAAAAAATACACTTCAAAAATAATAATACAGAAAGTGGCGGAGCTGGGCAAGACCTGCACCACCATCATCTGGATCGGGTCGGTGCCGCACGCCGCCGTCAACGTCGGGCGATGCCGTCTGCGGTCTACATGCCGAACCGGCGATCGATGGCCGGCGGCCGATGCGGTGGTCGGGCACCACCCGAGACGCGAGCCATCGTGGGCATCTGCTTGCGGAGGTCTGTCCAAGCACTCCTCCGACGAGGTGTACCTCGGCCAGCGCGACACGCCAGAGTGGGCGTCGGACGCCAAGGCGTTGGAGGCGCTCAAGCGACTCGGCGCGCAGCTGACGGACATCAAGAACCGCGTGGTGGCCATGAGCAGAGACACCCAGCTCAAGAACCGGAACGGGCCGGCCAAGTTCCCGACTTCCCGTACATGCCGCTCTACCCCCAAACACCTCCGACCACAAGGGCGACGCCACCAGGATCGCCGCTAGGGGCATCCCCAACAGTATCTCCATCTGAGGTGTGGTGATTCCGTGAATGGATAATAGATTGTACTAGTGTATCGCCGTCTTAATTTCCTTCCATTTGCTAATAACGAAGCAGTGAATGCTGTGGTGTTCCTCTGTTTCAAGGTTGTCGGAACCATGATTCTGGTCATAGACCCTAGACTAGCCGAGTGTATAATCTGCTTTTACCTGGAGATGAGTGACTGTCGGATCATGATTCATGAACATGTTGGGATCTACTTTTACACATGAACGCACGATGAGTGATGGATGAAATTGCAAGCGGACGGAGTGTGCAACCGTAGCCGTCTGCGGGGGCAGAGCCAAGATATATTAGATCGTAGGGGCCGATAGCTCGAGGAGAGATATGTATTTGTTATCGTTCAATTTAAACTACTTATTAAAAGAAAGATTGATAATTTATCACTTCTAAGCTCCTTGATTTAGGATTTGCTACCTTTTAAGTTTCTTCTTGATAATTTGCCACTCCTAAGCACTAAATACATGTGATTTGACATACATGGCGTATTCCATTATTTTTATTTTTATTTTACACTGAATCCACCGTGAAAAGATACATTTACCCCTCCTTATTCAAGAATAAACTTAAAGATGACAAATCCTAAATCAAGGTGTTTAGGAGTGGCAAATCCTAAATTCTCCCTTATAAAAAATAAAAGTTTTCTTAGGATCAAATATTAACAGAAACAGTTCATGAATATTTGGATCAAATAAACCAGCTATATGTTTGCGTTAATTTCTGCGTATAGTTTAAGGGATTTTCATGTTATGAAAAATATCTGTGACCGTATTCGTTTCAACTCGTATTTGCTATGTATTTGTATTCGACATAATTCATATTCGTATTCATATCCGCATCCGATGAAAAAATATGAAAAAATATGGCAGAGCCATTATCCATTCGTATTTGATCCGTTTTTACCTCTAGTCATGTGTGCGCGTCTTTATACGTTGCAGGCGCGCGCGCGCGCACACACACACACACACACACATATCCGTTTTTGCTAGCTCCTAGTCGCCTAAAATTTTCTTAAAATCCTGTCATTTATAATTACACAATACTAAGCCTAAAATTGTATTACCAAGTAACATACAATTTTAGCACAGTTGTACTGTAACTTTTAATTCAATTTACTTTTGTATTTGTAGAGTTCACCTAGATTTACTTTTGTCTATTTTAGATTTTTTGTTTTATTTTTTGTATTTGTAGGGTTCACATAGATTTATTTTTGTCTAATTTAGAATTTTTAACATAAAAAATAGAAACCATTATATGGTGATCCAACATACCAAAGAGAGTGACTGGATTTTAAGAAAATTTTAAACGACTGTAGCTATTTCTTAAAATCGTATTTCATTAGCATTAGGTGACTAAATAGCCCTAATGGATAAATAAATACGACTGTGATCCTTTTTTTTTTGTCTTAACATACCAAATGAGGTGACTAAAATTTATTTATCCATCAGTCATATTTCTTAACCATAGGATTTTGATCTAAGGGATACTACAAGTTTATGTGTTAAGACAAAAAAAATCTAAACTAGACAAAAGTAAATATAGGTGAACCCTACAAATACAAAAATAAATAGAACTGTGCTAAAATTGCACATCATTTGGTACTGCAATTTTAGTCTTAATATTGTGCAATTGTAGGTAACCGATGGATTAAAAAAATTAGTCAACTAAAAATTAGCAAACCCGTATATATATGAGTCTGTCTACACAAAATTCGACTGTTTTCTCTGTAAAAAATTGTCACATTCTGCAAGTTCATTTACAACTTCATTATACATAAATTACAGTAAATTACTTATGTAATTTTAGTTCTTTGTCACTGTAATTATTCTTGAAAGTCTTAATAACTCATATTTCCATCACATGATTCAAAATATCACATGTACTTTGAGAGGTTGTGAAAAAAAATATACCAACAAAATACTGCAATGTGGTGAACCTGTTATGTTCTTGACATGTACTTTGAGAAGTTGAACAAAAACAGAGATAAAAAAATAAAATAATATACCAACAAAATACGGTAATATGGCGAATCCGTTATGTTCTGAAGAAAAAATATAATAAATTCAGACCCAATTCGTTAGACGGAAAAAAGTACAAATTTCAAAGCATATAGGACGAATGAAAATTCGACTATTATGATATATTTTTTACAACACATCAACAACGCGAATCTCATAACACATCTGACGAATAGAAAAATGATAATTTTGACTTTAAAAGAACTGTCTAAAGTTATATATTAATTCTCTATTTATACTGGCCAAGGGCACTAGCCGCAAAAACTAGTACAGCAGATTGCGCGATATGGTTTCCGACACCTGCTCTCTGTTGCTAGTGGCCTTGGCACTCTTGTCATCGTGCACCCTGCGCTCGGCCCGCGGTGACCGGCTGACCGACGGCTTCACCGCCGTCGAGCTCACGGAGGCGCAGTTCAAGGTGCAGAAGCCCTACGACGTGCCGCTGGACGAGCGGTACGAGTTCGTCGACGGCGTGCGGCGGATGTGGGTCTACAGCTCCGACAAGCCCATCAGCTCCGACCACCCCGGCGGCCCGCGCACCGAGATCAAGATCGAGGCAACAAGAACATTCCTGACTGCCTTCTCTGGTACGCGCGTGACAGTTGCTTTGTGATCTAACGATTGACTTCGCCTTCTCCAAGCAGGAGATTTACAGCTCCGGAGTGTGGCAGTTCGAGGGGCACGGCTACGTCCCGGCCGGCACGTCGGGCGTGTCGGTCATGCAGATCTTCGGCGCGGCGGAGCACGCGACGACGCTGATGCTGCACGTCTACGACGGCAGGCTAATGTACTACCACGACGCCACGAGGGTCGTCGACTGCGACGTGTACGACCGGTGGTTCAGGCTCAACGTGGTGCACGATGTCGGCGCGTCGAACGTGACCGTGTTCGTTGACGGCGCCGAGAGGCTGAGCGTCGCCGGGCGCGGAGGGGAGGCGCACTACTTCAAGTTCGGCGTGTACGGGCAGACAAAGAACAACCCGTCCTACCGCATGGAGTCGCGCTGGAGAGACGTTAAGGTGTTCACCAAGTACTGAGACTTCATATAGCTCGATCTGGTGTTAGTTAATATGTGATTTCCTTTTCTTACTTTCTTTTGCGAGGGCACAAATGTATTACTACTTAAGCTTGTTTGGCATGCATAATCTCACCTTCCCCTTCAATCTAATATTCCCCTTGGTCCGACTACTCTAGCGAATGTTTGGTTTGTTTGAAGGAAAGTACGAAATAATCTTTATAATAGTTTAAATATTTCATAACTTGAACGAACGAGCCCACAAATTTAAATTACATGATTTGAAATTTCAAAGCTTGAAGGTGTTATTTATAAACTTTAAATTAGAAATCAGAATTACGAAACGTGACGATCAAGTTGTCGATCTTACGAAATTAAATAAGGAAAATGACTAGGAGTTCTTAGATGAGAACGAGGTTGCTCTTTATTGCAATGAATTGAATCTTTACAGGGGGTGCCTTTGGGAAGGCGACATACTAGTCATAATTACACTAAGTATAATGCTTGTTATACTTCAATTGTCTTCAGAGCGAATACAATTGCCTCTTGATCTTCTGGATCGCGAGTCTTGTTCTCTTTGCTGTTAATCATCTGCCGTTAAATACCTAGCGAAGAGGTGACAATCACTCCTAGAGAAGACACTTTTTGGAAGTAATGCGTCTGGTTGGGGAGGTCAGATGCTGTGTGTAAACAACTAATTGATCACTGATTATTGTTAACAAGATACGAAACTGTGCAGTAGTTATTGTCAATGACTTAGAGCTATAAAGCGTCGTGTGGTTTGGAACATATAAGGCACGTTTTCATTCATCACACGGAAGAAATATGCCAGGATCGGATCCATACATCAATTCATGAATTCTACGAGTAGTTAACTAGTCTGGCAACAGTACAAGACTTCTCTTACCAAGGTACTCGCAACCACAGGAGTCTTAAACCTCAAGCGGTTTGACCAAAAAATCTTTAATTAAATAAAAAGAGTATCAAGTAAATTAACCATCGTCACATGGTAATAGTACTCCTAGTTCTAACATTTTCCTATTGTAATCCCACCCGTTCCTCCCATTAAGGCCCAAACCGAACTTGCTTGTTCATTTGCTCCCCTCGATCGGCTCGCACCAAGTTGTAAAAACTAGATAGGAGTAGCATGGCTGCTGCGCCTGCCGAAGTCTTCAGCATGACTCGGCAGGACGGCGACCACTCTGCCTGTGATATCTCGGTCCAAGAAGTGATGAATTGGTCCCAAGTGGCCCATGAGAGTGTTGAAGTTTAGTTTTACCTTGCTAGCTTAGGGTAAGGACACACCAACATATAAACCTTGAGTGTGCAATGGTAGCACTCATTGGCTAACCAATTTGGATAAGTTGATTTAGAAAATGCAAATGTGTTTCTTCGTGCGTGTGGTCTATTTCAAGTGAGAGTAGGCTAGAGCCGATTTGAATCTGGGGCGTTACAAATGGAATGATGAGTGGCCACACAGCATGATACATGTGCCAAGAGGGATGGGAGGTCCGTATCATGTGTCATACTGGACACATGGACATGTGCCAAGAGGGAGGGGAGGTCCTCGAGGTCTGCGGTGCACGCTAGGTGCCCTAAGTAGCCACACATGATGCCAAATACATGTACGTGGGGCCACGAGGGCAGATTTCACCCCGACCTTAAAAAAATAAGCCGACGGTCTGGATCGACAAAATCACCCTACGAATCATCTCTGTAAGGCCAAAATCGTGCACGCGGCCCCTCGCACCGACACCAGCTTGGCCTGATGTTCCGTGGAGGTAGAAACGCCCCGACAACCGTTGGCCTGAAAAACGTCGTCAGCGCGCTTCGACACGGGGTGACATCTGGACGCTGGGCTCTTCGTGCTAGTTCGATCGACGCCAAGCTCCCGTGGTGCCTCCTAGGCGCCCTAAGTAGCCACACACGATGCCAAACGCATGTACACAGGGCTATGTGAGTGGATTTCACCCATGACTTAAAAAATAAACTGATGACCTGGATCGGCTGTATCCCCGCAAGAATCACCTTCGCGAAGGCTGAAATCGCATGTGCGCCCTACTACACTGACACCAGCTTGGTCCGATTCTCCCATGGAGGTAGAAATGCCTCGACGGTCGTTGGCCCGAAAAACACCATTCGTGGGCTCTGACGTGGGGCGACATCTTGTCGCCGGACCCTTCTTGCTGGATTGACCGACATCGAGCATCTACAGTGCCCCCTAGGCGCCTAAAGTATCCATGCACGATGCCAAACACACGTACGCTAGGCTACAGGGGTGGATTACACACCTGGCTTGAAGAATAAGTTGGAAACTCGGATCGGCAGAATAACCGCATGAATCACCTGCGTGAAGCCCGAAATCATGTGTGTGGCCCAATGCACCGACACCAGTTTGAACCGATGCTCCCGTGAAGGTAGAACCGCCCTAACAGCAGCTAGCCCGAAAAACACTGTCGGTGGGTCTCGACCTTGGGCGACATCCGGTTGTTAGGACCTTCGTGCTGGTTCGACTAGCATCGAGCGTCCGTTGTGCCCCCTAGGCACCCGAAGTAGCGACGCACGATGCTAAATGCGTGTACCGGGGCCTCGGAATGGATTTCACCTCTTGCTTAAAACAATTTAAGTCAACAGCCCGACAGAATCACTGTACGAATCGCTTCATTGAAGGCAGAAATCGCACGCGCAACCCACCGCATCGTCACCAACTTTGTCCGATGCTGCTCCCGTGGAGGTAGTTACAACCCGATGGCCCAAAAAACACCGTTGGCGGGCCTCGACCCAAGACGGCATATGTGCGTCGGGCACTTCGTGCTTGGTCGACCGGCGCCGAGCGAACGCGGTGCCCCCCAGGAGAGGGAGTAGTTACGCACTGCCGTGCGGGAGTAGTTATCTAATTTAGTCAGAAACTATGTTTGTTTGCATGCGTGAGTTCCCTTTAGCCTAAATTCCAGTCGAGTCTGTTTGTTAATTCTTTATTTTTTTAAAACCGTATATCTAAACCGTCTGTGATAACCGTCTATCATCACAGACGTATAAATTCAGACGATTCAAAAACCATCTGTAATGACTGTTACGAATCATCTCTGTGATGATCTTTTTTGTAGTAGTGTAAAAGACGAATCCTATTACAACCTGCACATCATCGGGCAAGGTCAGTGCTACTTGCTCAAGATTAGATCAAGATCTTCAGACGTGCACGCATATAAAACTCTGTGAAGATCACAATATGCTTGGTCACAACTAATATGCTTGGTCACAACTATGAAAGTGCATCATTTCCAGGAAGGCCAGTGCTTGCTTGCTCATGATTGGGTCACTATCTTGAGACATGTATGCAACATCGTAGATATAACTATATGTGCAGAACTATCACAACATGATTTGACAAAGGTTCACAGCTTACAAAAATCCAAGAACAAAGAATTGAGCCGCCGAAAATTAATATCATTGGCCAGAGAAGAAGAATGTTAATATAAACAGGTAATGGGAGTGTCTATACTTCAAGTGACTGAAATTTTTTTATCTAGTAGTCATGTTTTCTCACCGTTGAATCAACATTCCACGACCTAGATTGTCTCTTTCTAAAATAAACAAAACTAAATGTAGATGAATCCTACAAATAAAAAAGTCTAAAATAGACAAAAGTAAACTTAGGTGAATTATACAAATACAAAAAAACAAAACAAGAAAAAACAAATATATTTAAATTTTACAGTAAAGTTGTGCTAAAATTGCACATCAATTGACACTGTAATTTCAGGTTTAGTACTGTGCAATTATAGGTGACTGATAGATAAATTTTTTTCAGGTAACTTGAAATTAGCAAATCCGAAAAAGTAAAAACAAAAACACAAGAACAGAAGTGCTTTGCTTAAATCAAGAAGGAATTAGCTCAAATTAACGCCCTCGTTAATTTTTCCCGGTCAATCGATCAGTTAGTTTCTTCTCCTGGGCATGGACGTGGCGTTGCCGTCGAAGAGCTCCTCGATGATGGCCTCGAGGTCCTCGCCGCTCAGCTTGATGTACTTCTCCGTCTGCCTCCCGGCGCTGAAGTGCTGCGCGAACCGGCCCAGGAACGACCGGTACGCCGGCACGATGACGGCGGCGATGGACACGCGCAGCTCCGACTGCAGCTGCTCGTCGCTGACCACCCACGCGCCCTGCGTCCGCTGGATCTCGTCCATGGCGGCGTTGAACTGCTTGAACCGCTCCTTGAGCACCAGCTTCTGCACCGACCCCTTCACGGTGATCACGCCGTCGTCGCGGAGCAGGTTCAGCACGCGGCTCCACGTCTCCCGCTGGTAGTTCTTGTGGTACTGCCGCAGGTCCGTCGACCGCTTCCGCGCCCACGCCTCGCCGACCACCGCGTTGATCTCCGGCGACCCCCGGATCTTCTGCAGCATGTACCGTCCGTTGTTCATCAGGAAGATGCTGCACAGCGACGGGTCCTTGTACAGCCGCGACTTGGCCTCCAGGTTCCCGTGGAGGAGCTCCATCACCTCCATCAGCTGCGCCGCGAACGGGTTGCTCTCGCCGGACGCGTCGTGCCCCGGAGCGTCGTCGGACTCCGGCCGGTGATGCTCCCTGAACACCTGCTCCAGGGTGTTCTTGTACTCGCACGCGTACTTGAGGTAGTTCATGAGGTAGCGGGTGAGCGGGTGCACCGCGCCTCCCGGGACCGGCTGCTTGCCGGCTTCGGCGCGGATGGAGCTCTCGAGGTCGCAGAAGATGGCCGTGGCCGACTCACCGAGGCGGGACCGCACGGAGGCGATCTCGGACTTGAGGTCGGCCAGGGCGTCGGTGCTGCTGCTGTCGTTGTCCGAGGCCTCGCCGTCGGTCATGTCGGAGAGGAACGCGTCGATGATGGGGGCCGCGTCGCGGATGGCCTCATACATGTCGAGCACCTTGAAGAGCTTCTCGGCGGCGCGTTTTGTCATGGCCATGGCCTCCGTGAAGTTGAGCATGTGGAGCATGGCGCAGCGCGCGAGGTCGGCGAAGATTCCACGGCCGATGCCGTCGTGGCCGCCGGCGAAGACGCGGGCGCAGAGGTCGTGCTCGGCGGAGAGACCGACTTTGATGGTGTGCCGGAACGCCTTGATCCACGTTGCGATCTCCGACTCGAGCGCCTCCCACGCCATCTTCACCACGTCGTCGATGCCCGCCTTCTCGTACCCGAGGCTCTGCAGCGTCGCGTCCAGCGCGTTCCGGCGCGCCACCAGGAACACCTGCGTGCACTCCGTCACGTACCCCGCCGTGATCATGGCGTCGGCCATGGCGCGGAGCCGGTCCACGGTCTCCGCTGGGAACGGCGGGGAGGCCTCGCTGCCGTCCGAGGACGGGAGGACGCACCTGTCGGGCTCGCTCCCGTGCCCGAACGACGGCGGCCGCCTCATGGACTTGGCGCTGGCGCTCCCCGTGTCGCCGGCTTGCGCCGTCTTGGCGACGCGGGGGTCCTCGAGCATCGCGTGGAACACGTCCTCAACGAACGTCATGGCGCGGTGCAGCACGCCGGTGACGCGGTGCACCCCGATGGTGTACTTAGTGCCCTCCGCGTTCGCGGTGAGCGCGGACGCGAGCGTGGCGATGCGCTTGATCGCGGCGAGGAGCGGCGGCAGCTCGCCGGACTCATCCGCCGCCCACTTGTCGTCGGCGCCCTCCGACTGCGCGATTTCCTGCTCGACGGCGGAGGCGAACTTGTCCAGCGTCACCTCCGAGATGCTCACCGGCGCATCGCCGTCTCGGCTTGCGAGGAAGGCGTCGATCTCCGCGGACAGCGCAGCGAGGTCCGGTTCGGTGGCCTCCTCAGGCGCTGCCCCGTCACCCCGGCCTCACCGGCGTTCGCACCATCATCTCCACTGGCAGTGTCGTCGCCAGCATTGTCGACGTGGCCCTCGCCTTCCCCGGCCTCCTCCTTGATGTGCTCACGTGGCTCGCTGAGCTTGATGGCGCCGAGCGAGAGGTTGCGGGCGAGCTTCTCCTCGCGGGTTGTGGCCGGGGAGAAGCTGTTTGACTTGATCGGTGGGATCCTGTCCATTTCCTTTGGCTGCCGGCCGGCACCTAGAAGCCAAGCTCTGTACGTGCAATGGTTTGATCTCTCGTTCGGGCGTATGATTTGTGAGGCATGCAAAGGTTGAGAGAGAAGAGAGGACAGGGAATGGAGGTGTCACCGTGTTAGAGAGAGAGAGAGAGAGGGGTGGCCGGAAGTTGAGGGACGCATGATTTGAAAGAGTCTCTCTGCTTTTAGCTGTGCAGAAAGAATTTGCTAAAGAAAGCAGAGGTGTTGGTTGATTGTCCAACGGTGAGAGCAATCCCTCTCGGAGCTTGTTTGGATAGGGAGAGATTATAATTAATTCTTTTGAATTTGAGGATTTTAATTTAAATTATAAATCAATTCAAAGGAATTGAGTTGGATCACACAAGCCCTCAGGGACGGCTGGTGCTCAAGGCGGTGAGCCGTGCAACATTGTGTGGTGCTGTGGACACAATGTGATGCTTATTGGCTATTGCTACCCATGACGAGACACGCCGTGACGGAGCTAGGAAGAATTGAAAATGAGGGGGAGCCGAACAAGTTATATAGTTAAATTGTATTATATAAGAGGAGGTCAACCAATAAGAATATAAATAAAATTCTATAGATGATAAATAAATATAATAAAAAATTTGAATCATAAGGAGCCCTGAGTCAACAGGTCCCCCCTCCCTCCGCCCCCTGAAGGCAGGGGATTCAGGGCATTGTCCGTGGATTCTCTTCTTTTGGTGGTCATTTGTGAAAGGCGAGCTTGGCTCTTAATCGTTAATCAACTCGATTAGCATTCATATTCTTTTCTTTCTCATTTTATAAAATCCAGTGTCCTCCGTCGTAGGCGGAGCGCCATCGTGCTTGAGCATGACTTTGTATTAATTAAAACGTAAGTGACGGCGGACATGAGTTTAATTAAAACGGGATTTTTTTAAAATAATATTAATTTAAAAGATAATTAAAAAAATAAACAGTTGATTTTTTTTTACAAAACTAGACGTACGTCGCTAGTTGGAATGATGACAGCCTCTAGCCAACGGTGACAGGGGGCTTAATAGTACAAAGAGCTTCTTGTCGTTAGTTGAATTGGCGACAAAGAGTTTTAATTTTTAAAATTTTAAATTTAGAAAACCGTTATTTCAAATAGCAATAGGGATCCCGCAAGTCCATATCGCCATTCTAAATAGCGACACAATCTCCCCTATAAAAGACCGTTGAAACCCTAAAATTCGAAAAAAAACTCACTTTTATTCATAAAAAAGAGAAAGAGGGAGGGAAGGGAGAGGAGTAGAAATGAGTAGAGGGGAGGAGAGAAGCTAGCGAATCGTTGCCCGTTCGGTCACCCACCTTTAAAAGATTTTTTTTTATCGAATGAATTACATAGTTTTAGATGTACGATTACACATTGTAGTATGTTGTACATAATCCTTTTTGGTGAGTAGTTTAGTTTTAGATATATATTTAATTGTGAAAATCTTGTTTACGATGTAGTACATTAAATATGTCACACGCTACCAACTTGAAATTTAATACGGTCAAGGGACTATTCTTGAGTATCCCAATGGGATTAATTTGCGTTATTTTCAATCAGCGATCGTGCCCCTAACAAGACCAGAGCAGCGTACATGAGACGCTGTGATGCGGTGATTGTTTCACTCATTCGATTTGGACTATATTGTGTATGATCTGAGATTGAGTTGCCTTGCCTCCCGACCAACACAGGGCACATATTGAGAGTTAGTGCAGCTCAAAGGAACAAGGTCATGACAGTCATATGTACGCATGGAGAGGGAGGAAGGGTGACATTTGGTCCTTCCGGCCCAGGCATATGCCAAGCCCACCCCTGCATCGGCGGTTGAACAAGAAGGGGGTGGTGATACTGAAGAAGTCGAGAACTCCAGCCACAGTGCGGCGCATGCAATGGCCGAAGGTCCGGGAGTAACTGGTCCTGTCGTTGAAGACACTGTGGAAGGAGCTTCTTCAGTTAGGCAGGCTAGTGGGCTTGGTGATGAGGGTGAGGAGCTGGAAGCCCTAGTGCAAACGATGGACCTCGAAGACCGAGACTATATGGCATTGATGATGAGGATGATGTGGACCAGCAGATGGATCCATCTGAGTGGAACACATACCAGTTCGACAACCTCGTCTTTAACGAAGGCTCCTGTGTGTCATGGAAGTATGACCAGAGTGAGGTCAGACAAGGAGCTATGTACAAATACAATGAGGCTGTACAGGAGGCGGTCAAATTCTGGGCCTTGTTGGTGCGTCTTACATTCATAGTCGTTAAGTCTAACCCAAGATGTTACGACGTGAAGTAGACATAGAGTGATACCCTTAACGAGTGCACGCATTTCAGTCTAAGTGGGACACCTATTAGAAATGCTCTATAGTGGTCCTTCACACATGTGTCATCGTTGAGTCAGTGCGGTCCTATAGGAACCTGTCATCAGGCTTCATCGCAAACCTCATATACGGTGAGATCGTAGATAATCTAGACTTTGAGTCACGATCCATCATTAGGACGATTGAGGTAAGGTTCCAGTACACAGTCAGCTATGCCAAGGCGTGGAGGGAAAAACAGAAGATATGGGATTAAGGTTCGGTACGTTCGAGGACTCCTACCACAACCTCCCCGGGCTATTCCGAGTCATACAAGACAGGAATCCCGGCACTCGTGTTGACATTCAAGATTCTACGCATCTGAAGTTGCCTAATTAGAGGGTACTGAAGCGAACATTCTTCGCCTTTGGTCCATGCATCAGTGCATTCCGGCACTGCCGTCCAATCTTGTGTGTGGATGGCACATTCTTGATTGAAAAGTACAAGGGCCAGATACTAATTGCATTAGCGACGGACATGAACAATCAAGTTCTTACCGTGGCACTCGCTTTCGTTGAAAACGAGAACACATACAACTTGTTGTGGTTGTTGGAAATATACCCTATAGGCAATCATAGAGATGATGATATTTCATTATGTTCATGTTTTTGATAATATGTTATCATGTTCCTTTAATGAATCATTTGTTATAGATCAATAACTATGTGACTTGTTGGTGGAACTCTTTAACTTATATGATGTCATTCTAAATGTATCCCTGGTCGAAGGTCACTGGTCGAAACGCCAGTGACTCTATGACTAGCGCATATATTGATTGATGACCTAGTTTCACCGGTCATGGATATGGGGATATCGAATCAATAATGTGAGCACAAGTTAGAGAACATGGGGTTGGATAGATCCATCATTGAGACACTATTGAGATTGTTATGAATCTTTGTGTCATTAGTTGGTCTCAAGTAATGATGATGTATAATCCTTAGACCTGAGATCAGCATGGTTTTCTACATGTGTAATAGCACTCTTAGGGGTTGCCAAACGCTACTCCGTAACTGGGTAGTTATAAAGGTGGCTTCGGGTATGCTATGAAACATGCGGAGGAATGTGACTGGTCGAGATGGGATTTGCCGCTCCTAACATAGCAGGAGAGATGTCTCTGTGCCCCTCGTGGTGATCGGATAAAGAAAGTGCATGGACATGCCACTCGTGGTCGAAATGTCGACCACACGATGTTATCCGACACTCGATCGAGAAAGTATTGAACAGTCCATGGATGACACATCATCTCACCTGGATTTCAACCAGGCATCGTGAGGCAAAGGGAGAATGCATGAGTAGGTTGCTTAGTTCGATCAGTTACAGACTAGTCGTATGGAGATACGAGCTGGTCGTAGATTGGTCGAACGTAATCCTGAAATGGTAAGAACACAGTCGTAAGGAGTTACGAACTGGTCGTGACCAAGTACAACCTAGTCGTATAGAGATACGAACTGATCGTAAGTGATGAGGACCTGATCATAGATCATATTACATCAAGGTTCGTCCGATTTATTCTATGTGTCTTTGGGAATCGTTATGTGCTGCTAGGTACCGCTGACGACCAATGATCGGAAAAGAGTTTCCGAGTCATAACCGATTACACATGAACCTGTGGGGTCGCATACTTAAAGGGCAATGATCTGTTTTAGATGGTGATCCAAATTCGTATAGGCCACGAGTTCCTAATGGGCCTCCAGGTGGAAATCCATCATGGATGCCTATATAAAGAGGGGCGGTGGCATGGGGTGAAGGAGAGGATGATCTTTGGAAGAACTCCCGAAACCCTAATAGCCACGCCTTCTCAACCACGCTGCCGGTGCTAGCATTCCAGCGCGTGGTGATCCTGTCCCGTACGTGTGGATACCTCGGAGGTGTTGTTGCGAAGCATCAACACTAAGACGATCCGCGACTGGTGTTGGTCACCGGAGTCGGAGAAGAAGTCGCGTGGTGGGTATGACCACTCGGAGGAGCAGACGTGCGGCAAGCACAACCACTCGAAGGAGGAGGCACGTCGTGAGTACGACTACGACTGCATCAACTCGCTACAACGACTCTACTTCCGCTACGAGTCGGCGCGTCTAGCGGTAATCTCGTGATCTATTACTAGCGGTGGTTCCTTGGTTTCGCGGAAAATTTTTGTTTGTGCTATCGTAGCCTTGCCGCGTTACCCAATAGTGATTCCCTAGGAATTTGAGGATTTCTGTTGTACAGTGCCGTCCTAACGTATGTGTCATACATGATCGGCATGCGGGCCCGCTGAGGGCAGTTATTCAGCTACAACAAGGAGAGAACGAACCACTTCTATGGGCAGATCTGTAGAGTAGGTGGTGCATGAGGCACTTGAGTGCAAGCTTCTACAAGTAGTTTCATAACAAGAACTTGATGAATCTGTTCAAGTGGCTCTGCAACCAGAACCAGCAGCGAAAGTTTGAAGTACTCTAGAAGATTCTGGATGAGTGGACCCAGACGTACAGAAGGAAGGCAGCGAAAAAGGCCTTCCCAAGTGCTGACCAGGCCCCTAAAGCATTGCTACAACCACCCACAGATGGTCCTAGTGTGGCGAGGAAGATAGGGGCGCATGTGAAATGCATCTCGACTGGATTAAGCACGGGCTTAAGGAGAAGTGGTTGTTGCTATATGACAGTGGTGGTGCTCAATATGGTGTCATGGCAATCAATCTATCCGAGGTGTACAACTAGGTAATACGCGGCGCAAGGTGTCTCCCTTTGGTTGGTATTGTGGAGGCAATTCACCGCAGTACCACAAATTACTTTGTTGACAGAAGCAACAACGTGTCGCTCACTATAGCAAATGACAGAGTACTATACCCTGTCATGACCGCGAAGTACATGGAGGAGAAGAGTAAGAAGGGTGAGATGCTCTAAGCATTTAAGATGGGCATAAGGGAGCTTCGTTTCGAGATAATGTATAGGGATAAAGGATGCTGCGGGACAAATCACGAGAGGATTATCCACAAGTGCACACTACGTCGCGCTAGTTGCGTATGCACTTGTAACAAGCTCCTTCTTCTGCATAGGCTTTGCTCCCATGTCATGGCCGCATGTTCGACGGTGGCGTAACATCCCGGTTAGTACCTCTCTAACTATTTCAACAAGGAGGAGGTGGTGCAAACCTAGAGTGCAGAGATGCATGGTTACGCCGTGATTTCGTTTAAGGTGGGTAGGTTTGTAACATTCCTGTTTTCAAACGGCGAATAATACTTACCGTTGTTATTTGGATTTCCAAACCTTATGTCAATTATCAAATAGTTTAAAAAATTCTAGCTTCTAGATAAAAGCTTGGGTTTGTGTTTCAAACCTTGTTGAAGGTTCCTGGATTCAAATTTGGTTTTGAATCTCCTTTCAAAATTTGGGCCCTTCTCAGATTTTGCTCTCTCCCTCCTCCCTCTGGGCTCACCCCTCTCTCCTTGGGCTTTCCTTGGGCTAGCCGGCTGTTGCCCCCGCCCCGGCCGGCTACCCTCTTTGCCTCCTCCACGGCCCCCATTCTCGAAGGAGACTAACTCTTTGTCCAAGTATTATCTTTGTGTAGTCTCATTTGGATATAAAGGTGAAACACAACGAGGTATGCAATCGACATCTAAATCTTATATATTGTTGCATTTCTGGGGGAGTTTTATCCTTACTTTGTGGTTTCATTAGTATTGATCCATATTCCATTTTCCACATATATTGGGATCTTTACGTTGAAACAAAACCTTTGAGTATACAAAACTTGTGTAGTTCAGATATACTCATGTTTTGAGTATATAGAACTTGTGTAGTTCTTGTATACTCATGTTAGAGTATATATATAACTTGTGTAGTTTATCTTTTTAGTGGTTATCATCAAATTACCAAAGAGGAAAGATTGAGGTATCTTGTCCCACCATTATGAGTTAATGGTATGGTGTGGTAATTAATGATGATCACATTGTGGAACTCCTTGGGATGATCATGAGTTGATCATCAAGTCAAGAGCTTGGTGTAAATGATGCATCATGAGTTGATGCTTATCAAGAAGAGATGATCATGAGTTGATCATCAAGACAAGAGAAGACCCATCATGTGTTGATGGAGGTCAAGTGAAGGATTGCATCATGTGTTGATGCATGTGAAGACTTCCCGAGTGAAGAAATCATCATATGGTGATGATTGTCAAAGTTAAAGACCCGACTTGAAGTGTTGATGTGCGTCATCAAGCTTCAAGAAGATGCAAGGCAAAGGTATGACTAGCTAGGGCTAAGGATGTGTTCCTAGTCTTTTACCGGTCTTGGTGTTTGGTTGGAAGACCGGATTGCTAGTATAGGTTGCCGTACTATTAAGAGGGGTCTTAACTAGTAGTTTGAGTTAGTCATGTGTTGATAGCTCATTATATTTGCTCTAGCTCATCTAGGCATGATGCTATTTATTTACGAATGTGTTTTGCAAATAATCGAGGCTCATGCATAATCCTTGCAACATGTGACTTAAGTTTGCAAATGCGCTTTGCAAATGGTGTAAGTCCATGTACCTAATGCTCAACTTCAAGCTCCAGACAACTAAAATGAGGACTTCTCAACTCCCTCCACATCAACTCAATGCTTCATGGCTAAAGGTAATAATGAGGTAAATAACAACGATGAGCCTTCATATGATGAGTTGATGGACATGCTAGAAGAGCTCAATGAATATTTAGGAAAGGAGAAATTAAATTCAAAGTTTTGAAGAAAGAGCATGTCTCTCTCAAAATGATTATGATGTTCTAAAAGATGAACATGAAGCTCTCCTCCTAAATAATTTAAATAGCTCTAAGGTGGATATAGGCATTGAATGTAATTTATTAGATGATTTGCCATGTATAGCTTCTACCTCATGCATTTCATCTAAGGTTAGTGTATCCACCTCATGTGAGGATTTAATTGATATGCCTTGTTGCTCAAAGTAGATGCTCCTATTTCCTCGATATCTTGCAATACTAAAAGAGGCCTAAAGGGAAGGCCACTCTTGATGATATATTGAGGAAGCAAAGACGCTTGCAAGATAAGAGTGGAATTGGCTTCACTCCTAAGAAAAAGGAGACAAGCAAGACAAGGCACAACGCAAGGCACACGAAGAATATCAAGTGCCATGGATGCAATGGAAAGGGCCACTTCGCCTCCGTGTGCCCAAACAAAGTGAATGACAAGAAATTGTCATCAAAGAAGAGGCAAACCGGCAAGGAGCAAGTAAAGAAGGTAAAAGACGAATACAAACTTCGAACTTGCTACAATTGCCGGGAAAAGGGACATATGAGTAAGGATTGTCCCAAAGGTATCACTCCTAAGCCCATTATTTATAATGATCAATATTTGCTTAGGAAGGATATTAATGGCAATGTGTTTGCTAGAATAGTTAGTACACATAAAACTAATGCTAGGGCCATTTGGGTGCCCAAATCTATTGTGACTAACATTCGTGGACCCAACCTAGTTTTGGGTACCATCCCTAAATGTGCCCAAATAAATTAAGTGCTAGTATTGTTTTTCAAAAATAAGCCTTTTAGCCAAAAGTCAAAAATTTGATAACTATTAGTAATTCTTTGAAAAATTAATTGCAAAATGTATACAAATGCTTTTGAAAGGTTTACCAAAGGTTTTGGCTTTAGAAAAACCTATTTTAAGTAAAATGCATTTCTAGCCAAAATCCTACATTGTAGTATCTTGTTTTTGACATAAACTAGATTTTTGTGTAAAATCTATTCTAAAAGGAATTTGAAAATCTTACCAAAAGGAAAATCCTAGAGTTGGTTATTCTAAACATTTTTGGTATTCAAAGAATTTCCAAAAGACCAACCTAGAAAAAGTTATTTGATTTTGAAATTCGTCCAAAATCCTACTTTGACCTAAGTGGTCACATTCTAGCGCTTAAGTGAGTTTTTCCATATGAACCAAAGTTATTCATATGAAAAGGTTCAAATGGTATTTATGACTCATACATGCAATTGGACTCTCTAAATTCATCATTTGCTCTTTTTGTGTTTTGATTGAAACCTCTTAGAAATATATTTCATTTCCAAAACCAAGAGCTTAAATTATAAAAACTATTTTAAAGTCTATTCTTATGGGCTATATAAGTTGGAAATACTCCAAATATGTTTATTTGATTGATTGTGCAAAAATTTGGAGTAAAATACAACAATTCTCTCTTTTCCTCTCCTCTCACCAAACTGTGTCGAGCTTGGTTGTCCCAGTCCGACCGCCTCTATAGGCGATCCGATCGAGATCCCACCGTCCGACCGGCGTTGGTCTGGCGGTCCGACCGGTTTTATGGAAAAGGTTAAAACCCTTCACCCGAGAGCCTTTCTCTCACTCCACCTTTCTCCCCAAACCGAGCCACTCTTTTTCTCTCCTCTCTCAGGCCGGAAGCACCTCCTCCCCTTCGGATCTCCTCCTCCGGCCGTCCATTTGGGGATTCAAGGTGAGGAAAGAACTTGCAAACTTTCGGATTTTTGGCTCTCCCTTCTCTTCAAGGAGGCATCCCCTGTGTTACTCCTCTTCATTAGAGCCAGTAAGCATCCTCGATCTACTTGCATTACTCTCATTTTGTGATTTGCCCCAAATTCTAGGATTTGTCAAAAATCCTATCTTGTTCACTAGATTTTGTGGCAAAACTTTATCCTGCAAGTAGTTTGTGAATAGACAAATGAATGCACTTGATGCCATTGCTTGAATGATGAAAACTTGTGAAAATCACAAATTTCAGTTCATCGGTTCGTAACCGCCATTCGACCGGCTTCACATTGTGATCGGACCGGCCTCGCAGCGATCCGGCCGGCGCCACAATGGCGGCCGGACGGCCTCGTGGCATCCGACCGGCCGTGGATAGCAGTCAGACCGCCTGTGTCCAGAGAGCATGTCAATGACACCATTGTATATTCATAAGTTTATTATCTATTCCTTGTTTGATCCTTTGATTATCTTCCCAGGAGCTATGCCGAACAAGCGCGTGGCCAGTCGTTCGGGTGGACCCCCTCCTTCTCCTTCTCCTTCTTCATCCAGAGGGAAAGCTCCAGTTGAGGACGACATTGAGGACGCTTCTATGGAAGAAGTAGAGGAATTAAGTTCGGATAACAATGGCAGCGACAATGACTTTGATGAGAACGCTGGAAATGAGGTTGAGGAGGATGAAGATGATAATGAGGACGCTCCAGATGAGTCTCAATTCTTTGGTCTTGATGTCTCAAGGTTAAGAAGTGAAGAATATACAATATTGAGACATGTTGATCAAGACGCTCGAATGCAACGATGGGTATGTTCCACACCAAGTTTCAGCAAGATGTATTCAAGATTATTTATGCGAAGAAAAAATTTGCTAATCACAGATATGTCAAATGAAACTACCTGGCACAGAATCCAACCTACAATGGACTTTACAGACTTTTCAAATATGTAGGTTTGGATACCTTGGTTTCTCTGAACTGCAGCTTTCATTCAAAAGTCATCGATGCTTTTATGCAACAGATTGTGTCTCCTGATTACGACAAGCTAGTTTGGATGATCTGGCATAGAAAATTAAAGGCTACAAGAAAGCAGTTCATGGAAGCCTTAGGTTTGAAGGAGTCAAGGGGTGTAAGGATCCATTTGCAGGAACCCCTAAACCTTGCTCAAATAGATGAGTTCTATGATCAGAATAATCCACATTCTTGCGGTAAGGTGACAGACTCCTTCCCTCCCTAGTATTATTAACAGATCATGAGATCATCATTCTTCCCTAGGAGTGGGAACAATGATGAAATCCATGGGAGGGCATGGAATGCGATTCAGTACATTATGGAGGGCACTCGCTTCGATGTCATAGATCTTATTTTTAGAGAGATTGACACCTCCAAGGGAGACAAGACTAAGAGTATTTATTATGCTCCCTACATAATGAGGCTTATCAAGAGCATAATTGAATTCAATACTCCTGTGACATAGAGCATAAAGAATACTGCACCCAGTGGACTCCTCCTCCTCCTGCTCCACCGCTCCTCCCCGCTCCTCCCGCTCCAGTGGCTCCTCCTCCACCTCCTCGATCGTGACAGGCTCCTTCTCTCAGATCCCTGTGCTCAAGACCACATCCCTAGCAGCCGATGCTTAATCTTCACCGAGTGTGGATCGATTCGCTCATCTCGGGAGGCTTTTCAGCACTACTTTTTCTCGATTGGATGAGTTTGAGGTCGCTACCACATCCGTGTTTGATGCATCGCTCGCTCAGATGATGATTCTGAGCGATTTCATCGCTTTCCAGCAAGAAGGCGCCTCTTTATTATCAACGATCCGGACGTGGACCTCACCTTCCCTCTTTCTTTTGGCGAGGAGACTAGCCTTCATCCTCTCAGGATCCTCCTGCTGAGTAGTAGCCATTTGTTCTATTTAGGTCATTAGACCTTGTATGCAAAAATTGTAATATCTTTTATGACTACTTGGTTGTATGACTCTCATTTTGGCTATGCTATCTTTTGCTACTCTGTGTGAGAACATGTTTTTATGTCATGTTTTGTATTTTGCATGAGATGTGGATGTGGATGAGATGTGATTATGAATGAATATATTTGTGGTTGATTATATCTTCTTGTCTCCTCGTCAGATGTCCCTCTTTACAAGAGAAATTCTGTCAAATTTTTATAAAAATCTCTCTCAAGCATCGTTCTTTATGTTCTCTCAACATAGTTTGTGAAAATTGTTAAAAAGAGAGATTATCTATATTTCTTTTCAAAAAAAAGGGAGGTTAGTTGAATATGTTTCAACTATCATTTCAAGTGGTTCTCAATGTTTTGATTTAAAATGGGAGAATGTTATGATCAATAGGTTTGTAACCTATCTTTGTTTCTCCTCTCACATCTTGAGAACAAAATTCCACCTTGGTCATATAAGTTCAATTCATACTTTTTGTGACCAACCTCTTTTTCTTGCAAGTGGTATCCATTTGCAAAGGCTCCTTTTGGCTTAGATTTATATTGTGTTTTTGGGTGATTTATGCCAAAAGGGGGAGAATGTTTATCAATATTCATTTGGATGATTGATTTGTTTAGACATGCCAAAAGAGGGAAAATACATGCATTAGCTATGTAAGGGGGAGAATGTTTTAATGCTTTATGTTTCACCTCATATGACGCATAGACATAGTTCATTAGTTTAAATTCTTATCTTATGTCTATGAATATCCAAATGTTGTTATTGATAATGGATTTGTCATCAATCACCAAAAAGGGGGAGATTGAAAGATCTAGACCCGCCATTATGAGTTAATGGATTGTTTTGGTGATTAATGACAAATCCAAATATGAGACTAACTCTTTGTCCAAGTATTATCTTTGTGTAGTCTCATTTGGATATAAAGGTGAAACACAACGAGGTATGCAATCGACATCTAAATCTTATATATTGTTGCATTTCTGATCCAAAATATAGGATTGAACCGTATTACACATTTGTGTATGCACACATTTAGGGGGAGTTTTATCCTATACTTTGTGGTTTCATTAGTATTGATCCATATTCCATTTTCCACATATATTGGGATCTTTACGTTGAAACAAAACCTTTGAGTATACAAAACTTGTGTAGTTCGTATATACTCATGTTTTGAGTATATAGAACTTGTGTAGTTCTTGTATACTCATGTTAGAGTATATATATAACTTGTGTAGTTTATCTATACTCATTTGTTCTCTCATTTACCATCATTAAATTTATGAGAATTTTAGTGGTTATCATCAAATTACCAAAGAGGAAAAGATTGAGGTATCTTGTCCCACCATTATGAGTTAATGGTATGGTGTGGTAATTAATGATGATCACATTGTGGAACTAACATTTTCCATGAGTTGGATATACAGGTTATGTTCCAGGATGATGAAGACTTGGGATGATCATGAGTTGATCATCAAGTCAAGAGCTTGGTGTAAATGATGCATCATGAGTTGATGCTTATCAAGAAGAGATGATCATGAGTTGATCATCAAGACAAGAGAAGACCCATCATGTGTTGATGGAGGTCAAGTGAAGGATTGCATCCTGTGTTGATGCATGTGAAGACTCGGGATGGAGAAATCATCATGTGTTGATGATGTTCAAGACAAGATCCCGAAGTGAAGAAATCATCATATGGTGATGATTGTCAAAGTTAAAGACCCGGACTTGAAGTGTTGATGTGCGTCATCAAGCTTCAAGAAGATGCAAGGCAAAGGTATGACTAGCTAGGGCTAAGGATGTGTTCCTAGTCTTTTACCGCTTGGTGTTTGGTTGGAAGACATCTTAACTAGTAGTTTGAGTTAGTCATGTGTTGATAGCTCATTATATTTGGCTCATGCATAATCCTTGCAACATGTGACTTAAGTTTGCAAATGCGTTTTGCAAATGGTGTAAGTCCATGTACCTTATTCCTTGTGATGAGTATTCTAAGGGTTAGCAAATGTGTTTTGTAACCCACGAGAATATCATCTTTGAAACCTACCGCCGGATCAAGGGGTCACCGGTCGCCAAATCGGTCCGACCGGTGTGCTACGCGGCGGTCGACCGATTACACTTGAACCGATTTCCTTGTGCGGAAGTTCCGCTATTGTAAAATCGAGCTTCGCGTGAGGAAGTTCCGAGTTCGAGCGAACGGTTTTTCCGAGAGCTCCCATTTTGGGACTTAGCCAAATCGCGAAGGCGGTCGGACCGCCAAAGACGCGCGGTGATCGGACCGATATACTCGCGGTCCGACCGGCCGCTGCATGGCGGTCGGGCCCAACGGCTACTTTTCTAGCCGTTGGCGTAAGCGTCCGACCGCCATTGGTTGGCGGCCGACCGGCCTGGCTTTTGATGGAATCTTCTCCCAACGCTAGTTTTTGTGTGTGGGCTATATATAGACACCTTGGCCGGTTGGAAGAGGTTGTTTGGTGCTATTGTTAAGTGATACACTCATTCTTTGAGCTAAGAGCAAGTCTCTATTCTCTTTGTGCATGTGTTGCACTTGGTGAGATTAGAGAGCAAACCCTAAGCATGTGTTGCCTTAGGTAGTGGATTGTGTATCCACGTGAGCGTTGACACTTGATTAGTTCAAGTGAAAGTTCTGGTTTTGTTACTCTTGGTGTTTGCCGACACCTAGACGGCGTGGAGGCGTCGTGCTCGGTGACCTTCTCAAGAAGCTTGTGAGAAGGCCCGACGGTTGTGATTGGTTTGGTGCTCGCCATCTCCGGAGTGGAGGAAGAGCAACCATAGTTGAGCGAGGTGTTGGTCTGGTTTGGAACCGGTCCAAGTGTTGGACTTACCTCTGCTCCAACGCGGGTTGGGCTTACCTCAACGTGGATTAGGGAGACCGCAAGTCTCCGAACACCACTGCATAATCGTGTCATCTTGCTTGTGCTTTACTTTGCATTTTACATTCTTGCTTTAATTGCTTATATATCTTGTATGATTGCTCATATTGTATTGTGTTCATATTGTTTGTGCACTTAGTTGAGCCTCCAATTCGCTATTAGCTTCCGTGATTTATATATTGGTTTAGCCCGATAAAGTTTTTAAACCGCCTATTCACCCCCTCTAGTCGCCACCTCGGTCGTGCCTCTGCTGCCGCGACCCTGGTGTCATCACGCGAATCACCTCCGTCGACGCCCACCCATCACCCGCCCTTCGCTGCCTCGCCCGTCACCTCCGCCAATCGTTACATAGGCCGCCCATCACCGCCTCTACCGGCCTCCTGGGGCCACCCATGTCGGCCTCCTCGGGACGGCTTTAGCCATAGCACGCTGCTATAAATAGCCCGACCGCCTCTCCTTCATCTCCTCCCCACCTCGCCTCCTTCTCCTTCCTCAGAATCGTCGCCGAGCCGCCCCCACCTCGACCGCGCCGCCTCCTCCCCAATGGTCGCCTCGGCTTCACCGCCTGCCGCCACACCCAACTCGAGGTGCCACGGGGGCCGAGGAGGCACCCCTCTCCTTCCCCACCTCCGGCGCCCTTCTCCTCCGCCTTGCCGATTTGGCCGCCTCCGAGCCGCCCAGGCTCTACCTCCGGTTCCCCACCTCCGCTCGCCGCCCGCTCCCTCGTCCCCTCCTCCCCCGCGCTGCCGGTCACCGCCGCCGCCCGAGCCCCTCCCCCTTCTCCCCCTGTCTCACTGCAGATGGAGAAGGCGAGGCGACCCCGAGCCCGTGGCCCCCTTTTAACCCCCCTTAGCGACCGATGGGTGGGCCCGGCTAAAGTAGCCCACCTGGACCGGCGCGCGTGAACTCAGTCCATGCAATAGTGCCTGTGGACCGAGCACAGTGCACAGCCATGTGTAAGCACACGGTTTTTCCGCTTTAGTTTTCAATTGAAAATTCCGCTGGAAAGCTTCCAAAATTCATATCTCTTTCTTTATAACTCCAAAAAATTATGAATCTTTTTCCTAAAATTGTCTAAATTCAAGATATTGCTAATGACACTGGTCTTGTTTAATTTAGAGTTCATTTGTTATAGGTTTGGTATTTATTTGTTCTCTTTGCTGTTGTGCCTTTGTTCGGTAGGTTCGTCCGATTAGGATTTGAAGACGCGGGTGACCTCCACTTCGATCAAGCTCAAGAATACCAAGACCCTCATGCCTTTAACCAAGGTGAGTCGATACTTTGATCATGTTGAACTTATATTTTATACAAATTATATTCTTTTAAAATATCAAATTGCATGCTTTAGCTTCTTATACAAATGTATGTTAAATGGTCCTAAGGTAGTTAAATACCAATTCGATGATTAAATAATTACTATACCATCTCCTTGATAATTGAATTCCCCTTATCATTATCACATTAGTAATTATATGGTAACCCACTAGTTATAGGTTGTATTTAACACCATGCTAGTCTTATTTAAGTACCGGGGTATTAACTACCCCACTCATCATCCTTTAAACATAAAAATTATTTTGGGCAGTCGTTGGGGGAAATGACTGAAATGGTTGAGATAATTTGGTTTACACTTCTCAAAACCCTAAAAACTTGCTAATACCCCATCTGTGCGGTTGGAATGATGGATGGTATGATGTTGGGTGCTAATGTAGCCTGTGGATTTTGGAAATGTGGAATTCTGGTTGAACCACCCAGCTAATCCTAAGGACTTAATTCTGTGATGACCTCTAAATGTAAAATAGTACAACCACAAGTCTATAATGGTGGCGACCTGGTTAAATAATTTGTATCCGTTAGTACGAGTTGTGCCAGGTAGATGACTCGCGACACCGTAAGACTTCGCGGCGAAGGGGTCGGGGTGCATGGCGAATGCCGTTTGAAGGCGCAAGAGGGGGGGGGTCTGGGCAAGGGCTAACACAGGTGCGAGAACGTAACCCTCCTCAGGTGAAACCTCAACGGGTGTAACAAATACTGAAGGATGCATTGTAAAGACCTTGTGGTAATCTCCCTTGATTCACATGTCCAAGGAAACATTTTTATATATCAAGACGATTATCTCTTATGGGTAAAGATATACAATCTCTGCAGAGAAATAAAACTGTTCGAATAGCCATGCCCACAGACACGAGTGGACATGGAAACTTACAAGAGTTAGTTCTATTTATAAAACTTTGTGGGTGGGTTGAAAAATATGAAGGGCTCATCTAGCCCTTGTTTTGAATTTCCCCTGGGTAGTCTTACTCACTGTTGATAATAGGTGGATGTAACCATCATCAAAGATAAGCATGAGGTGGAGGTAACCTCCGCTGATATTAATATTGTACAAATAATCTCTTTAATAAAAATATGATTCAGTCAAAATGCTAAGTGCTAGGAATTTGTACTTATGATATTTAAAAATATTGCTTTAGCAAATAAAAGAACCTGAACCATCCTTATTAAGCCTTGCATATATATTATTGCATCTGTTGTATTAGCTCACGAGCACGAACGTTGTGCTCATCCCCGCTCTTTCCTCCAAAACCCTCAGAGGCAGAAAATCCTGAAGACTACGACTATTACGAGGAACCAAAAGTCTGAAGATCCAGAAGTTATTGAACCTTAGTTTAGTCTTTAGCTGTTCTAGTCTCACCTCAGTCTAGCTGACTCCGTCGGTGCTTGCGTGCATCCTATATTATCGGAGTTTTCGGGTAATATCGGACGCACACGGGTTTCCCCAGTCGCTTGCCTGTGGAGAGATACGCTCTCACCCCCTTTTGCTTCCGTTGTCGCTTCCGCTATTTTTTATGATGTAATTATTTGACATGTTCGGCCTTTATTGTAAAAATTAGCCCAAAGCGGTTATGATTTTACGCCATGTATCAACTGATTCAGTGATATATCTGTAAGTGCTATCTACTAATCCAGGGAATAACATATTATCTTTCACAGAGGATTCAGGATTAAAAAATCCAGATCCAACGCTATTACACTAGAGGTGAGGCTAAGGTGCCAATCCAAGACATAGGATCCAAGACATAGGAAAAGGAAAAGAAACTGTTTCTTCTTTTTTTCTTTTCTTTTTTCCCGGCACAGTTTAAGACATGGATTTGCAAGTCCGGCACGCGGCACCGGAGGAGGCAAGGTCACCGGTGCCTTGCCGGGAGCCCACCACCGCCGCCCTCGCGGATGAAGCCATTTCTTTCGGGTCCATCACGTGTATTGTCCGCTGCTTTTTCGCTGCCAAAAAGGAAACATGAAATAAGAATAGTTGACTACCTTCGTTTATCTATTTCTGTTGGGTCATCCTTGACATATTGCATTTTACATATGACCGCTTGTCATTTTTCTTCCTACACTAGTAGTGTTAATATTTCTTTTAAGGGAACTAGTAGTGTCAATTGTAACAGTTAAAAAACATTCTAAAGACTTCAGATGGGAAGCCAACAGTTTGTTACATTTACCAGTATGTTCTTACAATGTAGGCGAATAATAATTTACCATTTTGATAAGCCAGATAATTCTCTTGGAGCCTCTTCCTTCATCTGGGGTCCATGCTGACAGAGCCGGTTCTATTTTAAACAAAATGCTGTGCACAAGGCCTGTTTGATAGCAATGGAGACTATAAAAAAAAAGGAGAAAGATCTGGTTATATAGTCTTACAGCTGGAGCAGAGGATGAAGTAGTAGAATGGTTGCTGTTGTTGATCTGCCTGGCAATTTGATATGCTGGTGCAGGGCTCGATCTACGCTTTGCCTCCATTGTCGACTCAATCCCATTATAAATCCTCTCTGAGCTTGAACTATCTAAATTTTCAGAAACAGAAGAACATATCTCGGTAAGTGCATTATTATGGGTACTAAAAACGATGAAAGCTAAAATACAATGTCCTTTGGAAGATATTTGTCACACTCACTGTGCCTCTGTGGGCTAGGGGAATACTTGAACTCTGAAACCTGGAAGGTTGCGTCAGCATTCAGCAAGGCAGGTGTCATTGTTACTGAGTTTACAGCCAAAGAAGAGAAAGTTAAAAGTATAGTAAGGTCTATTAAAATACAAACAGAGGTGTCATTATAACTAACAACTAATGAGAAAAGCATGGAAAATTACTTTGTCAGAACTGTGATTGCTTGGTAGTAAACTACAGAGGAATAATTGAGAGGAGAATATTCTGGGCACAATACTTGTTATCGAAAAGAAACTTTCTACAGACAAGGGAATCATACAAGAAGATCGTGGTGTAGTTGTTTAGAGCCATTTATAAACAAGGACTGTTACCTGTTAAACAAGGAAACGGATATCGCAGGCCATTCACTTGCCGGTCGATATCCGTCTCCTGCACGAACACGAACACAGTTAACACAGACTTGAGGCTTTTACCCTCCTCCTCCGTGGCTGCTCAGATAGGCAACCGGACCAATCTCTCCTCTCCTTTCGTAAGACAAAACAAAAGTGACGTAAAATAAGCGTAAAAAGATTGACCTGGAGCGCCTTGTACGTGATGTCCATGTCTGCCAGGCTCTGCCGCAAGCTCAACACCTCGTCCTCCAACTGCGATAAGACTGTGAAAAAGCTGAACTTTTTGAGCGAATTTGTGTTGCGAGGCGGTAAAAATGGCTTCTTTAGGGACCTGGTCGGGGTCTTCCAAGATCTTGATGGCCAAGATCTTGCTCTCCAGGCCGAGCTCGCCGTCGCCGGCGTCTCCGAGCTCCCTGCCTCGCCCATGCCATCAGCGTCCGCGTCACCCTCCGCCTCCGGCGAGGCCGGGGCCGGGGTATCCTTCTCCGCCACAGCCGCCGCAGGCGGCTGCGGTGGCGCGTCGCAATTGCTGCAGCTGCCCCCGGCGTAGAGCCGCTCGACCATGCCGTCACCCGAATCCAGCGCGGAGTCGACCAGCTCCCACACGTCGCTCCCGCCCCCGAAGGCGGTGAGCTCCCGGCGGTCGGAACGAGCGCTGTGCTTACCTGGCACTTGGGCTTGGTGTAGAAGAAGAGGAGAGGGGAAATGCTAGGGGAGGGCGCTAGATGACTGCGACGTCCAAGCGACGGGGCGCTAGATGACTGCGACGGGGCGCCAGCGCCAGAGCGGCGTGTCACCAGGGTCCAGGAGCAGGGGCATGTCGCTGGAGGGAGAGAAAGCAGTGGCGATGCCGTCGAGAGGGAGAGAAGACAGGCTGTTGAGCCAAGGTTGACCGAAGAGAATGGTGAGGTTGCAACATAATGTGGCCCAAGCTGACTTGGCCAGAGGAACAGGAGTGAGGAAAAAGAAAATAGAAAATGGAAGCAATATTACATAGCTTGATTTTTTTAGAGTGTGCTTTCATTAGAGAAATTGGAATTTGGCATTGCTCAAATGATTCACTTGTACACGATGTTTTCGTTAGCTTTGCTTTTACAGTATCAGTTTTTAGGGGTTTTGTTTTTCACCACCAGCTAGAAAAAGAAAATGCAGTTTAAATAACTCCAAAAAGTAGGGCAAAAAGGATAGCAATAGATAGCACATAATTTTTTTTAAAAAAAAATTATGTATTTTTGTCTTCGGGAACTTTTGCGGTGTTACATTTTAAAACTACCCAGTTACGGAGTAGCATTTGACAACCCCTAAATGTACTATTATACATTTAGGAAATCATGTTTATCTTAGGTCTAAGGATTATATATCATTATTTTTTGAGACCAACTGATGACACGTAAAACCATAACAATCTCAATAGTGTCCCAAGTTAGATCAATCTAACACCATATTCTAACATGTGTTCATATTATTGATTTGATATCCCATATCGATGACCGGTGAAACATGACCATCAATCAATACACGTGCTGGTCGATAAGTCACTTGTGTTCCTATCAGTGACATCTGACCATAGATACATTTAGAATGATATCATATAAGTTAAAAAGCTTTACTAATAAATCACGCACTTGTTAATCTTTATAAATGATAATTTATCGAGGAACGTAATATTTATTCTATAATTCATAAATATAGATATGATACAATCATCTCCTTAATTATCTCTAAAGTATAACACCAACAATAATATCATCCCTCGATTTGTACTTCCATTTATATTTGTAAGGGATGAGATGGTGATAAATCAACCCATTTCATTCCTGGTTAAGCGAGGTAGGTTCGAAGTTCGGATGAGTACTAGCGAGCTTGAGGCTGTGGCACAGGGCAGCTGAGGTACTAATTAGCGAGCTCTGAGTTATAGAAAGGTCACTTTCTCCTCTCGTCCCTGTGATCGCCTTGGGGAAAAAGCACAACACGAACTCCATCATCAAGATCCAACAAGAAGCTGCTCCTACCAAGCAAACTCCTCTTAATTTTTCCTCCCTCTTCTGATGACCAGACAAACTATCCGGCTGCTGTTTGTACTCTGCATTGTCGCATTAGCGTACAGATGCGCGAAGTCGACTTTCGCACTGGGCATAAATGATTTTTTTGGCATGGTGGGGGCAAAGCAGAAGTCCAGAACAGGAATATAGGATAAGATACCATGGTTTGCCATGGAAATAAATTCTATGGGGAGATGAGGCTCCTCCCCCACCACCTGTTCCCTCTCTCTTCCGGATCCAATGGTGGTGGGGAGGAGGGCCTCACGGAGACCCTCCCTCGTAGAATTTATTTCCCTTTGCCACTCCCATGTGCAGTCTGCTGACCTGGGCGCAACTAGATGACTAGAACAACCAAAGCATAATGATGAACAAACAAGCAGCAGCAATGGCAGCAGCTTTAATTTCTATTTCTCCTGAGGAAGAAAAAACATAAGCATCATTCTTATGTGTCTGGCAATATTACACTGGAGGTGAGGCTAGGGCGCCTATCCAAGGCATAGGAAAAGGAAAAGAAAGTGTTTCTTTCTTTTTCTTTTCTTTTTTCCGGTGCAGTTTAAGACATGGATTTGTAAGTCCGGCACGCGGCACCGGAGGAGGCAAGGTCACCGGTGCCTTGCCGGGAGCCCACCACCACCGCCCTTGCGGATGAAGCCATTTCTGCTTTTCGGTTTCGGTATGTCGTTGATGTCCATCACCTGTATTGTCCGCTGCTTTTTCGCTGCCAAAAAGGAAACATGAAATAAGAATAGTTGACTACCTTCGTTTATCTCTTTCTGTTGGGTCATCCTTGACGTATTGCATTTTACATATGACCGCTTGTCATTTTGCTTCCTACACTAGTAGTGTTAATAGTTTTTTTTAAGGGAACTAGTAGTGTCAATTGTAACAGTTAAAAAACATTCTAAAGACTTCAGATGGGAAGCCAACAGTTTGTTACATTTACCAGTATGTTCTTACAATGTAGGCGAATAATAATTTAGTAATTTACCATTTTGTGCTTCCTGATAATTCTCTTGGAGCCTCTTCCTTGCAGAATCCAGCCTATCAAGGTCCAGAAGACTGTCCTTCTGCTCCCTCATCGTCTTCTACATCGAAAACTCAAAATCATTCTCACAGATTCGCATCTATCTAAGAAAACACCCACACTCCTTTTTACAGTTGCAAAGAAGTAAAAAGTTTCCGATTTCGCAATAACTGTAATTCTTTTGTTCACAGAAAGTGGAACATAAAACCTTTTTTTTTTGTTTGCAAAGTTGCACGATTAGACACCATTGTGCAATAAGTAGTGACAAGTGAGGCAAAATAGGTCAAAAGATGCTACATCTGGGGTCCATGCTGGTAGAGCCGGTTCTACTTTAAACAAAATGCTGGTCTGTTTGATAGCAATGGAGACTATAAAAAAAAGGAGAAAGATCTGGTTATATAGCCTTACAGCTGGAGCAGAGGATGAAGTAGTAGAATGGTTGCTGTTGTTGATCTGCCTGGCAATTTGATATGCTGGTGCAGGGCTCGATCTACGCTTTGCCTCCATTGTCGACTCAATCCCATTATAAATCCTCTCTGAGCTTGAACTATCTAAATTTTCAGAAACAGAAGAACATATCTCGGTAAGTACATTATTATGGGTACTAAAAACGATGAAAGCTAAAATACAATGTCCTTTGGAAGATATTTATCACACTCACTGTGCCTCTGTGGGCTAGGGGAATACTTGAACTCTGAAACCTGGAAGGTTGCGTCAGCATTCAACAAGGCAGGTGTCATTGTTACAGAGTTTACAGCCAAAGAAGAGAAGTTAAAAGTATAATAAGGTCTATTAAAATACAAACAGAGGTGTCATTATAACTAACAACTAATGGTTTTGCATAAACTCTTAGTCTGCTCAGCATGAGAAAAGCATGGAAAATTACTTTGTCAGAACTGTGATTGCTTGGTAGTAAATTATAGAGGAATAATTGAGAGGGGAATATTCTGGACACAATACTTGTTATCGAAAAGAAACTTTCTACAGACAAGGGAATCATACAAGAAGATCGTGGTGTAGTTGTTTAGAGCCATTTATAAACAAGGACTGTTACCTGAGCGCTTTGGTGGTTTTTTACTTGGATTTTCTCAGGGGAGTCGCCATCAGCTGCCATTCATTTTCACCCATTTAGAATTATCAAAACCAGGAAAAAAATACAAAAATCATGAGCCAGAGACAAGGTAATATTTTGCACAGTGACATACTGATGATCGAGCTGCCGCCGTCACAGCTGGAATTGTGTAGGCGCACCCAGTTGTCCACTATCTCCTTCCACTTTCTTCAAGTTGCAAGCAACACCGAATTCCACAAATAAAAAAAGGACAATTAAACCGCATATTCCAACCAGAACAATATTGACTACTTAAGCAACAGTGTTCGTGTTCATCATCTTCTTCTTCACCTGATGAGCTGCTTTACCAGTCGCCGGACTTCGCCTGAGGGGTGCTTGCGCAGGCCATTCACATGCCGGCCGATGTCCGTCTCCTGCACGAACACAATTAACACAGACTTGAGGCTTTTACCCTCCTCCGTGGCTGCTCAGATAAGCAACCGGACTAATCTCTCCTCTCCTTTCGTAAGACAAAACAAAAGCGACGTAAAATAAGCGTAAAAAGATTGACCTGGAGCGCCTTGTACGTGATGTCCATGTCTGCCAGGCTCTGCAGCAAGCTCACCACCTCGTCCTCCAACTGCGACAAAACAACACGAACGTGCAGTCCGTGTGAAAAAGCTGAACTTTTTGAGCGAATTTGTGTTGCGAAGGGGTAAAAATGGCTTCTTTAAGGACCTGGTCGGGGTCTTCCAAGAAGTCCTTGATGGCCAGGATCTTGCTCTCCTGGCCGAGCTCGCCGTCGCCGGCGTCTCCGAGCTCCTCTGCCTCGCCCATGCCATCAGCGTCCGCGTCACCCTCCGCTTCCGGCGAGGCCGGGACCGGGGACGGGGTATCCTTCTCCGCCACAGCCACGGTAGGCGGCGGCGGCGGCGCGTCGCAGTTGCTGCAGCTGCCCCCGGCGTAGAGCCGCTCGACGATGCCGTCACGGCGCGCCCGCAGCTCGTCGGGTCGGTCCCGCGCCGCCAAAGCCAGCGCGGCGTAGACCAGCTCCCACACGTCGCTCCCGCCCCCGAAGGCGGCGAGCGCGCGGCGGAGGCGCTCGTCCCGACCCATCATCGTCCGGCGACCCGCCGGTACCGGATCTTGAAACCCAGGCCACAAGACCCGACAGCCAGAATCCAACACAGACCTCCCCGCCCCCCGCGACAGACTCTACGCGGCCAACCTCCTCATCCCCGCCTCCAGTCCGGGGCGCGCCCGTGTCGGCGGCGCGGATCGTCAGAGGAGGACGGCCGCGGGATTCGGATGGTTGGGTAGGACGTAGGACCCGGTTAGCTATCGACGAGACCCGTTAAGGCGACTGTGGAGAGATGATAATCGTATGGATCCGAAATTAGTACCAGAAGAAAGAAAGAAAAAGAGGAAAAAAATCCGGCTATATTCCTGTGGCTGGATTTGGTTGTGCTTCGGTTGGGTTTTCCTCTTGCGATGCTCACCAGTGAGTGCTTTCTGCTTGGCCCCATGGATCCTTAACTCTTTTGGGAAGTGACCAAAATAGCCTCGAAAGGGGAGGGGGGGTTCAGAGTTGGTCAGATGTCGGGTCGGTTCGAGATACGACACTGTTAGTCCGACTCAGATATAGCACGACCCGCACTGGCCAGGGCTTGCATGCTTGATCCTTTTAGTTTGGAGTAACTAATTGCAAGTTGTAGCCAATGGATGGTTCCAAGATCCGTGCATGTATTACACACCATAGTAAGCAGAGCTTGACAAAGAAATTAAGAGGATGCTGCTTGTGTCGATAAATCATCAACTCTACAAAAATAAGGTACAAATTGATGGTATAGAGAGGGGCAAAGTAATGGATTTTCTTTCGAGAGGTAATATGATTTACTACATTATTAGTCCGGTCGGGTTTAAAATGTGTTTTGAGGGGTACGAATATGTTGAGGAACCGTCACTGGTGAGTCCAGTCCGAGCGATTACCTCGTAGACAAACTCAGAATCGTAAGAACAAGGTAAGAACGCAAGAACATAATAATAGATTGAATACAGATATATGAGGGAACTTCTGGCTTATCTTTATTGTTCTTCTGAAAACTATCGTACAATGATAGGAGTTCTCCTCCTTTATATAGGCTACTGGATGGATGACGAATCTAACCTGGATCAGGACTCCGATCTAGATCCGATTTCTTAACAGAATATACATCATGATGGAGTCTGTCTCCTAGATGCACCATAAAGAGAAGGATGCGATTGCCATATGTGATTGAATGACTTATGGCCACATCATATGCGAGGATCAAAAGCGCATGTATTTTTTTAAAAAAATCAGTAAAATACAATTGTAGATAAAAAGCTGCTCGGTCGGTCCAAGGTTTGGCCTATGGCCAGCTCGCCCCTGTATACACGGGACCAAACAAATAAATACACCGGGCCAAATATATAGCAATGCATCTTGAGTGTTGATAATTAAGAGAAACACAAGCTTTTGGCTGAATCAAACATACACGTAGTGTGTCATATGCGCCCATTTAATTTGCAAGTTTGTGTGTGCAAATTTGATCATGTGTTTACACTCTGAAAAAAAGAGCAAATATATGACTATATTTATGTGATATTCGCGAAGCATCAAGTCTATATTTATATGATATTCGTGATGAAGGGATATAGATAGGCTACACTAGTTGACAATTCAAAAATTCTACACTATACGCATGGTGTAGTACAAGAAAACTTGGAGCAGCCTGATACAACGTCGAGCACGTCGATGTAGTGGTCGTAGTCGATCGTTCAACATCCTCAACACTCATTGTCTCCTCCAACAACCTATCATGTTCCTTACGTAGGTCGTGGATCGTCCTCGATCAGCGCTGCAGCAACCACAGCAACGCCTCTACGGTATCCACACGTAACATTGTACGCCGGTGTGCTAGCACCAATGCACACGGTAGGGCATCCACACGTCCAGGGATGGAATATGGTGGTTAGGGTTTCGGTGGCGCAACTCTGAACATCCTAATAGCTCCATGCATCCTCTTATAGTAGAGCCCATAATGGATCCTATCCGAGCTCGTTTGTTCCAACTCATTAAGTGTGCGACCCAATAAGTTCATACGTAATCGGTTGTGATTTAAAAACTCCTTTCTGACCACAAGTTGTTAGCGGTTCCTAGCAGGACATAACAATTCCCTAATACACATAAATATTATATCGGACGAACCTTATGCAATATGATATGCGACCATGTCTTTATCACTCACGACCAACTCACGTCTCCATACGACCAGTTCGTAACATCTTACGACCAGTTCGTCGAGTAGTTAGTAATCATGTATGATCAGCTTACGACCAGTCTGTATCTCCATACGACTAGTTCGTATTTGGTTGGATTGAATGACTTGTTTGTTTATTCTCCTTTCACCTCACGATATCTGGTTTAACTCCAGGTGAAATATGTGCCATCCATGGATTGTTCAATACATTTTCGATCTAGTGATGGATAACTTCATGTGGTCGACTCTTCAACCACTAGTGGCATTACCATGCACTTTCTTTATCCGACCACATCTAGGGGCCCATAGACATCTCTCATGTTATGTTAGGAGGGGCAAATCCCATATCTGACCAGTCACACCCTCCGCATGTAGGTGTGAAAACGGATCGAATAGTTTTTGACCGATCCGGACAGAAACGAATTTGAATGGTCTCGAATCAGAAACAAATTCAGATTTTTTTATCGGAAACGAATACGAATACAGTAGTCCCGTTATTCGTTGAATACGAATACATATTATCCAGATAATACAAGGCTGGATATTCGAAATGTTAGCCCAATAGCCCACTGGCTCATCAGTCCATCACTCTCGCTCGTCGCTCCACTAGGGTTTGTACATGCGCTGTTACACACTCGGAGTCAACACTCACGCAAGTCTCAACTCTCAAGCCGAAAGGCTTCTGGCCGCCCTGGCCTCGCTGCCGACCACCTCACCATCCTTCGCCAGCTCCCCCCTCACGGCCCCAGTGTGTAACATCCCAATTTTCAGAGCTTTAAAAATCTTTTAAATGGTTGTAGTGAGAAAATTCACCATTTGGATTTATTTGAATATTAAATTAAAAAGCTTAATATGGATTTTAAGGACAAACTGATTTAATATGATTAATCCCAACATCAACAATTGTCAAAACTATTTTATTTAGATTCTATATGCTTGGATATATTTTATAGAATTTTCTGGAATTTTTCCAAAGTCATTTGCTATTTTCTATTGGCTATTTGTATTTTCTCGGATTTATTTAAAAGAAAAATCAAAGAAAATCCTTGAACGATCTTTGGCCAAGCCCAACACTATTCCGCATGACCCTCTTTTCTCTCATTGACCCACTTGCTCGCTCGGTAGTTGGATCAAGATCGCCCATTGCCGCTGCCATTACTGCTACTGCTTTGCTCTCGTGACCGGTGGCCCTCGCCGATGCCACGTCTGCATCGTCTTCTCCACGGACTCTCCCACGCTCGACTACCTACTCAGCTGCCGCGCCGTTTTCGCCTCGGATTCGCCCTCCTCGCCTATATAAAGGCCCCGACCCCTCGAATCTACTCGCCGATCTCTCCACTAAAACTCTAAGCGCCCTGTTTCGTCGTCGTTGCGCGCGTTGCTCTAGATCTTAGAATGATGTGACAATTGGCAATGGCGTTTATGGTTTGTCATTTCACGTGTTTTCGACAAAGTTCAGAACTGTTAGGACTGGGGCGGTCTGACCGGCCAGAGCATGGCGGTCCGACCAATACCGGTCCCAAATCGGTCAGATCGGCCATGAGCGCGGTCGGATCGGCTGTGATAAAAAAGTGTCAAAATGAGCTAGGCCAAAAATATAGGATGTAGGCAAGAGAGGGGATTCTATTGCACTTGGTCCCATAATTTTTGGAGTCTCCAGTCAAAAGTTCTATTGGTTTAAAATTTCCAGTAGGTTTCGGATTTTCAGGGTTGAAAATCGGCTAAGTCCTTTTGGGCGGTCGAACCGGACTATAGCTGGCGGTCCGACCAGCAAGGATGGCGGTCCGACCGGCCCTAAGGGGCGGTCGGACCAGTTGTCACTTGAACGCCGGCTTTCGTGGCGGCGTTGTTCGTTGGTTAGGTCAAAGTCATGAGTTTCAGGGCATATGTATTGCATGATGCATGTTTTGACTAACATGGGTCAAGTTGTGAAGAACTTGTTCCCAATTTCGGTTTACTTGTCTATGGTTGTGCAGGTTGCTTGGTGTTCAACGATGGTCAACGGCGAGGAAGATCGGGACTAGGCTTGGAGAGCTGAGGTCCAGAACGATCGACGATGCCGGGTGAGGTCAATGACTCAAGCGTGACGCAAGATGGACAAGGATGACCTATTAGCAAATCCGAGGCGCAAGATGGCGCTAGGTGAAGCTGTTTAGGTTAAAAGGTTAAAGACGGCGCTTTGCGAAGCGTGCGTGTGTGACCTGTTTATTTTGGGCCTTAACGGGAGCCCAATAGCATCAAACTTCTAGAAGGTCTAAGCCTCCACTATAAATAGGAGAGGGTGGTGGCTGCACCACCCTTTGACCCTCTTTAGATTAGAAAACCCTAATTTTGTTTAGGGAGAGCTAGGCGTGGAGGCTAGGGTTCTTGAAGGTTTGATTGGATTTTCGTGCTCTTGGATTGACCACTGATCCTTGATAGAGTGGGTGTAATCCAGCATCAATCACGTTTTAATCTATGCAAGGTTTGCTTGAGATAAGTCTCTTTTCGTTCTTGCTCTTAATTTCGTGATTTTAGGGCTTTCATTGATCCACGAGTTTTTGCTTGATATTATCACGTGGATTAGCTTTCTGTGTTGTGTGGGAACTCATCTAGGATCTTCGTGATCATCAATCACCCACGAGCAAGCGATTGGATCTAGTTTTTACTTTTGCTCGGTTTTAGACCTTTCTCCAATCAGATCGTAAATGATCTTTGTTTGTCCAAGAATTATCATAATTGTTTATTGGAATAGGTCTTTAATATCATAGAGAAGGTGTATACCAAGTTTTGTGAAGTTTGGAGTTGAGAATCAAAAGTTTGATCTATTTGCAACTTCGTCATCGGTCGTTCTTGTTGTTCGGAGCTCGACGGCCGATCGCTTAGAGGGCACCGGTCCGACCGATTTGGTCAGCGGTCGGACCGCCACTAACACAGCGGTCGGACCGCCAGTACTGATTTGTGCTTTAGCTTGTGTTTATTTTTGTCGTATTGTTTAGGGGGTAAATTGGATTCAATACTAGTCTTTCGCTGTACTGGTATATTGATCTTCATAGCTTCCTCATAGTTATTGGAGTGAAATTGTATTGAATTCATAATTTATGAAAAAGTGAGCGTGCTCCTATTCACCCCCCTCTAGTCGCCTTTTCGGTCCAACAAGTGGTATCAGAGCCCGGTTAGTTCAATCTTGATCTTAATCGGTCACTGAACTTAGACGATGGATAAGTTCTCCACTAAACCGTATATCTTCGATGGGCACGACTATGCCTATTGGAAGAATCGTATGCGAGTATTTCTTGAGAGCGAGGGACAAGCTATATGGGACGTTGTTCGATACCCGCTCATTATTTCCGAGGTTGCAACGCCTGCTTCTGCAGTTCTTTTGGCTAACAACAGTAAGGCCAAGAACCATTTATATGGTGCGCTTGGTAGACAAGAATATGACCGGATTTGCAATCTTGCAACTGCGCACGAGATTTGGAACACCCTCGAAACCTATCATGAGGGTTCGTCCCAAATCAAGAAAGTGCGCCAAACAGTCTATAAGCGCGAATACAACAAATTCGAGATGCGTCCTGGAGAGAGCATCGATGATATTTTTAATCGCTTTAATAAAGTGATTAATCAGATGAAAGCTGTTGATATTGAATACTCCCAATCTGAAAATGTCACCCATCTCTTGGCTGCAATCAACACCAAGGAGTGGGAGATGAAAGCTACTGCTATAGAGGAGAATGTTGATCTTTCTAGTCTTACATTGGAGTTGCTTTATAGCAAACTCAAGACCCATGAAATTGAAAGAGTTGATCATCCTAAGAAAGACAACATGGTATTGGTAGCAGATCCTTTCAAAAGTGCTTCTGATGGTTCTCTTGAATCTTTTTCTGGTTTTTTATTTGCTTGTTTATCTGCTATTCACGAAGAGGAGCTTGAGAGTATCCCTGAGGTTGAGTTAGCCCTCCTTGCTAAAAAATTCACACGGCCCTACAATAATGTGAGAAACAAAAAGAGAGGTGGTCCGGTGACATGCTACGAGTGTGGTGAGCTCAATCAAATCCGGGCAAATTATCCCAAGCTGAAAGGTAAGAGCAATCATAAAGAGGAATAGCCAGCTTGAAAGAAGCCTCAATTCAACAAATCAAGGTATGAGGCTAGTAAGCTTGTGAAGGCCGCTCACCGGGTTCTTGCCGTTTTTGAGGATCAATCCTTAAGCGATGTTGACTCCGGGAGCGAGGAGGGCAAGGAGGAGGAGATCCCTCGAAGCAAGAAGAAAGGGAAGGCCAAGGACTTCACTGGTTTGTGCTTCATGGCCGACTCCGTTGACAACGACAACGATGAGGTACCTCCTTCCTATGATGTTCTTTCTGATAGATGTGAAGATATGTTTGAGCAACTCATGAGTCAGGATAAGGCCTTAGAATATGTCATGGCTAGGAACAAGGATTTAGAGTCTCAAATAAGTAATTTGACTTTAGAACTTGAGAATGCTAAGAGTCTTGAATCTGATGAATGTTCATCTTGCCATGCTATGCACTCAGAAGTTGCTAAATTACAATCTGCTCATAATATTGCTTTGCAACAACTTGAAAATGCTAGAACTGAGCTTGTTGAGGTTAAATCTACTCCATGTGAAAAATGCTTAGATTCCAGCAAATTAGTTGCTTATGGTGCTGTTGATTCTAGCATTTGCACTTTTTGTTTAGAACGTGAACATGAAGTTAAAGATATCTTAGAAGCAGCTAGAGCTAAATATGTCAAACTTAAGAACGGTATTGAGTCTTCTACATGTGCTTCATGTCCTGCTCTTAAACTTGAAACTGTTTTATATAATGAGAAATATGCTAGAGCTATTAAAGGTAAAACTTGTGAGTCGTGTGCTAATTTTAAAAAAGAAAATGCTTATCTTAAGGATACCTTAGAAAAATTCTCTAAAGGTAAGAAACAATTAAACATGATTATGGGCAAGTCTAAAACTCCTTATAAGAAGCAAGGATTAGGATACAATAATGTTCAAATTAATTCTAACCCAAAAGTTACTTAAGTCTTGGAAAATGGGTTAATTAAATTTAAAACACAACCTGCAAAAATTATCTTTTAATCTGCAGGGATTGCCCAACCATCTGTTAAGTCTAAGGGTGCTTGTCCCAGTGGTATTAAGTATCATTGCACCTATTGCAAAAAGAGTGGGCATTTGGTTGAGTTCTGTTGGCGTAGGTTGAAAAACAACAAGAAATTTTTTATTAGAATTTCATCCATTCAATCTAGAGCCTTTATGAGATATGGTAACATAGAAAAGAAGAAACCTGGTTTAGTATTTGTATCACATGTTCATCAGACCGGCGGTCTGACCGCCGTAGGTAACCGGTCTGACCGATAGGGTCACCGGTCTGACCGTTGTTACTACACCGGTCTGACCGCTAGCATTGTTCATCATCATGCTACTAGACATGACAACTCTCATGCTAATCTAACCATTGCTCATGATAGAACTTTAAATAAAATCAAGGATAGCACATCTGCTTTGCATACTACTCGCAGACGTGTGTCTCAGTACTGGGTTCCTACATCTTGTTTAACTAACCCCAGTATTGAGACACATCGTTCTTCTGTGCCTTGATTTTCAGGATTGCCGCAGAAGGGGGAAGAACACGTGGTTCGTCGACTCCGGGTGTTCACGCCACATGACCGGAGATTCAAGATGGTTCACCTCTTTCACGCGGGCGACAGGTGATGACTTCATCACCTTTGGAGATGATACACAAGGGCGAATTGAAGGAACATGATTGATGAGGGTGAACGACAAATTCATCCTGAAGGACGTCGCTCTTGTGGACAAGCTTAGGTATAATATGCTTTGTCTCACAGCTTCTTGATGATGGCTATGAGACTATATTTAAGAAAAATACTTGTCGGGTGCTTGATTCTGCTGGTGAGCTTATTTTTAGGATTTCTAGAGTTGGTAGAATTTTTCGAGCTGATTTTTCTGAATCTCTTGCTGGATCTCTCAAATGTTTGCTTACATCTTCTTCTGATTTCTGGCTTTGGCACCGACGTTTGGGGCACATTGGTTTTGATCATCTGACGCGAGTTAGCAACCTTGAGCACATGAGAGGTCTGCCCAAACTCAAAGCTGTCAAGGATGCTGTATGTGCGCCTTGTAGGCATGGCAAACAAGTTGTCGCCTCACACCCATCAGTGACTATGGTCATGATTGACGGACCGGGACAGTTACTTCATATGGATGCTGTTGGTCCTGCTAGGATTCGGTCAGTCGGTGGCAAATGGTATATTCTGGTCATAGTCGATGATTTTTTGAGATACACTTGGGTGTTCTTTCTTGCTTCGAAGGATGAAGCTTTTGATCATTATCATGATCTTGTTCTTCGTTTGGTTTCTGAACTTCTTGGTGCCTTGAGAGCGATCCGCAGTGACAATGACACGGAGTTCAAGAATGCCTCATTTGCCTCTTTTTGTGCTGAGCGCGGTATTGAGCATCAGTTCTCTTCTCCACACGTCCCTCAACAAAATGGCGTGGTGGAAAGGAAGAACAGGACCTTAGTCGAGATGGTTAGGACGATGCTAGATGAGTATAGCACTCCGAGGAGATTTTGGGCTGAAGCTGTTGCTACTGCTTGCCACATTGCAAATCGTGTCTTCTTAAGACCCTCTTTGGGCAAGACTCCTTATGAGCTTCGATTTGGTAGAAAACCTTCTGTCTCGCACTTTCGAGTCTTTGGTTCCAAATGATTTATTCTAAAGACAGAAAATCTAGATAAATTTGAAATAAGAACTTTTGATGGTTTATTTCTGGGTTATCCTGCACATTCGAGGGGTTTTCGGGTCTTTAATGTTGAAACTAACATTATCCAGGAGACATGCAATGTCACTTTTGATGAGACTAGCCCTGGAGCTAGATCCGATGTTTCAAATGATTTACAGGTGACAGAGAGCATTTTTGTGGAGGAATATGAGGACGAAGCTGATATTTATCTTCCACCTGCTGCTGTTGACGCTCCTGTTTCAGCGCAAGAACCTGTTGTGACTACTTCGCCTTGAGATGAAGCTCCTGCTGCATCTTCATCATCAGCAGTACCTGCGGAGGTCGAAGATGTGCTTTCCTCTCCGGGTGCACCACTTCATATTCAAAGGCAGCACCCCCCGGATCAGATAATAGGTATTCTCCATGAGCGAGTCACTCGCTCCAGGTATAATGATCCAAATCTCTACTCTCATTCTGCATTTGTTGCTTCTTTTGAACCTCGCGATATAACACATGCTTTATCAGATTCTAGCTGGGTTAATGCCATGCATGAGGAGTTAGAGAATTTTGAGAGGAATAAAGTTTGGAATCTAGTAGAACCTCCTAGTGGTCATAATGTTATAGGAACCCGCTGGGTTTTCAAAAACATACAAAATGAGGATGGTTCTGTGATTAGAAATAAGGCTAGGTTGGTAGCTCAGGGCTTTAGCCAAGTTGAGGGTTTGGATTTTGATGAGACCTTTGCTCCTGTTGCTAGACTAGAAGCCATTCGTATTCTGCTTGCATTTGCTGCATCTAGGGGCTTTAGATTATATCAGATGGATGTTAAAAGTGCCTTTTTAAATAGTTTCATAGAGGAGGAGGTTTATGTTAAACAACCCCAGGCTTTGAGAATCCTAAATACCCTAATCATGTATTCAAGCTATCAAAAGCCTTATATGGTCTTAAACAAGCCCCTAGAGCCTGGTATGATAGACTTAAGACCTTTTTGCTTAAGAATGATTTTGAGATGGGTAAGGTAGACAAGACTTTATTCATTCTTAGGCATGGTAATTACTTCCTGCTTACTTAAATTTACGTTGATTATATTATTTTTGGTGGTTCTTCTAATGCACTTGTTTCCAGCTTTTCTGAGACTATATCCAGGGAATTTGAGATGAGTATGATGGGAGAGCTCAATTACTTTTTGGGGCTTCAAATAAAGCAATACAAGGAAGGAACTTTTATCCATCAGACGAAGTACACTAAAGATCTACTCAAACGTTTCGACATGGGTGATTGCAAGCCAATTTCTACTCCCATGGCAACTTCGACTGTTTTGGATCCAGATGAGGAAGGAGAAGCAGTGGATCAAGGCGAGTACCGCAGCATGATCGGCTCCCTTCTGTATCTGATGGCCTCGAGACCAGACATTCACTTCACGGTATGCCTTGTGCAAGGTTTCAGGCGTCTCCAAGGACTTCCCATCGCCAAGCCGTTAAGCGTATATTCAGGTATTTACACTCTACCCTTTTATATGGCATTTGGTATTCCTGCTCTTCAGCTTTGTCCATTAGGAGTTTTTCAGATTTTGATTTTGCGGGTTGTCGGTTAGATAGGAAGAGTACCTCAAGCACCTGTCACTTCCTAGGCACTTCACTTGTATCTTGGTCTTCTAGGAAGCAGTCCTCTGTTGCACAATCCACTGCTGAAGCTGAATATGTAGCTGCTGCTAGTTGCTGTAGTCAGATTTTATAGATGATAACCACTCTTAAGGATTATGGGTTAAATTTTGTCAATGTTTCTCTTTTCTGTGATAACACTTCTGCTATTAACATTGCTAAGAACCTTGTGCAACACTCTAGGACTAAGCACATAGACATTCGCTATCACTTCCTTAGAGACCATGTCGAAAAAGGTAATATTGTGCTACACTTTGTAGAGTCCGACGCTCAACTGACTGATATCCTCACCAAGCCGTTAGACCCAACTAGGTTTGCCACCTTGAGAAGCGAGTTAGGGGTAATTTATCCCTTTGGGTTGGTTTGAGGGGGAGTTCGATCTTTTCTGATCTTACCTTGTTCTTTTGATCTTTTCTTGTTCTTTTCTGAACTTTTTGATTTTTTCGAACTTTTTAGGTTTTTAGGCTTTTATTGCATCTCATTGTATCATATTGCATTCATATGAAAAATTCAACAAATGGTATGAAAAATCCAAGTCATACTCAAAAAAATGCATTATAATATAAGTTTTTCTGCTTATCTTTTAAGATTGATGGAGCTTTGCCTACTACCCTTTGGAGCTTTAGTATTTTAATTCTTGCTCAATGCCATGTCTAGTTCTTTGACTTGCTAGAATTATCATGCTTCTACATGTGTAGCTAAGTCTTTGCTATATGAGCTAGAACTCTAAAAACAACTCAAACTAAAAATTGCAATTTGTGGATGTTTTAGCGAGTTGCGCAATTAGTGCTCCTTTTGTGACATTGTCCCTGTCAGAATTATTTTGTTAGCTCTTTAATCTAAAATTGATCATTACTTGAGCTTCTAGTGTTATTGAGATTCTAAAAACTGCTCTTGTGAAACATGAAAAATAAAAAACTTGTCTTATGCTTAAATTGTGCCAAACTACTCTTACGAGACTGCTTATCAATGACATGAACTTGGAGATAGTTTGATGAACCAGACGATCTCATGGGGACTGCTTGTCAGAAATGATATGAACCTCAAGATTTGTCGCCCTGGTAGAAGCTTAGAAAGAGTTTGTGCATGGCTCCTAGTTCAGGATCTTCTTTACTAAGATATACCTTTAAAATCAACTTCTGGTCGAAGCTTTGGATGATTTTGTGGATGGCTCCTAGTCCAGGATCTTGTCACTAAGTTAGATCATTAGTCAACTTCAATATTCAGTGCAAATAAAAATTTGTTGAAAAATGGGCATTTGAGAAAATTTGAGCAAAATGATTCAATACATGACCTGATTGTCTCTTAATATGGTCTTTGTTAGCTTTTTGATCTTACGTTGATATTTTGACATGACCAGTTTCATTTTAGGATCCCTGTTGATGAACTTGTTGAATTTGAAGCTGTGCTTAAATTGATCAAATATATTGTTTTACTTTTGAACCTTTGTGCTTAGCTTTAATATATATGTCTTATCATAATCTTGCTAGCGCTGTCAGGCTTGATATGCTGTTTGTGCAATATTAGAGATGCTAGCTTGTTCTTTTGGGTAATCTCCTAAGCTTCTTGTAATCAAAAATGAAATATACAAAAATGAAGCCACTCCATTGCACTTCATGCATACTCCTTATGCTTCTTATGTTTTGCTTTTCTCTTTATTCTGCATTTGTTATCTCTAGATGAGAAGAAGGCGTGATTTTTTGATGACTCCATTGTCAAAGGGGAGAAAGATGTGTTAAAATGTATTAATGCTTTGCATAGGGGGAGAGTTTCTGGAGAAGATGGATATTTCAATGTTATATATCATTGTTGTACAAAGAGGGAGAAGATATATAAAAATGATAAAAGGGGGAGAAATTGAAAATATGAAAGTTTCTGAAATTTGAGGATCATAGTGAGGGGGAGTTCTTGAGTTGCATTCTTATTGTCTTATTGATTCTTCTGAACTTAAATTGCATTCATTTATCCTCACAATGATCATAGGTCAATTGAACAATTGTTATTTCATATGGACCTTAAGTGGGAATTTTGACCATTTCTTGGAAATCAAAGTTTTTATGCTTTCTTTTGCCTTATCTCACATGCCTATGCTATTCTGATGCCAGTTTGGTCATTTCTATTGCTTTCTCTTGCTTATGGACCAAGTTGTGCCTTTGTGCGAAAACGAAAGTATTTTACTTTTCAAACCTCCAAATTACATTTTCTGGATTATTGCCAATGTGTTCATCAAGGGGGAGATTGTGGATATCATGGGGATATGCTCCAGATCTTAGGATGATGTGACAATTAGCAATGACATTAATGGTTTTTCGTTTCACGTGTTTTCGATAAAGTTCAAAACTGTCAGGACAGGGGCGGTCTGACCGGCCAGAGCATGGCGGTCCGACCGGTCCCAAATCGGTTGGACCGGCCATGAGCGGCGGTCTGACCGGCTGTGACAAAAAAGTGTCAAAATGAGCTGGGCCAAAAATAGAGGGTGTAGGCAAGAGAGGGGATTCTATTGCACTTGGTCCCATAATTTTTGTAGTCTCCAGTCAAAAGTTCTATTGGTTTTAAATTTCCAGTAGGTTTCGGATTTTCAGGGTTGAAAATCGGTTAAGTCCTTTTGGGCGGTCAGACCGGCCTATAGCTGGCGGTCCGACTGGCCCTAAGGTCCGACTGGCCCTAAGGGGCGGTCGGACCGGTTGTCACTTGAACGCCGGCCTTCGTGGCGGTGTTGTTCGTTGGTTAGGTCAAAGTCATGAGTTTCAGGGTATATGTATTGCCTAATGCATGTTTTGACTAACATGGGTAAAGTTGTGAAGAACTTATTCCCAATTTCGGTTCACTTGTCTATGGTTGTGCAGGTTGCTTGGTGGTCAACGACGGTCAACTGCGAGGAAGATCGGGACTAGGCTTGGAGAGCTGAGGTCCAGAACGATCGACGATGCCGGGTGAGGTCAATGACTCAAGCGTGACGCAAGATGGACAAGGGTGACCTATTAGCAAATCCGAGGCGCAAGATGGCGCTAGGTGAAGCTGTTTAGGTCAAAAGGTTAAAGACGACGCTTTGCGAAGCGTGCGTGTGTGACTCGTTTGTTTTGGGCCTTAACGGGAGCCCAATAGCATCAAACTTCTAGAAGGTCTAAGCCTCCACTATAAATAGGAGAGGGTGGTGGCTGCACCACCCTTTGACCCTCTTTAGATTAGAAAACCCTAATTTTGTTTAGGGAGAGCTAGGCGTGGAGGCTAGGGTTCTTGAAGGTTTGATTGGATTTTCGTGCTCTTGGATTGACCATTGATCCTTGATGGAGTGGGTGTAATCCAGCATCAATCACGTTTTAATCTATACAAGGTTTGCTTGAGATAAGTCTCTTTTTGTTCTTACTCTCAGTTTCGTGATTTTAGGGCTTTCATTGATCCACGAGTTTTTACTTGGTATTGTCACATGGATTAGCTTCCTGTGTTGTGTGGGAACTGATCTAGGATCTTCGTGATCATCAATCACCCACGAGCAAGCGATTGGATCTAGTTTTCACTTTTGCTCAGTTTTAGACCTTTCTCCAATCAGATCGTAAAGGATCTTTGTTTGTTCAAGAATTATCATAATTGTTGATTGGAATAGGTCCTTAATATCATAGAGAAGGTGTATACCTAGTTTCGTGAAGTTTGGAGTTGATAATCAAAAGTTAGATCTATTTGCAACTTCGTCATCGAGACTGTTCTTGCTGTTCTGGAGCCTGACGGTCAGACCGCCCGAGGGCACCGGTCCGACCGATTTGGTCAGCGGTCCGACGCCACTAACACAGCGGTCAGACCGCCAGTACTGATTTGTGCTTAGCTTGTGTTGATTTTTGTCGTATTGTTTAGGGGGTAAATTGGATTCAATACTAGTTTTTCGCTGTACTGGTATATTGATCTTCATAGCTTCCTCATAGCTATTGGAGTGAAATTGTGTTGAATTCATAATTTGTGAAAAAGTGAGTGTGCTCCTATTCACCCCCCCTCTAGTCGCCTTTTCGGTCCAACACTTTTCCATGCAATATACTTCTGCTGTAAAGAGCTAATAATGTGAAATATAATCCTGCCCATAATTACTAAAAGAGAACAAAAACATCAAGTTGCATTCAGACTATCTTTGTAGTTTGTAGAATATGCATGTCTCATTGATATCTTATGTATCCCCCCACTATCTTGTGCTTGATTTGTGATGGAATCTACAACTGAAAGTAGCAGTGCAAGTGTAAGCAATACATCTCCTGCTTTGCCGGTGCCACAACCACCTTCTAATGCTATAAATGTTTATGATCCAGCAGCTGGTGCATTGGTGCCAAGGAATGAAGTTGATTTGACTGGTGAGACTAGTTCCGAGACTGACATTCCTGCTCCTGCTGGGAAGAGAGCAAAGAAATGCAGTTCTTATGTTTGGTAGCACTACACAAAATATGAGAAAAAGAAGATAGGATCAGATGATACGATGATTACAGAGTATTAGGCTAAATGCAATAAGTGCAGGTATGAATCTCGTTGTGAGAGTGTGAGAGGCACATCAGTCCTTTGGAATCACTTGGCTAACAAGCACCAAATCAAGGGAGGTCAGCAGCTTCTAAAATTGATGATGAGTGGAGACAACAACAACATTGCATCTATTGAGACTTATAGGTATGATGAGGCTGATAGTTTGATAAAAATTATATTTGGCAATTATCATGCATGTATATCCCTTTAATATTGTTGAGCACAAGTACTTTGTGGAGTTTATCAAGTCATTGCGCCCTAGTTTTCCAATTAAGAGTCGCATTACTGCCAGAAAAGATATATTAAATATCATTGTAGAGGAAAAGAAGAAGTTGTATGATTACTTCAAGACACTTGCATATCGCTTTAGTACAATCATGGACATGTGGACATCAAATCAAAATAAATGTTACATGTGCATCACTGTGCATTTGATAGATGACAATTGGAACATGCAAAAAAATTGTTAAGTTCATGTATGTAGAAGGACATTATTCGGGAAGAAACTTATGCACACGGTTTCATAATAGTGTAGTGGACTGGAATCTTGATAGGAGATTGCTTACCCTTACTTTGGACAATGCGTCGGCCAATGATGTATGTTCTAAGGAAGTAGTACTAAAACTCAATAAGTCAGCTCCCTTGATATGTGATGGTATCTTTTTTCATGTGAGATGCTTGAATCATATTTTAAACCTTGTTGCCCAAGATGGTTTGGAGCAAATTGCACCAGCTATTGCAAATATCAAAAATACAATTGCAATTGTGAAGAACTCTCCATTGTAGTATGAGGAATTTATGAAGTGTGCATCAGAATGTGACTTAGATGTGACAAATGGTTTCCCCTTGGATGTTCCACTTTTGGGAGCCTTTTTCTTCGACACAGAAGCAAATATATGAGATGTGCACCGACTGTTGAAAATTGGACTATAGAAAAATCTATATCTACATGTTTAAAGAAATTTTATGATGCTACTGAGATCTTCTCCGGCACTAAATATCCAACAACAAATCTATTTTTCAATACTTTTTCCAAGATTAAGCTTGCCATTGCAAACTGGTGTGATAGCCCTGATCCTATTATATCTATTATGGCTCATTTCATGCAAGTTAAGTATAATAAGTATTGGAAAAAGTCCAACATGGCTCTAGCTGTAGTATGTTTTCTTGATCCTAGATACAAGACAAAGTTGATACACTATTTTGCAGATAAGATTTACCATGACAATGCTCCAGAAGAAGTTGATAAATTCATGAGTGTTATTAACCAGTTGTTCTAGGTTTATGTGTTTAGTCCACTTGTAACTTCGAAGAAGACAACAACTACAAATGTGCAAATAGTTGATTCTCAACCGTTAGACCAAGAGGTTGAGGATGAGGAGAGTGATGATGATCTTGATGCAAATCTTGAAAGGTTCTTGCATGACAGTAGTGTTGTAGGTCAAGGTACCAAAACTGAGTTGAAAGTGTATATAGAACAACCACTAGTGGAATGGAAAACAAAAGACAAAATCTTATTTGATGTTTTGTCATGGTGGAAGCTCAAGCAACCTGAGCTCCCTATTCTCTCCCGACTTGCTCGTGACGTCTTATCTATTCAGCGTCGACTATTGCTTCGGAGTCAACTTTTAGTGCTGGCGGACGTGTTGTTGATCTATTTCGCAGTCGCCTTGACCTGAAGTCGTGCAATCTTTGATTTGTACCAAAATTGATTGCAACATCTCGAAAAGGTAATATTGAGTTCTACGCTTGTGTTTGATTGGTTTGTGTGTAGTCTGTGAGGAAATATTTGAGTATAATTAATCTTTTGACATGAAGGTGTAGATATTGGTGGATCTGTCCTCACTAAGATGGACATGGAGGGCATCGAGCGATGCTTCGCAAGCTTGTTAATGGTTTGCTATTTTTTTACTTGACTATCTAGCTATTTGACTTAATTTAATGTCACCTTAATACATGACACTCATTGAATTAAAACTTGTAGTTACAGGAGCACGATGATATGTATGATTTGGAGGATGTGTTGGAGGACATGGATGAATGACCAATCACTAGGTAAATTTCCAATCTTTTAAACTTGACCTATTAATTTTTGCCATGATATTGTTTATTGTTTATTCCTTGTGTCAGTGTGTTGTGTAATGATCAGATGTTTAGGTCGAGTTCTGTGAAGCGAGATAACAAAGCTTTAATAAATTATCCCTACCACACATACTTGTGCTCATTACAAACATATGACATGCTTGTGTACCTCGCTGAGCAGTACTTAATGATGATGCCATCTTTTTTTACTATTGAACTCTTGATCTCTAGCATATTCTTTTGTTCTAAATGTAAAGGTTGTATGCTTCTAGCTTTGCTTGTTGTTTCTTTCAAAAATTGGCTACTGTACCGTCGACATTAAATCCAGTTTGCCTTAATTTATATAGTAGATTGGTGATGTGAACATTTATATGAATGACCCTGATGATTTTCCATTTTTAAATTTAAGCTTCTTCAATGCTAGTGGAAGAGGAAGATGGCGAGATGTCACTGGCCTGCTGCTTGTTAAGAAAACAGATATGTGATGAATTAAGTGTACTGCTATGCATTTTTTTGAGGCATGGTATCTTGGATTCTTGGTATTATTGAACTATGTATGTTATGAATGAACTAGGTGCGAACTAAGTTTTATGTATGTGATCAACTAAGTGTGAATGTATGATGACTTGTGAGTTATAAGCTAAATGTGGTAAACTAAGTGTCATGTTTGTGATGAACTAATTAATGCATCTTGCTAGTGCCAATGTTATGTGTGGTTGCTAAAAATATGAACAATTCATGAATTTTTGCATCAAATAAACTAGTTATATGTTTTCATTAATTTCTGACATACAATTTAAGGGGTTTTCATGTTCTGAAAAATATTCGTGACCGTTTTCGTTTCTATTCGTATTCGATATTATTGGTATCTATATTCGTATCCGGGTATTCGTATTTGTATATGCATTCGGGGAAAAAATATGAAAAAATATGGTATAGCCATTATCCGCCTGTTCGATCCGTTTTCACCCCTATCTGCATGTTTCATAGCATACTCGAAAGCTACCTTTATAGCTGTTTAGTTGCGGAGTAGTGTTTGGAAACTTGTAAGTGTACTATTACATATGTAAGAAACTATGTTGATCTCAGGTCTAAGTATTATACATCATCATTGCTTGAGACCAACTGATGTCACACAAAATCATAACAATCTCAATAGTATCTCAAAGTGGGTCAATCACATTATTGATTTGATATCCCTATATCTACGACCTAGTGAAATATGGTCATCAATCAATATATATGCTAGTCGATGAGTCACTAGTGTCCCGACCAGTGACAACTGACCATAGATACATTTAGAATGACATAATATAACTTATAGAGCTTCATCAACAAGTCACATACTTGTTAATCTATAATAAATGATAATTCATCCAAGGAACATGATAACATTAATTCTATAACTCATAAACATAGCTGTGATACAATCATAGGGCATATCACCAACATGCGAAACATCATGTGATTTGAGCACAAAAATCATGGACATTATTGGCCCATGATCAAGCGGGGTGGGGCAGTGGAGTGGGAAGGACCAGGGGGAGTTGAATTAGTACCCTATGGTAAAGAAAAGTGGCGTCACTAGCTAAAGAATGTGTGCAGTCACAACAAACATCTTTATAAATATTTAGATTATTGGTTGTATGAAAATAGAGTTTTTGGCTGTTTTTTTATTCGTTATAGCAAAAGTAGCCCTTGAACGCACGAAATGACAAAAATAACACCATAGTAGGTCATGAAGGAGCCACGTGTCACCTGCAGTGCTCCAGGATCGCGGCAGGATGAAAACACTGACGGTAGCAATGGCCAAGCGCGGGAGGAAGGCGTGGTACCGTAGGAGCAAATCACCGTGCTCTTGGTCTGCAGAACGGGAGGGTGGCAATAGCCTACAACGCTCACTGAGAGTGGCATGTTTCCTGTTGCACCCTCTGCGTCACCCACTCACACTCGGCCTGGCTTGCCGCAGTCCGGGAGCGCTGCATGTGACACACGACGTTTGCCTAGCATATTGTGGTGTCATTTATATAATTTCATGTAACCAGAGCTACTTTTGCTATTGCGAATAAAAAATCAGACAAATCAGCCAAAGACTCACGAAAATGATACGACGAATTAGTCAACAAATTAAGTCATGTTTTGGATGAGACAAGATAGGATGTTAGACTGCTTGTGAACTAAAGTGAATAAGTTTTTTTTTTAGATGAGCATTGCTCGATCAAATCAATCTAAGCCGTCGGAAGAAGATCTGGGTGGCTTGAAAACATTGTGGCTAGCTTGGCATCTAGCTTTGGCACCTGACCTAAGCTAGTTTTGTTCCAAAACCACCCCAAGTCCCAATCCATCCTAGAGTCCTATTTATATATAGCTAGATGTGTCCAACTAGGCCGTGCTTGTCGGTCGGCCCAAAGCACGACATTGTTGGCTTGGCCCAATAAGTCGTGCCGTGCTTGGGTCGCGACCTCGCCAAGGGGGCCGGCAAGGTCCAGCATGCACAATATCGTGCTTGGTATAACACGGTTGGCATGACGGCGGAGGCCGGTCTTCTTTTCTGCCTCCACCCTGGGCACCTTCCTACAGCGCTGGCATGGCCCTGCGACATAAGGTGGTGATGGAGGAGGCAGAGGACAAGACGACGCATGGCCCCGTGGCATGAGGTGGCGGCTGCTCCCGCGACAGTGGTGGTGGAGGAGACAACACACGGCCCTGTGACGTGAGGTGGCAGAGGAGGAGACGGTGTGTAGCTGTGGAGGAGGAGGAGGCGTCGTCAGCGCTAGTTGGCGGAGGAGGAGATGATGTGCGGCAGCGGCGAACGAGGAGGCGATGTGTGGCTGGCCCCACAACACGAGGCGGATGGGAAACAAGGGAAAGGTTGGGAACTTCTAGATGTGCTAAATGGGCCGACCTAGCCCGTCGAGTTAACCATGCCCGGACCGGTATAACACGGCTTGTGAGCTCAGCTTGCCGTGCATGGGTCGACGACTGAGTCTACAGACCGCACGATACAATCCATCTAATTTGCCAAGTCAGTCGAACCGTGTTTAAATGGGCCGTGCCAAGCCATGCCGTGCGGCAAGTTTGGACCGGCAGAGGCAGCTAGCTAGACAGCATCTCTCTGCATGCCTGCCGGCGCGACAAAGCAAAGCGATTGATACGTGCAGCCAAAGGCAGCCGTACAACTTTGATATATGCAACCCTGCATGCATACACCCCCGGCGCGGCCGTCTCTCATCCATCTCTAGCTAGTCTGCGCAGGTTTATTTCTGGCTTGCGCCAAAACCATGTACGTGAGGTAGGAGCGTCATGTGGTGGCCGTGTAGATCGTGGAGTCCGCCCCCCCGGGCCGGAGAGCCGGAGGAGGATAAGCAGGAGCCGGCGGCGGGTCATCACCACCTCCTCATCGAGCACGGCGACGTCGAGACCGAGTCTTCGTCGTCGGAGCACTTCCTGGGGCTGCCGGTGGAGGAGGAGGTTCACGTCGAGGACCCGGCTGGAGAACAGACATGCAGCGCGGCCGAGGAGGCGATGGCTCCCACGGCGGAGCCTGCTGCTTGGGTGATGGAGGAGGAGGAGGAGGGGACAGGCAGTGAAAGTGATGGTGAGGACGCGGAGGCGGGTAGCGCCGGCGAAGTGGGGAGGAGGAGGGGGAGGCGAGGCGGGAAGAGGAGGAGTAGTAGTAGGCGAGGCCGGCATCCGGTGCGCATGGTCGTCGGCACCGCGGCTGTGATGCTGCTCGCTCTCGTGGCGCTTGTCGCATCATGGAGGAGGCGGCAGCGCCGGCGCGGGCGGCCAGCCGCGTCTGGATGACGCGCGCGCGGCAGTAATTAGCAGCGCGTAGCGGTTGTGTATAGGTCCGAATTGTCAGGTGTGTATTTGTACGTGTACGTACGTACGTACGTATTTATAGTTGTGCATGCATTCATGGTTTGTTGCCCCATGTATTGGAGTATTATTGTGTCAGTCTACGAGTTCATGTATGACTTGAGGATTATTATTATTTTTCTTCTTACAATACAGACGTACGCAGTGTACGAAAGGAATCAAATGGCAAAACCGTTTTTTTTTTTGTCATAGTGTATATTTGCACACGTTATATATCCCCTTGATTGTACTACGTTTGTGCTCTTAAGATGTGGAAGCCAAAATAGCTAGCTCTCGCAAAAAAAAAAAAACTGTATAACTAAATGGGCATTCCATTTTCGGCCCATTTAGTTTTAGCGAAATAAATTCGATATTTCGATTTCCAGCGAGTCAAAGTCGAAGCCCGACTCACCAAGCCCGACTACTGATGCTCCGCCGCCGCCGCCTCCTCCACGGCTTCTCCCGCCGCCGGCGTCCTTGCTCCGGCGAGCCTTCCGCTCGGATGCCTCCCTCGAGGCCATCCGGTCACACTCGTCATCTGAGGGCCAGGCGGGCCCCGCGCACCTCGCGCTCTACAACTACCCCACCTTCGCCGGCGCCTACGCCGCGCTCGCCGCCCACCTCTTCCACCGCTGCCTCCGCCGACGCCTCCTCGTCCTCCCCTTCTCCTCCGTCGAGCCCTTTGGGTTTCTCCTGAGTCCTGACTTGTCTCTCCCCATTCCCCATTTTACTTGTGTTAATTAGCTTATGTGCTTCTTCCATGGCGTGTGTTCTTGGACCGATCGATCAAGTAGAGCTGCGGACTTCGAGACTGCGGGGTTCCAGACGTGCTATCTTTTGGATTTCATTGGGCCAAACAAGCTTGCTTTGGAGCTCTCTCAATTCATTCCCAGGTGCGTGCACTAACAAGTTACAGAAGAAATGGATAACTAGATAAGCTGATGGGACACTAGGAAACAGTTGAGGTTCTATGTTTGCCGACAATGCTCAGAGGATGATTTGAGTAGTTGGTGAAATGGAAAAGGAAGTGGCTTTTGTGTGGTAGGAAGAAAAGGAAGGAACAAAATCTATTATCTTGCAATCTTTGCATATACACAATGGTGAAAGCAGTTTACGGAATTCGAGTTTTCAGTTTACTTATAACTATGCAATTGACAAGTTGCTTTAGATACCTTATAACTACGTACCTTACAATTTTGCCCAATCATCACACTGCCCCTGAAATTTCCATTTTTTCCGTGGCTAAAAAAATAAGTTCCGATGATGAGAAATATTATCATGTGAGAGCTTTTTTAAGTGACCAATTTGGTAGAGGAATATATGTACTGATATAACCTCATTCCAAATGATGCAGTGTGGTAGCATTTGATCACCGGCAAGGTACACTAGTAAGGATCTCCCAATTGGGTCAGTGCCCAAGTAATCTTGAGCTTCACATTGACACAACGAAGAGCAGTGCTCGAGCTGTATTTGATTATTTCTCCAAGAAGCTTGCAGGGACAAAATCTGATTCTGTGAGTAGAGAAATCATTTATGTTTCAGTTCATTGTCTTGTGTCATTTGAGAAAAAGAACAAGAGGTTGTTCTCTTTTCATACAGGACATGTGCGAGAACCTGTTGGACCAAGAAGATGAGGAGCGAGTTTCAAATGTTTTAAAATACGTAGAGGATGCAGATCTGCGACAGTGGCAGCTGCCCAACACCAAGGAATTTCATACAGCTCTCAGGGATGAACGTGCAAAGTTAAACTGTGTGACAAATCCTCATGTTTTCGAACAGGTAAAGGTCTACCAGTCGACATCGTGCTTATTTATTTTCTTTACCCCGGACATGGTCAATGACTACATTATTGGTACCCCAAACAGCTACTGCAACTTGATGTGAGCAATCTGCTCGCTAGGGGGAAGTCATTAGCTCACGATCGTCTAGAGGCTGCAGGGAAGTTAATACAGAAGCCTTTCAAGATTCAGCTCGGAAGAGGGTCATATGGTGAATGCTTTGTAAGTGAACAGGATGCTCTTGCATTGTTATACTGCTCTCCATCAGCTGTGCTTGATCTACCTTTTGATTGCTTAATAGCACCTTTTATTTTCTTTGCTGAAGCCTTCTGATTGGACTACTTTTGCAAAAGCATGTAGTGTGCATCCAGGAGTGCTATCGCTTTAATGGTACTAGGCTACTAGCTACTGGACATAAGCATCTATTGTCAAAAATCGGATGCTGTGGCTCATTCTTTCCGTCTTGTTTAGTTGATTTTAGCATCTATCTAAAGTTCAAAGGGGGACAGGTGGACAGAATAGTTTCTCATCTGAAATCGATCATTGACCCTATAGTTGAAAAATAGGCCATTTGATGCAAGTTAGGTATGTTTATGCTTAACCACATTTATTCATGGATTCTTGTGTGCCTGAAGTATATAGCATACTTGGTTTCATGCTTGGACATGACCCAGCTCCAGAGTCTGCCACTAGAAATTGTTTGGCTAATAAATCTCATTTGCTGTATTACATGTTGTTTCCCCATACTATTATAGGCAATCAGAGCAGATGGGAATTCAGAATTGAGCCATGAAATTGGTTTGGTGTTGAGCAAGTGGAGTGCTGCTGCTGGATTAAGGTATGAGCTCTATTCTGGTTCCACAGCACATGAACACATAAATCATGTGTACTAAGTGTTCCTTCAGTAATTTAATTCAAGAATGCTTTCTTTTTATCATAGACCAATCGGAGCAGTGGTCTTCATGCAACGTGGTATGCTGAAGATCTGCTTGAGGACTACAGACAGCACAACTAATACAGCAGAGATTTCTAAGGTACGCCATATTTCTGAATGTTTCTATAAATCTGCATAGCCTTTAAGCTGGATTTAATTGTTCATTTCTTGCTGCATTGTAAAAATTTTAGGCGTACGGTGGAGGTGGAAAACCCAGCTCAAGTTCTTTCGCGCTAAGAATGGACGAGTTCAATGCCTGGACTTCAGCGAACTCATGAACTAACCTGGAAGACAAACCCGTTAAATTGTCGTACAGGTACTTGCGCTTAGCTGGGCACAATCACACAGATTTCCAGAGTTGCAAGGAAGAGGTGAAAATGAGGAAGAATTCCCCAATTGATAGGCTGGGCGAAGCAGCACAAGTGATCCGTACAGCGTAATCTGCTATCCTTACCCTCCAGTAGACGTAAATGCGAGTGTTTCAGTTTTACAGAGAATATAAGGAAGCGTATTTTGGCAGAAGATATTACACACCGTTGTGAACTAATTGTACACTGTACACAAACAAAGACGCACACAGCCACATACTCTCCCTCTCTCTCTCTAAAACCCCTAATTGTACATTTTACCACCTCCATGTGGTAATACCTGCATCTTCTATGCTCCATATGTTGCTCAGGGTGAATTAAATTAACAAACCGGTGATTTTGGCCTGGGTTCTAGCGGATTAAACAGAATAGTTCAACCTTGTTTCATTATGTCAACGAGGAGCAGGACTGGGTTTAGCTTTCACAAGTTTGATCAAATGTCTAGTAAGATCCGGGCAAAAAAGATTCCATTCGATCAGGGGATAGTGGCAGAACCAGTGCACCAGACGGCAAGCAAGATAGATATCAACACATGCAAGACGGATCGCAACGTAACACCAATTACCAGAAATTATGGCTCACTGTCAGCATCTATAACACAAAATCGTAACCTCAACTCAAGACGCATTTTCCATGCGAAATTTCAGACATTAACTGAATATGTATTCAGATCAGAAGACAGATTCATAATAAACATACTCAAATAAAGGCACCTCTCCACATCATTATACTTCCAAAATATGGGTGCAGATTTGACATTACGAGTGATGCACCGATGCTTGCCCAATGGCCATTGGGTGCCAGGAAAAACTATATTGTTTTGAAAATTTTATCGAACCTTACAGGTGAACCGGTAACCGCCGGTGTCCGGATATTTCGGCAAAATTTCAGACGAAAATTTTGAATTGAAGTTTGAATTTTTGCCATGGAAAACTATATTGTTTCGAAAATTTTATCGGACTTTACAGATAGAACCGGTAACCGCCGGTGACCGGATATTTCAGCAAAATTTCAAACAAAATTTTTGAATTGAAGTTTGAAATTTTCATATGTAAAGACAAAATTTATCTAAATTTTGAATTAAAATTTGAATTTCAATGAACATGAGATAAATACTATTTTTATGCCTGGTATGAAATTTTATCGATAACACTGGTCGTCGGTTACAGATGAAATTGTCGACAGTTTTCCATGTTAGGTGCCAACATTGACATCTAAGCTACGCATGCGTGTAAGTACATTGAGTGCAACCATCTTCACAAAACAATTGCAGCTTTCCCTTTTTAAGCATATGTTATAACACGTGGTAGAGTTAGATGAACATCACTCGTTTCCTGTATTTATTACACATCTGAACCATTCTACAAAATTTTGTTAATCAAAGTTGTTCAGCACTGCTTCACTACACCACCATAAACCCGGCCCCTTAAATAAATAGAACATTCTACCCTAAGATGATGTTCGTCAATGTAACTACTGAAGACAATCCACTTCTTAAGATGATATCTGGGGAAAATGTAATTAAAAACATTCTCAAGCCACTGCACACGAGCAGAGACAAAATGATCGAGATGATCTGAGAATAGCTCTCAGAATGGCAACGTCGTGGAATTGACGGCAAAAGAGGCTAGCTCATGGGGTGCTCACTGAATATATCATTTCAACCAGGCAACCTCGAGCTCTTTGCCTTCTGCAGAGAGCCCAACACACTGTTGGCTAACTTTCCTTGTCTTCAACCTCATCTGAATCCGACACAAAACAATATTTTGGCACCATTGTAGACTTTTGTGCATTTCCTGGGATCAGATCTTCACGATAACCTCAGTTGGTTCGAGAGCAATCCACTAGACCATCAATACCATTATCTTTTTTGCTAGAATCACCATCCTTGCTAGTGTTCCACGAAGCAATGATTTTGAGGAGTGGACTCTGCGCTGCATCTCTTCCTGCTTGTTGGCCTGCTGAACGATTTTCATCATCAGGAAGTTCATCACCTGAAAGGGTAGGAGGATGATAGTGCTTTCCTTTATCAATTTCTTGATGAGGATTACCAATGCCGGATACAGAACCAAGATCCTCCCAGACAAAGTCATCACCATTACTTTGCTTTTCATTGCCCTTGTAACTGGCCTGGCCATTTCCATTTTTTGAAGGTAAAATCTGGAACGACTTTGTAGATGGAGTTGTGCTTCTGTCATGTAGAGATTTACACTGCTCCGATGGCCTTCCATTTGTAAAAAGAGAACTTAGCCCAATGGGTTTATTGGAATGTGATGGAGCACAAACTCTTTTCTTGGGGAGTGTAAGTAGAAAAGGAAAAGTTTCTGCAGCAGATTCTTCAATCCAGTTCTTTTCTGAGACTAACAATTCTACTAACTGATGGAGGTATGTCTCATCAAGGCCTTTGAGAGGCCAGCAGCCTTGCTTCTGTAGTCCATGCACCAACTCCTCCCTGCCAAAATAAGCAAGTATGTGACTAATACTTTCTAAAGAAAGGTCAAGCAATGGTTTCTCATTACATTTCAGATGAGTCCTTGTCCACCTTACTCCTTAGGATGAGAATTGCATGAGAAGAAATGATTGAACTGCAACTTGATGAATATAATATGTATTGTTTTGAGACTGCATATGTTTCACAAGCAAATAGACATACGTACTTTAGGAAATATCATCCATATAAGATTAGTATCAACAAGAAGAATCAATAATCATGAAATCATGAACATACACGAGGAAAGTATGGATAGCCCAGCATTTCATCACCAGGCATCACAAAGGAAAAGAAATTAACTACATAATAAATTGAATTTGTATACGATAACCCAGCATCATCACCAGGCAGTAACCATGTGCTTGCATATTAATTCGGTGCTTAAAATTTTGATTTATCTCCTGGTGTTGCCACAGGGGATTTGTTTATGCTAAGTGCTACCGCTATAAACTAACCCGCTTATGGGCAAGTCATTTGCTGGTAGAGGTGGCCAAATAGGCCATGCCACCCGGGCCAGCCCGAAGCACCGGACTGTTGGCCTAGCCTGGGCCCGGTCTGAACTATAGCTGGGCCGGGCTGGCACGGCGCGACGAACCATGCTTGGGTAGCCACCTCGACCCGTCAGGCCGGTCTGTTCTTTTTTAATATACATATATTATTTTATTATCATCTCTTAATATTTATATGATTTCATTTTCATTTTTTAATACTTATATGGTTTTATTTTGCAGTTTTTAAATTTTATATAGTTCATTTGATAAGTATATATAAGTTTATTTTGATTTTTTTTTAAAAAAATTATATCTATTTTCTAGGATATTTTTACAATTTTCCATGTCACATGGGCTAAATGGGCGGCACCGACCCGACAGCTAACTGTGTGCGACATGGCCCGTCGCGCGACGTTCGTGCACGGGCGGTGGCGAGGCCACGGCCAAGATGCACGGCCCGATTACCTAACCGGGCCGTATCGCCCATTTGGACACCACTATTTGCTGGTCTAGTATGATGGATCACCTACTGAAAATCACAGTTCATCTTTTATTGTAGCTACAAATAAGACAACCATGTTGCAGATTATTGGTTACTACTAACCAGGATAATACAGCTGATGCACATGAATCTTCTAAAAAGTTGGAGATCAGATAAAGAAATGGCCTCAGTTTCTTGTACTAAAGAATCGACTCACAGTGAGCAAAAGCACTACCAATCTACCGTGCACCTTATTTCTAGTCTCCTGCTCATTTTCATGAGTGCAAGACGAAGTTTTCCAGCATTTTCCGCTAAATAGCAAAAATGTAGCTTGCTGTTAACGTACTACAAGACCAACTTACGGGCAAAACAGTGGACTTGTAGTTTTCAGGACATTAAGCTACTGTTCTTTCATGCCAGTTACAGATCTACAACTGGTTCTTGGCCTGAGAACTATTGTTACTCCAGGTTATATTATCTGTGAGACTGTGACACGTCGTAATTTGCTAATTATAGAATTTGAGGCCAAAGTCACCAACAATTATGTTGTGTAGAAATAAGAAGTAAACTGAGAAGCAGGAAGAAAAGGATTTACCTTGTCTTTGCTTTTGAAACAAGGTCAGATCCATGAGGGGTTAACAAATATTGCTCTAGTGCATCCCAGAAGTAACATTTTTGGAACAGTTCAATTCCTACTCGCTGTCCACTTGCACTGGCAGCTGTCTTAACAAATGCAGATTCTTTATCCGACTCTTTCCTTGTTCCATCAACGATAGCTGTAGAATTTCTATTGTCCTCTGTATCTGATTTTCCAGATGACCACCACCTTGCTGCCCAGCTAAATACGCCTTTGCTGTTTTCTACAAAACTGTCTATTTGTTCAGCTTTGCTCATGTCAGTTGTTTTGTTAGAATGGTTCTCTGTATTTGCTAAATTCTCCTTGACATTTAATTTATCAGAATGGTGACTAGAAGGGATATTCGACAAACTAGTGCTAACTGCTGAAGTGCTATCAAGATCCTTTCCATCTGGATTGTCAGTTCTGGGAAAATTCTTCAAGATCCTTTTCAAAAGTCTGTTATGTTGGTCAGTATTATGCCCTTCCTGAGTTGGTAAATCATTGGACCCTTTAGAACAGGTAGCATCATGAGATGGATAAACCTCAGGCTTAATGGGCTCAGGGCCATTCCATAAAATACAGATCCTTTCAAATAGCCCCTTTTTGCTAATAGTACCTTGCGCCCCCAAGGAGGGTGTTCCAGCAGCAGTCACAAAATCAGCTTCCATATGGCTGGCAGGTGGTTCTGATTGTGTAATAAGATCAATGAGTGGAGCTTTCCTTTGGTCCGTAGATAATGAATCAAACGGGGAAGATGGGGCATCAACTGCCATAATTTTCTTTTGGTCTGTAGACAATAGATCTGATGGTGAAGATGGGACATCCAATGATAGTGGCTTCTCATTCATAGCCTCATTGAGGCATTTTACCTCACCATTACTTTGAGCAGAATTCATTCTCTTAAAATTTTGTTCGGTAGGCTCCACTGATCTCTTGTAAGCCCCAACTACAGCAGGTTGACAATCACCTGGTAGAGGATCTATAAATTTCACAACATCAGGCATGGCTTGGAGAAGGGCAGAGAACTTTCCGAAGCCAAATAATCCTTTATCCAGAAACACACTGTTCCTTTTAAGCTGCGCTCGAAGATCCGAAAGGCTGACCCCTTCAGGATAAAAGTCTAGTGCTTGTCTAACCCCATTGACCACAGATTTAGGGACTATAGGCGGCTTCACTGGCTTTGTATGCGATGGAAGACTGACCCCTTCAGGATGATAGTCTAGTGTTTGTGCTTGCCTAACCCCATTGACCACAGATTTAGGGACAATATGCGGCTTTATATATGCGATGGTAAAACCATGGAGTTCTCTGATTCTGTGTTCATGAAGGGATCATCAAGGGCTCCCCTGTAGTGACCATACCAAGAACAAGATGAACCATCAGATGGTTGGTTAAAGTATTTCGGTGACAAATCCACCCCTTCAACTAAAGCCTCCCACGGCCACATAATTGTCGCTGCACTGCACAGGACACTGGAGTCAGCATTAGGGCAGGCTAGCAGTATGTTATAATTGCTCATCCGAAGGCGATGCAGAATGTTTGCGAAGTCATCATCCCCAGATATAAGGAAGAAATGGACTGGTGGAGGGTTCTGAGCAATCCAATAGACGAGATTAGCCATGAATGATCGGTCGGAACCATCCTTTCCACCTAGACGATGCCAACTATATTATCAGTATCACAAGACCAAACATCAACACTAGATAAGTGACATCTACATGTAAAATAAAGAAAAATACAGAGTTTGAGTTCTATTTAAGTTGAAGCTGATAGCTGGCATCCTATTAATTTATACATCCCAAACTAGCATAGACGCCATAACGGCAGGCAAACGAGTCCCCTACACTGTTCTTCCACTTATGTACTAGTTGTGTTGGGATTAAATTTCTCCAAACGCATTAATAGCCTGTTGCATAGCCCCTTTTTGTTATGTGGTGCATGCATAGGTAATATTGCTTAGAGCCTTTATCCTGGTTTACGGTATACATTAGCATATATTCAGCATATACCCCACACCATTATATGCATAACTAAATCTGCCTTTTTATAATTGTTACACAGCATATAATTATATAAGGACACATACCACACAAGCGTTTGGAGGTGAGGAAACCGCTTGCTTACTGCTAACTGCTATTAATAATATTGACCTCAAATTATATAAAAAAACATAAAAAAGATTAAAAAAATCAAAAATCCAATCCAGGAAAGACACAAAAAATCAAAAGCCAATCCAGGAAAGTCACAAAAAAAAAAACAAAAGCCAATCCAGGAAAGTCACATAATTCTGATACCACATGTAGGAGCAGCTTCAACATTACTCTGAAGTGATCCTCAAGTACAACTTTCTAAGATATACTGTATCTTTATGAAAAATGCGTGCCAACATCTATTGAACATTGATATAATAGAATTTGTATCACCCACATGGCCACAATGATACATTGCTAACAACTGAAGTGCATTTAACCCAAATTGAATACTAACATCTGGTATTATACGAAACAAAGTATCATCTAGAAGCTGCTTCCAGTTTAACCATTCATGCACAGAAGATGTTGCAACTTCCTGCAAAACCCAATTCCACACCACCCCTCGCCGCCCAAACTACATATAACCTAAACGAACAGAAGCATAAAAAGAAATGCTAATTTGGACTGCGCACTCTATTCCATATTCCAGTAGCGCAAAAACAAAATAATTCCAAGGGCAATATCAAATTTGCGGTTAGACGAGCAAGGAAATGGGGACAGGGCGGGAGGACGCAACTGGGAGGGACGTGCGAGAATGCGACGCCGGTGGCGGTGAGGGCTTCCTGGGCGGCGCGGGGGAGCACGTAGACGTCGCCGAAGGCGGTGATCTCGACGGGCCCGCGGATGCCGGCGGCGCGCAGCGCCGCCGTGACGCGCGGGGCGACGCGGCAGGGATTGGCGCCGGGCGGGAGCTGGCACCTCTGGAAGTCCCACCACACAGACACTTTCACCGCCTTGCTCTCCTCCGGTTGCGGCTGGAGGTGCCCCCGCCACCGCTCGCCGCTGGCGCTGGCGGCGTGCGAGCTAAGGCGGCGGCGTACGCCGTGCTGGGGGTGGACTCGGCAGAGGAGGAGGAAGCATCCGCGGGGGACCATGGCTGCGACTAGCGGCGTCGCTCGCCGTCGCGGCAAAGGGAGGAGGGGGAGGAGGACGACGTGGCGGTGGCGGCGGTGGCGGTGGACTCGCCAAGGTTTTAGATAGAAGGAAAGGAAAGCAAAACCTTGTGGGTTGTGTTGGGCCTGACCTATATATGTCAGGCCCAAGAGGAAAATACATAGATATGCGGTAATTCTCCAATGGGCCCAAAAATATAGGCCTATGTGTTCCTCTATTGGTAGTCAAAATAGCCCAGCCCAAGTAGGAGATCGTATAGGGGTGGCCTCGCACCATGGTCCGCGGGGAGCGAGTGGCATGGACGTCGATCTCGCCGGCGTCGGTGGTGGGGGTGCGTGACGCTGTCGCGGGGGCAGGGTTGCAGCGACGGGGCGATCCTTTTTACGGCGTGATGGAGACGGCGCACGAGGTGGCCATCTACATCGACCGCTTCCACAACCTCGACCTGTTCCAGCAAGGGTAATAGCAAGGACTCGGGGGAATTTTTCTTGTTTCTCTTGTTGTTTTTGTGTTCTTTTTCTTTTGAAAAATTTGTGAGCTTTCTTGTGATAATGGAAGGACGACGTTTTTTTTCTGAGATTCTTTCGGCGTGGATAGAGATATGCTCTGCATGTGATTTTTCTTGAGGTGAAGGTTTCGGTTCTTTGAGCATTTCTAGGGGGAATTTAAACTGGCTCCCTGCTTGGCAATTTTGCAGTACAATTTGCTCTTCTGTCCATTTTATCTTGGAATCAATCTATGAGATGTTTCGCTGTTCCGTCCCTTTTGTCCATTATGTGGACGCTGTGAAATTTGATTCTTTCTTATGAAATTTGCTTGTGTTTGTGTGCAGATGGTACCGGTTGAAGATTAGTGCAGCGTGGGAAGAGGATGAGTGCAGGGCACCCGTGTCGCCTGCCAGGGTCGCGCAATACGAAGGTTCTTGCATGCATCTCTCCTGATGCGGAAAATATAATTTTATATTCTATTTCTTGCATGATTTTTTATAGGACATTTCTTGCATGATTTGAGGATGCATTGAATGGAAATAATTGTTCAAATTGGTAACTTTGTCGCCTAAAAAATGGTACCTTTGTGATGTATGTGCCTGCCAAGTTTGTCATGATGAGCTTGCATATCGCTGTGAGTCTAATTTAGCTCTTTGATGATTGCCGATAACTGATAAGGTCCATCGTGTGCCAGGAAATAAGTGACATTGTGATTTTGGATTCCGACTTGTTCATATTTAATTGGAAGCCTTAGGTAGCATCAGGAAGTAGGTTCAGTAGTTGGGGAAAGTAGTTTTAAAGGTATGTTTGATTGTTTCACAATCCAGTTCTTACATATATAGATAACGAGAGTCAGGGATTATTTTGTCTCGTAGATCAGCCTAAAAAAGTCGACATGTTGGTCTACCTCGGAATATTTACCTTTTTTGGTGTTTAAAAATTGAAACTGAGAACATTACCGATCTGTTGCCATGGCAAACTGTGTATTGCAGTAACTCCCCTCTCGATGAAACTGCATCTGTGTAAGATGATGTAATAATCTATTTAAAAAGGATGGTAATGTTAAAGCAACAGCTGTTCACTGTCTCGCAATGACTTATCATGATCTGTTCATTTCTAGTTTGTCTTAAACTAAAACAATTCAGAATGCAGAAGAATGGTCTTGTTGGCAATGATTTAACAGAATGAGGTGGAACTTTTTTTTTTATTAATTAACCATTTTTAAATTTTATTTTAAAGTTAACCTCCTGCGAATTTTATTTTCAATTCTGACTCCTTTGGTCACGCCACCACTCGTGGTGTGACAAAACAACATTATCACGTCGTAGAATAAGTCCGCTAAAATAGCACCTTTTGTCACGCCACTGGTGGTAGCATGGCCAAACAATACTATCACGCCACGAGTGGTAGCGTGATAAGAGTTTGCCCAGATACAAGCTGGCGTGACAGTGTTGTTTTATCACGCTACGGGTGGTGGGGTGACTAAAAGGATCAGAATTGGAAATAAAGTTCGCGGGGGGTTAACTTTAAAATAAAATTAAAAAAGGGTTAATTAATATAAAAAAATTCAATGAGGTGCCAGGTAGGATGTTTCATGTTGCTACAATTGTTTTCCATTATCATTTGAAATTGTCAATGTTTGGTTAATAGATAATGACATGCTAGGTGGATTGTGCAGTTCCTGATATTGGTGCGAAGGGTGCATTTGCTTTTTGGAAAATAGACAATGTTGACAATAGCTTCTATACACAACCATTTCGAATTAAATATGCTAGACAAGATATTTATCTATCAGTTATGGTGTCTTTCTACATACCCAACAGCGAAGATGAGGTTGGTTTTTATAAATTTCCTTTCTCTATCTGGATCATATTTAGTATAGCCTGATCTGCACTCCTGCTTTCTCCATTCTAGGGTCCAGCAACTTCTTCTGTTATATTGAAGTTTGAGCTCATACATGTTCCAGCATTGGAACTCAGGTGAGTATGTACTTTGCTTTCCTTTTTTCGATCTTTTTTTGTAGGCTCTCCAAATGTTGTTCATTGTGGGGAACAGTGCATCTAACATATCACAGTCCGCGTTCACCAATACTGAAGCCACTTCTCTTTTGTATTGTAGGACCGAAATTCAAGATTCAAGTGACACATATTTGGCCCCTGTGCATGAATTTAGGATCCCACATAGAGCACTCCTGGGTTTACACTCATATTGTCCTGTCCATTTTGACGCTTTCCACCCTGTGCTTGTTGATCTGACCATACATATAGTGTACCTGAAAGCTGGTGTGACTAAATCGTCACTGAAGGTACACAGGTTTGTGATGCTTAAGCTTTAATATTCTTTTAGACACTGATTCTCTTGCAAAAGCTTGTCTGAGACTGCTAGCAGAAATTAGATATATGCCTCTAATATAATGAATTTGGCATAAATATATAGGGATCCCAAATCTATATTGTGATTAGAAATGTAATTAAGAATTGGCTTTCCGTACATATTCTTATGCTTGTGCCTAGGCATATCATGAGCGTGAAAAAAATGCTTTCTTCCCTTATTATCCTTTCATCAAATTTATGAGTAAACAGGCGCTGGAGCAAGGTTTAGGCTCAAAGGCATATGATATTGTGAAGGCATTATTAATGTCTAGAGAAATGTTGCTTGAAGAAGTGAAGAAGATCAGTGATGCTATTGGTAAGACTCTTGAGGATTTAGATGACACTGACTTAACTCTTGGTAAATATGAATCAATTCACCCATCAAAGTCAGGCTTGCCTAATTATAGTAAAGGGTTCCCTGCAACCACGAAGTGCACTGGCCAGCTTACTGGCATTTTACATGATCTTCTAGAGGTATACTTCATTTTGAATGTCAAACTTAAAGCTATCTCTTTGTTATATATATGATACTTTTGCTGATTTGATACATTATCTTACAACTGGTTTCAGAGATCCGATGATGTGGTTCAGAGCACTAATGATGTTCTGCTGTACACTCTCTCAAAGGAAGAATTGTTAGAATTATTTCAAACTGTGAGCAGCCAACTTTCACTTATATGGAATGCATTCTTGAACTTTCATAGGTGAGGTTGATTGCTTTCTTGATTTTATTTTAGAAGATGGATATTTGTTATTGCTCTGATGTGCTAGTGCCGTGGTTTCTTAACTGTTCAGATCAAGGAAAAAACCCACCGGAAAAACTGGTGGGAACCGGGAGGAAAAAACCCGCCCAATTTTTTTCAAATTTAAATTTAAATTTATGTCTGCATAATGCACTTTCTAGGTTGGTTTAGACCTTTTTTTGCTAGATTACCTATTGTATGAGCTAAATATATTTGAATTATTGTATGAGCAAGTCCCAACATTTTTTAGAACATCCCCAATTGAATTTTCCGGTTTTGGTAGCAGTTTTTCCAGTTTTCTGAAGCGGTTTCTCCGGTTTTGGGCGGTAACCGGTTTTAAAACTTCACCTATTCAATTTTCCATCTTCGAATTTTGACCGACTTTTTTTCCGGTTACCGGCTGGTAACCGGCCGCCGGGCGGTTTTTTCTCCGGTTCCGAGATTTTGATCCTTGGTTCAGATTGTTTCATGATATGTTCTACTGAACCAAAGTTTTGTTGGTCTGCTGCAGGATAAATAAAATCAAGATTTTGGATTACTTGCATGATATTTGGGATGTTGATCGGAAATCAGAATGGTCAATATGGATTGTTCATTCAAAAATTGAGATTCCACATCGCTACTTGCGAAGTGTGACTGGCAACTCGTCTCCTCGCCATTCACTTTTGAGGGTTTCCAGTTCAAGGAAATTCCACCATGATGTAGTTGTCTTCTCTTGAATGTTTACTATGAAATATCTGCGATTTTCAACCAGCAGTTTCGTTCATAAGTAGTATTTGCTTGTCACTATTTGATCGTTCCATATATTTTGTAGCCTATACAAAATTCATCTTCACGGGCTGAACTCCATAGGAGAAGTATAGCACAAATGAAGGTCAGTCTTCGTTGATGTCTGGAATAATTGACAAGTGCGACACTTATCCTACTCTAAAAAAGGGTACTAATGGGAGGTGTACTGCAGATTAACGCACGGTCTGTTCAAGATATGCATATTTATGCTAATCCTTCACATATTCCTGTTGTTCTTATAGAACAACATGTCATGGTTGTTCCACAGCATGGTTCTAGCAAGGATTTGGCAGCAAATGCTTCAGAGCCAAAGAATACTATTGTGCCACCTAAACTACAAGGAGAATCTGTGGCGAGAAAACCTAGTGGTGGTAAAAACAGTGGACATATATTAAGAGCTGTCATTTTTGTGCATGGATTTCAGGCAAGTCTCTTACGACTAGTAGTGATGGTTAAATCTTATTAGAATGTATTTAGTTGAAACTTCTGTTGATTGTAAAAAAACAGGGGCATCATCTGGATTTACGTCTTATTAGAAACCAATGGCTTTTGCGGGATCCTGGAGCTGAATGCCTGTTGTCTCAGACGAATGAAGATAGAACATCTGGAGATTTTAAACAAATGGGTAGAAGACTTGCTAATGAAGTAGTCGCATTCCTCAAAAGGAATCTGGATAAGTATTCAAGAAATGGAGGCTGCAAAGAGTTAAAGCTCAGTTTTGTCGGTCATTCCATTGGGAACATTATCATCAGAAGTGCCCTAGCAGGTATTTCCCCACTTTCTTGAGGATTTTTTCCCTCCAAACAACTGGTCTGCATGTAACTAATCAGTTCTTTCCATTCAACAGAACCAAAACTGCAACCATTTTTGAAGAACCTCTACACATACATGTCAATATCAGGGCCTCACTTAGGTTACTGGTACAGCTCAAATGCTTTGTTCAATTCTGGTCTCTGGCTTATGAAAAGGCTCAAGGGAGTGCAATGCATGCATCAGCTCACTTTCAGTGATGACCAAGATCCCCAAAATACATTTTTTTACCGGCTCTGCAAGGTACTTTAAATCTACGTGCTTCGTACTGGAATATCTTCAGTGAACGAACTCATTCAATTTGGCATGAATTTTTATCAGATGTTTTCCAAAGTTAAAAGTTGAACTTGGTGTATGAACTCATCTTCGTATCTTTTTTCAGCTGAAGACACTGGAGAACTTCAAAAACATTATTTTGGTATCGTCACCCCAGGTACTTCGTATGTCCAGTATTCTTTTTCCGATCTCAAGCTTTAAACATCACGAGTTTACATGTAAATACAATCACAATGTTGCACTTCGCAAACCTCTGTCATCATCTACAATGCTTGTGTCGCATGCCCTGACACATTCTCTTGCTCTGCTAGGATGGTTATGTCCCGTATCATTCAGCAAGAATGGATCTCTGCCCTGCCTCGTCGTCGGATAACTCGAAGAAGGGGCAAGTGTTTACTGAAATGCTCAACAACTGCTTAGACCAGATCCGTGCGCCCTCGTCTGATACGCGGGTGTTCATGCGTTGCGATGTGAACTTCGACCAGTCCGCCCAGGGACGGAACCTGAACACCATGATCGGCAGAGCTGCTCACATAGAGTTCCTGGAGGATGTCACCTATGCTAGGTTCATCATGTGGTCCTTCCCAGAATTCTTCCGATGATAATGATGATGCGCCATGGAGTGGGGATCTTCGATTCAAGTACCAAAGTAGCAGTGTCCACTGGCCATGAAAGTTGTAATCAGACTCACATGATGAAGTGCTCACCAGAGATTATCTCTGATATATATACACTACTACAAAATAAGTTATACTAGACGCCTCATCACAGACGGTTCCATTGGAACCTCATCATAAAGATATCACGCATTTGTTCTAAACCGTCTGTGATACTATAGAAGAACTGTCTGTGATACTTTACATATGGTTCTTCTGTGATGAGATAAGAACCGTCTGTGATAAATATTCATCACAGACGGTTTGTATTAAGAACCGTCTGTGATATGATTTTATCATGGCTCGATCCTCTGCCATCCCGCGAGTCAAGTGTCTTCATGCCCTGTTCCTTGTCAATGGGTATAGCATATCATTGATCTCATGCAACTAGTATCCATCTTGTTGTTCGTATAACTTGTGTTAAGTCTTGAAATTAAGGTTGATTTAAAAAAAAGAAGGAAAGAATATAACCCCTCTGCATGCCCAAGTTGATCGAGTACACAACAGATCGATCGGTGGCTCCTAACTGAGAGGGTTTTAATTTTCATAATTATTACGAGTTCAGTTAATTAATTAAGATCTAAAGTACTAGGTAGCATACATATATAGACCAAACTTGGTTGTAGATGAACGCGTGGTATCGCTGTAATTAGTTGAAATCTAACCAGATAAAGGCATAAATCGAAACTCAAATTCAGTCATTTTGATGATGAGTCGAAACATTAAACGCTTTTTGGGTCGAATAATCTGCTTGGCAAGACTTTCCAATTCGTAACGTAAGTTGTGCAATCAAATTACCCAGACTAAATCATACTGCATACTACACTGCAAATATTTAGATTGATTAATTGGATTTATATATAATATCTATCTATATCTATCTGGGAGTCCGTGATGGGACCTTCAATTTAATAGGATGGTACAACATTGCAAGTCTCCTGTTAAATCGGTACAGTGCCCGTGACATCCTCTTCTCTTAGTGTGGTATCTCACCGTATTATATTCGATCTAGTACATCACAACATAATAACTATATTTTTCTACTACTTAAAAATTAAAGTTAGCGGTCGTGTGGGTTAGCATGTGGGTCCAACAAACTATCTTCTGCGCTCCCCTACCCCCTTTTCCCGGCATCGCCAACGACGCTGCATGCACTTCCTCCTCTTCGCCCTTGTCTCCACCCTCGCTCTTCTGCTCTACTCCACCCCCCCCTCCCCATCGCTGCTTCCATCGCTCGGATCTAGACGGACCTCATTTCCTCCTCTCCGCTCTGCTTCGCTTGCCTTGACGAATTGATATATATTATATATATATATATTAATTGATAAATTATTATACTAATGAGATGTTTCATAGCAACGTACAGACACGTAACTAGTTTAGTTTAAATAGATTCGAGATAATATCCCATGCTGGTTGAGGTCAATTGTAATTAGGGTAAAATTATGTGCTCTCGTTGTGTACTATTTTAAGTACGAGGTTCAATTTCAAATAGGTCGACCCCCTCCATATAAAAAGTGCAGATCCTTCTTTTTTTATTATCTCGATTAAAGAGTTTCTTCGCATTTTCATCTCTTCTAATCAATGATGAAAAAATTCAGCTTTGAAGGTGAAGGACATGAATTAATGAGGAAAATTTTGTACGTGCATACGTCCTACTACTACTGCACATGCAGTTAGATAGGATACGAAAACATTTCACATCCCGCGTTAATTTGTTGAAGTGCTGATGGCGTCATATATAATCGTGACATCAGCAAGTGTTCGCGTGCAGCTAGCCTAGAGTTGCGACCATTAATGTGCTGGTGCACTCGATCTTTAACTGTCCTCGTATAGAATCTAGATGCACTCAACTTGTTCAAACAAATGCATGAGGGTTAGTCTTTCTATTTTTTGAAGGGTAAGGTCAGTGTATGTTAATGTCTGGAATAATTTACAAGTGTGACACTTATCTTCTACCCCAAAAAATGCTAATCGGAAGTGTACGTACATACTTCCCGAATACTTGGTATTGTTGATTTTTCACGGTCTACAAAATTAATTTTAGAGCAATACATTTATAAAATGTTGTGGAAGTATACTGTTGTGAATTTTTTTTAATGACAAGTCTAACCACATTATTTTAATACAAAAAATCTAAATATTTGCAAAATAATTATTGATCCAAGATTGCAAAGTTTTGACTGGTCCAAGTCAACTGTGCCAAGTACGTACGCAGACGGGACGCAATCTATATACGTACGTACAGTTAATAATTAATCTTGATGTCACCGCGGGCACGCATCGGTCCATTGAGGCACAGAAGAACTGATTCGGCTTGTTTTTCCAATTTTTGGGTGCCGGATACATGACACACTATCCATTGAGGCACAGAAGAACTGATTCGGCTTGTTTTTCCAATTTTTGGGTGCCGGATACATGACACACTATCCATTGAGGCACCGAAGAACTGATCCTGCTTGTTTTTCTAATTTTTGGGTGCCGGATACATGGCCCACTGTCCATTGAGGCACCCAAGAATTGGTTCCTATTTGTTTTCCCAATTTTTGGGTGCCGCACCGGCACCCCACCTGCTTCTGCCCCTGCCAGCAGCTATAAAATGATAATGCTGATCATGCACGCTCCATATTTGTTCTCCACTTATACAAAAATAAGAACTTCTGGGTTTTGGTTAGGTGAGAGCGACTTCATTTTCTAGCGGTGAGGATCTTACAAAATTTAAAGAGCTAATTTTTTAAAAAATTCATAAAGTGTAATGTATATAACCTTAAAAAATAAGGTTTTTTTTGTTGGATTGGTGGGAGGGGGGCATATGCCCCCACATTGGACATAATCTTACTTCACTATTATTAAAGTTGTAGATAATTAGTAGGTTGCTAGACGATAGGTAGAATTATCCACGTGTCCTTTGGGTTTGATAAACCTTGGAATATTTTGAGGAAAAAGTACACAACATCCCAGGCTCTTGTAGGTCATAGCGTTGCTAGAGTGGGAGTTTTGTTTCCATGAATGTGACATAGCGGTGTCATCACATTACCAAATTCAGAGAACTAACAATTTTGCATCCCATAGGATGCATATGACGTGCATGGATTTTTTTTAAAAAAAATCAAGGTTTTTTTGAGAGAGTGGGAGTTTTGTTTCCATGAATGTGACATAGCGGTGCCATCACATTACCAAATTTAGAGAACTAGCAATTTTGCATCCCATAGAATGCATATGACATGCATGAAATTTTTTTTAAAGAAAAATCAAGGTTTTATTTTTCGTAGGTGGTTTTTTTAGAGAGAGTGGTAGTTTTGTTTCCATGAATGTGGCATTGTGATATATTTTGTGGGTTCGTGGAAACTTCCTCATTTTGTGGGTTCGTGGTATTTTTGTCGGCTTGCCATCCACAACGTGTATTTAAGCTTGCAAGTTGCAACACTAGCTACTCCACTCTCGGAACTTTCAAGTAAGTGCTAGTACTTGCAGTGCAGTGACGTTGTAGGTAACATGCAAGTTTCTTACTTGTTTATATGTGCTTGATTTGAAGCATCCATGAATTTAATATTGAACTGCCTGCAGGTTCATTTTTATGGCGACAACCATTGTCCGAGTGCCATTTAACATCATGTCAGGTTCCTATGAAACGTTCATAGGGGATCTACGTAATAAGTTGGCGGGCCCTAACCCTGAGAAAGTCGAAGGCCACCCTGTGCTAGCCATGCAGACGAAGTTAGCGGTGAGGACCTTACAAAATTTAAAGAGTTAATTAAATTTTGTTCATAAAGTGTAATGTATATAATCCTAAAAAATAAGGTTTTTTTTTGTTGGATTGGTGGGAGGGGGGCATATGCCCCGACATTGGCCATAATCTTACTTCATTGTTATTAAAATTGTAGATAATTAGTAGGTTGCTAGACGATAAGTAGAATTATCCACGTGTCCTTTGGGTTTGATAAACCTTGGAATACTTCGAGGAAAAAGTACACAACATCCCAGGCTCTTGTAGGTCATCAATGTGCCTCCGCGTGGGTGGCCGAGCTGCCACCACGAGCCTGCATGAACCCCTATGCACATGCGCACCACCATCTGGAGCCCACCGGTACCCTAGGCGTGCCATCGGCACCCTCTTGTAAACGGGAGGAGAATTCCTGGTTTTTCGGAAGCAATCATTATACACACTCACTAGCTGCTGATCCCCTCTCCGAGGATCCTCCGGCTCTCCCGAGCGTATCGGAGGTCCCCATTTCTTTTAATGTTTAGCCTTTATTTGTTACGACATGTACACATGTGGGCACTGAGTGGGAGATCACAGATTCGTGATCCAGATCTCTTTGTTGCGTCATATCAACAGTTATCCATAAGTGTGTAGTAGGTGGACACGTGTGCATGTGTGTCTAAGGTGTACCTAAAAATTATCGGTATGTATCCCCTACGTACACAAGAACACGTACATATACTTGTTCAATCACTTGTCAACATTATTATTTACATCCACATATACTTGTTTGAACTATGTAGACGTGCATATATATACTTGCAGCGGTGTCATCACATTACCAAATTTAGAGAACTAGCAATTTTGCATCCTATAGAATGCATATGACGTGCAATGATTTTTTTTTAAAAAAAATCAAGGTTTTACTTTTGGTAGAACCTTTTTTTTCAGAGAGTGGGAGTTTTGTTTCCGTGAATGTGACATAGCGGTGTCATCACATTACCAAATTTAGAGAACTAACAATTTTGCATCCCATAGGATGCATATGACGTGCATGGATTTTTTTTTAAAAAAAATCAAGGTTTTTTTTTTTTGAGAGAGTGGGAGTTTTGCTTCCATGAATGTGACATAGCGGTGCCATCACATTACCAAATTTAGAGAACTAGCAATTTTGCATCCCATAGAAAGCATATGACATGCACATAATTTTTTTTAAGAAAAATCAAGGTTTTATTTTTGGTAGGTGTTTTTTTTGAGAGAATGGTAGTTTTGTTTCCATGAATGTGACATTGTGATATATTCTGTGGGTTCGTGGAAACTTCCTCATTTTGTGGGTTCGTGGTATTTTTGTCGGCTTGCCATCCACGACGTGTATTTAAGCTTGCAAGTTGCAACACTAGGTACTCCACTCTCGAAACTTTCAAGTAAGTGCTAGTACGTGCAGTGCAGTGACGTTGTAGGTAACATGCAAGTTTCTTACTTGTTTATATGTGCTTGATTTGAAGCATCCATGAATTTAATATTGAACTGCATGCAGGTTATGCAAAGAAAGCTCGACCAATTTATGCTCTACTGACAGAAAACTGCAGTAAATTATCGGCAAGCTCTCCTTAAACTTAGAGCTCAAATGGAGGACTTCCCGGTATTGTACAAACAAGAAACTCTCCTAATGTCGTGATAGCAAGTAACTGTATAAATATAATAATGACCATTGATTCCAGATTCCTAACATCCAATTTGTATCTCTTACTTTTCTTTCTACCACTACATACTTCACACTGCTACAACGTTGCTGCTGAATTTCGTACGCAAAAAAATGTTTGAGCATATGAGCGCATAGGCAGCTGCGCCCCCGTGCAGTTCGAAGTGAGATTAAGAAGCACGTACCAACCAACTTGATTAGAAGCAAGTAAAGGGAAATCACAAAACAAAACAATACAGTCCTGGCTTCGCCGGACTCTCGCCGGTGTTCCCGGGCACAACGGCGCTAGCTAAGGGCATGGACGGGTTCACAATACTCTTGCGCACCCAACGGTGGTACTCACGGTGGCTGAGCCGGCCCGAGGAGGCGGCGCACCGGAGAGAGGCAGCGGAGAGCTACGGCTAAACGTGCGCGACACAATAGAGCTCCGCATTGTCCAGGGAAGCGGGTGCCACAGCATCAACAAGTCGCAGAGAGGCTACCTGAGCGAGGGGGAGACTTGGAGGGGGTCTGAGTTGAGCCAACGACGAGGAGGGTGACGGCGGCGCGGTGCTTCACCGAGGAGAGCTCACTCTGGTGAAGGAGACAGGGAATGAGTGGTAGAGAAAGCACAAGGGAAGTACACAGATGGTGTACAAGCAAGGAATCGGCAAGGAGCTTACCACACCGGAGATGTGGAAAAACGGAAGCTTTGCGGCCGAAAATGGGTCAAACTCGAATTTTTCAGGCTCCTGTGAACCGACGGCAAAATAAAGTGAGGGGAAAGATTAAGCAGGCCAAGGCACGGCCGGTGACGCACTTGAGCGAGGAAGAGACTCACCGGACATGGAGTTGGCACGGCGGCAGCTCCGGGTGCGAGTTCTGCCACCGAAGAGAGCTCGACGGTGTTCCGAGCGCTACAAGCCAAGGCAAGGCCTCGCGTTAGCAAAAATAGAACCAGGGAGGAACGGAGATGGAGCAGGAGGCGGAAGCACGAAGCTTACCCGAGAGAGAGCCAAGATCTCGCCTCCTTTCCCTCGGCCACCGAGAGGTTAAGTGAGAGCTAGCAGGCGAGGGAGACGGAGTTATAGAGCTCCAACGGCCGGAAGGAGACAGCGTGAAGAGGCAACGCTCCAAGATTGGTTAGCCAGGGCGGTGGATCCACGGCGTCAACGGAAGCGCGTGGCGAGTGATTCCTGAGCGCGAGCGAGCTGGAGAAGACGGGTCTGACGAGCGGGCCCCGCGGTGTCAGCGACTCACATCGCAGCCCAGGAGTGGCCTGGTCCGGTGGATCTGGGCCGTTCGATTGGAAATGGATGGCTCGGATCCAGGAGCGAGAAGGCCCGAGTGGTTCGAACGGGTGCGAGATCTGGACCGGAGAATCTCCATCGGACGGCTCATACGCGACGCGATTAGTTGGTTGGGCTGAAACGCGAGACTCGGGTCGGAGTATAACTCGGGTTCGAGCCCGAGGAACAGTGATTCCAGATTTGGATTAAAAAGGCTAGGATGATTTGGGAATTTCCAGAGGTAGCTCCAAAATTTTTGAAATTTTTACTGAGTGATCCTGACGTCGATATAAACCGTGTATAAATTTTATAGAATTTTTCATGCAGTTCATTGCTTGCTAGAAAATTCACAAGCTGCTGGACAGGGGGTTTGACCAGGGAGACAACAGGTTTGACCAGCCCTTAAGAAATAGCAAATAATTTCTAAAAATTATGAAATTTCTCAGGGAGGTTACCAAGATGATCAAGAATTTTGGAAAAATATTTCCAGATGATGATCACAAGGTTTGACTAGAAGATCTTGAATTGCAACACTTCGAGTCAATAAACTTAATTGAATTTGAAGTCCACATTTCAAGGAGATTAATTCTATGGATTTCAAATGATACAATGATGCATCCAAAAAGTTTTAATTTATCCTCATTTTCATACATTTGAAATACAACCCCAGAGCTTTGGGATGTTACAGATTGCAATATAGTTCACATATGAGTTCTTTTGATTTGAATAATACACTTTGGTCCATGTTTCAAACTCTTTACTCTGCTATACCTAAAAGTAAATCTAGGGTCCGCCACTGCCATCCACGACGTGTATTTTTAAGCTTGCAAGTTGCAACACTAGCTACTCCACTCTCGAAACTTTCAAGTAAGTGCTTGTACGTGCAGTGCAGTGACGCTGTAGGTAACATGCGAGTTTCTTACTTGTTTATACGTGCTTGATTTGAAGCATCCATGAATTTAATATTGAACTACATGCATGTTCATTTTTATAAGCCACACAAAAAAGCCTAAACGTATAATTGGACGTTACAACTTACAACCAAACTTAATTGGACGTCCGGCCATGTGCATGCATGCTAATTGCTACAAGAAACGTACGCACATTCTGTACAGTTGCGCGTCCCACGCAAATGAAGATGGCCGGCGGTACTCTCTAATTGTGTGAAGATATTTAGTGGATAATCACCGGCCTCAACATTTCGAGATTGCTTGCTTCTGTGAATGCATATCCAGCAACGACGTCCTATCAACACTAGCTACTCCACTCACTTTCATCGGCGTCCTATCAACACTAGCTATAGGACATGGTCTTCCTATATTTTCGTCGACATTTCAGGCCTTCGGCTGTGATTTAGATGCTGCCTGCTGGGCTAGGCTGAAAGCCTAAAACATCAAACATGGCCCACTGTCCATTGAGGCATCGAAGAACTGATCTGGCTTGTTTTTCCAATTTTTGGGTGCCGGATACATGACGCACTGTCCATTGAGGCTCCGAAGAACTGATCCTACTTGTTTTTCCAATTTTTTGGTGCCGGGTACATGGCCCACTGTCCATTGAGGCACCAAGAATTGATTCCTACTTGTTTTTCCAATTTTTGGGTGCCGCACCGGCACCCCACCTGCTTCTGCCCCTGGTAGCAGCTATAAAAAGAAAATGCTGATCATGCACGCTCCATATTTGTTCTCCACTTATACAAAAATAAGAACTTCTGGGTTTTGGTTAGGTGAGTGCGACTTCATTTTCTAGCGGTGAGGACCTTACAAAATTTAAAGAGTTAATTAAATTTTGTTCATAAAGTGTAATGTATATAATCCTAAAAAATAAGGTTTTTTTTTGTTGGATTGGTGGGAGGGGGGCATATGCCCCGACATTGGCCATAATCTTACTTCATTGTTATTAAAATTGTAGATAATTAGTAGGTTGCTAGACGATAAGTAGAATTATCCACGTGTCCTTTGGGTTTGATAAACCTTGGAATACTTCGAGGAAAAAGTACACAACATCCCAGGCTCTTGTAGGTCATCAATGTGCCTCCGCGTGGGTGGCCGAGCTGCCACCACGAGCCTGCATGAACCCCTATGCACATGCGCACCACCATCCGAGCCCACTGGTACTTCTAGGCGTGCCATCGGCACCCTCTTAAACGGGAGGAGAATTCCTGGTTTTTCGGAAGCAATCATTATACACACTCACTGGCTGCTGATCCCCTCTCCGAGGATCCTCCGGCTCTCCCGAGCGTATCGGAGGTCCCCATTTCTTTTAATGTTTAGCCTTTATTTGTTACGACATGTACACATGTGGGCACTGAGTGGGAGATCACAGATTCGTGATCCAGATCTCTTTGTTGCGTCATATCAACAGTTATCCATAAGTGTGTAGTAGGTGGACACGTGTGCATGTGTGTCTAAGGTGTACCTAAAAATTATCTGGTATGTATCCCCACGCACACAAGAACACGTACATATACTTGTTCAATCACTTGTCAACATTATTATTTACATCCACATATACTTGTTTGAACTATGTAGACGTGCATATATATACTTGCAGCGGTGTCATCACATTACCAAATTTAGAGAACTAGCAATTTTGCATCCTATAGAATGCATATGACGTGCAATGATTTTTTTTAAAAAAATCAAGGTTTTACTTTTGGTAGAACCTTTTTTTTCAGAGAGTGGGAGTTTTGTTTCCGTGAATGTGACACAGCGGTGTCATCACATTACCAAATTTAGAGAACTAACAATTTTGCATCCCATAGGATGCATATGACGTGCATGGATTTTTTTTAAAAAAAAATCAAGGTTTTTTTTTTTGAGAGAGTGGGAGTTTTGCTTCCATGAATGTGACATAGCGGTGCCATCACATTACCAAATTTAGAGAACTAGCAATTTTGCATCCCATAGAATGCATATGACATGCACGGAATTTTTTTTAAGAAAAATCAAGGTTTTATTTTTGGTAGGTGTTTTTTTTTGAGAGAATGGTAGTTTTGTTTCCATGAATGTGACATTGTGATATATTCTGTGGGTTCGTGGAAACTTCCTCATTTTGTGGGTTCGTGGTATTTTTGTCGGCTTGCCATCCACGACGTGTATTTAAGCTTGCAAGTTGCAACACTAGGTACTCCACTCTCGGAACTTTCAAGTAAGTGCTAGTACGTGCAGTGCAGTGACGTTGTAGGTAACATGCAAGTTTCTTACTTGTTTATATGTGCTTGATTTGAAGCATCCATGAATTTAATATTGAACTGCATGCAGGTTATGCAAAGAAAGCTCGACCAATTTATGCTCTACTGACAGAAAACTGCAGTAACTTATCGGCAAGCTCTCCTTAAACTTAGAGCTCAAATGGAGGACTTCCCGGTATTGTACAAACAAGAAACTCTCCTGATGTCGTCATAGCAAGTAACTGTATAAATATAATAATGACCATTGATTCCAGATTCCTAACATCCAATTTGTATCTCTTACTTTTCTTTCTACCACTGCATACTTCACACTCTCATAATTGCTTGTCACTGAATTTCAGACGCAAAAAATGTTTGAGCATATGAGCGCATAGGCAGCTGCGCCCCCGTGCAGTTCGAAGTGAGATTAAGAAGCACGTACCAACCAACTTGATTAGAAGCAAGTAAAGGGAAATCACAAAACAAAACTACCTCACGCTACCTGCACCGCCTCCTGCCAACCCGGCTGCACCTCCTCGGGCCTCCAGCCAAAGCTGTGTTCTAGAGATTGTGGCAATGTTCAAAACGGTATTTTATTTGTGACGGAAGGGAGTATAAGTAATAACTAGTTAAGCCAGGATGGAAATTTAAAGTTCCCCGGCTAGCACAAATGAATAATGAGCACTACCAAGGGAAATCTGACCATGAGATTGTCACTCCGATCTCAGTACCACTCATGCTGACAAGACGATTCACTTGTTGACCGTTGACTGCAGGGTTAAACTGGAGAGAACCTATAATAATCTCATCACCAGAGTAACAATGCAGGTTCAGCTCAATTGTCAGTGGCACATGCAACGGCACCGCAAGCACATATCTGGCCAACGGAATCAGTTCTTCTGATCCCGCACGTATGTTCTTGTCATGTCCATTGTAGAAGAGCACGCAGCCAACGTCGAACAGCTTGCTGCGAGCGAAAATTCTACCGAAAATGCCGGTAGGATCTTCACCATCCCAACGAGCAAGCTTCACGGTGACCTGGCCTTCAACGCCGTTGCTCAGAACGGCGTAGATCACATCTGTAGGACCATAACCAGTATTGACTGTCTCTAATATGGGCCTGTCGTAGTTGGAGAAGTCGCCACCAACGGTATTGCAACATATCCTCCCATCGTTCTCCTTGCCTTCTTGCGAAGAGGGATCTTGGCTGCCATCATGGAGATCAAGGTTGAAGATGATAGGTCCGTATGCCGAGATGGCTACAGATGGACCGGTTAGCACGATGTTACCCTGTTGTAATAGAATAAACAAAAGTGGTTCACATTTTTTGTTGGTTTTATCAACACTATGTCTGAATAGATGTAGACTACATTTACCAAGCAGATAAAGACTATTCGTTTATGTTAACCAGTCCAGATATAGTCCAAATAAATGTCTGCTTTTAAGTAATAAAAGCAACAATTCGTTTGCAATAAGTAATAGATTGAAAGCAATTTGACAAATCTGTTTTTAATTGATTAAATAACAGCGAGACAACAATAATAAACATAAATAACAACCTAGAGATGACTACCCAAAAGCCATCACAACATAGCACGAATTACCCATTCGTATCACCCAAAATCAAGTTTTATCAAAAACTGTTGAGTCTAACTCTTGTAGAGACTTAACCAAGCATGTCCAAAACCAAGGACTTGGCTATTCGAATAGATTATACCCTGCAGGGGTGTATCAATGTACCCACACGCCAGACCGCCTTTTTGCCACATAATTTATCACACTTCCTTTGGTATGCCGGCACAGCTAAGTCCTACGAGACGCTTTCTAATGGATTGTATTAATTACGAGTCGCATGTATGGAGGTTAACCCTTAGTGAACCGCCGCTACGGGCTCCCACTAAGGATCCACACGTTGAGTCGGATGCACCGGCCCAGCCGAAACAACTGCGGGTGCTCCTGAGTATGGCGAACCTAGAAAGTAACCCATCCCTCTCATCCCAAAACAAACATTCTCTATTTCATACCACCAGCGACTTCAATAATTAATACATTCCAAAGTACTTATTCAAGAGGGGTTCCCAATACCCTCATGTGGTTAGCACGAAAAAAAGCTTGGGTCAGTGTCCAAGATGTTCGGTCCTTGTTGACTCGGGCACCAATCACACACCCAATAACCACACCATCAAGCCAATGTGCCTAAGTCTAAAATATTTTATTTTCAGTTTTAGTTTTACAAATACAACTACATACATGAGTATCCTAACTACATACATGAGTATAATAACTCAAATAATTATAGTGATGATAAAAATGATCATCACCGAAGCGATGATCCCCATTCTACCGTTCTAAGTATTTCTAAGCAACATCAACTCGCAAACTATAAGTAAAGTGATTAGAGTCCATCCATCGAGCTCTAAATAACAGCGAATAAATCCTAGGCTCAGTGGTAGAGGATGAACATATACATACAGTTTATGCAACTATAGGATCAACTACTCAATCGATAATTTAACTACAAAATAGAGCATGCATACATACATTTTGCAAACAAGATAATAAACTTTGAAAGTAATGGGATCAATATGATCAAATAGAAATAACTGCTTGCCTTGCTGGAGATAACATTCTTGCTGCAGAGGATCACTCATGTAATCAACAAACTCGTCGAAACCTATTTGAAAGAATCGAAGGCCCAGACTCGAGCACAGCACGGCTTCTACCTCTCCAAACTCAATGTTGTTGATCCACCATGAGTTTGAGGGGGGGTGTTAGAGATATAGTTAGAAATATGATTTGATTTGGTTTCCTTATCTGTAACATGCATTGTGTATATATACTGGCCAATTGGCCCCTGATAATACAAGTCGCATATTCCAACACTTCGTACTGGAATATCTTCAGTGAACGAACTCATTCAATTTGGCATGAATTTTTATCAGATGTTTTCCAAAGTTAAAAGTTGAACTTGGTGTATGAACTCATCTTCGTATCTTTTTCAAATTAAGACACCGGAGAACTTCAAAACATTATTTTGGTATCGTCACCCTGTGTACTTCAGATGTCCAAGATTCTTTTCCGATCTCAAGCTTTAAACATCACGAGTTTACATGTAAATACAATCACAATGCCGCACTTCGCAAACCTCTCGTCATCATCTACAATGCTTGTGTCGCATGCCCCGACACATTCTCTTGCTCGCTAGGATGGTTATGTCCCGTATCATTCAAAGAAGAATGGATCTCGCCTCCTGCCGCCGCCGGATAACTCAAGAAGGGGCAAGTGTTTATCAAATGCTCAACAACCGCTTAGACCAGATCCGCGCGCCTCGTCGATACGCGGGTGTTCATGCGCTGCGATGTGAACTCGACCACCCGCCTGTGGACGGAACTCAACACCATGATCGGCAGAGCTGCTCACATAGAGTTCCTGGAGGATGTCACCTATGCTAGGTTCATCATGTGGTCCTTCCCAGAATTCTTCCGATGATAATGATGACGCGCCAGAATTCTTCGATTCAAGTAGCAGTGTCCACTGCCCATGAAAGTTGTAATCATACTCACATGATGAAGTGCTCACCAGAGATTATCCCTGATATATATACACTACTACAAAATAAGCTATACTAGACGCCTCATCACAGACGGTTCCTTTGGAACCTTCTGTGTTGTAGTTATCACAGACGATTCCGTAAGAACCGTCTGTGATACAACGCATTATCACAAACGGTTTCGTAAGAACTGTCTGTGATACAGAATTATCACAGACGGTTTGTAAATAGGACCGTCTGTGATACTATAGAAGAACCGTCTATGAAGTATCACAGACGGTCATCACAGACAGTTCTTCTGTGATGAACTTCATAGACGGTCATCACAGACAGTGTTTGTGATGAGATAAAAACCGTCTGTGATAAATATATCATCACAGACGGTTTGTATTAATAACTGTCTGCGATATGATTTTACCATAGCTCGATCCTCTGCCATCCAGCGAGTCAAGTGTCTTCATGCACTGTTCCTTGTCAATGGGTATGGCATATCATTGATCTCATGCAACTAGTATCCATCTTGATGTTCGTATAACTTGTGTAAAGTCTTGAAATTAAGGTTGATTTAAAAAAAGAAGGAAAGAATATAACCCCTCTGCATGCCCAAGTTGATCGAGTACACAACAGATCGATCAGTGGCTCGTAACTGAGAGGGTTTTAATTTGTCATAATTATTACGAGTTTAGCTAATTAATGAAGATCTAAAGTACTAGGTAGCATACATATATAGACCAAACTTGGTTGTAGATAAACGCGTGGTATCGCTGTAATTAGTTGAAATCTAACCAGATAAAGGCATAAATCGAAACCCAAATTCAGTCATTTTGATGATGAGTCGAAACATTAAACGCTTTTTGGGTCGAATAATCTGCTTGGCAAGACTTTCCAATTCGTAACGTCCGTTGTGCAATCAAATTACCCAGACTAAATCATACTGCATACTACACTGCAAATATTTAGATTGATTAATTGGATTTATATATAATATCTATCTATATCTATCTGGGAGTCCATGATGGGACCTTCAATTTAATAGGATGGTACAACATTGCAAGTGTCCTGTTAAATCGGTACAGTGCTCGTGACATCCTCTTCTCTTAGCGTGGTATCTTACAGTATTATATTCGATCTAGCACATCACAACATAATAACTATATTTTTCTACTACTTAAAAATTAAAGTTAGCAGTCGTGTGGGTCAGCATGTGGGCGAGCAAACTATCTTCTGCGCTCCCCTACCCCCCTTTCCCGGCATCGCCTGCGACGCTACATGCACTTCCTCCTCTTCGCCCTTGTCTCCACCCTCGCTCTTCTGCTCTACTCCACCCCCCTCCCCCTCCCCAGTCGCTGCTTCCATCGCTCGGATCTACACGGACCTAATTTCCTCCTCTCGCTTTGCTTCGCGTGTCTTGACGAATTGAGATATATTATATCTATTTTAATTGATAAATTATTATACTAATGAGATGTTTCATAGCAACGCACAGACACGTAACTAGTTTAGTTTAAATAGATTCGAGATAATATCCAATGTTGGTTGAGGTCAACTGTAATTAGGGTAAAATTATGTGTTCTCGTTGTGTACTATTTTAAGTACGAGGTTCAATTTCAAATAGGTCGACCCCCTCCATATAAAAAGTGCAGATCCTTCTTTTTTTTATTATCTCGATTAAAGAGTTTCTTCGCATTTTCATCTCTTCTAATCAATGATGAAAAAATTCAGCTTTGAAGGTGAAGGACATGAATTAATGAGGAAAATTTTGTACGTGCATACGTCCTACTACTACTACTGCACATGCAGTTAGATAGGATACGAAAACATTTCACATCCCGCGTTAATTTGTTGAAGTGCTGATGGCGTCATATATAATCGTGACATCAGCAAGTGTTCGCGCGACTAGCCTAGAGTTGCGACCATTAATGTGCCGTGCACTCGATCTTTAACTGCCCTCGATAGAATCTAGATGCACTCAACTTGTTCAAACAAATGCATGAGGGTTAGTCTTTCTATTTTTTGAAGGGTAAGGTCAGTGTATGTTAATGTCTGGAATAATTTACAAGTGCGACACTTATCTTCTACCCCAAAAAATGCTAATCGGAAGTGTACGTACATACTCCCCGAATACTTGGTATTGTTGATTTTTCACGGTCTACAAAATTAATTTTAGAGCAATACATTTATAAAATGTCGTGGAAGTATACTGTTGTGAATTTTTTTTAATGACAAGTCTAACCACATTATTTTAATACAAAAAATCTAAATATTTGCAAAATAATTATTGATCCAAGATTGCAAAGTTTTGACTGGTCCAAGTCAACTGTGCCAAGTACGTACGCAGACGGGACGCAATCTATATACGTACATACAGTTAATAATTAATCTTGACGTCACCGCGGGCACGCATCGGTCCATTGAGGCACAGAAGAACTGATTCGGCTTGTTTTTCCAATTTTTGGGTGCCGGATACATGACACACTATCCATTGAGGCACATAAGAACCGATTCGCTTGTTTTTCCAATTTTGGGTGCCGGATACATGACACACTATCCATTGAGGCAATCAAGAACTGATCCTGCTTGTTTTTCTAATTTTTGGGTGCCGGATACATGGCCCACTGTCCATTGAGGCACCCAAGAATTGGTTCCTATTTGTTTTCCCAATTTTTGGGTGCCGCACCTAAGACCCCACTGCTTCTTCCGCCAAAGCCTATAAATGATAATGCTGATCATGCACGCTCCATATTTGTTCTCCACTTATACAAAAATAAGAACTTCTGGGTTTTGGTTAGGTGAGAGCGACTTCATTTTCTAGCGGTGAGGATCTTACAAAATTTAAAGAGCTAATTTTTTAAAAAATTCATAAAGTGTAATGTATATAACCTTAAAAAATAAGGTTTTTTTTGTTGGATTGGTGGGAGGGGGGCATATGCCCCCACATTGGACATAATCTTACTTCACTATTATTAAAGTTGTAGATAATTAGTAGGTTGCTAGACTATAGGTAGAATTATCCACGTGTCCTTTGGGTTTGATAAACCTTGGAATATTTTGAGGAAAAAGTACACAACATCCCAGGCTCTTGTAGGTCATAGCGTTGCTAGAGTGGGAGTTTTGTTTCCATGAATGTGACATAGCGGTGTCATCACATTACCAAATTCAGAGAACTAACAATTTTGCATCCCATAGGATGCATATGACGTGCATGGATTTTTTTTAAAAAAAATCAAGGTTTTTTTTTGAGAGAGTGGGAGTTTTGTTTCCATGAATGTGACATAGCGGTGCCATCACATTACCAAATTTAGAGAACTAGCAATTTTGCATCCCATAGAATGCATATGACATGCATGAAAAAATTTTTAAGAAAAATCAAGGTTTTATTTTTCGTAGGTGGTTTTTTTTTAGAGAGAGTGGTAGTTTTGTTTCCATGAATGTGGCATTGTGATATATTTTGTGGGTTCGTGGAAACTTCCTCATTTTGTGGGTTCGTGGTATTTTTGTCGGCTTGCCATCCACAACGTGTATTTAAGCTTGCAAGTTGCAACACTAGCTACTCCACTCTCGGAACTTTCAAGTAAGTGCTAGTACTTGCAGTGCAGTGACGTTGTAGGTAACATGCAAGTTTCTTACTTGTTTATATGTGCTTGATTTGAAGCATCCATGAATTTAATATTGAACTGCCTGTAGGTTCATTTTTATGGCGACAACCATTGTCCGAGTGCCGTTTAACATCATGTCAGGTTCCTATGAAACGTTCATAGGGGATCTACGTAATAAGTTGGCGGGCCCTAACCCTGAGAAAGTCGAAGGCCACCCTGTGCTGGCCATGCAGACGAAGTTAGCGGTGAGGACCTTACCAAATTTAAAGAGTTAATTAAATTTTGTTCATAAAGTGTAATGTATATAACCTAAAAAATAAGGTTTTTTTTTGTTGGATTGGTGGGAGGGGGGCATATGCCCCGACATTGGCCATAATCTTACTTCATTGTTATTAAAATTGTAGATAATTAGTAGGTTGCTAGACGATAGGTAGAATTATCCACGTGTCCTTTGGGTTTGATAAACCTTGGAATACTTCGAGGAAAAAGTACACAACATCCCAGGCTCTTGTAGGTCATCAATGTGCCTCCTCCTCCCCCGACCCCGGCGCCTCCCCGAGCCCGGCCGCCTCGTCTCCGAACGCCTCCCCCGACCCCGGCGCCCCTCCTCCCCGACCCAGCGCCTCCCGAGCCCGCCACTCGCCACCGCCACCGCCGTAAGTTCTCCTCCTCCCTGCGCCATCGAGCTCCTCCCCACAGCCTTGATGTGGATTCAGTCGACCCTTCTGTGATACATTAGATGAACAAAGAATTCAAGTTGCTATATACCGTTGGTTCATTGTCAAGAATTTAACAGGACTTAGGGTACTACTAGTTGTTGGATTAATTCATTTTCTTATGGATAATTATCAAGAAAATAGATGTAATGCAAATTATAGTATAATCTGTAGAGATATTCATCCTTGTATATGTCCATGAGTCTTTTTGTACATGGGGAATTGATCATCCAAGTACTGTTCTTGTGTAGATCATCCTGATAAATGGTATGCTAAAGGAAAAAAGTAATTCAAGACTCATTGACTGACAAAAGAATTTCTTCATATATGTAGTGTTGATTGAGCATCCTAAATTGAAAATATTAGAGATGTAACTCCCAAATGTATTGTGTGAGCATGAAAATTGTGAGCCAAAGTTTAGATTTGGTTGATTTATGCTCATGGATTCTTGTTATACGTCAATTCACTGACAAAAGAATTTCTTGTTATACTACTGCACATGCAGTTAGATAGGATACGAAAACATTTCACATCCCGCGTTAATTTGTTGAAGTGCTGATGGCGTCATATATAATCGTGACATCAGCAAGTGTTCGCGTGCAGCTAGCCTAGAGTTGCGACCATTAATGTGCTGGTGCACTCGATCTTTAACTTGCCCTCGTATAGAATCTAGATGCACTCAACTTGTTCAAACAAATGCATGAGGGTTAGTCTTTCTATTTTTTTGAAGGGTAAGGTCAGTGTATGTTAATGTCTGGAATAATTTACAAGTGCGACACTTATCTTCTACCCCAAAAAATGCTAATCGGAAGTGTACGTACATACTTCCCGAATACTTGGTATTGTTGATTTTTCACGGTCTACAAGATTAATTTTAGAGCAATACATTTATAAAATGTATGACAAGTCTAACCACATTATTTTAATACAAAAAATCTAAATATTTACAAAATAATTATTGATCCAAGATTGCAAAGTTTTGACTGGTCCAAGTCAACTGTGCCAAGTACGCAGACGGGACGCAATCTATATAAGTACGTGCAGTTAATAATTAATCTTGACGTCACCCCGGGCACGCATCGGTACATGCATGCATGCATGCAGGCAAAGAAGCCAGAACTTACGAGCTAGAAATTTCACACTCAATTCTATAGTTCACAGCGTTGTGCAGCTCAAGCTCCTCTACAAGTTCAAGGATACATTAGCACATTATTACATTAGCTAAATAGCTATGCAGCCTATGCTGATTATGAAAAACACTGAGAATCTGAGATGACATATTGGCATACCATATGATCTATCAACTATCAAGACAACTGACAAGTGAACTGTGACTAGCAAGCATTCAAGCAATCAAGCAAGTAACTGACTAACTGAGTAACCGAGTAAGAATTAAGCAACCCAAGCAAAAGTGGCGAGAAAAGAAGCCAGAAGGACATACCGATTCCAGATTCCTTCTAGCTGAATGCTGACTGCTGTTCTGCTTCTCGGCTTGACGGCTTCTCCTGATCTCCTCCAACTCTCCAAGTCAAACAAGCAACGGCCAACGCTCCAGCTAGCGGTCCAGCCTCCATCCGCCTTCCACACAAGCACGACGGCCGACCGCTGGCGCTGCTTCTCTACGCTTCCTCTCGCCGTCTGCTATTTGCCATATGCTTAATCTTGTTTGGTTAGTTCGTTTTTGGAAACACGCATGCGATTCGTTTTGGTTACGTCTCGGTGAGTCCGAGTTGCTTTTGTACCGTGAGTCCGAGTAGATTAAGGGTGTTAGAGTCATGTACTCAGTCTATATAAGGCATCATTGAGATGTAAGCAATAGCAAGGAAAACAATGTGGAGCAAGCAATACAACGTGAGAAGTATCAGAAGAAGAGAAGCAATAAACTATATTTTGCTGCCTTGCAATTCTCTCTTGAGATCGACGAGGAAAAACACATAGCGTAAGGAGGACTGGCGCGCGCGGCATCCAATTTTAAATGCAGCGTTCATATTCCGTGAGTATTCCGATCGAGCGTGATTTGCTATCTGGTTTAGGCCAACAATTGGTATCAGAGCCTGTACTCGATCCGCGATGCATCGATCATCTTCCCATTCACCTACCCGGCCAAGGATGCCCAACGACGTCGACGCACGACTGGAGGCGGGATCCGGCAGCGGTGGCGGTGGGGAAGTTGTGATCCATCGGGTGGTGAGGGAGTCAGGAGGCTCGGCCGTATATCCGATATTGACGCGAACCAACTATGGAGATTGGTCTCTCGTGATGAGGGTGAATCTACAAGCGCAAGGCTTGTGGGAGGCGATCGACCCTGGCAATGGCGACTACCGTGACGATAGGATGGCGTTGTCTGCCATACTCCGAGCCGTTCCGTCGGAGATGCTGTCTACGCTTGCAGTCAAGAACACCGCCAAGGATGCATGGGACACCATCAAGACAATGCGCATGGGCGTCCAACGCGTACGCGAGGCAAAGGCACAGACGCTACGCAAAGAATTTGATGACATCAAATTCAAGAGCGGCGAGTCGGTGGATGACTTCGCAATGCGGCTCACCGGCCTAGTCAACAACTTGGAAATACTCGGGGACAAGATTGAGGAAGACCGTGTTGTTAAAAAATTCCTCCGCGTCGTCCCACCAAGGTATTCTCAGGTAGCAATCTCAATTGAGACGCTCGTTGACTTGCAGACGCTCTCGGTGGAAGAACTCACCGGACGACTGAAGGCCGTAGAAGAGCGCTACGAACAAGACAACACCGACGCGCCAATGACACACCGCTCCTCACAGAGGATGAGTGGCTTGCACGCATGAAGCAACATGAGCATGGCTGTGGCTCGACCGCGCATGAAGCCAGGTGGCGCATAATTTTACAAGGAATCGTCGGAGGAGGACGCCCGTGACTCATCAAGAAGCCGCGAGCGTGGACGTGGGCGTGAGCGAGGCGGCAGAGGAGAACGTGGAGATTGGGCTAGGCAAGACGATGGTGACAGATCCCATGACAAGTCACATATCAAGTGCTTTAAATGTGATAAATACGGCCACTACGCGTCGGAGTGCCGCAGCCACATAAAGTGCTTCAACTGCGATAAATATGGGCACTATGCTTCGGATTGCCGAAACAAGAAGAAGAACGAGGAGGTAAACCTCACCCAAGCTATTGAAGACGACGAGCCGACCCTGCTTCTCTCCTTATGTGTCAACCAGGCGCCGGTCATGGTGATGTTGAACGAGGAGAACGTAGTTCCTAAACTACGCACAGAGGGAGGAAATCATGATCATACTGATGAGTGGTACTTAGACAATGGAGCAAGCAATCACATGACGGGAGATCGCTCCATGTTCCATGAGCTTGATGAGAAGATTTCAGGCAAAGTCAAATTTGGCGACGGCTCCACGGTGCAAATAAGAGGTAAAGGATCAATGCTATTGCAATGCAAGAACGGCGATCAGAGGATGCTGACTGAAATCTATTATATACCAAGTCTGTGTAACAACATACTCAGTCTCGGGCAGTTGGCGAAACGGGGGTGCAGGGTGGTGCTGCAGGATGAGTTCTTGCGTATCTATAACAAGAACAAAGATCTGTTAATGAAGGTGAAGAGATCCCCGATCCGGTTATATAAAATTTCCCTAAAAGCTTGTAAACCAGTTTCTGTGAAGGAAAGTCTAGAGGAGCTAGGGTGGAACTGGGGAGTAGAGCCAAGACTGGAGGTCTCAGGCATTGTTGATCTCACCAGCCAAGATCATAGCGGGATCCAGGGATAGCACGCGGTTGGCGCAGGAGGCGTAGCAGGCGGAGCCTCGGGGGGTGCAGACGGCACGCAGGAAGGCGCGCAGGGCACTCAAGGGGACGATAAGTCCCACGCGCATGCAGTTGCTGCTGGAGGAACCAGCGGCTCGGGTCAAGCCCATGGGCCCCATCGGCATGCAGGCGCAGCAGGAGGGAGAGGCAGTGTAGCCTCAGCTGAGATGTACGCGGAAAAGAGGGCAGACTTGGTCCAAGAGAGAGGAGCGAGAGGCTCAGGTAATGGCGAAGCCCAGGTGGTCGTGGGAGCAGGTGCTCCAGGCAAAGCGGCCGTGGGAGCAGGTGCTCCAACCCAAGTGGGCATGCAAGGAAGGACGAGTTCAGTCCAGGGGCGACACGCGGTAAGCGTTGGTTTGTGCATGGCTCGGGATGGAGCACACGCGGGCGGTAGGGCGGTATCGGCTCAGGAAGGAATGGCGCACGGGAGTGCAGGTAAAGAGGAAGACTTGGAAGTTCAAGAAACGAGAGAAGATTGGCGTGATCGAGATAAAGAAACAAGATTAAGGGGGTGATTGTTATGCTTAATCTTGTTTGGTTAGTTCGTTTTTTGGAAACCTGCATGCAGTTCGTTTTGGTTACGTACTGGTGAGTCCGAGTTGCTTTTGTACTGGTGAGTCCGAGTAGATTAAGGGTGTTAGAGTCATGTACTCAGTCTATATAAGGCATCATTGAGATGTAAGCAATAGCAAGGAAAACAATGTGAAGCAAGCAATACAACGTGAGAAGTATCAGAAGAAGAGAAGCAATAAACTATATTTTGCTGCCTTGCAATTCTCTCTTGAGATCGACGAGGAAAAACACATAGCAGAAGGAGGACGGGCGCGGCGCGGCATCCAATTTTCGTCAAGCGTTCATATTCCCGTGAGTATTCCGATCGAGCGTGACGGTTATCTGGTTTAGGCCAACAGGCGCTGCGCCGCGCGGGGTGCCCGTGAGCCCGTCTGTGTCTGGCATTAGGGATACGTGACACACTATCCATTGAGGCACCGAAGAACTGATCCTGCTTGTTTTTCTAATTTTTGGGTGCCGGATACATGGCCCACTGTCCATTGAGGCACCGAAGAATTGATTCCTACTTGTTTTTCTAATTTTTGGGTGCCGCACCGGCACCCCACCTGCTTGTGCCCCTGCCAGCAGCTATAAAAAGAAAATGCTGATCATGCACGCTCCATATTTGTTCTCCCCTTCTACAAAAATAAGAACTTCTGGGTTTTGGTTAGGTGAGTGCGACTTCATTTTCTAGCGGTGAGATCCTTACAAAATTAAAAGAGCAATTTTTTTTAAAAAAAAATCATAAAGTGTAATGTATATAATCCTAAAAAATAAGGTTTTTTTTGTTGGATTGGTGGGAGGGGGGCATATGCCCCCACATTGGACATAATCTTACTTCACTGTTATTAAAGTTGTAGATAATTAGTAGGTTGCTAGACGATAGGTAGAATTATCCACGTGTCCTTTGGGTTTGATAAACCTTGGAATATTTTGAGGAAAAAGTACACAACATCCCAGGCTCTTGTAGGTCATAGCGTTGCTAGAGTGGGAGTTTTGTTTCCGTGAATGTGACATAGCGGTGTCATCACATTACCAAATTTAGAGAACTAACAATTTTGCATACCATAGGATGCATATGACGTGCATGGATTTTTTTAAAAAAAAATCAAGGTTTTTCTTTTGAGAGAGTGGGAGTTTTGTTTCCATGAATGTGACATAGCGGTGCCATCACATTACCAAATTTAGAGAACTAGCAATTTTGCATCCCATAGAATGCATATGACATGCATGGAAATTTTTTAAGAAAAATCAAGGTTTTATTTTTGGTAGGTGGTTTTTTTTTTGAGAGAGTGGTAGTTTTGTTTCCATGAATGTGACATTGTGATATATTTTGTGGGTTCGTGGAAACTTCCTCATTTTGTGGGTTCGTGGTTGCGTCCTATATTTTTGTCGGCTTGCCATCCACGATGTGTATTTAAGCTTGCAAGTTGCAACACTAGCTACTCCACTCTCGGAACTTTCACCCTCAATGGCTCGCCAACCCTGTAATGGTTAGGAAGAATAATGGAAAATGGTGAATATGTATAGACTTCACATATTTAAATAATGCTTGTCCAAAGGATAACTTTCTTCTTCCCCGCATTGATCAACTTGTAGATTCTACCTCCAGGTGTGAATTATTAAGTTTTTTGGATGCATATTCCGGGTACCACCAGATTGACATGACTAAAGAAGATGAAGAGAAAACTTCCTTCATCACTCCATATGGCACTTACTGTTATGTTAAGATGCCCTTTGGTCTCAAAAATGCTGGTGCAACTTTTCAAAGATTGATGCAGAAAACCTTTAGCCCACAGATAGGTCAGAATCTAGAAGACTATGTTGATGATTTAGTGGTAAAAAGTATCAACACAGGCGATGACATTCTCGACTTACAACAAACTTTCAATAACTTGAGAAGACATAACCTCAAGTTAAATCCGAAGAAATGTGTGTTCGGAGTTTCCGCTGGAAAACTTCTCGGTTTCCTAGTTTCGGCTAGAGGTATCAAAGCAAATCCTGCGAAGATATTGGCCATCAACCAGATGCGCCCTCCGACTACAAAGAAAGAAGTTCAAAAGCTAACTGGTTGTATAGCGGCTAAGCCGTCTCATAGCCAGATTAGGTGAAAAAGGGTTACCTTTCTTTAAGCTTCTTCGGAAGAACGGAAGTTTCGAATGGACTAAGGAGGCCAATGATGCCTTTGAAAAGCACAAAGAGTACCTTACGAGTGCCCCGGTCTTAATCTCTCTAGGACCGAAGAAACATTGTTGATTTACGTGGCTGCAACACTACAAACTGTCAGTGGTGTACTAGTCCTAGAATGTGAAAACGTCTAACAACCAGTATATTACGTAAGCGAAGTCTTACATGGACCAAAGGAAATATACCCACACATACAAAAGTTGCTCTATGGTCTCCTTATGGCTTCAAGGAAACTAAGGCATTACTTTCAAGCCCACAAAGTGGTCGTACCCTCCGGGTATCCTCTTTATCAAGTCCTTGGAAACAGGGAATCATCAGGACGAATAGCAAAATGGGCGGTTGAACTAGGGACGTTCGATCTCCATTTCATCTCACGAACAGCAATAAAGTCTTAGGCAATAAAAGAATTCATTGCCGAATGGACAAACCCAATCTAAGCAGAAACCAGAGCACGAGCGCCACGATGAGTGGACGATGTGCTTTGACCGTTCTTTGATGCTTAGAGGATCAGGGGCTGGAGTCATTTTGATATCTCCTACTAGCGAACACATTAAGTACGCCATCCAGTTTAACTTTCTCGCTACAAACAATGTGGCGGAATATGAAGGTTTATAGGCAGGACTTCGATCAGCTCATTCGCTCGAGATTCACAAATTACTAGTGAAAGGCGATTCTCAACTAGTAGCGAATCAAGTAGGAAAAGAGTATCAATGCTCGAGTACCAAGATGTCGTCTTATCTGGCGGAAGTACGGAAACTCGAAAAGCATTTCTTCGGATTCCAGATCCAACACATTCCTAGAAAAAAAAACTTTCTAGCAGACCAGTTGACACGGATGGCCTCCACGAGGTCAACCGTCCCGCCCGGAGTTTTCTTGAGCAACTCGATTTACCCTCGGTGGTCGAGCATTCCGAGAACATTAATGATAAACATCAGGTCATGTCCATTGATTCTGATAACATAGATGCTCCATAGATCGGTGACGATCAGGGTAGAGATTGGATGACATCGATCTACAATTATCTTCGCCATGGACCTAATTCGTGACCTAATTCATACACTCTAATTGAACGTAAGATGATGTAGAGGCCGATCGTGGCATAAGTTGCACGAAAAGCCAAATCATACACTCTAATTGAACGTACTTACATGTACAAACGAGGATCTCATAGAGTGTTGATGAGATGCATATCTCACTGGGCCACGGATGGCATTAAGTTGCTAACCAAATTCATGAAGGAGTCTGTGTCCACTCCGCCCACATGTGCCATGAGCACATCATTCATCTGTAACAACATTGGCCCACCCACCGTGGGCGGACTCGCCACACATAGCACCCCACTTACACTTTCGTAAAGCCTTCAAGCAAGGATACTATTCACTTGGACAAGCAATGTGGACTAATCCCCTTCATGATGCAAAAGGCCACGCTTCTGAGCAGCTCATGAACGGTCAAGCGTACAATGTCCAACTTTCATAGCAAAAGAGCGACATGTACATTAGCCGGCACAAGCTTTGCAAACAATACCTCTTTCCTGGCCTTTTGCAACCTAGGGACTAGACATTCTAGGACCATTCCCAAGAGCACCCGGGGGCTTCGAATTCCTTTTCGTCATGATTGACACGTTTACAAAATGGATTAAAGCTGAGCCAGTTGTTAAAGCTACAACTGAGGCTGCTAAGAGATTTTTGACAAAAAAAAACGTGATTACGCGATTTGGTGTACCCAGTCGTATAATCACAGACAATGGTACTCAATTTTTGAGCAGCAGTTTTCAGGAATTCTACGATAAGCTTGGAATAAAAGTCCATTTCGCCTCCGTTGCTCATCCACAGAGTAATAGAGCAGTTGAGCGTGCCAATGGTATCATAATGCAAGGGGTCAAACGCCGAGTATTCGACCAGCTAATAAAGCGGTCAGGAGCTTGGGCTCAAAAACTTCCTTCTGTCTTATGGGTTGTTCGAACCACGACCAGTCGTGCAACCGGCGAAACACCATTCTTTTTAGTTTATGGAGCCGAAGCCATGCTTCCTCCAGAATTAAAAATTGGCTCTGCTCGTACTTATTGTTTTAATATGAACGATCAGGAGGAACGACGGCTCGACGACATCAATTTCCTTGAAAAACGACGAAATCAAGCCTTGATACGTTCAGCAATCTATCAACAAGTCATGCGAAGGTACCACAACCGTAAGGTGCAACCGCATAGACTAGCTGTAGGTGATCTGGTTCTCAGAAAAATTCAGAGCCAAGTAAATCGTAATAAACTTTCTTTCAAGTGGAAAGGTCCTTACACTGCGGTCGAAGTCCCTCGACCAGGCTCGGTACGATTAGCTATGTTCGCCGGTAGAGTTTTGTCCAATTCCTGGAATATTGATCAATTGTGTAAGTTTTTCGTTTAATTTCATTTTATTTTCCTTTAAATTTAATAAATGTTAGTTAAATTCAAAGAACATCATATACTCAAGATTATGAACATCATATTTTTATTTTTTTCAAGATTCTGTTCTACTCTTGTTTGGCTACTAGTCGGGACACGGAAAACCTCCTAGTCAAAGTCTCTCTTTTTTCGCACGTGGTTCTGCCCACTGGAAGGAGCTTCCTAGCGACAGTCCATTTCTTACGATCCTCGCTGCCAATCAAACTAGAGCATGAGCACGTATTGCGAAATATACATTATATCTTCATTTCTTAGCGGTTCATTCCGACCAGCGTTGAGTACTACATAGAAATAAAATCGCTTATCTTTCGTTATATATGTTTTTTCATATATTTTTTTCTCTTATCAAGGAAAGTATCTTTTTTTTCTTCCGACCATATATTGTCTTAGTAAGTACTTTGATTACGAAAAACAGATTTACAACTAGTCGAAACCTAGCACTGGTTCCGACCAAAAAAGGTTTCCTAGTATTATCACGATCAGTTTTTCAACGATTAGTACAAACTTTCAAACAATGGTTGAGACTTAAGTTCATATTCTCGGCCTACTGCTTGTATAATAAAGTTCTTCTACTATAAAACAATGGGGGCTAGTTAATATATGAATATCCATAAGTCGACAGGATGAACAAAAGATTTCATTGACAAGAGAGAGGTAAGTTTTTGCATATTTTTTGCATACTCCCTTTTTTACAGGTTTTTTACAACTAGAGATTGCCCATCTAATCACTGCTTGATGGAGATCCGACCTTCATTTCATCTGCAACCTTGTCTCCAAGAGGTTTAATTTCCTTGAGAAACTTGGTCGCCTCCTCAGGCAAGCAGTTGAAATCTTCTTCAATACCTTGAAGATTGGTAGAGGGGTCGGACGCCTTCAATTTTGCCAAAGCAAGACTAACTCCACTGGCAATAGATTCTTTAACGGATTGGGCATAATTCTCTCTTGTAGTCTTGAGCAAGCCCTTAAGGTTCTCCAAAAGGTGGCCAAGTTAATTTACCTTTTCCATTGGATTACTTAGGGAGGGCAATGTTGATTCTGATCCCATATCAAAGATCATTTTATTGAGTGTAGTGATCTTTAAGTCAAGATTAAGCATGATTGATGCCCTTTGTCTTGCTCAAATTCCAAAGCTTTCTTTGCTTTGGCTAATGCTTGATTTTGTTCCGAGTAAGCAAAATAAGTATTAGGCAAGAAGGACTAGAAGAGATATTTAGTCAAGTTTACGACTAATTACCTTCGGCCTTCTTCTTGGATTTTTCTAAGATTTCTTTATTTTTGGTCGTCAAGTCTTCGATCGACCGGTTCTTAGCTTGGTTCTCTTCTTCAAGCTTTAATCTTCTCGCCTTTTCAGCCATAGCTTCTTCTTTTATTTTCTCCAAACCTGTCAAGTATGATAAGGGAGAATAATTAGAAGAGAAAAACGGAGGCATAAAGAAGGAAAAGTTAAGTAGGAGAGTTCTTAACTCTCTAATTCGGAGTGTTTTTGCTTCAGAATTTTTATTCGCTTGGTCAAGCCTCCGATCGCAGCAAAGTTCTCAACCATATGCTGCATAGATAGCATTTCCTCTTCAAGTTTCTATTGAACTTCAGAGAGAAATATAAGAATGGTTGAAGACACTTACTTGAATTGCCACGTCATTATAATCGGCAAAAATTTTATCAGGATTCGTCTTTGCAAGACGATCTGATGTTCTCCTTTAAGCTTCATCAAGCTCCTTATCCTCGATAAATCGAGGAGAGAAAGGAAACTTGTTAGTTTGGGAGGTATTGCTTGCAGGGATTGGAGTCTGTTGTGGATCTACAGAAGTGCCTACCTCCACTGATGGAGTAACAATCACTACAGGATCCAAGTCGATTCCTCTTCGGCGGCCTCGGGGCTCCCTAACCACTTCTTCCTCAGAGTTTCTTGCCTGAGGAAAGCCCTGGTCGGAAGTGCCCTCAATCACCTGGCCTACTGGAATGACCTGGTCAGAAACGACTGGAGCTCCAACAGATCTGCACAAAGGAAAGGAAGTTCAGAGTTTAAAGTTCACCGAGGATATAAAAGGTATGTATTTATATGATTATTTCCATTTAAAACATACCCGGTCGTCTTCTTTATCTTGGCTCTGTTGCGCGCCGGCTTAAAGTCCGTAGCGCTTGCTTTTCTTTTCTTTTCTTTTCAACCAATTTTACCAGCTCTAAACTGGTAGGGTTGGTTACACCCTCTACATCCTCCAATGAAAGATCAGATGAAATACTTTCGACCAATTGGTTGAGAGTAGAATATATGATCATCGGATTGGATGGTGCAGGTTCGTTGGTCACCAAAACAGTTGACTCAACAGCCATTGGCAATTCTTGAGCAACTGTATGAGACTCAATGACTACCGCCTGATTTAACAAACAAAGTTAGTCGGGTGATGAACATATCTTTTCATCTAAACGAAAAATACTTCCTTCGGTTACCTACCTTTGCACGATCACTAGTGATTGTAAGACTGGTCGGGTCATCAAATGGCTAACATGTTTTCGTGGCCTCATTGATCCTCAGACCAACCGACTACATATCAAAGAGGTTTTTCAGGTAAACACCGATCGGAAGAGTTTGTAAAGATAAAAAATAATTAACATGCTTACCCGGAGTGTCTCAGCCCTCTCTTCGGCGGCAGTAACCGCTAAGATCAGAGGGAAACTAGCCTTTTCGTTAGGCTCTCCAGCACAGATCATCTTGATCCGACTTATCATCTCATCAGAAGATAAGGCTGTAATAAAAAGAGAGGTCTTAGGGTTATGAAAGCAATTGACTAGAAAGATATACTGGTCGAATTCTAACTGGGATCTACCTTCCCTAGAATCCCTGGTCGCATCATCACAACCAATGTACCAGAGCATCGAATGAGCTCGGGCCTTCAAAGGACTAATCCTCCGCATGGAAAAGTCCCTTACCACGTGCTAGGAGGTTAAACCCCTGACACTCAGGAGATGGATAGCATCAACATATCTCTCAATTTTCTCCTCCTTCTTCGAGGAGGAACGCCATTGCAGGTTCTCGACAGCTTTCTTACCGCTGTAATAAAGGCCATCTCCCTTGTAATCTTCATATAAAACCAACTCTTTTTCCATGACGACCACGAAGATTTGGAGTACATAGAAATGTACTCATCAGCCTTCCCGTCATGGAGACGCAAGGTACACTCTCCAGGTGTACTGGTCGTCTTCTTCGCGTTTACTAGTCTGTAGTAGTACTTGAAGAGATCCAGAGTTGCTTGAATTCCCAAGTACGCTTCACAAAGATAAACGAAGATGCTAAGATTGGCTATGGCGTTGGGAGCCATATTGATCAGTTCCACTCCATAGTACTCCAGAACTTGGGAAAGAAATGAGTGAACTGGAAGTCTGAAGCCGCATTCAATATATACGAGAAATACCAGAATTTTTCCATCCTCGCCACTTGGAGAATGTTCCCCAAATGCTGATCTCCATGAGATCATATTTCTGTCGGGTAGTAGCCCAACCTTCTCCAAATTTTCCAACTTCTCACTCAGATCGGAAATTGACCAGTGGATAATAAGATCTGGGGTATTTAACTTGTAATACTTAACCATCCGAATGGTCCTAGCATTACAAATCAAATATCTCGAATCTCGGCGCATATGTACTTCCCAAAATTGCAGTACGCATACCCTATACAAAAATTTAAGCATCCAAACCATACAAGTCATTCAATAACCACTCTACAAGCTTACAACATAAAGACATACAAGTCCATATTACAAAAGTAGGGCCGACCGGCCAAATGATAGACAAATAACCAAAGTAGCAGCGGAAACATAAGCCATAAGATGGCGATAAACAAAAGCCAAATGGTTTACCATTACCCACAAGGCAGCCGACTGGAAACGTCCAAGCTAGTCGTCGAGAGCAAACTCGAAGTCGGTCTCACAATGGTTAACCCCTTAGGGGTCAACCTCCTCTGCAACAATTAAACAAAGCAACTGAGTACAAAATGTACTCGCAAGACTTACGAGTAACAAGCCTATACATAACTACATGCAAGCTGGAACAAGGGAGGAGGTTATATGGTTCATTTGACGCATAAAGCAACAATTCATTTGCAATAAGTAATAGATTGAAAGCAATTTGACAAATCTATTTTTAATTGATTAAATAACAGAGAGACAACAATAATAAACATAAATAACAACCTAGAGATGACTACCCAAAAGCCATCACAACATAGCACGAATTACCCATTCGTACCACCCAAAATCAAGTTTTATCAAAAACTGTTGAGTCTAACTCTTGTAGAGACTTAACTAAGTATGTCCAATGATGAGGACATCGACCCTAAGGATACAACCACTGATTCAACCTGCTGCACTGCATCCTCTACTTCCTTTACTTCACTAACATCTTCTCCAATTGGACTTTCGGCTAATGCAATGCCATATTACCCAATTTGATCGAGCTACGTCTACATGTCATGGTGCTACGTCTACATACCATGGTACTATATGTACATGCCATGGTGCTACTACATGTGCCAAGCAGGAGTTCAAGCTGGATACATTTTGGTCAGATCAGTTCGGAATCAGCCTGACAGCACCAACTTAAAACAGATATAACTTTTGCAAACGGAGTCCGATTCGGGTGTTCTTGGGCTTGTTGGAAAGCTAACGACGATATCTTTCCAACTGATCAAGCCTCACCTCCAAATTCCTTCTGTAGACTTCGGAATCGTCAAAAGAAGGTGCTATGTCACTAATTTGGGCCGATTTGGGCCTTGTAATCGTACCGGAATTGGCCCATATGCCGCCGGCCCACCTAGGGGCGTCATTACTGTTCATGTGAACAGTAATTCATGCATTTAGTCCCACCCCTCTATTTCTTTTAGATTTGTGGCTCCTCATCCCCTATTTAAGGAGGACGCACCCCCTCTAGTTTCCTTGGATTTTGTTTAGTTAAAAGTTAGCCTTGTTGCAACTTCGTATTGGCTTGTGTCGACTAGACCAACCATAATACCGCTTTTAAATCCCAATTATAATATTTCAATCTTTATTTGCAATTTCAGATTGCTTTATCTTGTTCTTGCGTGCTTCTTGGTGTATGCGTGAATCGACCGTCGTGGTCGTCAACCGGTATTCGTGCATGGTTGATAACGACTTGTCGATCGATTCGGCGATTACGTGGTTTCGAGCCTTGCGTGTTCATAGCCGTGGATCGTCAGAGTTGAGCGACGCCTACCGGACTTATCGTTCTCATCGAAAGATCGGGCCAACAAATCAAACCTTAGGGTTCATCAAGTGGTATCGAGCTACGCTTCTTGGTGAGAGTTTCTGTTTTCTAGTAGTAGATTCGTTTTTCATACCTAGAGTCCAGCAAATTGCCAAAAGAAAAAAATTCGCATCTATCATCCATACCAAGCCCTTTGAGCCTTTGCAATTTTTTTTCTTTTCAGTTTGCTTGTTGAATATTTAGTTATATTGTCGTGTCTAGTTGCTGATCTTTAGTTCTAGTTATTGTCTAGTTCGTCGTTGTCTAGATTGCTTCTCGTGTTTTTCCTTTGCGTCGCTTAATCGTTCTTTTAGGGTTCTTAGTTTTTGCATCTAAAACAGAAAATTCGTGGGTTAGAACTCCTCTAATCTGCACCCAAAAAAAAGAGAAAATACTTTGCTATATTCGTGACTTGTGGAAAACCCTAGAGCCGGCAAAAAAAAATAGAAGGAGAAAGAGGCCGCCACACAAAACAAAAGCCGTGGTAGAAAAAATAGAAGAAAAAGAAAAAAAAAACAATCTTACACGAAAATTAGTGAAAACTGGTGGAGCCCTTCTACATATAGCCACAAACTAGCACAAAAAAGTTCAGCAAGATTAGCCCACGGAATCAAAAGATATAGCAATTTAAAGATTGAAACCGAGTCGGTTTCGGTCCGAAATCGATTCCGTTTCCGAGAGACCTTCATAAAACGGGCATAACTTTTGCATATGGTGTCCGATTTGGACGTTCTTGGATTCGTTGGAAAGCTAACAACGAGTCGCATACTTTCCACTTAATGCAAATGTCTCCCTCCAGAGAACCCAAAATCGGTCATTTTCGGCTCGAATTCGCGTCACAAGTTTTTGTTTGGTTTTGCCGTTTCTTTTAGTCTTCCCATCGAATTTGGGGTCATCTCAACTTTAAAGTTGTAGATCTCATCGAAACCTTTCAAGCGAGTATATATAAGCCATATAAAACTTTGCTTTTTCATCTCTTGAGACTAACTATTGTTTTCTCGCTTAAACTAAAGGGTTGTTTACTGTTGCACGTTATTCTGCTTTTGTGCTCTACATCGTGTGAACCATCTTGTGCCCTACAAAGAAGTTTGAGTAGTTGGTTAGCGTCTCTCTCAAAGACTTGTTGTGAGGTTTTCCATTGCTTACATCAAGTCACATTTATCTTTGCGTGCGTACATACACATCTCTTAGTGGGGCTTTGATTAGCTAAAGTTTGATTAGACTAGGATCAGCACTTGTGACTAGTACTTTGAACTGCTTTTCAATTTTGCATACTGAATTGAATAATTGCTATTCCTTTGCTACATACTAGCCTTCCGAGCTCCACTTCCTACTAACTCAAGAGGTCCGCTCGCAATCGTTGGGTGATCGCAAGTGAGAGTATCACGAACCGACCACCGGTTGTACCACTTCCTTCTTTGCATTGGTAAGAACTTGTAAGAACTAGGTATAAGCTTGAGTGTGAGTGACTTGATTGAGCCTCCAGAACCTTGTAGTTGATAGGGACATATACACTGTGATTTGTTCTTTGCTTTGATACTAACAAAGGCAGGTTCATCGTCACAAGGGGAGCATAGCGAGCACAACAATGAGGAAGATGCACCGCTCGGTCCTCGCACAAAAGAAATCATGCGGCGCTTTTCTCGCATCTTTGGATCAACATTCGTATGATGGAGTTGATTCTAGATCGCACCATCGATTTAACTTGTCTGCGTTGGCTACACGTGTGGAGCGACTAGAGAGCTCCACCTTACATTGCCGCCCGCCGCTGCTCGGCATTGCACGATCAGCGCCAGTAACCCATCCGTTGCTCGCTCATGGGCGATGAGGTAGAAGATGAAGCGAACCCATATGTTGCCGTCACGGGTCCGATGGTGATTTCAATCCCATTAATGATCGTGATCACCGACAACAACGCTTCAATCGACAAGGTATGCGAAGAGAGCCACCACGTGAGGTACGTGACCATAATGATTCACTTGGTAAAATTAAATTCACTATACCTCCTTTTGCTGGTAAATATGATCCTGATGCTTATCTCACATGGGAGTTAGTTGTGGACCAAAAATTTGCATGCCATGAATTTCCTGACAATAAAAAGGTTAGGGCTGCTGTCGGGACCCAAAATTTCGATTCAGGACCCTCTGTGTTTAATGCACTAGCCCAGGATCACGCTAGTGCACACAGTGTTAACAAAGATGGAAATCGATCCATACAAGCGAATAGTAACATAAACGAATAACTTTGATTAATAAATAATGGTTTTGACCTTAAGGTCGAGTTACAATTACTGAGCCACGCAGGGCTAACAGAGAAAATAAACGACAGCGGAAACGAAAAAGGTAGTGGCACCCCATCGATTCACCACAGGCAACCGACTGGGATCAAGACCTCACGATTAAGCACCTTCGATGTACTCGTCCTCGAATGCTGGTGAAGACTCCTCCTCTGCTTGATTCGTCAAAACAAGCGTGAGTACACACCGCACTACTTAAGCCACACCATAGAGATGCAAAATGTATATATGCTGGCTTTTTACAAGGGAAGGCATTTTATGGCTCTTTTGCATAAATGCAACCTTTGCAATTTAATACAATTTCATAGATTGAAAACAGGTAAAACCAATAGACAATAATAATCTTAACAAGTTATTTCACAAAGACACACACAGCCTATCAGGTTATTCACATAGCTAGATGATTTAATCACATAGCTCCCTTCCCACACAGTTTTATGAAAACATCTACCCCTAGTGTGAAATTCCAGAGCATTGTCCATGATCATGACGCGCTATTCGAATAGATTACGTTACACTCTGCGGAGGTTTGTACACTTTACCCACAAGATACACTTAGTGTAGCCAACACTAAGCATAACAAAGCAATTCAGATACCTTATCTTACTATGCTAGGCCCATCTTAAAACAGGCATGTGGTCGTACAGGAAGCTCAGTTCAATGACGCACATGGTGAGGTCCTTAATTGACCAAGGCAAGACTTCCAGCTAACCAAACCACATAGACACACAGATTAATATTATTCACGCAGATCCACACATCCACCCTTTCACACAGTATCCACCCTTGCCTCGGTCAAATCCTTTTACCACCTGGTTGATTTAAGTGCAACATATGCCACAAAGACACATAGTGCACACAGTTTGTTCACGAGTTTCATATTCACTTAGTCAATTTATAACGGATACATGATAAGTGATTCGTGGCATGGCTAAGCAATCTAATCGCAACTAACCAACCCACGTTGGTGCTACAATATTACCAACTAAATACCAACTAAGGTGACAGGAATCGGGACATAGCAATTAACAAGGATGGTATAACAATGTAGGATTAACTCTCGCACCCAAAAGCTTTTAAATAAATACTTGAATTAAGATGCGATTAATTTGAATTAAAATACTTTTATAAAGCTGGGAGCAAAATGGTCAAGGGTATAGCTTGCCTTGGAATAGGTTCAAGTCTTGGTCTTGGTCTTGAAAGCTCCTTCTTCCTCAAACCTTCGGAAGTATCGTCGAAGTCTACAAAGCGAAGCAACCAACAAGAAAATAAATAACAGAAGTAAATAACTCTGAGAAAAATAATTAAAAATCTCCAATAAATAGATCTTGATTTTATACAAATTTAGAAATTTTAATGGATGGATTTGGAGTTAGGATGCAAAAGTTATAAGGTTTCAAAGTTTGAATCAAAAGAAAACCCTAAAATAGGATTTACTGGAATTCGAATTATTTTCAATAGAAAAATCGGATTATTAACGCAAGCATGGCGTCACGGAGGATTTTCCGGAATTAAAATAATTAAAGAAATAAGCGACATGTGGGACCCACATGTCGGTGACCCGACTCACGGTGGACTAAGTCCACCGAGCCCTCTGAGTTGAATCGATCTTTGGCGTGGCGCACCCGCGCGCGTGGCGCTGACACGCGCCTCACGTGGCGCCACGCATGCGCCACTGAGGCGAGCGGTGAGTGGAGGGTGGCGTGGGCGGCGGCGGCGGCGGCGCAAGATCGACCCGAGGGTCCCGGCGAACTGGAGGCGAGCTAACGGCGATGAGTGAGTACAGGAGGTAGGGAACACGGGGTCTCGAGTGTGCTCACTTGGTGCTCCAGACGGCGAGCGGCCGCGGCGAGGCTTTGGCGGAGGAGGTGGTGCGGGCTCGGCGGCGGCGGCGTTAGAGGGCTCCTCCGGCGGCGAGTGAGCACCGGCCAGCGGCGTTACGGGCGAATCCAGCGGTGGCGGCTACGACAACGCAGAGCGGCGGGCGGCGCGCATCGAAGCTCAAGTCCTCGGTGTCGGCGGCGGGAATTCTCGATTCCGGCGAACACGAGGCGAGAGAGAGGAGTGGGTGGCGGCTTTGGGAGGGTGACGCGCGGCGCCGGGCTCTCCTTTATAGGGCTGGGGGGAGGTCCGGCGGCGTGGCGGCGTGGAGGTCGTGTGCGAGATCGTGGCGGCGGTTGCGGCTTGGGCGCCGCGTCGAGAGAGGGGAGAAGGCGTGGAGGTCGTGCGGAGGAGGCGCGAGTCTCGCGCGCACGCCGCGAGTCGTGGGTGGTTGGAGCGGTCCGTTGGCGAGCTCGCCGCGGCTTCAATGGCGATCGTCTTGCGCGATTTAGCGCTTGAGAGAAAAAAGCGGCGAAGACGACGACGTCAGAAGGGCCCACATGTCGATGAGAAAGGGCGGCGCTCGCGCGGCCAAGATCTGATCGTCGCTCGCGATCCAACGATCGAGGATCGTGAGCGCGTTGAGGAAGAGAGACGCGCGAGAGATCAAAGCGTCCAAATCGGATCGGACGGCGCGACGAATCGGTTGAGGTGAACAGGATCGGGCCGAGGAATTCGGCCCAAACACTATTTGGAGATTTAAAATAGCTTTTCTTTTTAAGAAAATAGCAGAAATTCAAATAAGCAATGGAAAATAGCAAATGATCTTGGAAAAATTCTAGAAAATTCTGTAAAATATACCCAAGCATATGGAATCTAAATAAAATAATTTTGGCAATTGTTAATGTTGGGATTAAGCACATTAAATCGGGTTGTCCTTAAAGTCCATATTAAGCTTTTTAAATTAATATTCAAATAAATCCAAATGGTAAATTTTCTTACTACCATTATTTAAAAAAAATTTAAAGCTCTGAAAATTGGGATGTTACAGCTGCTACTAGTGAGTTCACAGATTTTGCATCTATTTGGTGGAGTGAATATGGTCGTACTCATCAGGACATACCTAGAACATGGAATGCTTTGAAAAGAGCAATGAGACGTAGGTTTGTACCTTCATATTATTCACGTGATTTGCTTAATAAATTACAACGCTTAAGACAGGTAGTAGTTACAGAGAAGACTATTATCAAGAATTGCAAACCGGATTGTTGCGTTGTGGTTTAGAAGAAACTGAGGATGCTAAGATGGCTAGATTTTTGGGAGGGTTAAACCGTGAAATTCGGGACATTTTAGACTATAAAGAATATGATTCTATCAACCGTTTATTCCATATTGCTTGCAAAGTCGAGAGAGAAGTGCGAGGTCGACAATCTCGCTCGGGGGCAATATTGGAGGAACTTTTGCAGTCGGCCAAGGCGGCAACATCACATGGCATCCTCCTCCACTTCGACCATGCACCCCATGCTGCTTCAACTCCTATACATATCCTCGATGCAAGCAAACCATAAAAGTACAAGCCCTTACAAAAGTGCTTCTTCCGTGCTTCTACAGGCGATCTAGAGATGTGCAATGTCACCGCAAAGGATTTGGGCACTTGATGCGCGATTGCCCAAGTCGTGAGCTTTGCTTATCAAGGACAATGGTGAGTACACTTCACTAGCGATATTGAGGAAGAACATGTGTTGGTTGCAACTAACAATGCTTTGATGAAACCGAGGAAGAACATATAAACCATGAGGCGTCTGACATGTACCAAAGCCTAGTTGTTCAGCGTGTGCTAAGTGCTCAAATGGAACTTGCTGAACAAAATCAACGCCACATTTTGTTTCAATCCAAGTTCGTCATCAAGGAACGTTCATGTAGAGTCATCATTGATGGCGGGAGTTGCAACAACCTTGCTAGCATAGACATGGTCGAGAAGCTTGGCTTGACCACAACACAACACCCTCATCCTTACTACATCCAATGGCTGAATTCTTGTGGTAAGTTGAAGGTAACTAAGCTTGTGCGCGTACACTTTTCTATTGGATCATATCATGATTATGTTGATTGTGATGTCGTACCTATGCAAGCATGCTCATTATTATTAGGTAGACCTTGGCAATATGATAGATATACTGAACATCATGGTAGATCTAATCATTATACTTTCACATATAAAGAAAAGAAAATCACTCTGCTTCCAATGTCTCCTGCTGCTATATTAAAGGATGAATTAGAAAGAACTGCGAGAACAAGTAAGGAGAAGACACAAGTTGATCAAAAGATTATAGCTCCAAGTGAAATTAAATTAAAAGCTCCTGTTATGTTAGCTACAAAAATTGATTCCATTGATATGGAAAAACATGAATCTAAATGTCATACTATGATTTGTAAAGAAACTCCGTGTCCATTAGAAGAAGTGCATGTTTCTTTGCCTCCTGTTGCTACTAACCTTTTGCAGGAGAGTGATGACTTGAGAAAACAAATGATTCGAGGGCGACTCAAATTCAAGAAAGGGGATGATGAGGACATCGACCCTAAGGATACAACCATCGCTTCAACTTTCTTTGCTGCATCCTCTACTTCCTTTACTTCACTAACATCTTCTCCAATTGGACTTTCGGCTAATGTAATGCCATATTACCCAATTAGATCGAGCTACGTCTACATGCCATGGTGCTACGTCTACATACCATGGTACTATATGTACATACCATGGTGCTACTACATGTGCCAAGCAGGAGTTCAAGCTGGATACATTTTGGTCAGATCAGTTCGGAATCAGCCTGACAGCACCAACTTAAAACAGATATAACTTTTGCAAACGGAGTCCGATTCGGGTGTTCTTGGGCTTGTTGGAAAGCTAACGACGATATCTTTTCAACGGATCCAGCCTCACCTCCAAATTCCTTCTGTAGACTTCGGAATCGTCAAAAGAAGGTGCTATGTCACTATTTTGGGCCGATTTGGACCTTGTAATCGTACCGGAATTGGCCCATATGCCGCCGGCCCACCTAGGGGTGTGATTGCTGTTCATGTGAACAGTAATTCATGCCTTTAGTCCCACCCCTCTATTTCTTTTAGATTTGTGGCTCCTCGTCCCCTATTTAAGGAGGACGCACCCCCTCTAGTTTCCTTGGATTTTGTTTAGTTAAAAGTTAGCCTTGTTGCAACTTCGTGTATTGGCTTGTGTCGACTAGACCAACCATAATACCGCTTTTCGAAATCCCAATTTTAATATTTCAATCTTTATTTGCAATTTCAGATTGCTTTATCTTGTTCTTGCGTGCTTCTTGGTGTATGCGTGAATCGACCTTCGTGGTCGTCAACCGGTATTCGTGCATGGTTGATAACGACTTGTCGATCAGTTCAGCGATTGCGTGATTTCGAGCCTTGCGTGTTCATAGCCAGGATCGTCAGAGTTGAGCGACGCCTACCGGACTTATCGTTCTCATCGAAAGATCGGGCCAACAAATCAAACCTTAGGGTTCATCATCCAAAACCAAGGACTTGGCTATTCGAATAGATTATACCCTGCAGGGGTGTACCAATGTACCCACAAGCCAGACCGCCTTTTTGCCACATGATTTAGCACACTTCCTTTGGTATGCCGGCACAGCTAAGTCCTACGAGACGCTTTCCAATGGATTATACTAATTACGAGTCGCATGTATGGAGGTTAACACTTAGTGAACCGCCGCTACGGGCTCCCACTAAAGATCCACACGTTGAGTCGGACTCACCGGCCCAGCTGAAGCAACTGCGGGTGCTCCTGGGTATGGCGAACCTAGAAAGGAACCCATCCCCCTCATCCCAAAACAAACATTCTCTATTTCATACCACCAGCGACTTTAATAATTAATACCTCCCAAAGTACTTAGTCAATAGGGGTTCCCAATACCCTCGTGTGGTTAGCACACAAAAATGCTTAGATCATAGTCCAAGATGTTCGGTCCTTGTTGACTCGGGCACCAATCACACACCCAATAACCACACCATCAAGCCAATGTGCCCAAGTCTAAAATATTTTATTTTCAGTTTTAGTTTTCCAAATACAATTACATACATGAGTATCCTAACTCAAATAATTATAGTGGTGATAAAAAATGACCATCGCCGAGGCGATGATCCCTATTCTACTGTTCTAGGCATTTCTAAGTAACATCAACTAGCAAACTATAAGTAAAGTGATTAGAGTCCATCCATCGAGCTCTAAATCACGGCGAATAAATCCTAGGCTCAGTGGTAGAGGATGAACATATACCTACAGTTTATGCAACTATAGGATCAACTACTCGATCGATAATTTAACAACAAAATAGAGCATGCATACATACACTTTGCAAACAAGATAATAAACTTTGAAAGTAATGGGATCAATATGATCAAATGGAAATAACTGCCTGCCTTGCTAGAGATAACTTTCTTGCTGCAGAGGATCACTCACGTAATCAACAAACTCGTGAAACCTATTTGAAAGAACCGAAGACACAATAAGAACGAATAATACTGAAAAGATCCAAAAATACAAATTCGTCCAAAAATTATGAAAATTTCAGAGAAGGTAGAGCATGATTTTAGATGAATTTAGCAACAACAATCAATTGATTTGGATGCTCCATGTAAAAGTTATGGCAGTTTGAAAGTTGGTTTTCTAGAAAATCCAATAAATTGCTAGCTGTCAATATTCATCCAAAAATAGAAGTTTTTGTGAAAACTTTCAGAGATATGGTGCACAAAAATATTTATGGTAGATAGAGTATCACATGAGATGATCAACGAAAAATGATTCACCTCATTTGAAGCTAAGATGAATTTCTTATGATTTTTCAAAGACAAGAAAGTGGTGCACAAGATAATTGTAAAATCAGAGTTTCAGAGGTAGCAACATGCTCAAAACCTATTTTACAATAAAGTACAGTAACAGAGGAAAACAACACAATTGAGTTTACTAAAATTGGATTTACAGAGAAATACTTATGTATTTTTTAAGTCAAAATAATTTTTCTATTAATAAAAGTATTAAACCTAAAGTAATTTTGCAAACAGGGTTTTCTGGAACATTAACATGGTTCAAACAATTTTTATAATAAAGTACGTGCAAAAAGGAATCTAGCAAAATTTGAATCATCAAATTTGGAGCTAAAATGAATTACTGATGCAATTTTGAAGTTAATGCATTTTCCAATTCATAAATAAAGCATTTCAGATTTTTATAAAACTCAAAATACTTTTTACACCCAGCCGAAACTAGCCACAGCCGCTGACTCGTGGGCCCCTTGAATAGTATCTTTTCCATTTTTGAAAACCGAATAGAAATGCGGCCTGACATGTGGTGTCCACATGTCATACTCACGGCTCGCAGAATAGTGCGTAGACTTTCCGGTCCACGGCTGGTCCACGAGAACTCAGCCTGTGCACTAAACCCTATGGCCCACATGTCATACACCGACTCAATCGGGATTTAGCCCTCGATTACTATGTTCAGCCCCACATGTCAGTCACACCATAGATTCGAATAAGACAGCCATTAACTACTAAGCAATCATTAGCAGTTAATGAATGAGATTTGGCCTTAATGACCTTGCTACGATCTTTGTCGGAATCCGACAATACTGACTCACAGCCACGGACTCTCGGCGGCGTTCAGGCACTGCAAGCACTGTCTAAGGGTATGGACGGGTCCACAATACTCTTGCGCACCCAATAGTGGTACTCACGGTGGCTGAGCTGGCCCGAGGCGGCAGTGCACCGGAGAGAGGCAGCGAGGAGCTATGGCCAAATGTGCACGGCACAAACGAGCTCAGCAGCCAGCGGGTGCCACAGCATCTACGAGGCACAGAGAGACTACCTGAGCAAGGGAGAGACTCGGAGGAGGTCGGAGTTGAGCCGACGTCGAGGAGGGTGACGGCGGTGCGGTGCTTCACCGAGGAGAGCTCGCCCTGGTGAAGGAGACAGGGAGTGAGTGGTAGAGAGAGCTCAAGGGCAGCTCACAGATGGTGTGCAAGTAAGGAATCGGCAAGGAGCTTACCACACCGGAGATGGGGAAGAATGGAGCTCCGCGGCCGAAAACTGGAACAACTCGGATTTCCCGGGCTCCTGTGAACCGACGGCAAAATAGAGTGAAGGGAAAGACTAAACAAGTCAAGGCACGGCCGGTGACGCACTTGAGCGAGGATGGAACTCACCGAACACGGAGTTGGCACGGCGGCGGCTCCGGGTGCGAGCTCTGCAGCCGCAGAGAGCTTGACGGTGTCCCGGGCGCTACAAGCCAAGGCAAGGCCTCGTGTTAGCAAAAATGGAACCAGGGAGGAACGGGTATGGAGCAGGAGGCGGAAGCACGGAGCTTACCCGAGAGAGAGCCAAGATCTCGTCTCCTTTCCCTCGGCCACCGAGAGGGAAAGTGAGAGTAGCAGGTGTCGACGATCAAATCGCCGATCTTATGGATATATAAATGAAAAGAGGAAAAATGTGCGTGACTTCTGGGAGTGGATCTAACTTGCTCTTTATTGCTATGAACTCGCAATTACAAACACTGGGAGTATCTAAAAACACAACACTTTGCTATATCTTGCTTGATGTCTTCTGCTTGTGCTGTCTATGCTGTACCCCGTGTCTTCTCTCTCTTTCCGTCCTTCCATGACCCTCCTTAAATAGTTGATGAAGCGGTGGTAGTTATCCCATGAAGAGACATCCGTTGGGGAGCGACGCACCTGGTCGGGAAGAGACGGCAGTTTGGCGGTTCCACTAACTGTAAAGGCGGTTGGTGAAAACGTCAACTGTTCTGCGGTTAATGATTTAGTAGACGTTAAATCATTAGCCGTAATAGCGTTGTATTATGTGGAACATGAAACACGTGGTTCATTCATCACATAGCGAGTGGCGTGGTCGGAGACTTGACCTAAACGCCTGTTCATAGCTTTACGAGCACTCACCTGGTCGTGGACTAGGCTTGGAACTTTGTCCGACCAGGGTATTCATTAAATAACTTCTGTAATACCTACGACCAGTTAGGTCGGTGGTCTTAGAAGTTACGACCACGAAGATGTATGGTCTTTATCATATATTAAGATAATATATGAATATTTTAATCCTCAACAGCTAGCCCCGAACTTTTAAATGAATGTTGGTCGTATGCGGACACGTTCTCCAATGCAATCATATCGAACAGACCTCTCATTAAATGCCGTGAGACTCGAGGCGGTCTGTATTCATTTTAAAGTTGAGAAACTGCTTTGGAAAAAGGAAAAAGCCTTTCTGTCCGTCAGGCGAAAAGGTATTTGCCCGTTGGACTTCTCGAAGAGTCGATTCTGATGAAAATGTCTATAAACGACCCAGTGAGTGCTTTAAACCTTTACGCCTCTATCTCCAAAAAAATCTTCCTTGAGTTCTTCACCCAAAAAAGGAAAGCATCATGTCGGACCTCATCGCAAACTGGTCGATCTCCGATCTGAGCGAGAGAAGATTGGAGAGTTTGGAGAGGGTTGGGTTACTACCCGACAGGAGTTTGATCTCTTGGAGATCGGCTTTTGGAGAGCATCGCCTAGCGGCGAGGAGGAGAAATCCGGTGTTCCTCGCGACGTTGAGTGCGGGCTCAAGCTTCCAAAGACATCCTTTTCTTTCTCAAGTCTTTGGAGTTTTACGAGGTTGAGTTGATCAACCTTGCTCCCAACGCCATTGCAAACCTAAGCATCTTCGTCTACCTCTGCGAAGCATACTTGGGGATTCCACCGTCGATGGAACTCTTCAAGTACTACTATCGGATGGCGAACACGAAGAAAACGACCAGCACCCCTGGGGAATGTACCCTAAGGCTTCATGACGGCAAGGCTGACGAGTACATTCGTATGTACTCGAAGTCTTCTTGGTCGTCATGGAAGAAAAGCTGGTTCTACATGAAGGTTACGCGAGAAGGCGGCCATTACATAAATGAAGAAGGCGGTCGAGAACTCTCGTTGGCGTTCCTCTTCAAAGAAGGAGGGGGAAGTTGGGATTTGGGTTGAGGCTATCCATCTCTTGAGTGTCAAGGGTTTAACCTCCTGGCACGTTGTAAGGGACTTTTCCATTAGGAGGATTAGTCCTTAAAAGACCAGGGCACGTTCGATGCTCTGGTTCATTGGTGGCGACGACGCTACCAAGGATTACGATCGGTGATTTTTCGTAAAATCCCAACCGCATTATTTTGCGATTTGATCATTTTCGCAAAACTAAGATCTTTCATTTGTAATCATAGTCTTGTCTTCTGAGGACGTCAGAAACAGGATCAAAATGATCTGTGCTGACGAACCTGATGACAAGGCTAGTTTTCCCTTAATCCTAGCACTTGCTGGTGCCGAGGAAAGGACCGAAAGACTTAGGGTAAGCGTATTAACTTCTTTTCACCTTTCCAGTTAATTTCGATCGGTTTTAATCCTCTTTATGTGTAGTTGGTCGGACTCAAGATCAACGAGGCTACGGAGACATGTGAGCCTATTGATTATCCGACCAGCCTTGTGATCGCTGAGGGCAGCGGTCATGCTGAGGTAAGCAACTGAAAGAAATAACTTCTGTAAGATGAAGCATATTCTTCACCTGATTAACTTTGTTTTGTTAATACAGGCGGCAATCACTGAGTCTCGTCTAGTTGTCTATGAGACAACTGTTCCTGAGACCAGTGAAACTACACTTTCTGATCCAGGAGTTAGGAATTTTGCTCTTGACCAGATGGTCGAGAACATTGCTTCTGATCTCCTGATCGGGAGTGTAGAGAATACAATTGAACCTACCAGTTCGGAACTAGTGGGAACAATTGAAAAGAAGAGAAAAACAGGCGCAACGGATTTTAAGCCAGCGCGCTATAAGATCAAGACTAAGAAAACAACCAGGTATGTACAACTTTTATATGAAAAGCATACCTCGTATATTCCAAGTAGAATTGAACTTTCTGTTTCTCTCGTGCAGATCTGCTTTGAATCCACAGGTCGCTTCGACCGATCGCATTCAACAGGTCAGGTGATCGGAGGTGGTCCTGGTCATTGTCTTCCTCAGGTAAGACATCTTGAGGATGACGTGGTCGGAGGAGCCCCCGAGCCAACCTCGGCTCTGGAAACTGAGTTAGATCCCGTAGTAGTCACTATGCCGGCAACGGAGGTAGAGACCATCACGATCTTCCACAGTTCCAAGCACGAAGGTCATCCCTCAAAAACTAACAAGTTTCCTTTCTCAACTCGATTTGCCGCGAGTAAGGAACTTGATGATTATTGGGGAAGAATATCGGATCGCCTGATGCAGGCGAAGCCCGATAAAATTTGTACCGATTACAATGATGTCGTAATTCGGGTAAGTGTCTTCAATCCTCTCCATAACCTTTCTCAAAGTTTACAGGAAGGTTTATGGAAGAAATGCTACTTATGCAGCATATGATCGAAAACCTCGCTACGGTCGGAGGACTAACCGAGCGAGTTAGGATATTAGAGGAAAAACACTCTGAGATAGAGAGTAAGAGTTCCTCTTCTTTTCTCATTAAGACTTTCCTTTTATTTATTCTCCCTTATCAAGAATTCTTTTGATAGACTTAGAGAAAATAAAAGAAGATGCTTTGGCTGAAAAGGCCAGAAGAATAAAGCTTGAAGAAGAACTTGGGCTAACAACCTGGTCGATCGAAGACTTGACGACCAAAGAATAAAAAGCTTCTGGATGATTCCAAGAAGAGAGAGGAAGGTAACTAGTCGTAGTCATGACTTAGTATGTCTTCCAATCTTTTTACTTAATACTCGCTTTGTCTATGCAGAACAAAAACAAGCATTGACCAGAGCGAAGAAAGCTCTGGAATTTGAGCAAGACAAGGGGGCAGCCCTCGTGCTTAGTTTAGATGAGAAAATCACCTCGCTGAACAAAATGCTCTTTGACATGGGCACGGGATCAAGCTTGCCCTCCTTGAGTGACCCAATAGAAAAGATCAACTTCCTAGGCTCTTTGCTGGAAGAGCTCAAGGTTTTGCTCAAGACCACTAGGGAGAACTATGCCCACTCCGTTAAGGAGTCTATTGCTCGGAGTCGGTCTTGCTTTGGCAAACCGAAAGCTTCCACCCATCAACTAACCTTCAAGCCATCGCAGAGGATTTCAACCGCTACCCGCAGAGGCAAATCGATCCTCGCAGAGATGAAACCTCTAGCGAAAAGGTCGCAGAAGAGATGGAAGTCGGATCTCCATCTAGCGATGAGTTAGTTTAGGCATTCTCTAGTAGTTTAGCTGCAGGAAAAAAACAATGCATACAATGTAAAGACTTACCTTTCTCTTATCAAAATGGAAAAAATTCTTTTATTCATCCGGTCGACTTTGTGAATTTATGTCTTATCTAGCCCCCGACTGTTATATAGTAGAAGATCTTTACTATATAATAGTACTACCTGAGGCCAAGAATATAAATCCAAATCTCAACCATTACTTGTAAGCATGTACTGATCGGTAAAAAACTGATCGTGGTAATACTAGGAAACCTTTATGGTCGGAACCGTGTAGGTTTCGGCTAGTTGTAAATCTGTTTTTAATGATCAAAGTACTTTACTAAAACAACATATGGTCGGAAAAATAAAGAATTATCCTTGATAAGAGGAAAAACATGAAAAACATATGCTAAAAGCAGACAAGTGGTTTTACTTCTATGCGATGCTCAATACTGGTCGGAATGAACCTAGCTAGGAAATAAAGGTATAAAATATATTTCGCAAGACGTGCTCATGCTCTTAGTCCGACTGGCAGCGGGGATCGTAGGAAAAGACCGTCGCTAGGAAGCTCCTTCCAGTGGGCGGAACCACGTGCGAAAAAGGAGAGACTTCGACTAGGAGGTTTTCCGTGTCCCGACCAGTAGCCAAACAAGAGTAGAACAGAATTTTGAAACATAAACTATACGCTTTATAATCCAGAGCATACGAACCGCAGTCGACCAGGATTAGGCAACGTCATATAAATAACATCACTCACTACTCCAAATTTAATTATCATGTTTAAAGAATTTAAACGAAAAATGGAATGAAATGAAATGAAAGAATTTAAACAAAGAACTTACGCAATTGGTCAATGTTCCATGAATTTGACAAAACCCTGCCGTCTGACATGGCTAATCGTCTTGATCGAGTCCGGTGCAACCGACCACGGTGTAAGGACCTTCCCACTTAGGGAGAGTTTATCTACCGCTTGGCTCAATTTTTCGAGAACCAGATCACCTACAGCTAGGTTGCGAGGTTGCACCTTACGATTGTAGTACCTTCGCATGGCTTGTTGGTAGATTACCGAACGTATCAAAGCTTGGTTTCGTCTTTCTTCAAGGAAATTGATGTCGTCGAGTCGATGTTCTTCCTGATTGCTTAAGTTAAAACAATCGGTCTGGCAGAGCCAATTTTCAGTGCGGAGGAAGCATAGCTTCGCCCCATAAACTAAAAGAAAGGTGTCTCACCGTCGCCGCACGATCGTCGTGGTCCGGACGACCCATAAAATGAAGGAAGTTCTTGAACCCAAGCTCGACCGTTTTATTAATCGATCGAATACTCGGCGTTTTATCCTCGTATTAGGATACCATTGGCACGCTCATTGCTCCATTGCTCTGTGGATGAGCCACAGAAGCGAAATGGATTTTGATTCCTAGTTCTTCGCAGAATTCCTGGAAATTGCTACTTGAGAACTGGGTACCATTGTCCGTGATGATACGACTGGGTACACCAAATCGCGTAATCACGTTTTTTGTTATGAACCTCTTAGCGGCTTTAGTTGTAACTTTACAACCGGCTCGCTTCAATCCATTTTGTGAGCGTGTCAATCATGACGACAGAATTGAAGCCCGGGTGCTCTTGGGAATGGTCCCAGAATGTCTAGTCCCCAGGTTGCAAAAGGCCAAGAAAGAGGAATTGTTTGCAAAGCTTGCGCCGGCTGATGTACTTGTCGGCTATGAAACTGACATTGTACGCACTTCGTCACGAGCTCTTTTGCATCATGAAGGGCAGTTGGCCAGTAGTATCCTTGCCTAAAGGCTTTACCGACCAAGGTTCTGTAGGAATGATGTGCTCCACAGACTCCTTCATGAATTTCGGTTAGCAACCTAATGCCAGCCGATTGAGATATGCATCTCATCAACACCCCATGAGATCCTCGTTTATATAAGGTACTTTCGATTAGAGTGTATGATTTGGCCTTTCGTGCTATACGATCAGCCTCTACATCATCTTCAGGAATTAGGTCATGCTGAAGATAATTGTAGATCGATGTCATCCAGTCTCTACCTTGATCGTTACCGATCTGTGGAGCATCTAAGTTATCAGAGTCAATAGGATTGATCTGATGTAAACTATCGATGTTCTCGGAATGCTCGACTACCGAGGGTGAATCGAGTTGCTCGAGAAAAACTCCTGGCGGGACGGTTGACCTAGTAGAGGCCATCCGTGCCAACTGATCTGCTAGAAAGTTCTCCTTTCTAGGAATATGTTCGATCTGGAAACCGAAGAAGTGCTTTTCGAATTATCGTACTTCCGCCAGATAGGAAGACATCTTGGTACTCGAGCATTGGTACTCTTTCCCTACTTGATTCGCTACTAGTTGAGAATCGCCTTTCACTAGCAATTTGCGAATCCGGCGAGCAACGAGCTCGAAAGTCCCGCCAAACCTTCCTACTCTGCCACATTGTTTGTAGCGGGAAAGTTAAACTGGACGGTATACTTGATGTGTTCGCCGGTAGGGGATATCAAGACGACTCCAGCCCCTGATCCCTTAAGCATTAAGGAACCATCGAAGTACATTGTCCACTCGTCGTGGTGCTCGTACTCAGGTCCTTGCTTAGATTCTGGGTTTGTCCACTCGGCAATGAATTCTGCTATTGCCTGAGACTTTATGGCTGTTCGTGAGATGAAATGGAGGTCGAACGTCCCTAGTTCCACCGCCCATTTTGCTATTCGTCCTGACGATTCCCTATTTCAAGGACTTGACCTAAGGGATATCCGAGAGGCACGACCACTTTGTGGGCCCGAAGTAATGCCTTAGTTTCCTTGAAGCCATAAGGAGACTATAAAGCAACTTCGTACTGTGGGTATCTTTCCTTTGGCCCATGTAAGACTTAACTACGTAATACACTTTGAGTCGTTGGGCGTTTTCACGTTCTACGACCAGTACACCGCTGATAGCTTGTGGCGTTGCAGCCACGTAAATCAACAGTGTTTCCCCTGGTCTTGGAGAAACTAAGACCGGGGCACTCGTAAGGTACACTTTGAGCTTTTCAAAGGCATCATTCGCTTCCGTCGTCCACTCGAAACTTCCATGTTTCCGAAGAAGTTTGAAGAAAGGTAGTCCCATTTCCCCAACACGCTGTAAACGACCTAGCGCCGCCATACAACCGGTTAGCTTCGAACTTCCTTCTTCGTGGTCGGGGCACATCGATGGATGGTCGATATCTTCGCGGGTTTGCTTCGATACCTCTAGCCAAACTAGGAAACCGAGCAACTTTCCAAATGAAACCCGAACACACACTTCTCGGATTCAACTTGAGGTTATGTCTTCTCAAGTTATTGAAAGTCTCTTTAAGGTCAAGCATATGGTCGCGGAGTTGACACTTTTCACTACCAAGTCATCAACGAGGCTTCCAAATTCGACCTATTTGTGGGTCAAGATTTTCTCGCATTAATCTTTGAAAAGTTGCACCGCGTTTTTGAGACCAAAGGGCATTTTATATAACGAAAGTGCCAAATGGAGTGATGAGGAAGTTTTCTCTTCATCTCCTTTACTCATACTAATCTGGTGGTACCCTGAGTAAGCATCTAAAAAACTTAATAACTCGCACCCGGAGGTAGAGTCTACAAGTTGATCAATGCGAGGAAGGGAAAATCATCCTTCGGACAAGCTTTATTAAGATCTGTGAAGTCTATACACATCCTCCATTTCCCATTACTCTTCCTAACCATTACAGGATTAGCGAGCCATTGAGGGTGATGTACTTCACGAATGAATCCAGCCTTTAAGAGCTTGTCAATCTCAGACTGGATGGCGTCCTTCCGGTCGGGTGCGAAACGTCTGAGCTTCTGCTTGACCGGATTTTTGTCAGGCTGGAGCGCTAGCCTGTGCTCGATCACCTCCCTGGGGACTCCGGGCATGTCGGACGCTTGCCATGCGAACACATCCTTGTTTGCTCGGAGGAAGGAGACGAGCGACTCTTCCTATTTAGGATTGAGTCCTGCTCCGACCAGCACCTTTGGTGAGGATCCATCAGCATTGCTTGACATGGCGTTTCCTGAAGGAGCGCCTTTGTCGAGTGGAACCTCTTTGGTCTGGTCGGACGGTTTGGGCGTTATCTTGGGTCTGGAGTGCTTGACCTGCACAGATGATGAGTCAGAATTTCTGGTCGGTAACTCATCGACCAGTTCTAAAGACCTTCGATCACATGCGTATGCCATTTTGCGATCTCCACGAACCATGATTACCCCTTTTGGTCCTGGCATTTTCAAACTTTGATACCCGTAGTGCGTGGCTATCAAGAATTTCGCTAATGCCGGACGACCAAGAATTCCATTATATGCGGTTTCGAAATCAACCACGTCAAATGAAATTTTTTCCGTTCGGAAGTTATCAGGGCTTCCGAACGTGACCGGTAAGGACACTTGTCCTATCGGTTTGGCGGTAGAACCAGGAACTATGCCATGAAAGGCGTATTTCACCGGTTTTACCTTTGATCTAGGAACCTGCATATCTTCTAAAGCTCCCGAAAATAAGATATTTAAAGAGCTACCACCGTCTATCAAAACTCGATTGACTTTGCAATTATTAATAGTAGGCTCTACAATAATAGGGAACCTACCCTGTCGAGTTGATGAGACGAGCTAATCTTCTTTGCTGAAGGAGATCACGGTATCAAACCACCTTGATGGTTTGGTGATGATCGAAGGTTCCGATAGGTTGACCTCTCGCTCCATGGCTTTCGGATGACGGCGTGAGTCGTCGAAGAAGATCCTCCAAAGATCATATTTACCGTGCGTTGAGGCTCCTGGTACTCCATCTCTTCGTCGCCATCCTTGTCCTTTTTGGAACTTGTTTCCCCCAACTCCTGGATTGCGGGAAGTGGGCCTTTACCTGCATAGAAATCCTCCAACTTCTTTTGCCAAACACGACAGGTGCGCAAGTCATGCCCTGCCTGTTGGTGAAGTGGACACCACTTCTTACCTTTATTATGGCTATCGGTCGGAACTTTGGCTTTGCCTCGACCAGTATAATCCTTCTTACCCTTGAACGTTTTATCTGGAACGCTAGGACTTCCTTGGTGCCCATTTTGCGGTGCTTCTTCTTCTTGGAAACCTTCTTGGGATTCTTTTCTGACTTTTCAATGCCAGGTTGCGGGATTTTATCTTTTCGATCAATGGCTTCACTCCATTCAACTTGACCTCACTAGCGGCGCATACTTATCACCATGTCAAAGAGTTCGGCCGTTGTTCGTGGAGGATTCATAGCAATGTCCTCCGTAAACCGCCGATTCCTTAAACCTGCCTTGAATGCCTGAATCACAGAAGATTCTCGCAATCTACGAATAGAATTTTGAACTGGGTGAACCTCTTGATGTCTTGACGAGAGTTTCCTTTGGTTCTTGCCGAGTCCGATGGAGATCATCCTCCTTTCCAGGGCGATCGTACGTACCCTGGAAATTCACAATCAAAAGATCGCAGAGTTGTTCCCAAGTATAAATAGATCCGATCGGTTGGTTAAGCAACCAAGACCGGGCAGATCCTTCCAGAACCGTGGGCAAATAATTAGCCATCACGTTTTGATCACCACCCGCCGCTCTGATGGCAGTGGTATATATCTGGAGAAACTCTAATGGATTTTGAGATCCATCGAATTTATCCATGTTGGCGGGTTGGAACCCATTAGGCCAACATACAGCTTGGAGCCCTGCAGAAAAGGCTCTACAACCTGTAACTGACTCATAGCGCCTTCTTGGAAAAGGTGCCGAACTATGATCAGTAGGAGATCGGTTTCTTCTATTTGAACGCCGAGGCTCCGTCGTCCCGATCCGGTCGCAGACGTTATCATGACGTCCTTGACCATTAGCATGGTTCAGATGATGGCGGAGATCATCTGGGCCAAGCATGTGCTCTCCTTGGCTAGGGGAAGAGGTCGTTGTTCGAAACAACCTTCTTCCTTCATGACCTACTGGTCGGAATCGCCGAGGAGGTCTAGGTACCGATGGGTGACCATGCGCCCTCTCATCGAGGGAGGAGTCTTTGGGGCGAAGTCACCGTTAGACTTTGTGACATCCTTTGCCCCTCAAGACGCTTGCGCGCCGCATGCGGTTCGTTGAAGAATTTCCGATACCTGCTCCACCAATTGGGTAAAGCCCGGAGCTTCAGCCATGACAGGGTCAGTATTATTAAGAATATCTTGAATACGACACAAGTTCTGAACTGTTACCGAAGGTCTCAGAGGATTCATCGAAGATGTTAGTGTTCGGAGACCCGAAGTTCCTCTGGACCTTTGGCCTAACTCCGTCATGCCTGTCATCCTTGGTGGGGCTGCACCACGCGTATTAGCTGGTGGACGTCCATCAGCTCCGTTGCCTCTGGTAGGTGGTGCTTGATTGCCCGCGCCATCTCCATTAGCAGGTGGTGGCGAGGCAGGGTGTGCAGGACTATGAGTGGCATCACGATCAGCATTTCCGATCGTGTTGACCTCATGCTTCCAGCAACGATCTTCCGAGGAGCTTCCACTGTGACTAGCGGAGAACTTCTCAGTGCTTCTACCAGAGACTTCCACGATGGAGACCGGTCGGAGATGAGAACCTCCTGAGGTCTTCGTGGCGGGCTCAGTCTGATTCGGCGGATTGCCGATCGGATACTGAGTCTTATCGTCCTCACTCGGTCCATTACCGGTGAGGGTCTCATCGACACCGTTACCAGATGCCGGTTGGTCCTCGAATTTCCGAGGCCGTTGGTGAATACACGCGACCATGACTATGTCAAGGGTATATTGACCCTCGGGTTGTGGGGCTGAGGTGTTGTCACCTTTGTCGCCGGTCAGAGAAACCGGGCTTGGAAAAACATTCGGACGCTCCGATATGGTCGGAACGATCCGATCCTCAGAAAGCGCCTCTTGGCGCAACGGTGTATCTTCATCCATCCGCTCAAGTTCGCTGTCGTCAGCGACCTGCGAACCATCAGAGGAGGACGAAGATTCCCCATGTTGCATAGCTTGGATGTAGGTTTCCATGTCAAGGTTGGAGTAGTCATCCAAGTCGAACCAGTTTTCCTCATCCCATGTTCCTACCATACTTGTGATTACGAATATGAAGAAAACGGATGAGTTGAGTGAAGAACCTCTTCAGAAATTTTTGCACTATCTTTCCCACGGACGGCGCCAGCTGTCGACGATCAAATCGCCGATCTTATGGATATATAAATGAAAAGAGGAAAAATATGCGTGACTTCTGGGAGTGGATCTAACTTGCTCTTTATTGCTATGAACTCGCAATTACAAACACTGGGAGTATCTAAAAACACAACACTTTGCTATATCTTGCTTGATGTCTTCGCTTGTCTTTGTCTATCTTGTACCGTGTCTTCTCTCTCTTCCGCCCTTCCATGACCCTCCTTAAATAGTTGATGAAGCGGTGGCGATTATCCCATGAAGAGACATCCGTTGGGGAGCGACGCACTGGTCGGAAGAGACGGCGGTTTAGGCGGTTCCACTAACTGTAAAGGCGGTTGGTGAAAACGTCAACTGTTCTGCGGTTAATGATTTAGTAGACGTTAAATCATTAGCCGTAATAGCGTTGTATTATGTGGAACATGAAACATGTGGTTCATTCATCACATAGCGAGTGGCGTGGTCGGAGACTTGACCTAAACGCCTGTTCATAGCTTTACGAGCACTCACCTGGTCGTGGACTAGGCTTGGAACTTTGTCCGACCAGGGTATTCATTAGATAACTTCTGTAATACCTACGACCAGTTAGGTCGGTGGTCTTAGAAGTTACGACCACGAAGACGTATGGTCTTTATCATATATTAAGATAATATATGAATATTTTAATCCTCAACAGCAGGCGAGGGAGACAAAGTTATAGAGCTCCAACGGCCGGGAAGGAGACGGCGTGAAGAGGCGACGCTCCAGGAGTGGTCAGCCGGGGCGGTGGATCCACGGCGTCAACGGGCAGCCAGAGCTTCTTCGGTGCGTGGCGTGCGAGCTCTGAACGCGCGGCGAGTTGGAGAAGACAGGTCTGACGAACGGGCCCCGCGGTGTCAGCGACTCAACGGCGCAGCGCAACGAGTGGCTCGACCGCGAGTTTGGGCCGTTCGATTGGAAATCGACAGCTCGGATCTAGGAGAGAAGAGCTCGGAGTGGTTCGAACGGGTGCGAAACCCGGACCGGAGGATCTCCATCGGACGGCTCACAAGCGATGCGGTTAGCTGGTTGGGCTGAACCGAGGGAGCCGATCGGAGTCTGACTCGGGTTCGAGCCCGAGGAACAGTGATTCCAGATTTGAATTAAAAGGCTGAGATGGTTTGGGAATTTCTAGAGGTAGCTCCACAGATCCAAAAATTCTAAAAAATTTCTGAGTGATCCTAACTTCAAGATCGATCGTGTATAAATTTTTCAGAATTTTTCATGCAGTGCATTTTCTGCTAGAAAATTCACAAGCTGTTGGTCTAGGGGTTTGACCAGAAAGACAACAGGTTTGACCAGCCCTTAAGAAATAGCAAATAATTTCTAAAAATTATCAAATTTCTCAGGGAGGTTAACAAGATGATCAAGAATTTAGGAAAAATATTTCCAGAGGGTGATCACAAGGTTTGACTAGAAGATTTTGAATTGCAACACTTCGAATCAATAAAATCAATTGAGTTTGAAGTCCACACTTCAAGGAAATAATTTCTAGAGATTTCAAATGACAACAAGGATGCATCCAAAAGTTTTAATTTATCATCATTTTCATACATTTGAAACACAACCCCACAGCTTTGGGATGTTACAGTTAGCCACCCCTTCGTCAACGTCGCAACTCAAGTTTTCGGATTTTTTCTACAATGGAAGATCGGAAAAACCTTAGATGCATGCATGTGCATACTAGGTGGTATCAGAGCTTTTGTTACCGGTATGAATTCATCTATCCTTTAGTAGTATATTATATTTTTATTACCTAAATCTAGAAAATTACCTTACAAAAGTTATCATATTTCTAGCCCGTTGTACTTTCAATCTGTTATTTTCAGTTTACTTTGTTGAATTTGTGTCCGTTCTAATCGTGTGTAGTTGCTGATCGACCGGGTCTTGTTGATCGACCAGTTCTCGCTGATCGTTGAGTTTTATCATCTTTGTCGCACATATCAGTCCGTGCGAGTTGTAAAAAAAAGGGGCATTTTACGCAACATCTTGTGCAACTATTTAAAAAAAAAAAAAAGAAAGAAAGAAATATCGGTCTATTTTGCTTCTCGATCAACTCTCTTTGCAACCAGTCGATATCTTTAAGGGTCAAATTTCGACCAGTTATTTTTTGATCAGGTTTGCTTTTCTATCAACACGTTGTGAGACTAGTCGAAATCCTTTAAGAGTCGAAGTTCCGAACAGTACTTTCCGGCCCGTGTTTCCTCTTCTGGTCGTTCTGGTCAAAGCAACTAAGATTAGTATTGTGCGAACTATTATTCAATTTCTGCGAGGTTCATCGCTGTGTACGACGATATCAAAGCCGACTGGGAAAAGGAGGCCGGAAGCTCCATCACCAATCAGGACACGAAGTATATCTCCAACTGGAGCAAAATTTCGGAGGCGCTGCTAGGCTGGAAGAATGACAAAAATGATAAGTGGTTTTATAACACAAAGGAGAGCACTCGAATCAACCTCTCCGCCGCCCCGTGCCCCACCTCTCTGCCGCACCCGCACCTCTTCGTTCTCAGCGACGATGATGGCAACTACGCGGTCGTGCGGATCTAGAGGGGCTCACGACGGCGGGTAGCGATGGCCACGACGATGGTGGTGACCGATCATTGCTACGACGGCGGTCCTCCACAGCAACAGCGGCCCAGGTGACCACTCCGGCACAACCTTCCTGCCTCTATTTTCACAATCCAATGGGACCGGGTCTGGGCCAACACTGCACGGCAGCGGCATGGCGTGCCACTGGGCCGTGCTTGGGCTCGCCAGAGGCGTGTCGGGCCATGCTGGCCGTGCTGAGCCGGCACAACCAAGTGCACAGGTCTACTCTTGGCTGCCATCTTGGAGATGAAGTTTGAAGCTGACAGGTCCATATGACGGGATGGCCAAGTCTTAGGGGCGGAGCTAGAGTAGATGCATGGGTTACAGTTGCACTTCGAAAATTTTTGCACAAAAAACTGGTATATACCACCTTTAATATATAAAGTATACACTACACTTACTAACATACATATTCCTCAACTCCTAGTAGCCCATTTAGCATTAGGCCCAACAACATCTGAGAATCAAGCCCAAGTCAACTAGTCAAGGAGGCGTTAGGCCTAAGTATCATCTGTCCATCCAGGCGCTCTGGCAGTAGCACAGGGGCGCAGCCGGCAGCTCATCGCGGCACTCTGGCACCGCTTCTGGCTTCTGCGCCGACGATCTCGACCTCGACGTGCCAGTCGCACCCCTCGAGTCTCAACTCCGAGGACATGCATCAAGATACAAGGTTTCGAGAAGTGAAGAATCTCATTGAGTTCTCTATTAAACTTGTTGAGACAAAGAAGTATGATCGCTGTAAACTTGTTTATTTGCTGCTCAAATTGGTATTGATCCTTCCTGTGGCTACTAGAAGTGTAGAGAGGATATTTTCGGTAGTGAATCATGTGAAGAACAAGCTAAGAAACAGCATGGGTGAACAATACTTGAATGATTGCTTAGTTATGTACATTGAGCGTGAATTTTTTCTACAAGTTAGTGATGATGTTGTCATCAATCACTCTCAAAGTATAAAGGAAAGGAACGTCGTATCAAATTGTAATTTTTAAAAATATTTTGTGATGTTGGTTATAGTGGGAACATGTAATTTGACACATTTGAACTTGTGTTGGAACAGATGTTTCTTAAATTTGCACCCCCATTGTTAAAATCCTGGCTCCGCCACTACCAAATCTGGAACCGTTAGCACAATGTTACCCTGTTTTGATAGAATAAAAGTGGTTTACATGTTTGTTGATGCTATGCCTCCATAAAGGTGCAACACTATGTCTCAATAGATGCGTACCAAATTTACAAAGCAGATGAAGACTATACTCGTTTCCGTTTACCATGTGTATGTTTGCATTTTGGTAATTTTTGGTTCAACTAGGCGCAGGAGCTTTGTCGTCTCTCCTTGGCAAAGAACTTGCTAAGAAAACATTAAATTAAATTTTGCGTTTTTCATTATAGTTCACAAAAGCTTGTTGTGCATGTTACTAGACTGAATCTGGGAATAGACTTAAATGTCAATCCTACAACTTGCGTTGCACTACCAAGAAATCAAGGAATGCACATTACAACTGGTTGCCTTGTATAGATCAAAGGAGGTACATCAATCCTCATCACCGTAATTTGCCTTCCTTTCTTCAAATATGTGCTTCACTATACTATGGGAATTTGGGTCTAATATACTCCTACTCGTTTTTCTCCTTTTTCCAGAGGGCAATTATGTAGAGGTGCTAGAACACATGTAGACATCGTCTTCGAAAAAAAAAAATTAGACATTGGAAGAAAGAAAATTGCATATAGGCTGATAAGCTTTGCCTGCTCTGTTATTCTTTTGATGGTTTCATCTGATCTACTGGAACAGGCAAGTTACAATCCGGAGTTTTGCTAGTTTATATATCGAGTTTGGTCATTTGATTTATCTCCTACTACCTACCACCATATGAGCCTGTAAGTTTTTTTGTTTTTTTTTTTTTGGAACGCTATTCGATTATTTCTTGTGTTACGAACTTACGACGGAGTAGGCTTGATTTCTGAATCGGAAACTTAAAATTCGGAATTGCAATGAAGTCAATCAATAGAGTGGAATCCGCACCTTGCTATCGCAAGATTGTTGGGAGGTGGTCTCGTCCGGCCGGCTCCGTATGTAGAGCAAGGTGCTGGTGGGCGGGGAGCGGGGAGCGGGGAGCGGCCCGCGACGGAGAAGAAGCCGCAGGGCGGCGGCCTCTTCCCTCCGGCGGCGGCATGGACGCGCAAGGAGAACACCTCCGCCATTCTGTTCCCGTAGGTTGGCGTACGCGCGCATCTGCTTGTCGGTCGGGGCGTCGTAGCCGGTGGCGGCGGCCATCGTAACTCCGAGAGGAACTTAAGCCGCAACAAGGAGGAAACGGAGGGAAGTGAACCATTGAGGTTTTCCTCTTCTTTTTTGTTTCCTGTTTCGGCAAGAAGAGTCCAGTTCCTAGCCTGGCTGGGCCAAGTTCACACCAGACCTACCTCTGAGGAGGCCACCATTACCGACAATTCTGGTCCGACAAAAAGCCTGGCCCTTACTAGCCCGTCTATTTTCTTGCTAAAAAAATCTCCACCTGCTTGTACTCCCTTGCTTCGAGAGGAGTGTTTGGGATATATATAATTGTTTATGATTAAATATTTATTAGATTTAGTGCTTCTTTGGATTGTGCGTATGGTGGGCCGTGGAAAAATACAGAGAAACGTAAAATTCATGCTCACTTAGATGTTTCAAAATATATAAGACCTGCATGTGAATTAAATCGCATTTTCTCTCTTTTATCTTCTTCTTCTCTCCGGGAAACATCCACGCCAACCATCCGCTCTCTTGTATTCCCCATATCTGCTCTCTTATATTCCCAATATACTAGCACCAGGATATCATGATCATTTGCCTGATCCATTACCTTGTTTTTATAACCTCCTTAATGTCTATATCCGGTCAAACTAAGCCTTGTAGATTAATGGAGGGAGTGCCATTTTTGCATGTATTAGTTTCAATCTCAGGATAAGATTACAGGGGGCATACCGTGTCAAGCAAAAAAAAAAACACCCTCTTAAAACAGGAGAATACGAATTCATAACCCTAATCTGAGGCATCATCCACAGTTGAGTTCCAAACCGCAGGAATCCTATACTACTCTTCACTCTGCCAGCCTCCTCCTACAGGCCAGTGACGCGAGCATGACGCGACGGTGACACCGAACAATGTGGGAACGGGTCTAATGATAATGAGCAGGGTGGCCCTGGCAGCAGGTGGGTCGACCTGCGTTGCGCGAGGCTGGTGGTTTCTCCTCTCCCTTTTGGGAAGAAAATCGTGATCTGTCGTTACCTTTAGACTCTTATTAGACTTCATCAATTTCATAATACATAGTAGAATAAATCAATTATCTTTTTACATGAGCAATTGTTATGATTTGAAATAGGTTTAAACAAGAATCTAGAGATGAGGAGGTCTCGTGTTATTTATTTCCGTTCCTTTGAAGCAGACAGCTGGAAAAGTGATATCCATGGTGACCACTGCAGAAGGAACAAGAACAGCAACCTCATCAAGACAAGCCAATGCGGATGCAATCCATGAAAAGGCCCCCAATGATACAGCTCACAGCTCACAGCAGCCAGTCAGCCACACATCAGTCACAGCTTCTGCACAATGTCTGTAGCCTAGTACTACTGATGAATGATTATGATGCACAAGTGAAACAGAAAATGCTCACCCTTTCCTCACTCTCTCATCTTGTGAACACTGAACAGGCTCATGAAAAGGAGGCACTTCACTAGCACGTGGCAGGTGAACCAACAACAAGAAGGCTTAGAGGGACACAGGACAGTGCTGCTTCTAAATTCTAATGATGATAGAAGCTCACACTGCATGTTCAGAACACACAAAGGTATGGTACTGATGAACAAGTTGAAGACCACCACAATAGGATCATAAGATCTTTTCTTATCTTCTCACTTTGGTGCTTCTTCTGCACAATGTTGTCTCCTATCTGTTACATCTGTAACTGTGAGGAAAGATTCTTCAACTAGTGGGATGCTGTAGAAAGAAAGCTGAGATTTGTTCCATTGTTCACCAAAAAGCCAGACCACGGAGAAGATTGCCAAACGCTTTCAGACTTTCAGTTGTAACATAACTAACATTTCTGAGTTCAAAACAAGAAGCAATGTTCTCGGAGCTGTGTTTTGGTGTCAGAGACAAGTAGAACCTTGAATATGTCAAAAGACTGAAATACTAAGAGTAAGTACATCTATCAAAGTAGACACAATGTACAGATGTACAGCTAACCAAACAACTGAACTATACAACCAACATGGACCAAGTACTGCATCAGGTAATATAACCTAGGGATAACATGCTGCGCCTAATTTTTCAACAGTACAGTAATAGGCAAACCTAATCCTGATCTTGGTAGAAATCTGAAAACAGAGAGGGGGGCACATGCCATGAATCTTGATCATATTTCATTTCATTGTTCTTGCCTTCTTGGTAATCATATTTAATTCAAGTGCTTGTGTTAAAAAAATTTGTTACTCTATACAGACCAATTTATTCATTGTGAAAGCTATACATGGTGATCTTATTCTTCAGATATTCTTTTGCTCCTGACACTCCTGACAAGTACAGACTTCAATGGCACACAGACCAATCGGTTCATCATGCATATAAGCAATCGACTATCTAAAATTCACAAAGCTGTTACCAAATTGAACATACGACCGAATTATGCACTCCACAACCTCCATATAGAAAACTGAAAAGTCTAGATTGCCACAAATCACAACATTTTTGCAACAACTATTGCCGCATTTGAGCATTTATCTGCACACATAATACCAAGAACAATGCCTTACGCTAACGTCCAGAACAAAATTGATCCAAATATCAGAAAATGAAATATTTAACATGAGAGTCAAGAATGCCATGAAGTTAGATTAAAATTGCATTTTTTTTCAATTTTCTGTTAACATTCTTGATCAAAAGTCACATTTCCAAAGTGACCTCGCAGATTTTCCAAACATAAGTTACTCAAGAATTAGCCGCACACACGTACACAAAAATGGGATGATATACACCAAATGCAGCATCAAAACATGGGAAGAAGGAATCATCTTTACACAAAGGTGGCTCCTTTCCTTTCCCCTTCCTTTACAGAAGGATACACATTTTATACTTGCTACTACCCGATCACAAGTGAGCAAAAACCAAGAACAGAAGAGCTACCTATCACCGCCACATCGCGCAATCAAATGCGAATTATTGATGGCTCAATTGGCGTTTAGCATGGGCGAGTCGAGGCACTCCATGCGGCTGCGCACAATGCGGTGGAAGACCTCCCGGACCTGCCTCTCCAGCGGCTCCAGCCCGTCCTTCATGACGGCACACACGGCGGCAAGTTCGGCTGCAGACTCCCGTACCTCGGCCTCCCTCTCACCGGAGAGCGGGATGGGAACCGCGTCGATTGCCTCGGCGAGCCTCTGCGTGCACTTCTCTAGCGCGTGGATTTCCTTGAGCAGGCCGCAAGAATTGCGCCTGTCCTTGCGCTTTCCTTCCTCGGCGAGGCGCTCTTGGAGAGCGAGGAGGGGCGGCGCCCATGCGAATGCCGCGCGCTGCGGTGCTGCGGGGAGGTGGTGCGCCTGGAGCGCGCCGCCGCGGTCCGGGCACGGGACGGCGGCGACGAGCGCCCACGCGGCGAGGTGTAGCACGCAGCTCATAGCGTACACCGGCGCCGCGAGGCCCGCCTCGTGCGCCCGCGGCGCGGCCAGGCCGGACCCAATGGCCTGCAGCTGCCGCGCCGCCGACCAAGTTCGGGACACGCTCCACGAGAGCGAGCGGAAGTGGGAAGAGGAGGATGAGGAGGAGCTGACAGCCGCGACGCGGGAGGGGGACGCGCGCGCGGGGCCGAAGGAGCGGTTGCGGTGGGAGGCGAGGAAGGAGGCGACGCCGCCTCCTCCCCCGGCGGCCGCGGCGTCGTCGATGAGGAGGACCGAGAGGTCCGAGAGCGCCTTCCGCGCGCGGCGGAGCTGGCCCTCGTGGATCTCCCCTGGCGCGAGTAGCACGGATGCCGCGATGTCGGCGAGGCGCCCCCAGCGGCGCATCTGGTCGACGCCGTCGCGGGCGGCGTTGCAGACGTCGAGGGCCTTCGCCGCGCGCTCGTGGAACTCCCCGACCAGCCTCTCCGCCAGCGCCGGGAGCGCCCCGCGGCGGCGCGCCTGGGCCACCACCACCCGGAACTCCTCCTGGCACAGGACGAACGCCTCGAGGAGCCGCCGGATCCACGCGATGGAGAGGAACTCCTCCCCCTCTCGCAAGTCCGCAAGGTGCGCGGCCACGTGGCGCTGGAACGCCTCGAGGTCAGCCTCCTCGCCGGACGGCATGACCGGGGACGCGGCGGCCGGATTATCCCGGCGGAGGGACAGGAGCGAGCGACCGAAGGAGGAGAACGGGGATGGGTGGGAGTGGGACGACGAGCCCTGGTATTCCATCGCCGGCATGGTCGGCGGCGAGATCGCCGGGGTTTCCGCCGGAGTAGGCCAAGCGGATCTTGGAGACGCGGGGCTTATCGGGCTAGCGGGCGCGGGTCGGCATGGAGAGTGGTGTGGAGGAGGTGGTGGTGGTGATGGGTGTATATATAGTAGGGGATTGTGATTAGGTAGGTGATGGGTGTATGCATGTCTGGGCTAATCGTGACTGTTGATTAGTTTAATCGCGTTTTATTGCTTTTATTTTGTGGGTGTGCAAATATTCTTTTGAAATTGGAATGTTTTTAGTTTTTTATTCATCCCTTTTTTTTTGCTAGGAGGTCCTTTACAAGGTTAGTAATTGCTCCCAAGTTCTTTTGTAATGAATAATGGCTTCATTTTGTACATTTGTGCTCTCTATTTTCATAAAACTTGCATGACTCGCGTATGAGCTTTGTATAGTGAGAGTGAATGTTTCCCTTCCCGCGATAGCTCCGTAGAATCCTGGCGTTGCAAATGAGCCTTACAAAGAAATAAACCTCTTTACTATTCAAAGTGGTTTACTATCGAACACAAGCTTCCCCTTGTATCTACAAAAATGCCGACGGAAATTACTGTAAATTATTCCTTATCGCTATTCTTCTCACTGTACTGCTTTCTAAAGTAATTGGCTAGCGAGTTTTTGTTTCATACAAGGTTAATACCAAAATTGGCATCACGGACGTGCCAACGTTCGACACCTCGCCCAATCCGATCCCGGGCCAGACTCTCCTCCATCGTGCCCTAGGGGCACAACATCCTCCCTTGTGCGTCATGTGGCAAATCCGGACCCCTAGAGGCCGAACCTAGCTAGTCCATGCCTCAGGGGCACGATGCTGCCGAGATCAGTGCCCTTGGGGAACGACATTGCCATGTCATAGCCCTAGGGGCCAGACTCCCCACCCACCCACCTACCCACCCACGAGTGTTTTATGATTCATGTGAACCTCATGTGTGTTTATGATTTCATGTGAACTCCGGCAAACTACGAACGTGTGTTGCAGTCGTCTTTGGAACCGATGTACTCTGACAATACACATATAATGTTACAAATATGTTATGCAAAAATATATATACAAGTATAGTTTAACATACGTGCACAACATCTTGGATACATACGCATATAATGTATACAATGTAATTACACATGGGCTACAATATGGCTCACTGGTCTGAAACACTCTCTGCTCACTGTGTTTGCGTGCGCGTCTTGGTCTTGCGTTAAGCATGTTTCGTGGGATACGTGAACCGGTTCGGAGAGTGTGTATCAGTTCGGAGGGCATACGGAGACTGTTGAGTAGGCGGAGGTGCTTCAGCAAGCTGACTCTAGCCCAACTGAGTTTGTTGAACATCAATATTGTCCAGCTGAGTCATGCCAAACTGGCTACCACCTACCATCAATATTCGTAATTAACAAATCAAGAAATCCGCCCCCCGAAGCCACGACCCCCAAGTACGATGTATGAACAACTCGCGATGCGGTGGAGCTCTGGTCTTAGTACGATACTCCATACTGGTCAAGATTCTACTAAACATAGACCAAGGGTGGCCGTCCTGGGTGGTACACTCCAAATCTTGGCACTGCACTCCTCTCTGGCGGTAGCTGGGATGGCCGCCTCCTCATCGATTGATTCGTCATCACCCCCATGCTCAATTGAAGGCCGCAAGATGGAATGATGTTAGGTAAAATCAATAATCAGGACATAAGCTGAACATCGCATGCCTCCTCGATTTGCAATGCAGATGACCGACGGGGAGCGCTTGGACGACCGCCAGTCTGAGTAGGTTGTGCGAACGCTGATTGCAAAAGTGATGCATCCAGACGAACGTGCAGCCAGAAGACGACATGATGTTAGCATAACTTAAGGTATAAAAAACAACCAGGACGTAAGTTGAACATAACTTACCTCCTCGATCTGCAGTGTGGACTAGCTATCTCTGGACCCAGGGGTGCACGAACTAGCTATCTCTAGCCCTCAAGGGAACGAAAGAGCTAGTTCCAGCCCCTAGGGGTTGGGACTTGGCACGTGGTGCGCGAGGGGACAGTGTTGTGTCTTTGGAGCACGGTGAAGGGGATCCGAACTCCTGGGGACCGAATTTGGCGATGTGTCAAATACCGGTAGGTTTATGATGCTATTTTTGGCATTGACGTTGGGAGATGGCCAAAGTTACTATTACGCCTATCAACAGTGTCATATAAACCAAAAAAAACTCTTGGCTGACTAGTACGAGAAGATCTACCACGCAATCTAACCATGATTGTCATCACTCACTGATGTGATGCACATGCACAATAGTTGGGATTCAGATCCTCTGCTATACTGCAGAGAATCACTGTTAAAACAGTGATTTTAAGCTGCATGAACAACACTGGGTAGTAGCACTGTAGTAAATACCGTACCAACATTGAAACATACACGGTAGCATTTCACTGTTTATTAGTACTGTGATAATTTATTTTAAATCGTTCGTTTTGGATCGCACGGTGGAGTGGAGAGAGATAACCCGGTACATACACGTCGCTGTACTGTGCGTGCCCCGTACTAATTAGATGACCCGCTTCCCAGTAGTTAGTTGGCCATGCTTCATGTTCACCATGGTCACGTCGCAGAGGAAGGATGGAGACGCAAAACAATCAATCAACGTGCCCGGATTTGCAAAGGACAGTCTCTGCAATGGAAGCCAAACATACCAGTACTTATTTAATTTAATCCAATCACAGAAGAAACCAATCAATCCAATCCAAGCAATCCCAACGGCCAGTAGTCACGCGGGAAGTCGCCTTGCACATGGCGACGATGATTAGAAAGTAAAACAAACCGAGTTGAGCTGAGCAGACCCGAACGCGGGAGTACGCACGCGCCCCGGGGGAGGCGCTGCCACGTGGGCCCGCGCCGCGTGGCCGCGCACGCGGGCGGAATGTTCCCGCGTCCGCGGCGCGATCTTTACCGAGCTGCCCCTCCGCGCCACGCCTGCGCCGGCGACCGACCCGGGGCAGTTCGGGAAACTCCTCGCGCACGCGCACGCGCACGCGGCCACCGGTACCAAGTACCAGGCGCTAACCCGGCTTCGCCGCGGAGAAGGGGGGAGGTGGGGCCAAGGTGGCAGGCAGTTGGGGACGGGGCGGAAACGGTCGCCGGCCAGGCACGCCACGTTGAACGGCCGAGCCCGAGTTGTCGTACGGACCGGGCCGTTCGCGAGGAGCAGGAGTGGTAATCGTATGAGTGCGATGGTGTTCCGTCGCTTGTGCAGGCGACTAACTGAGCCCATGTTGAAAGGCATGAAATTCTGCAGAAATTTTAGCTCAAAAAAAACTTGCCTAATCCTCCCTTTGCATAAAACAAGATCTCCTAACGGTTTTATGCTTTTACTGATGGACTTCCAACTCTGCAAATGTTTCCTAGTCCAATCGAGCATAATTTGGGGTTCCTTGTTTTTTTCCATGAAGCACCGGCGAGCACAAGTGGTCACATTCGATCCATTTGCTACACCACACCACACCTGAGCCTAACGTTTGGTAGGGTATCAGGTTTCGGCGATTCGCCGCTCTGAACATCACTTTTTTGGGGTCAAAATAAGGGTGTGAGTAGCGAATTAGGTTTCACCGATTGCAGCTGGTTACATCAAATCTTAGTTTTTACTGCATCTTTTTCGTAATCTTAGTTTTACTACATCTTTTTCGTAATCGCAAAAAAAAATTGTCACGGAACTTTCTTTTCTTTTGTTTGCTTTTGAGACGATGGACGCTCTTGTGTCAGGCAAACCTAACTTGTTTGCGCTGAACTAGAATGTACATCACGGTTTACGACGACCCATAGAACCTTTTTGTTTTTGCGATTTTGTCAATTTGGTTGCTACTTACTTAGTAACTATAATAAACTACGGATTGGCTATTCATCAATCGACGGAATTCTCACCGTAAAATTTGGTCCATCTGATCTACTTTGTGATTCACGCCGCGTGATGGATTCGATCCTATACGTCGAGCGAAGGCGAGGTTTTGCATTGTGTGGTTATAATTGGCCCCTAACCATAGGTTTCCGTGGGTGGTCGGACTGATGGTGTGCAGCAGAGCGACGGTCGATTTAGGTGATGCTGAAGGTGGTAGCTCAGTCAAGGAAGGCAGGACACACCGGCGGTGGTACGAGGCAGTTGGAGGCGAAAACGTGGAGAAGAACCAGGAGGAGGCAGTCCGGTGAACCTAAATAAAAACGTCGATGTGGAGAGATAAGATTTATTATTCTTACACAATGTATTTAAAAAGAGATGATTCAAATCTTGATTGACTAACTCACCAGCTGATGGTGCTAACTAACTGACCCTGGGAGACTCCTCGGTGACTCCAACTAAGAATTTACTAGTTTTAAGGGGTGTTTAGATGAATGATTTTTTTTAGTTCCTAAGAATTCAATAAATCTACCCAAACATGCCTACTACAGGTGACTAGATGGACCGTGTCGGCCGGACTGGCCCGAGGCACGACACTGTTGGCCCGGCCCAGACAAGGACGACCTATTTGGCCCGCGTGCGGAGCGTCCAAGATGAGGCGACGAGTGTGAGGGAGGGAGGACCAGAGCCAAAGGAGGAAGCTAGCCGATGGGGGAGGGAGGGAGCGAGGAGGTGGGCGGTGCGGCGCCGGTGGCCAGCGCTGAGGGAGGAGAAGGTGGCGCCCTTCGAGACGAGAGGGGGGAGAAGGCGAGGCGGCGCGTTGAGCTTGGGGCGCACGGGTGCGGCAATGAGGATGAGAGGAGGAGAAGGGGGCAGGGCAACGCTGGCGGCCGCGCGTGGAGGGAGGAGATGGCGGCGCCGCTAGGGACGGGAGGGGGAGAAGGCGAGGCAGCTCGGGGCGCATGGGCGGAGGTAGCGAGCGAGACAAAGAGGGTAGGGGGTGCTCAGGCTAAGTGGACTGTAAATAGCGTGACGGGGTCATACGAACTTGAGTTGCCATCTAAACATATGGGCTGACCTGGCCCAATACAGGCCAGAATGGGCCATGTCCGTACCTGGCCGGACCGTGCCATCCATGTGGCCACGTCCAGGCGTACCTATGAATTTCTACAAGTGGGTCCGGATCACGGGGCCGGACTCGTCAGCCAGCGAATGAGGATCAAGAGTGACCCGGTATTTCAGGGGACACACGGCAGCTGAGTAGCGAGTTTTACCGGCTTAACTATGTGGCTTGTCTTGTTCATGGCTTGTTGTACAAACCCACTACTGTGCAAAATGGAAGAAGAGATGGACACAATCTCATCAACCGGTCAGAATTCCGGCTGAACTGGAAAATATGTCATCCTCGTTGCTGTAGTAAAAGTTCAGACTTAATTCAGACCTGAGGCTTGAAGCCTTACCACTCATCTGCATTGCATGGTATACAGTACACAGCAGTAAATCTGACCAGCAGGGCTACTAGACTCTACCTGACACTGACAGGCACACCATCGACCGGCCATTTTCCGTTTAGTGGATGCCTCACTCTCAGCGATCAAAACGACATCTTGATGGGAGATGGCATCAGAATAAGATCGGAGTGATGGCTCAGTCTAGCTCCCTCGATCGAAAACGAATCCTTCGTAGAGCCAAATCCCCCTCATCCAAACAGGCCCATGGTAGGTTACAAGGTTTCCGTCCTGCGGGGGGCTGGCAATTAGCGTGGCTCCGGTTTCTTGAACCCTGATCAAGACCACAAAATTGCTACCCAACAGCGAAAAGTTTTACCTTGATTCAGGGTAAGTGGTTACCGCTGAGCTAGTTTATAAATGTATTTTGAATCATTCCGTACATTCTTCTTGCCTTTTTTTTTTGCATGTACTAACAGATGTTGCATCCTGTCCCTTTCGGCTCACCGAACTCTAGAAAGAGAGAGCTCTGCATCTAAAATGCTCGGTCACTTTCGAATCTTTCTATGGATTTTGATGCAGGCTTACATGGCTAGTAAAATACCTTTTTAGCGCCTGTGGTGTAATTATCTGCATACTATGCTCTTTGCAATAGCCTACTTAAGACCACACTTAGAAGCAAACAAAATCTGATCTCTGATTGCGACATCACAACACAGATGCCCAATATATATTCAAGCAACACTTTTCCACCTCCACTGAGATTATCTAAACTTGAATCCAATGAAACTATAACTCTCTCAGTTAATAAATACATCACCGACGAACAATGCAGTGAAGTTTGCTAAAAAATTTATCCAATACAGAATAGTTGTTCCAGAGCAAGCTACGGAACAAAAGAGATGGGGATACAGTGCAACAACAAAGCAGCAGCTACGAATCAGAAGGAAGCTGCTAAAATATCCCTTTCGTTTATGGGGTGTTTCTGAGTTAATAACTAATAAGGCTCCACAACAGAATGGCGTCCCCGGCTAAACTTGGGGACGGCCTGTCAGCTTCTTGGAGGAGCATGTGCGACAATCGGTGTCTCAAATAAGCAGCATCCATGATACTTGCAACCCGGCATTTCTATTCGCAAGCCAACTTGGTGTCGAAACTGCTCAGGCAGATGGCAAATGCCTGGAAGGCAGAGAGTGGGTAGCAATAGTCCATGGTGAACACGTCCTTCGTGACCTTCCCGAACTGCAGTATGACCTTGTCGTGCTCCGGTGGAGGTCGTGGGGCTGGCTGTGATGGAGTTGCGGCTCCTGCAGCAGGCTGCGTGGCAGCAATGAGCTGGAAGTTCTTGACGGAAGCGACAGTCACCCGGCCCCGGAAGTTGAGGCACCAGCACTGTAGCTGCTCATGCCATCTTGGAGCCTTGTTACGGAGAATCAAAGGCTTGTCCTTGCACTCATCATCATCGCTCAATGCCTGGCCCCCAGTCCCTGGGCCACCTCCTACTGAGGTGTCCGAGAACCGGGCACTGCTGAAATGCATGGAATGGTCCATAATGGACGACTTCGAGAAGGAGACACTGCTGAAGGATTCGTCGAGGGAGTGGGCAAGGATGCTATCCGGCTGGCAAGGGACACTGCCACCAGCTTCAAGGGATGAGGCAGGGATGGAGTGCATTGCACAGTGCATCCGCCTAGGACCCCGAGTTCCCAATACGTTCAGCTCATATGAGACCTGTGCTATGCTGTACATGCTGCAAGGAACCTTCGTCAACCCCTTCTTTGAGTAGAATCTTCGGCTTGTTTCCCCTGACTGTGAAACACTAGTTGCATTGTACGGAGACTGGGCATCATATATTACAAACTTCGTGCCTAAGAAATTTGACCTAAAATTCAAAATGGCAAACATATTAGCAAGTAGCAACATATGTCAGATTAAAATGCTGTAAGTTCTGAAATAAGGCTATAGTTTCTTCAAGTTAGTACCTCAATTTTCCAATATATGTGCTGGTAGACCTAGATACATTGCCAGCATTCATGGATATTGTATATTCTGTACATGTTGCACGGCAGTTTCTTTTTGCTGATAGAAGGAATTTACCATTTTCCACAAGCACAGCTGTAGAAAAGAAAATTTATAACATGTCAAAATAGTAATACTGGTAACAAAATACTAAACAAGTAGACCAGCAAGAAAAACATATTTTGCATTTCTTTTTCTATTAAATTTGGAGGCCAAAAATGTGAAAGATACACACCCACGTGGACACAAACAAAATACAATTCAATTCCAATCAAGAGTAACAAAGCACAGAAGCACTGCATGATATGATGCAAAGATCACACAACAAAGAAGACAAGGTGCACTTCTAACTTCTAAGATGGATGAGTTGGGAGAACAGAAAACACTAGCAGATCAGTAAGCTTTCCAAGTGTACAAAGGAGGCAATTCACAGCATCACTAATTACTGGTCTGGTGCACATATACATCAGCCTAAATTACTGCAGAATAAGCCTAGCTTGTGTATACTCACCTCACATGTATACCTGTGAAGTGGTTCCAATGCAAATGATCTTAAAGATACATGTTCAGATCCCGATGAAACATACTTTTGCAGAATAACGAAAAAATATCCAATTAAGACAGGGGACACTTTCATTCATGTGTGGTTTAAAAATTATAATTAATGCTGTTCTTAAGGCAAGCAGGGTTTTTTTTTCTCCAGATCCTCAAGGCAAGTAGTTGATACCAAATGTAGGCAGTATTTAATACCAAGTTGTATGGGCTGCTGAATTCTACTTCTTGGGCTGCTGAATTCTACTTCTCAACAACACATTAGTATACCCAAAAAAAACACTAAGGGCATACTGAACAATGGGTTCTCTAGTTTGTGATATATGATTTTTAAGGGAAGTAAAAAATTAAGAATGAAAATCAAGGTTGATGAAAGAATCTGCACACAAGCCTGTCATGCTTGTGGCAGATAGACAAAGAGAAAACAAGTTTTGCAATCTAATAAGAAAACAATTTAGTCAAGCATATTCATGTTGAATGATCACTGCAATACCTTCAATACCTATGTGAATACTATGGAAAAAGCCTTGTTAATTTTCTCTGTTACACAAGCATAACTTTTGCAGATATATTGCATTCTTTCTATAGAACAACATGAGTTTTAACTACTCTGAAATACATATATGAGTCTTAGTTTACGAAAGTCAATAGTCCATACAACATAAATCATATGAGAAGTACAAAGGAACTTACCTGAGCTAAGACAGAGGTACAGGTAGTAGGTTTGGGTAGATTTATCCCTCTTAATGAAACACTGGATAGTTCCATCTCGAGGCCCAGGCTGTACATAGAAGAGGAACAACATGAGTTTATTAGCATAGAAGTAAAAGATGATTATACGGTGTTCTTTCTATCTCACATTTCAACATTCCAAACAGAAGTGGCAGGATAATTATCCAACATGGAAGAATTGATATTGCCAAAGAAGAAGGATAAATGAATAGTAACACAATTGTATCATTACCAGCTTCAGGGAAACAGGAAAAGTAATCTTTCCGCAAAACTCTGGATTCTTGATAATCTCTTTACACATCTCTCTCCATGTTCTGCAGACAGCTGCACAAGCAACCACATGTTTCCTAGAAGGCCATGTAGCCTCACTAGCCTCCAACCTTTCAATCACATCTCGAAGCAATTCAGGAGGCAAGCTAGCCCAGCAGCTGCTCTGGATTACAGGCACTGGGTCATGCAACTCATGGACAGCACCATGAGATTTCCCTCTGCGATGGCCCAGAAACCTGACCTCAAATCCTCTCCGAGATAAGCTCCCAAAGCCATCCCTTACATCACGCACAATGCTACGAAACGACATCTACTCAAAAAGTCAAGAACGCTGCTGAAATAACAAAAAATAATTACTGTCGGACAATAGCATTCCAAATAACGGTAGTCAACTCAAATTCTCTTAACTGTTAATTCAACAAAGGAACCTGCAATACAAAATTAATTAGTTAGTAATGGTGTGTGATAACCAGGGAAAAAACTCCCGGCCGGTTACCGCCGGTAACCGGATTTCCCGGTGTCGACCAAGTAAACAGTAACTGGCCGGAATTTTCAACTTTTCTCATCACTTCCTAGGTTGGTTTACGCCTATTTTGTATTAGATTACGTATTGTATGAGCTAAATATGCTTGAATTATTGTTTTTGGCTGGTTTGCACTTCATATGAGCTAAATATGTTGATTACGCATTGTATGAGCTAAATATGCTAGATTACGTATTGTATGAGCTAAATATGCACTTCATTAAAAACTTTCTAATTCAAAATTCGTCAATTCAAAATTCCGACCGGTTTTTCTGACCGGTTTTTCCGGTAACCGGACGGTTACCGGTACCGCTCACCGAGCGAGATTTTAACCAGTTCCGGTTTTTTGATCCCTGGTGATAACCCTCTCTGGAAAGAGCAATATGTGTTTAGTTATATCTTTTAAGAAAAGGTAGCGCCAGGAAGTAAATGCTATTGCTGAGGACAAAAAGAAAGGTACTGTGTGTCTGTGTCAGGACTTGAAGCTGTGTCTGTGTCAGAACTTGAAGCTTACTGTGAAATAAATTAGAATTCACCCAATTGAGTGCAGAAGAAAATATATTCCATTCCTTTTTTCTTTTGCTAAATAACAATCATATTAATGTAGACACAGAATTTGAACTTCTGCATTTAATTGCTCGGTGATTTCATAACCTCTCGCATCAATTAAAGCTTAACAGAAGGCTGTAGCAACTTTTAACTCTAGAAATATTAGGGAAAACTGGAAAAGCAAACCAATCACAAATCTACGGAGTTTATTGCCAGTACTATAACTATTTGAGAAAGCCACCCCTTCTAATTTTTCTTGCAGTGGGATATGTTCCTTTCCAGGAATAGCATGAATCCATATTATAACCATCAGATGCATCTATTATTGCCAGCAACATTGAGTTGCGGACAGATCTTCTATACAAATTCATTTTTCCAAACAAGATGGCAATAAAAGACTAGTCCAATTCCTATTGCTATTGGTCGACAAATAGGAATAACACTGCCCACAAATCTAGGGCACCGAACACAGAAGTATGAAATAGAGCACTATATTTCTTCATTGCATCACTGTTGACCACTAAATCATTAGCCTAATTTCTCACAATATAAGAAGTAAATGTAGCTACCAATATTTCCCAATTCCTACTTCTAGTGCCCTCTATAAAACAAACAAGTAAACCCGTAGAAGTAGTAAATCAACAATTTAGTATACAAAGTTAATATACTCTCACTTCAACACGTCATATAAGCATAACCCAAATAAAGCTAAAAAACACTCATTGGCCATTGCCACTATAAGAAAACCTTTTTCTACTGTTAGCACCCAAATTTTACTCACAGGTTGATCAAAGTAATAGATAGCTTGAACGCGCCAATTTTCCAACAGCCACTATCCAAGGAAAATTCCTCAGGTTGAAGTCAGACAGTCACCATCACTAAAGAATAAAGATGTACTTTTCCAGCTTATGAGCAGCCCAGAAGCCTAAATTTACTACCCTAAAAACACTGAAAGTTTCAGTACAGTTAGTTGGGTTGGTTGGATGAAACTTTTTTTTTTGAGCTGGTTGGACGAAACTTTAGTACAGGTTGTCTAGTCAGGATCCCACTGCAACATGTTCACTTCTACTAGTAACCGCTAAATATGTAAATTTAAGGATTAATAAAGTATACATTAACTCATACTGTCATACATGGTAGCTACCCGATGTTGCATCAACGAAACCCTTGGCACACAAAAAAATAACCAAAATTAACGAAAGGCTAAGATTGCCTCAAAATTGGGTCTCAAGTCGTTGTTTCCAACAAAACCCCGTGAAATTTAGCTCAATAAAGAGCTAAGAGCTCCTCATTTTCACCAAATACCGAAAAATTCAGCTAACATCCCTTGAAACGACCAGAACCGGCTAAATTAGCACGAGAAACAAGTAAAAACCGTTCATTTCCACCTCTACCGAACCAAATCCACAACAACCGGAAAACCCAAGAAACGCCCAACAAATCCGCGGAGGAAGCACGGATCCGGGCGACACGCACCTCGAACTGAAGCGAATGGCGCGGAGGAGACGTGCCCGGGCAGAGCCCGAGCTACGCGCGGCCTCCGGGGACGGATTCGGGAGGCGCCATTTGGATCGGAGAAGACGAGGGGAAACGGAGGAGGGGAATGGAGAGGTGGAGGAGAGGGGGAGAAGGAAAGAACAAGTGGTGGTGGCACACGAGTGCAGTGGTGCACGGCTCGTGTGCGCGTAGTGAATCTGTCTCTTGCTGAGTTCTGTTGTTATTACTACGCCTTTTACATTTGTCAGGTGCTGATCACAGCTTTTGGCTTGGCTGGCTGTGTTTAGGATTTTACCGTAAAATGATCAAATCATTTCTAGAGTGACGTCATAAGGAAAAGTTTGATGGTTTTTGTCTACTTGTGTGTATGAAAAAGAAAGCACACACTGCATCTTCGTGGATTGTGATTTTTTTTCTATCCTAAACTTTATAGGACAGGAAGTGTTCTTAGATTTTACCGGCAGTATGGGACTAAGAGCTGCGGTGTTAATTACTTTATCCACCTCTTAAAAGGGTTAATGCCATTTATAGCATTCGGTGGGCAACGCAAATGTCTAGAACCACGGTGAGTCCTGTACAAGTGAGAAAAACTAGAGAACGTAACAACGATATAACTTCACGTGGTTAGACCTCTCCCAATAGGATCCTCGTGTATCGTGTGGTACTTCTACATAATCCATATTCCTATTCAAACTAAACCGTTCTCATCTACTCATTTATCTGCCTTAGTTTTATTCGATGGCATCTCAGCTCCTTCATCTCTCTCTCTCTCACACACACACAACGGTGACCGTTGAGTAGCTGATTGAGCGGAGGCCACCATGGTGCATGACGAGCGAGCATAGATAGGTGTGTAACTGCGGCATCCCAAGAGCAGTTGCGGTCGAGTGTGACAACGAGCGGTTCCTAGTAGGCACGAGGGCGGCATGCCTAGTTAGAAGTTGACGGCGATCGTGCTCGGAGCCGCGGCGGCCGTGTGTGAACACGTGGCGGCGAGCGGATGCAAAAGACATGGACATGTGTAAGGTCGAGGGGGCAGACGAGCATGCACGGATGCAAAACGATGGTACTGTCAATTTGTGTGAACGAGGCCAGTAAGACCATCCCTCCAACATACGAACTGAAACCCCTAGTTTGAATCTTTTTTTTTTCTTTTGGTTTGAAACTTGTGAGATGTGCTTGAAACCGCCCGAAAAATGCTTGGATTTTGCTTCTGAAATTTGAAAGTTGCACAAACATATATGAATATTGATTTTGAAACATGAAACATGCAACAACAAAAAACCTTGTTGAAGCATACTGAAACTTTTTGAAACTCTTTGGTCCGAAATTTGTTGAAACTTGAATTCTAAAATCTAAAACTTGTTGAAACTTTCTTGGAGACTTCTAGAAATAAAAAAAACTTACTGAAATCTATAACTTTTAAAATGTTTTCACGAGACTTCTTAAAACTTCATGAAACTTATTAGAATTTCTTGAAACTCTTTTGTCTGAAACTTGATAAAAACTTGAGTTGAAACTCACTGAAACTTGGAACCTTTAAAATATTTTTATAAGAGTTTTTAAAACTTTAAGTTTTATTTTTTTTCGAACTTTGAATACATATGAAGCTTGCATGAAACTCGAAAATTTCATTTTGTCTTCTTCATGGTTGAAACTTTTTTGAAACCTTTTTTTTAAGGTTCTTGAAACTTGTATTTTTTTATGAAACTTAAAACCTTTTCTCAAACTTCATAAAAAGTGCCGAAAGTATTTTAAAATTTTCAAAAAACACGCTGAAACATGCTTGAAACATCAAACTCGTAACCAAAAACATATCTGAAACTTTTCACGAAACGTGTTGAAACCTAGTCGAATATTTAAACTTAAAATATGAAACTTTTAAGCAACTAGAATTTCACGAAACTGCATGAAACTGTTCCAACGGTATATCGTGGACTAACAACTCTCTATACAAGTGGTAGGCACGACGATGGGCGTCAATGGATCGAATACGAAACGAATAGTGGTTTTTTCGTATTCGTATTTGTATTTATAAATTGAATGTAAAATTAAATGTTCTCGGATACGAATATGAATTGAATATTGCAATGAATACAAATATTAATCGATTATCTACTAGCTCGGATCGAATCCGAATACCCTACCACATAATGACGTCAAACGAAAGGAGTTCCAACTCCTGACGGCGACAACAATTGAGCTCTCACATCACTACTTCGACTTGGTCCGCTTCCAGTTCCAAAGCCATTGTAATCTACAAGACCAAAAAAAAAAAAAAAAATTGAAGTACAAGACATTGACATGCAACAAGCTTGTCGGAATATAGCTAATATCTGATAAGATAAGTACCTGCTTCTTTTTTTCTTTCTTGAAGTTGTAGGTCTAACTATGGTTGATTTGTTCAAATTGAGCTGTCGAAATGAAGTTGTAATCACAAGATTCTCCTGAGTCCAGATATAGGTGGAGTATGGATTATTACTCATCTCACCAAGCAAAAACATAACATGATGAGAGAAGACTCGTAGCATTCTCTAGCGGCGGAGAACGGAAGGAGAGTCCAGATCCAGTGCCCGGTGGTGCAGGAGAAGCCGACTGCCGCAGCCGGCCACGACGCCGGCGTGGAGGACGAGCAAGACTGGAGCAAGACTGGAAGACTGAGGAATGAGGATTTAGAAATTAAATGAGATGGGCTGGCTCGCTGCTAGAGCCTATGTCTGGCCTGTTTGTTTAGGTTTTTTCTTTGACTTATAAGCAAAAAAGTCTAAGCCTAAACAAAGGAGTGGCTTTTTTATTCAGCTTATAAAAAGCTTAAGCCTATTTAAGCCTAAAAGTCATAAGCCGTGGGAGAGGTGCTTTTTTTGGCTTTTGCGGAATGGAATAACAGTCTGCCACTGAAGTTCGTTGAAATTACCCACGAAATGCCATCCGTATATAAACGTGGGTCGATCTTTTTTTTACGTCTGCTCCCCTCCCGATCGATTCCCCTCTCCTCGCCCCTTTCCCCTCCCCTCCCCTCCCGTCCCCACTCGCCGCTGCCTCCTCCTCCTCCCTCTCTTGCCCCCACAGCCAGCCCTCAAGTGGACGTCGCCGCCTCGCACGCAGCTCCTCCCCCACCGACGCCGCAGACGCAGCCTCCTCCCCACCTACGCGCAAGACGCAGCCTCCCACCCACCGACGCCTCCTCCCATCTCCTCCCCCATCGACGCCGGCACCCATCGACGCCGGCACTCATCTTCTCCACCACCGGCCGCCCTCCCTCTCGCCCCACCACCGCCGCCTCTCTCTCCACTAGACGGCGCCGCCTCGCATCTCCTTTCCTCTCGCCTCCCCTCCTGCTCCCATCGCCACCGCGCCACCTCCTCCCTTCCTGCTCCTCTGCCGCCTCCCCTCCCTTCCCTTTCTCCGCGCCTCCCAACGCCCCACCGCCGCCGCCTCCTTTCTCCTCCAACATCGCTTCCCCCACGCCCCACCGCCGAGGACTCCAAGGTGATCATCGGTGATAATTGTATGGATTTGCAAGATTGATGGCTGATTAGTGATTGTGTTCTGAAATGTATGGATTTGTATGAGTATGAGTATTGGATTTGTATGAGTATTGTGTTCTGAATTGTATGGATTTGCAAGATTGGATTTGTATCAGTGATTATATGCATGCCTGTCCTCTAGCTAGAAGCTGCATTGAGCCGAATTTGAACTACTGGTTGTATCAGTGATTATGCATGCCGAATTTGGATTTGTGATTATATGCATGCCGAATTTGGGTCAGTGATTATATATCTAGACATCCCTCTTATAGCCTTTTATCAAGGTCTACTAAGCAGCCATATCATGATATGATTGCATGCATGATTTTTCTTCTGGATGGTTATTGTGATGAGTTAATTATCTGTCTGGCTTATTGTTTCAGTGGTAAGTCTCCATCCAGCTGATGATAGCTCTAGTTTGCAGAATCAACAGCACACTGTTGCTCAAATTTGAACTCAGATGAGCTGTTTTTTAAGGATAGATTAGTTTTTTTTTTGTTTTATGCTGACGTTGACCGATGTCTAACTGTAAACCAAAACGTTATATGAAACATTAAGAAATTTCATTAGTACACAGAAATTGAGTATTGTGTTCTGAATTGTATGGATTTGCAAGATTGGATTTGTATCAGTGATTATATGCATGCCGAATTTGGATCAGTGATTATATGCATGCCGAATTTGGATTTGTATCAGTGATTGTGTTCAGTTCGACATTGCTCCTGAATTGATATTACATTTTGATATCTCAGGTTTATGCATTCAGGTTTACATTTTGATATTACATTTTGATTATATGCATGCCTGTCCTCTATCAGTGATTGTGTTCAGTTCGACATTGCTCCTGAATTGCATGCCGAATTTGGATCAGTGATTATATAGCATGCCTGTCCTCTGGTTTATGCATTCTTATTGTTATACATTTTGATATTACATGTTGATATTAATTTGAATTTGGTATCCAGAAAATTTGGTATTACATTTTGATATCTCAGGTTTATGCATTCTTATTGTTATACAAGGTTTAGTTTTGTATATCATTATATTATGCCTTTACAAATTATAAATCATCCTCATAAATTGTATAGATGGAACTAGTTGCAATCAGCAAGGCAAATTAGGATACATTTGGCAATGTGGCATTTTGTCAGATCTGTGTTGAGGAAGTTGGAGATGGCAATAGACCATTAGGATGTTTGAATACCACGGGTTACAAGAACCTCCAGAAGAAGTTCTATGAAAGGACAGGGAAAAAGCACGATAAAAACAACTAAAAATAAGTGGAAGCATTAAAGAAAGAATACAACTTGTGGAATGATTTGAAACAAAAAGCAACTGGGCTAGGTTGGGATTATCAAAAAGGAACTATATCAGCATCTGACGCTTGGTGGAAGGAGCACAAGGTATTAATTGTACAAGCATCTATTCATTAATGTGTATGATTTCATATTTTAATTTATGCTAACTTCACTCATTGTTTAAATTTTTCAAAGAATATCCTAAACATTTTCGTGATGGACCACCGAGAACCCGGATGATATGGATCGTTATGTTTGACAAGGCTCATGTCACGGTAACACTTCACCATCCCGGTGAGCCTACTCAGGAAGACCAAACCGTTGTGGACATTGATTGTTCGGAGGATGGCGAGGAAGACGTCGCCACCGATGCTGAGAATAATGAGGCCGTCTGCTTGAAACCCAAGCTCGCTGCGAAGCGTAGGGCTAATAATATTAATCGTAGCCCAAAGAAGAACAAGAACAATCCCATAGCTAGGGATTTCAAGCGCATGGTGGATATTATGGCAAAAGGCCCTGTTCAGAGTGGTCCATCTATAGCGGATGTTATGGATATAGCTATTCAGGCAGGGGTAGTAGAAGGAAGTGATGAACACTTCATTGCGACAAGACTCTTTACTAAACTAGAAAATCGGGAAGTGTTTGTCACTATGAAATCCAATGAAGTAAAGATGAATTGGCTCAAGAGGATGTTTGATATCAAGATGAAGAAAGATTAGATTTTTTTTAGTAGTTCTTTTTCATTTTGAAAACTACTTGGTGATGATTATGTAATTGTTGAAACTATTAATATTGTACTCATATTATTGTTACCTTGCATTGTGTTCTACATTAGTTTATATTATGTTCTATGTTACTGATCATTGTTATTATTTGTAGATGAGCTCATCAAGTGATATTGATAGTTCAACCAGTGATAGTGACACTGATAGCGGTTTGATAGAAGATGACATCGAAATAACAAAAAAGAGGAAGTTACCATTTCAGGATTTTGTTACAACAGCTGGTTATGTAGGTATGTACTACTACGACACTTACCTAAACAAAAAGGAGAGGCGACAACCACTCCTGACTGGTTATGAATGGGTTGTAGAGCAACTAGGCGATGAGAGAGATTGTTACTCGATGTTCCGAATGAGTAGGCCTGTTTTTGATAGTTTGCATGAAACATTGGTTGGAAATTATGGCTTGAAATCAACTAGGACTATGACCTCCATAGAATCTTTGGCTATATTTTTGTGGACGGTTGGGGCCCTCGACCGCTTAGTCAAGTTCAAAACCGCTCAAAAGGTCCACGAAACAATCAATAGAAAATTTGGTGAAGTCTTGCGGTGTGTCTATCTTTTATCCAAGATAATATTAGACCAATGGATCCGAGTTCACAACAAAGCATCCAAGACTTCAAGATAATCGCTTCACGCCTCATTTTAACAATTGCATAGGTGCAATTGATGGCACACATGTACCGGTTGTTGTTCCAGCGGATGAGCAGGTTGCTCACACTGGTCGCCATGGATATACGTCTCAAAATGTGATGGCAGTGTGTGACTTTGACATGAGGTTTACCTTTGTTGTTGCCGGATGGCCGGGTTCAGCACATGACACAAGGATTTTCAATAACACTTTGGACAAGTACTCAAATCGGTTTCCACATCCTCATCAAGGTACTATGCTTCTTTAATAATATAATTAAATATTATGATAGCCTCTCTATTTTTTAATGTCAATATTTGTGTGTTACATGTATGTAGGAAAATATTACCTTGTTGATGCGGGTTATCCCAATCGAAAGGGCTATCTAGCTCCTTACAAAGGACAAAAGTATCATCTACTAGAATTTCGCCATGGTCGACAACCAAGTGGAAAATATGAGGTGTTCAATCACGCCACTCGTCCATTCGCAATGTGATTGAGCGGTCCTTTGGCGTGTTGAAGATGAAATGGAGAATCTTGTTGGCTTTGCCAAGTTACAAAATGAAGATTCAAACAAAATAATAATTGCATGTATAGCACTACACAACTTTATCCGAGATAGTGCTTTACGTGATGAGCTTTTCGAGAGATGTGATCTTGATGAAGATTATGACCCAAGCGATGCGCAAACTGGTTCATTTGGAGGGCACGGTGTCAATGGATCAAAGAATCGATGATAGAGATATGGGTGTATTTCGCGACAAAGATTGCTACTTCTTTAATGGCCTCACGAGAATAAAAGATTACATTATTATGATATGATCGGACATTATTTAGTTTGGCTGGCTATGTATTTCTATATTAATTTCTTTCATTACGCAATATCCATAATTAATATATGCGCGAACAAGCAAAACTCTTTTTGTTTCATATGTACACTTGCACGTATCGTCATAGTTACAAATCCCATGCAAAAATAAGTTTAAATTCATCCTTAAAAACATCCTTCAAACCCTCAAGGGCAATTCAGACTTTTTATCCTTCACACACAACTCAATAAGCCAACATCCTTTAAAAAGCCAGATTACCAAACACCAAAGCTTAGCTTAAAAGCTGGCAGGCTTATAAGCTGATTAAGCCAAAAAGCTGGCTTTAAGCTATAAGCCAAAAAGCCTAAGCCTAAACAAACAGGCTCGTCATATTCATATGTGGAATTTTTTTTTTTTTAAAAACTATTATTTAAAAAATTATAAAAATAAATAATCGACCTAAAAATTACAAAAATGAGTTCCTGTCGCCTGTAACCGGCGACAGGTATGGTCCAACTTCTTGTTGCGACCAATGAGTTTCGACCACTTAGTCAACTAACGACAAGAAGTTGGACCACTGAGTTTTGAGCTTCGATCGCTTAGTTTCGACTCACTGAATTTCGAGTTTTGATCACTCATGACAACACTAGTATTTGATTTTGACCACTCAGTTCAACTAGCGACAGGAAGTTAGACCAATGATAGGGAACAGGTTACCGTTGTCGCCTGTTGGATACACGACAGGGGCCTTCAACCGGCGATATGAACTAATTTTTGTAATTTTTTGGGTTGGCTATTGTTTTAATAATTTTCTTTTAAAATAATGTTATTTTAAAAAAATCCACATATACGCGTGTGTAGCATCTGAATTCGGATAATATTCATATTTGTATTTGTTTCTCACATATTTTCGTATACCACATTTGAATTCATATTAGAAAAAACAAAGACTATTCGAATTTGTATTCGGGAAAATAAATCAGATACTATTCGGATTTGTATTCGTTTGCATTTTCGTTTCCTACATTCGCTACCAACCGAATTTAGATGTCGAATACAGTGAAAAAGATTTCGCCGAGATTTCGACGGTTACCGGTTACCGCCGGTAAAATTCAAACTAACTCCAAAATTTTTGGTTTTGATGAGTTTTGTCTAAAAAATTGAATTTGCTTGAATTTAATTCAAAAAAAAATTTAATTTTTTTTTTAAATCCAAAAAATTGAGTTTTTTTTTTTTGAAAATCTCCGAAATTTGTTTTCCAGCCGGCAAAGTTTTCACTGGTCGGATAAAACGGATTCGATATGACCGCATGAGACGCTAGGAATTTTAACTTGGTTCAACATGCTTAATTGATAATCTCCACATGAACCCTTGGCAGCTTAACCTATCGGTCGAGGTTGCTTCTACTAGGCAATTAGCTTTCCTAGCGGCCGGTCATCGGTAATTACTAGTTCACGTGCACACCTTACCGTGACGACCTGGAGTAGAAATTTCACGGAAACAGAACGAATCAAAATTCTTTTGGCAGCCTTCAGTCTCTGCCAGGCATCCTTAGGTTACTATAGCTGCCCTTGCTAAAGGCCTTGGCAACAAATGCTGCTGTTATTGAGGTCTTCCTGTAATGGCTGGCACTGTAGTACTGTACTATGCAATTTGGATTCAATCTCGAGTCATAACCCCACCAATAAACATGGGGTCCCAACAATCTGATCAGTGCTTCTATTCATTTTTCGTGGCCTGTGCAATAACAATTCTGTCTATCGATCTATGCTTTCCAGTTAGTCCAACTGGTCATGAGTGAGGAATCAATTTCTGGTAGCAGCCAATTGTTTTTCATGAACAAAAACACACTTTTTTTGCCTTCTGAAAAATGTGAAACCATCTCAGGATAAGCAATCTCACATTGTTAGAACAAAGAATACACGCAGAGAGTTAAAGAAGTAATTAACACTGATTGGCATGTCCTTCTGACTTCACTTCTAGCACTAGTTTATGGTTACGATGCCTACCCCTAGACTAAAAAGTTGGGGAAAAAAGAAAGATGAAACATTTCAGGTCTACAGAGCAGACCAAGCCCAATAGTACAAGGAATGTTACAAATCAGAGGGGAAACCAGAAGATCACCGAACAAAGTCCTATGAATCGAAATGGTTGTCCAAGACTAATCTTCCTTCTTGCAGTACAATTATCAAAAGCCATCTGAGACCTGGAACAATCGGAGAACGAGTGAATTTCAGACAAAACAATTTTCAAGTCTATAAAAAATTCTAATTAGTGCAAGGACAGACAAGAAAGAAAATGAATGATTCAATACACTGTCACGATGCCATGCTATTAGCCTATCACACAACATCAATTCCAAATACGCAAGCAAGGTCTGCATGGGGGAAGCACATCTAGCAGATCAGATAAACTTGAAACGGTGGAATTTTGAATGGTTTTGTTCACTTGCGGACTTGCCCTAAATAGTAAATGGGAAGGCACTGCACCAAATTTACCATTGATACTACCCTGTTTCTGTGGTTAAACTGTAATCAAACAACCGATCTATCAATGTTAGTCATCTTCAGAATTATAGCAAATTGTGGTTATGTGCACACTGCCCTCTGTAGTATCTCCTGATAACCTGCTCATCATCAAAGCACAGGCCAACCAGCCTACCAAAGGCAAAACGAAATAATATGTAACAAAACACTAATTCACTTATGAAGGTTGAGATCACCCTGCATTCAATACTAAACTTTGAGTAAGCTTTCTGTAACAATGTATTCTACACCCTAATAGATCGAACCTTGGGTTGTGTAATAGAACGAGCATTGACAGCCCAGGGTGTCAAAGCTCTAGCTACTTTTGTCAGGCTAACAAACGTCCTATTACTAGTTCTGTAGAAATTTCTATTTACAACTTCTCCAGACAGAAGTAAGAACAGTGCCAAACTGGCACCACATAAGAATACCCAATCAGGACAGCATCACTAATCTGTTATTCAGTGATGTATCACCCAAATACACCTTGTACATGACTACAACCACTACCACGTATACCATTAATGCAATCACTCACAAGTTGATGATCTAACTGACGCTTTTCTTATATGCAAAGTTGCAAACCCTTCATGTACATCCACAAAGGCATCTCAAGGATCACATAGCTCGTTAACTAAAACATGAGACTGATGTTTGTAGTCCTCTACAAAATGTGAAACATTTATGGAGCTTTGAAATATAAAGAAAAAAGTACAGATTATATAAATAGGAAATGGCACAAGTGCATGACTTCCGTATCTAGCAGCACATCATAACTAAAAACCTTGGTAAGAAAAAACTCCAAGGAGAGGCTATTCAGAATGATGAGCATTTTCTGAGCAAAGATAGTTCAAAAGCTCATTTACTTGCTTACCGTATTACAAATCGGAACGTTGAACAAATAAATATCATGCATGATTGCCACTGCCTTTTAGCTTAAGCTCAAGCTCTAGCTCCTTGTGTCTTAGCTCAAGCTCCAAACGCTTATTCTCAAGCATCATTTGTTCATTCTCCAATGTCATCCTTTCCATTTCCCTGTCCTTCTTCTTCCTAAATCTCTCCCACTTGAGACGTTGCTTGGTGAGTTCCAGTGCCTTTACTTCAATCTGCAAGCGATGTTTCTGAAGCTCAGCTGCTTGTGTCAACCTTTTGCACCAAAGCCAACTTCCATCTGGAAAATCTTTGTTGATATCCAATATGATGCCATGCGGATCGGACCTCCCACTACCGTCATTCGAGCTTGAGGTGACAAAACCCACATCACCATGATCCACCGTATGACGCATCCTTTTATTCACGGATGGACCCCTCATGTTGGTATGAACAGCTTGATGCTCTTCGTCATTATCCTCAGAATCAGAATCTGCAGTATGATCATCTTCTTCAGCATCTCCACTTGCATCCCTCCTTGGATCGTGATCCTCTTTACATCTAAGAGCAAGCTGTAGTGAATGCTGAAGTGCGGGATCTTCAGGCAAATTCACACGGTTGTTGTTATGGTAGGAACACATCTCCTCATAGAACAAGTGCTTAGAGTTCAATATCTTCCTTGCATCATCTTTCATCTTATCGGGAAGATTATCCATGCGATCAAGAAGTGTTGGATTCTCCACAACATCGCAAGCAATACCGCGACCAAGGATATCCGTAAGCCTTTTGTATCTCTTATTGAGGTCGTTGAACTTATCCTCACACTGCTGCGGTGACACATGGCAGCCTCTCTCGCCCATGACCTTTGATATTGCTTTCCATTTGCCCTTCTTCTGCATCATTGTAAAGTTCCTCCTCCCACCACCTAAATCAGCTCCAGGATCCTCCCCTGTGTAAGATGCTGCAGTAATCAAAAGCTTAACCATTGAATCTGTCCACTTCATCCGATGCCATGCAGAGCTCTTCTTGCCTTTGCCACTCTGGTTATCAGTAGCATCCTCAGTCATATCATGTTCCTCATCATCACTCATGGAGTTCTTTGAGTGATGACGGTGGTGGTGGTGGTGGTGGTGATCAGCCTTTCCATGTTCTCCAAATTGAAATCCAGACAAGTTATCAGGCTCTGTAACCCGGTTCACAGGCACTGTGAAATTCCCTGGCATCTGAGAATGGTTGAAGACCTGTTTTCCAGAATTTGGAGCATGCATATGCATGGAGTTACCATGTAAGTCTAAACTCCCATAAGGAGCTCCTTGCATCGTATTTCCAGGGGGTAGGTTGTTGCCTTCCATTTGCCCAAAAGGATCGCCCATACACTTTTACTTCTTGTTAATACCATATACAAGGTCCAGGAAGTGCCACAGGACTTCACATCAATATCAAGATATCACCTGAAAAAGGAAATATGGGATAAATTATTGAAAACCCAGTATATGCACATTGCACATTTGTGTACTTCTTGATGTTTGGAACCACACAACATAGCTAGAGTTTGAATTTCAATTTCATCAGGGTCACCTAAATCAAAATCGAATTGTACATTGGCACTGTGCAAATTGTACCATAGAGGTTATCATTCTTCCTGATGATATCACAACCACGGGCTGGAGTGGCAATAATTGCAAAATCAACCAAACGAACGCAGGAGTACTAAAAAGAATACAGTATTCTGAACTGCATGAAATTAAGCAATTAGAGCTACAAATCAAACGAACGCTGGAGTACTAAAAAAAATACAGTATTCTGAACTGCATGAAATAAAGCAATCAGGGCTACAAATCAAACTTGCTAGCTTAACCCGTTTTATTAGTGCAGTAGCAACTAACTAATCACTAGTGCTAGCAAATATTGCAGCTTTTTCGTGCTTCAGCTATGGATTTATTGACAGCAAACTGGAACCCTGTGCTTAAGTGGGCAGTCATCTAAAGGAGAATATGCAGGGGAAATCCTCTTCTCTGCCCCCGAAACATTGATTCTATCGCAAATAAGCTATCCATATAACAATTCTAGAGTAGCAGAAACATATCAAGCATCAAATTTACAAAGTTTAGCATGCAGCCAAGATTGCGACAGGAAGAAATCCCCAAGCCAGAAACACTGAGCACGTACTCAAATCACTTGTACAAAAGATAATCACGGAATAGAATAAATTATTCCTTCGCATAGCCCCTACAAATCCAACACAGAAACCTAAAGAGCTGATGTATTTGTGGGTCCAAAGGAAAGAAATGAACTTATTTACCTATCTATCATCAATTTCCTCAAGCAAATTTCTTGCCACAGGAACAAATCCGAGCAGACACTTCTATAACCGGCCCAATTTCTGAAGAAACACGAGTAACACAAACCCCTAATTTATCCAAGATTTCCGCACTACGGCACAAGAAACAACACATTGGCCTAAGACGCAAGAACAGAAAAAGGATGGACTTGACACAAGAACAGAAAAAGGACCGACTTTCTCCCCTAAACAAAACCATCTAGGCCGGAAAAGAGAACAGGGGGGAGAACTCACGATCGGGGCGCGGCGCAACCAGCGAGAAAGAGAGATCGCGGCACTGACCTCTCCCTCCCTCCCTCCCCTCCCTCTGGCCTCTCCTCCTAGTCTTCGGCTGTGTCGAACACGAGGACATAAAAAACGTTTTGTTAAACACAATGGCAGGAGGAGGATGAACTAATGGCTGAAAGCGACGCATTGCGTGCTTTTTGCACTGACCGACCTCCTGTCTCTTCTGTCTGACAGGCGGGGTACATAGTGTGGGGTCGGCGTGTCAGCCTCGCCGATAGGGCGCAGGCCTAGCTTTGTCGGTATTTGGGAGTGGGCCCCATAGTGAGCTCACTTTTCACCGGTCACAAAACCCATCTCCCCCGTCTCTCTAGCTGGGCTTAGAAGTTTGTTAGACCCGGTAGAAACCATGGCTAAGCCTAACATAATCACGGCCCAAAAGAGTTTAGTACGCCGCCTTCGAGGATGGGTCACGGAAAGCCGAGTGGATCGCGCATCGACAGGCTCTGACAAATGGGCCCATTCAACCTCCATAACGAATATACTGATGCTGATGCTCTCATTCAACCAAGTTGTGATGCAATTTAGTCTTTTTTTTTTAAAAAAAAAAGAAGAAGAAGAAAATAGAAGTTGTGGTGCAATTTTGTCCTGATGATCTGAACCAGACGCACCTTACATTGAGCTGCTCAGTCCTTGGAACTTTCACTTGTTTTCTCAGCTTGCACTGGACCACTGATGTTGATGCTCTCAATCGGTTACCACTTCACTATTTTGTTGTTCAGATAATATGATACATCCAGTGCCAGGTCAAACAGAGGCAGTAACTGATTTTGATGTGCATGTGATGCGCAGGCCTTTTCCTATGTATGAATTCTACTCCATATAGCTGCAAGGCAATGGGCTGGGAGTGCACCAGCAAGAACAAGAGTTACACATCTAAAGTCTGAACAAAAGCTACAATTAAAAGGGGCATACCAAGTGTAATCAATGTGAGCACATCCATGGATTGGAGAATTGCAACCAGCAACGGTCCCCTTGCCAGGTAAAGTTGCAGCCCATGTTCTCCAGGCACAGGGCAGCCCATGTTCCTGAATTGATGCACTCAGTACTCAGCACCAGCACCAGCATGGCACCTTTTACAGTACCAAAGGAACCAAACCAGCACATTTCAGCGATTGATTATGACAACAAATAGACCGAGGAATCGTAGTACAATGCAACCAATGACAGAATCATTATGATAATCAGACATCTGCTCAAGATACAATGGGCATTTATCGACCAATCAGAATGTTTGCATATTAACGCTTCACAGTGCTGCATCGATGGGGACTATCCGTAAGGTAAGTTCAGAGAAATCACAGCATATCATAACTTCGTGACCACTAAGCGGAAATTGTCAACCAAACGATCAATGAAACGAATTACATCTTGCGGATGAATGTACAAGAGAAATGACAACGTGGCTCGCGCAAGTACTGTTACAATAGATGATCCTAGGTAGGTGGTACATCTTCCTTTTTACCACTAGCAACAAACTTGGCATGAGAGTAAGCTGAAGCAGGCCATGTATGATGCAGCAGAAGCCAGCGGACATATTACATATGAAGAGTCTGGAAGGTCCATAATATTGTGCGATAAAATGAATCCAACAACACTGCCTGGTCGAACGCCAACAATCTCAAACATAGTAGCTTACATGAGATGGACTTGCAAAAAGGTACTGACTCAGAGAAGAAAGATGAAGAAGCCAGAGCTTAGAAACACTTCCGATGAACAATTGCTGGCCCCGACTCATCGTACTCACCCTTTGAGATCCACATCTGTTGCATAAATATCAAAGTATGTTGTTAATATGAAGAAGTGGAAACAAATATACTGAAAATGCTGCAAGATAATCTTGCTATGTGAGCTACTGAAAAGTGTAAGGTTTACCTGTTGGAAGGTGCTAAGGGAGGCAAGGATGGACCCTCCTATCCAAACACTGTATTTCCTCTCAGGCGGTGCCACCACCTTGATCTTCATGCTGCTTGGTGCAAGGGCGGTGATCTCCTTGCTCATACGATCAGCAATACCAGGGAACATGGTCGAGCCACCACTGAGCACAATGTTACCATACAAGTCCTTCCTGATATCCACATCACACTTCATGATGGAATTGTATGTGGTCTCATGGATTCCAGGTGCTTCCATACCAATGAGAGAAGGCTGGAAGAGGACCTCAGGGCATCGGAACCTCTCCGCCCCAATGGTGATCACCTGCCCATCAGGCAGCTCATAGCTCTTCTCCACAGATGAGCTGCTCTTGGCATTCTCCAACTCCTGCTCATAGTCGAGCGCCACATATGCGAGCTTCTCCTTGATGTCCCTGACAATTTCCCTTTCAGCAGTGGTGGTGAACGAGTAACCTCTCTCAGTAAGAATCTTCATCAGGCTGTCAGTGAGGTCACGTCCAGCAAGGTCGAGACGGAGGATGGCATGAGGAAGTGCATATCCTTCATAGATTGGCACGGTGTGGCTGACACCATCACCAGAATCCAGCACAATACCTGCAAGAAGAAGAACAAATTACAACTACAACGAAAAAAAATACAAAACTCTTGATGAAGTATGACCACAATGCGAATGGATCATTACCAGTTGTGCGTCCACTGGCATACAGGGACAGCACGGCCTGGATGGCGACATACATGGCGGGAACATTGAAGGTCTCAAACATGATCTGGGTCATCTTCTCCCTGTTAGCCTTGGGGTTGAGTGGGGCTTCAGTCAGCAGCACGGGGTGCTCCTCGGGTGCGACACGGAGCTCATTGAAGAACGTGTGGTGCCAGATCTTTTCCATATCGTCCCAATTGCTAACAATACCATGCTCGATCGGGTACTTCAGAGTGAGGATACCCCTCTTGGACTGGGCCTCGTCACCAACATAGGCATCCTTCTGCCCCATCCCGACCATCACACCAGTGTGACGGGGACGCCCCACAATACTAGGGAAAACAGCCCTTGGTGCATCATCCCCAGCAAAACCAGCCTGTCAACAATTTGCAAGAATGTGTATGTTTAAATCACAAAAACACAGTTGCTGGTTATGAATAAATAGGGATGAGAGGTACAAACCTTGACCATGCCAGTTCCATTGTCACATACAAGGGGCTGGATGTCCTCACCGTCAGCCATTTGCCACAGATCCTAAATTCCTAATGCAAAATTCAAGGAAAGGCCGAACGCTGAAACTTAGCAACAGAGTAATAATTTGAACCAAAAAAAGAAAGAAACACACGAAAGCATAATGTTAGATATGTTAACTCCCTTCTTAAAAGAGAATATTTCAGCAAATCAAACTTAAATATAGAAACGCTATGATTTTGCTTGGTCTACTTTTTTTTTTGGTAGCGGTACTGCATCTGCGATTTATAAGTTATATAGCAAAAAAGTATATGACAGGCATCCATTGCGCAAGGATCAAGTAATAGCAATCGATTATTTAAGAACCAACTGATGACCGATTACGCATCCTTTTCTTATCTTTTCATATGATTCATATGCCATATTGGCATATAAATTACACTGAACTTAATCAAAGAATGGTTTCTTCTAGAAAAGATCAAAGAATGAATGAAGTGACTGAAGAACCATTCAGGGACCTCACTGATCTGTGATTCTTGATGAATATACTAGAACACAAATAAGCATATACTAGTACTCTTCAGTTTATACAGACAACTAACCGGCAATTGGACCAAGGAATCTAAATGCGGCAGGAACAAATCGGATCTAGCGTGCCCAAGAGCGCCATGAAGGTTCTTGGCAGAGCAAATGGAGTTCCTAGTAATTAATATACCAAATCTGGCACCAAAAAATTTGGGGAAAAAACAAAAATAAAAGACGCGGATAATTTCTTCGACCCTTTTATCTCATCTCTTACCCGGGGATCTAGGGGAATCTGCTGCTGACTGCCCGAAGCCTTCCCTCCGAGATGAACGGAAGCAGCGAAGAAGTGGCCGTGGTGGCGAAGCGAGGAGAGCCAAGGGTTCGCCTTCGCCTTGCGCCTGATTTTATACGCGCATCGGGGGAAAGAGGAATTGAAAAGAAAAAAAAAAGGAGAGGAAGATTTGTTCCAAAGTCCAAACTGTTAGCAAAATACCATTCAAGTCCTTGCTTTCGTTTGAATTGTGTTGAGCGGTTGTACCGGAACCCATGCTTCTCAACGTAGGAAGAGGCATTTCACAATAATTTTATAGTAGGAAATAGTATGCATCCTGCTGCTGAGCAAGGATATTGTGAAATTGTCGCATTCCAAAGGTGACCTAAAACTTTTGTTTTGCCGCAAAAATAAAAAAAAAGTGTATCTAGGAACTTGGGTATACTGTTTTTTTTCCCGATATTTCGTAGAATCCCTGCAAAATTTTGATAGAGAAATCTTGTGAATCATCTGGTTTCAAGGTGACATTAGTAGATTGACAATTAAAGTTATGATTAAAATCACCTATTCGCATCGACGTTGCTACGGACCGATCCGCCATCTCCGATTCATGCAAGGGTCTAATGGCAAGAAAACAGCCCTCAACAACAACGGTACTGCACAATCAATTATTCAACTTAAAGCGATCAGTGGTCGATGATAAAAAGAGAGAGAGAAACATGAAATGAAAAGGGCAAATAATCTGGAAAAGCTTACTGGGGCTGGAACGAGCTGGCGACAGTAGCCAACAGAGACCGTCCGATGGGCTACGTGGAGGGATACGCGCCGTCCGATCGCTGGAGGGCGTTGGGTGTGGTGCGGCCCTCCGCCCAACTCATTCTACGCTGGATTCTCTTTGGGCCTCGGCCTTCCTGCTGCCCCTACCATCTCATCAACCCCAAACCCCTCCCCCTCTCTCTCTCTCTCTCTCTCTCTCTCTCTCTCTCTCTATATATATATATATATATTGCAAAGTTAACAAGATGGAGACTGACAAGGATCCTAATGGAATAAATGTACGTACGAATGTAGTATTTTCAGCACCCTAGATTGTCCCCAAGCTGCCACACCATGCAGTACGGCTCCTGCTTATGTTAATGGTATACGGGGTAATACGTTTTAAGGCGTGATTGTGCGCTAATCAAAGCGGTTAACAGGACATGGTCGATCCCAGGCCCTGGGCACGGCACCAGCCAAGAACAGCTGTCCCCTGCATGTGCTGTCACCGCCGGCTGAGCGATCCCTCGTGGCATTTGGTTAGCATCATGGATGGGATGGTAGACTAGTTAACTCGGGTTTAAATAATCTCTTCTTAAATGCATTGTGTGAGACAATGTTGTCAGAATCGAGATCTTGAATCGAATCGGAGGTGCCCCATAGAATCTAAAACACCTGATTCTACTAAACAATATATTTTCTTCAATCCACCACCTTTTTATCGAGACTTTAGCATTTATTCGGTCATTTGACAACTAATTAGATTTACAGTTGCCTATGTTATTGTTGTTATATACATAAAAGCTTTTATTAAAAAAATATATAGTGAAACCAAAAGATTATTTGTTGTTTTTATATATGAATGAATATACGATGAAAATTTACAATAAAAAGTTTTATCCCGCCACATCAGTTTTTTTTTAAATATATATATCTGATACATGAGATGGTCGATCATCTTGGACTCTCTTACACAGTACGTACACGTGTGGCCTGAAAAAGCTGGATGTTGTTCTTTCCTTGTTTAATCACCCACTTTATTCAATTCTTTTCCCAACTGTCCCAATGATGAACACATGTGAGCAGCCTGCAAAAGCTTAGGAGGGAATCTCTTATCAGAGCAGTTTATTAGATGATGGTAATGATTCAAAATGGTGATGAAAGGCACCGCAGAGACAATTTGCAATTAGACCTAAATTAAGTTGGACCGGCCCAATAGGCTTTATGGGCTGCAACCCAACCCAGCCCAACCTGAAACAAACCAAGTGGGCCTAGAGAAGGAGGCCAGGGTTTTAGATGGGTCTAGTGTAGTGTGCTTGTGTTGTCCAATCTGCTCCAACTGCATCAACAAATGGAAATGGGTATGCTGCTAGTATGTTGGCTGTAAGTAGGCTCTAAACTAGTGCATTGCAATGCACACCTGATATTTGCATGGATAATTTTGAGATAAGGCGCCTATCTTGCTCTTTTGGAGGGTTAAGATGCATTTGATTTAAATCCCATCTTATGTGGAATTGGTGGGTCTTGGCTCCTTTTCTTTTAAGGAAACAACAGTCTTCGGGCGTTTCATCTTTGGAGACTGCTTGATCTTGTATACTGCCTCTGATGGAAGAGGTGATGTTCCAGGAATAAGTAGGAGGAAAGAACCAATCTGGCATTATATCCCATCTGCAGCTCTTTATAAGAGTTATGTTATTATTAAGTCAGGATTTGCTTTAGATGCTTGGCTTGTGGCTTCATCTATGAGTTGTGGAAAATTAATGTAGTGATCCTGTTTGTTGATAGCATGTTCAGCAGAAGCCCTGTCTTTTAAAATACTGCAAACTTTGAAATGTTGTTCATACCAGAAAGACCTATTGGTTGCACTATTCCTAAAATGGTCCCATTGGTTGGACTACTCCTAAAATGTTATGAACGGTTCATTTTGTTCTCTCAACTTCTTTAGTTTTCTAATGTTCTATCTCAGGGCGGATGAGGAACTTGTTGATCCAAAGAAGTATCTTGAGGAGCGTTGCAAGCCAGAGAGTGTAAAATCACTGTACGAGTACGAGGTGTGCACTAAATTTCTTTTGATAGTTAACACATTCTTGAATTGACAGTAGAATTCAGTATTACAACTATGATGCACGGACACGTGTGTCGACACAGGATTCGTCATTTTCTGAAAAATGGCGATATAGGGACACGGCTATATATACCATTTTCATATATATATATATATATATATATATATATATATATATATATATATATATATATATATAAATTTTCTACGTGTTTGTTAAATTGAAAGCGTAAAATAGGAATATATACATCAAAGATTATCCTCGTCTCCCCACCCTTCAGTTCTTCATAAATCATAAGTTAATAACTTTATATTAATATCAGAAAGTCAGAATTCCTTTAACATGTGAATAGAAAAAGCTTGATTAGTAAATTTAAGTAACAATGTAACATGTAGACTTAATTCTTACGATGAAAGTAATTAAGCAACATAGTAGCTTCTGGTGTACACATGTTTACAATACCTGCATTTGAATCTCACATTTCCTCCACATCCTCCACCAGTCCCCTCTAGGCACTCGACTTGATTCCACAACAGAGCCTTGAAATTTCGTTGCTCCGCACTTGAACCACCCGGTTCCATCTCCTATTTTCAAAGGCACATTAACTTATCATGATTTAACATAAATTGAAAACATTATGACCTGCAGCGACGAAGATCCAAATTTAATATAATAACAACTAATTTGCATGCTTAATCATGTTCAAGCAAAACTAGTTACCATGAGCTCGATGCACGGAGAAATTCGGATGGACACACAGAAGCAGCAGGGACGAGCGGCGTTGGGGAGCAAGGACGGGCGGTGTCGGGGAGAACGGCGGCGTCGGCGTCGCCACGTCGGGCAGCAGGGGGGTTGGGGAGAAGGGGATGGCGCGGGGGGGGGCGACTGTCGTCGCGCTAGCTAGCGGCATCGGCGAATTTGGGAGGAGCTCTGGAGTTCTGATCTGGATGGAGAGCTAGAGTTAAGGGAATAGGCTAGGTTGAGCTGGGCTACCTTTTTTACTGGGCCAAATGGAATAGGCCCAAATGCCGATACGTGCTGATACATGTCCAATACGTATCCGATTTTAATTACATTTTTTTTTCACGGGTCTAATTTCGGATACGCCTAAAATACGTGTTGGAGCCGTGTCCTTGTCCGACACGAACTCGCCACCACCTCTTAGACGTGTCCGTGCATCAGAGTCTTACTATTTCTTTCATGAAAGTTTTAGAAATAGCTCTCGTAGGTTGGTAGAATCATGTGCATCAGAGTCTTACTATTTCTTTCATGAAAGTTTTAGAAATAGCTCTCGTAGGTTGGTAGAATCATGTAATAGTTCCCTATATGGTGTTGTTTTCAACACGCATAGCACTGTCAGTAATTGACCAACACGCATTGTGTGTGATTGAATACTATTACTCTTTCTCCTTTATTCATTGCTTCTCCGGTTAGTGTTCCAACATTGTGTCCGTGTGCGCGTTTGCTCGCTAGCCTCTTGCATCTTGCGAGCTCAATATCTGCACTTGCTTTCGATTGATGAGACCCACGTCTCCTCGGGTGAACTAACCCGGCCCCATCTTTTGATTTGTTTCTCTGCAGGGTGGCGTTCACAGCAGCCAAAGATTGGACCAAAATCTTCTTCGATTGTTTTACCACTATCACCCTGTGGTTTGATGCTCTGTATTCTGCTATCGCTCTGCTCTTTTTCCTCCTGTTCGTCGATGACATTGCTGAAAATTTTGGTCGAATCGTCGTATAGTCATTGGATTGGCTCTTCAGTTGGCTTCTGTTTTCGGATGCTCAAGAGCGCTCATGATGATACGTTTGACCTTGCTGTGGCTAAGAAAGAGGTAAATTCTCTATCAATTTGGACTCTAACTATATAGCCGATGAGTTAATTCAACTATTACCCAAATTGAATCGTAACCCGATTGAGTCCTTGGTAAACCGGTAATGAACTCCATTTCGATCTCTTCCTATTTCCACTCTTGAATCTTCAGAGTTTGCAACAAACCTGCTGGTCTCTGATGTTCTGCTTTTACTTTATGACACATGTTGTGTTGGAAATATGCCCTAGAGGCAGTCATAGAGATGATATTTCATTATGTTCATGATTTTGATAATATGTTATTGTGTTCGTTGAATGAATCATTTGCTATAGATAAATAAGAATGTGACTTGTTGGTGGAACTCTTTAACTTATATGATGTCATTCTAAATGTATATCTGGTCGGAACACCAGTGACTCTATGACTAGCACATGTTTTGATTGGTGACCTGGTTTCACCGGTCATGGATATGGGGATATCGAATCAATAATGTGAGCGCATGTTAGAGAGCATGGGGTTGGATAGACACTATTGAGATTGTTATGAATAATCCTTAGACCTGAGATCAACATGGTTCCCTACATGTGAAATAGCACTCTTAAGGGTTGCCAAACGCTACTCATAACTGGGTAGTTATAAATGTACTTTCGGGTATGCTATAAAACATGCGGAGGGATATGACTAGTCGAGATGAGATTTGCCTCTCCTAACATAACAGGAGAGATGTCTCTGGGCCCCTCGTAGTGACCGGATAAAGAAAGTGCATGGCCATACCACTAGTGGTCGAAGTGTCGACCACGTGAAGTTATCCGACACTCGATCGAGAAAGTATTGAACAGTCCATGGATGACACAACATCTCACCTGGAGTTCAACCAGACATCGTGAGGCAAAGGGAGAATGCATGAGTAGGTCTCTTAGTTCGATCAGTTACGGACTGGTCATATGGAGATACGATCTGGTTGTAGATTGATCAAACGTAATCACATAATCATAAGGACTTGGTCATAAGGAGTTACGAACTGGTCGGGACCAAATACGATCTGGTCTTATGGAGATACGAACTGATCTCAAGTGATGAGGACCTGGTCATAGATCATATTACATCAAGGTTCGTCCGCTATTCTATGTGTATTTGAGAATCATTATGTGCTGCTAGGTACCGCTAACGACTGGTGGTCGGAAATGAGTTTCCGAGTCATAACCGATTACACATGAACCTGTAGGGTCGCACACTTAAAGGGCTAGAATCTGTTTTGGATGGTGATCCAAATTCGTATGGGCCACGAGTTCTTAATGGGCCTCAAGTTCGAGACCCATCATGGATGCCTATATAAAGAGGGGTGGTGGCATGGGGTGCGGGTAGAGGATGATCTTTTGAAGAACTCCCGAAACTATAATAGCCACACCTTCTCAATCACGCTGCCGGTGCTAGCACTCCAGCGCGTGGTGATCCTGCCCCGTACGTGCGGATACCTCGGAGGTGTTGTTGCGAAGCATCAGCACTAGGACGATCCGCAACCCGTGACAATCACCGAAGTCGGAGGAGAAGTCGTGAAGCGAGTACAACCACTCGGAGGAGCAGATACGCGGCGAGTACGACCACTTGAAGGATGAGACGCGTCATGAGTACGACTACGACTGCATCAACTCGCTATGACGACTCTACTTCCGCTACAAGTCGGCGCGTCTAGCGGTAATCTCGTGATCTATTTCAAGCGGTGGTTCCTTGGTTGCGCGGTAAAAATTTTGTTTGTGCTATCGTAGCATCGCCGCGTTCCCTTACATGTTGCACAAGGCAACGAACTCGCGACTTCTTGCTTGATTTGGCCACCAAAATTTATTCTTAACATCTTGGTACATCTTCTCGCGATATGGTTATATTTATCTTATTCATGAGAACTCACAGTCCCTGGATATGTTCTAGAATTTTAAGGCTGAGGTGGAAAACCAACTTGGCAAAAGAATTTAGGCCGTTCAATCTGATCGTGGTGGAGAATACTATAGCAGAAATAACGGATCAGGTGAACAACGTCCATGGCCTTTTGCTAAATTCCTAGAAAAATGCAGGATCGTCCCTCAGTATACCATGCTGGGATGTCCTAGCATGAACGGCGTTGCTGAGAGATGAAACATGACACTTAAGGATATTGTGAAGAGTATGATTAGTCATTCTACCTTACCAAAGTCTCTCTGGGGAGAAGCATTGAAAACTACAGCTTATTTACTCAACAGAGTGCCAACTAAGGCCACTAACAAAACCCCGTAGAACAATGGATAGGCAAAAAGCCTAGCATCAAGCATGTACGTACATGGGGATGTCCATCTGAGGCAAGGTCGTACATGCATAATGAAAGAAAATTGGACTCAAGAACTGTTAGTAGCTATTTTGTTGGTTATTCTGAAAGATCTAGGGGTTACAAATTCTATGATCCCATTACTAAGACAATTTTCAAAACGGAAAATGCCCGGTTCTTTGAGGATGTTGAGTTTGAAGGGGGGAGATATGGTTAGGAACATTAATTTTGAAGAAGGTTATGAAGGGGATTTATTTCCTCTTCCCTTGGTTATTTCCAATAATGATCGGGATCAGGTTATTTTACCTGGTATTATTGAGAAAAATACAATTCAAAATAATGTCCATGAGGTTCCTTCACAAAATGATGTTCCTACAGAAGAACAAACTCATCAACTTCAAGAACCATTACCTGTTAAGGAGATCCACTAGAGAAAGAAGAAGTGCAATCTCTGGTGATTACATTATCTTTCTTCAAGAGAATGAGACTTGTAGTGAAATTTTAGGAGAATATCCTATCAATCTCCAAAAGGCTCTACAAAGTCCAAATTCTGTTAATTGGATCAATGCCATGAATGAAGAGTTAAAATCCATGAAGGACAATGACATTTGAGATCTTGTCCCATTGCCAGAAAGAAAGAAACACATTGGTTGCAAATGGATATTTAAGACCAAACGGGATTCGTTAGGTAATATGGAAAGATATAAGGCTGGTCTTGTTGCAAAAGGATATACTAAAAAGAAAGCATAGACTATAAAGTGACTTTCTCTCCGGTTTATTTGAAAGACTCTTTTATGGTCATTATGGCACTTGTAGCACATTTTGATCTTGAGCTTCATCAGATGGATGTAAAAACATTGTTTCTAAATGGAACATTAATGAAACGATTTAAATGGTGCAACCAGAAAACTTTGTGGTTGGTGACCCGAAGCTAATGGTATGCAAATTAAAGAAATCCATCTATGAGCTCAAACAGGCTTTCCGGCAATGGTACCACAAATGTCATGAAGTTATTATCTCGTTTGGTTTTGAGGTAAATACAATTGAGGATTGTGTGTATCATAAATTCAGTGGGAGTAAGTTCATATTTTTTGTTCTGTATGTTGATGACATATTGCTTGCTTGTAACGATATAGGCATGTTGCTTGAAACCAAGAGATTTCTCGCTAAAAACTTCGAGATGAAGGATCTTGGTGATGCGTCTTTTGTATTAGGAATTCAAATATACCGAATTCAAATATACCGAGATCGCTCACAAGGTATACTTGGATTGTCACAAAAGAATTATATCAATAAGGTATTGCAAAGATTTGGCATGCAGAACTGTAAACCTTTAGATACCCCTGTGGCCAAAGGTGAACAATTCAGTCTTAGTTAATGTCCTAAGAATGATTTTGAGACTAAGAAAATACAGAACATCCCTTATTCACCTTTAATAGGGAGCTTGATGTATGCTCAAGTTTGCACTAGACCAGACATAGCATATATTGTTGGGATGCTAAGCGGTATTTAAGCAATCCAGGATTGGGTCATCGGGTCGTGCCAAAATGGGTGTTGCGGTATTTGCAAAAGAAAGAATTTCATGCTCACTATAGGAAATTGGATCAGTTGGAGATCATTGGGTATTTTGATTCCGATTTTGTTGGTTGCCAAGATACTCGCAAATCCACTTCAGGTTACATTTATTTACTTGGTGGAGGTGCGGTTTCTTGGAAAAGCGTTAAGCAATTACTCGTTGCCCCGTCCATAATGGTAGCTGAGTATGTTGCTTGCAATGAGGCTTCAAATCATGGGATCCTGTTAATTTCTAATTGATCATCTGGTTTAGATCAAGAAATATTCTATCACATCCCTTAACTGTTATTTGTTAATGTCCGTTTGTAATTTCTTTTATGCTCATGTGTCAATACCGGTTTGGTGTAAAGATCTTGATTGTATTCTCTAATATGTTACCACTTAATAACATACAGATATGGACAAATGATATCTGTGCTCAAGCAAGAGAGGCGTTTCTCTGGAGTACAAGTCCATCTTTTTATGATTTTGTGGCATGGTGGTGGCTGTTACCTGGGGGAGCTATGGCCTGTGGATGGTAAGTTAGCGCTATTTGGGTTAACGATGATTTGTTGGTCCTTGTGGTCGGTGAGAAAAAATATCCACTGAGGGCAAATTATGGTGTTGCAATAACCGTCACCTAGATCAAGAAATGATGTTATTTTCAAAATTGATATCCGTGCGCATTTCTTTTAATGATTTTGTGGCATGGTGGTGGTCAAGAACGAAAGCAGCTTCTACAGGTGAGGGATCAAGAGAAGGTGCTTCAGGTGCATGACAAACTCAAGTTGCTAGTGCAAGGGCTTCTGAATCAAGCAGGAAGTGCGTCGTGGTGTCTGCAGATGGCATACTCTTTAGGATCTGTGAGTGTGAGGTGATTCTGTGGTGGGACAGCTCTTTAGGATACGTGGGATTTTGTGGTGGGGATTATGTTTTTTTTCCCTCTGTGGACTGTGAATTAGACATTCCAAACCCAGTTCTGTAAACCTGCAGATTTAGGTGCCTCATACGTGTGTGTTGAACTATAGCATGGTTGTAAGATTTACGCATTCTATCATTCCAGATCACGCTAACGTGTGTGTTGAGTGTTGTTCACGTCTTGCAGAGCTGTTACTTTTGGTGTGCTGTTTTCAGTAGGTCTGTTTTATTAAGAAAAGTAGGAGTAGAAGCCATAGACCAGAGCGGTCGAAGGTCTAGACCAGTATGGTCGAAATAATCTGGTTGAGGTCATAGATCAGTGCGGTCGAAGGCCTATACCAGTATGGTTGAAATAATCTGGTTGAAGCCTTAGACCAGTGTGGTCGTAATACACTAGTCAAAACTGTAAACCAGTAGTCAAAATTTTAGACTAGTGCACAATCAGGATCAACAAACACTACTTAATGACCATTAATTGGTTTTGAATTAGCAGTTACCAGTGATTTAATACGAACTTTATTATTCAGTTACTATATAGTAATTGACTCGACCTTAAACATGATCTAAAGACGTCCAAACTAAAAGATCAATTTGAATCTATTTTTCATCTTCTTTTCTGATCAACTGTACTGAGGGATTAAGCTGTCAAACTAAGTCGTCCTTTCTCCTTAGCGTGTACCGGGAAGGAGGATGGACGGATATCTCTGAACCATTGTCGTAGAGTTCACCTGCACGGGCAACAATAAAGTTTCTGGGCAGTGCATCTGCGCGATCGCTCTCTGCACTGCATCCTACGACTAATCGCTTCACTGCGATATTTACGATCTGCACTGCATGAAGTCTGCATTGTTTCCTGTTCATCATCATGCCCGATTGTAAGTTGATCGTACGACTGGTTTTTTATTGTACTTTTTGTTGAGTATGTTTAGAAGTGTAGTGAGTTATCTGTTGTTAGTATCGATTTATGTATATCTAGTTATTTATGATCTTTGCCTCATATTCAAATCTGGAATAAAACTATTTTCCACATTTCCAACATTCCAGAAACCTTAATGTGTATATTTTTTTATTCAGCAATGGTTGGTGCTTCTGATGCAATAAAACCTGAGAGGTTTTATGGTCAGAACTTTCGTAGATGGCAGCAAGGGTCAAGTTTTGGCCCATGTCTTTGGGGCTGTGGTGGGTGATCCGACCATAGTATTCATTTACGATTGAGCAGGCCATAAAGTTTGATGAGGATTAAAATCTCTATGTATTACTTTAATACATAATAAAAGACCATACCACTTTATGGTCGTAACCCCTAAGGCTCACGACCTCTGTGGTCGTAAAGATTCCAGAGGTTATATCGAGGATACCCTGGTCTGATGAGGTCCTGTACCTAATTCCTGACCAGATGATTGCTCGTAGAAGCAATGATCTGGTATCCGGATCTGACTCCGTGTATATTCCTTACCGTGTGATGAATGGAACACATGTTATATTTGTTTCATAGCACACAACGTTTCATAATCCTCAAACACTGACAACAACCACCCAATGATTGTGTGTCTCACAGAATAACAACCGCCGAACGGTTGATATTCTATCGATCGTTGCCTCCCTCTGACCAGGCGCGTCACCTCCTAACAGGCGTCTCTCTAAGGATTAACTGCCGCCACTTCATCAACTACTTAAGGAGGAACGCGGGAGGCGAAAGGGAGGATCAGGAGCAATCCAGAAGATCAACAGACGATTGGATTACAACACCATAATAAGCATTACGCTCCAGTGTAATTAGGATTAGTTCACTGCCTGGTCGAGGGCACCCCTTGTAATAGCCAGTTTATAGCAACAAAAAGCAGCCTCATTCTCTCTCAAGAACTCTTTGCCATTTTCCTCTATTTATTTCGTAAGATCGGCGACTTGACAGGGACTTGGGATGAGGAAAACTGGTTCAACCTGGAGGACTACTCCAACCTCGATATGGACACATGCATGTGCACCATGCAAGAAAACATGATGTCATTATCCTCCTCCTTCGTCGGCTCGCCAATCGCTGATATTAGCGAAATCGACCGGATGGATGAGGATACACCGCCACCAACAGTGGCGGTCTCTGAGGAACCACTCGTTCCGACCAGTTCAGAATGTCTGAATGCCTCTGCAGGCCCGGTTGATCCGACCGACAAAAGCGGCCATGGGAGCCCAGCGCTGCAACTAGAGAGTCCAAGCACTCTCGATATCATCTTGGGCAACAGTATTCGCCAACAGCTCCTACGTATTCCGGGGCCAGCGACATCTGGTAAGGGTATCGATGCAGCTATCACCGATCGCTGGCCAAGTGGGCATGGTAAAACTTAGCATACGATCGGAAGTGCATCGGATCAGGCTAAGTCCACCACAAAGCTAGCCAGAGGCGATAATCTCTGACCGCTCTCCATCATGGAAACTCATTACAGAAACACTGGAAGGCTCTCCCTTAGTTACGACGGGAGCTCATCGGAACATCACTGTTGGCGCCACGAGGTCAACACAATCGAAGATACCAATCTAGATGCCCTGCACGATCCTCCACAGGTTAACTCGACATCACGTACTGATGGAAATGGTACGTATACTCAAGCACAAACTACCAGAGGTAACCGAGCTGATGGACGTGCATCAATTAATCTACCTGTTCCTACCCTACAGCGAGTAAGGGTGTAACTTGCCTTGCTCGTACGCTTGAGGATCTAATTCTTCAAAAAGATCAGTTTCCCTGGAGTCGTCGAAATCTACACGTGAAAACGAGCCAAATTCAAATAAATTCAAATGAACTTCAAATTGAATAATTTTAGTATAGATAGGTAGATCTAGATTTTAGATATTTGAATCACTCGAATCGAAGCTCGAACACAAGAGAATGGGCTCTCGGAAGATTTATGTCTAAACAAATTCACCTAAATTCCATTTTCAGAATTAGCTATTTATTTTTCTAAAGAAAATTCTAATTATGGCATAAGCATGATGTCAGCGGTCGATTTCAGATTTTAATTGAATTATTTTCCTACTAAAGTTATTACTTCCTATTTATCGAAGAAGTTCTATGATAGTTAGGTGAAATCCTATGCATAAATTGTAGCGTCCCGCTTTTTCGGAGTTTTTGAAATTTTAAAAAGAGAACCATTTGCTTCTCTTTGCCAAAAGCTTAATTTGAAATTTCAGAATCCATTTGCAGTTAATATGAATTAATCAAACTTCAATTAAATTAAAGTTGGTTTAATTGAGTTTTCTGGAATTTAAAATCAAAATTTATTATTTTAAGATTTTTTTTGGATTTTTTGGATTTTAAAAAGGAATTTTCCTTTTTCCCAAAATTTAAAATTAATTTATTTGCAAAATAAAAAAAATTTAAAGTTAAAAGTATTTTTATTAAGTCTAGAATAATTCAAGGAATTTCTGTGAATTTTTCTAGAATTTTTGGAGTCTATTTGCTATTTTATAAATTGCCTTTTGATTTATTTGAATTTCTAAAAATCAAAAACTATTTTATTTCCCTTTATCTTGTCGTGGGCGAATCCTTCGCCCATCATCGCTTCCCCGACCGCCTCGCTCTCCGCCGCTCTCATGCTCGCAAGGCGCCTCCCTCGTGCTCGATCTCATCGGACGTCCCTCGCTTCGCCGCGTCGCCCGCTTCTGCTGGCCGTTGGATCGAGATCCGGTCGCATCCTTCGCCGCGCGCCCTCCTCTTCCCACCGTCCGATCGAATCGGACGGCGCCTGCTCGTCTCCTCGCCGCGTCCCTTTCCATCGCGACCGCTCGATCGCGATCCTACGGCTTCTCGCTTCGCGCGCTTCTCCTCTCCCACCGTCCGATCGAATCGGACGGCGCCCGTCGTCGTCTCCGCCGCCGCCGCCTTCTCTCTCCCGTCCCGCGCGAATCCGCCGCCAATCCGCCGCCGCTTTCTCTCTCTCTCTCCCGTTCGCCTCGCCGCTTGCGCCTCGCCGCGCGCCGCCAAGGCCAGGCTCGCCCTGCTCGCCACGCCACGCGCGCGCCTTGCCCGCCTCCGTCCTCCTCGCCGCGCCCGCCTGCGCGCCGCCAACCCGCCCGTGACCTTTGCCTATAAATGGCGCCTGGTCTTCCTCTCTCTCTCTTTTTCCTCCCCTAGGCCCGCCTCGCCACCGCCTCCCTCCTCCTCCTCCGCCGTCGCCGTCGTTCCCGAGCGCCGCCGCCATCATCTCCTCAGCCCGGCCGCCTCCTCGTCTCTCTCTCCCGCCTCTCTCTCGACCCGCGGGCTCGCGAAACGACGCGCCCGCGTCGTACGGCCGGGTCGGCGCTTTCGCCGACGTGGCGATACGCGTGCGCTTGTGCAAGCGCTGACGTCAAAACCGGGAGTTTTCAATTGAAAAATAAATCCGGAAAATCCGAAAAACCCTAATTCTATCATTTTATGTGATTTCCAACTTCTTTCGGTCGTAACTTTCACATCCGAACTCCGATTTGGGTGATCCAAATTTCTAAATTCATATAAATTCAGCCTCTTTCATTTGGTACTGGTTTTGTAATTTTTGGAGTTCATTTGGTGCTGTTTTATTTATTTGTTGCTATTCTCGCACGTGTAGATTCCGGCGTTTCGGAAGATTTCTTCGACCCGACGACCAAAGACTCGCTCCTCGCCAACGAAGGCAAGTCGTAGGCCTTTGACCATGTTGAACCCATTTTACAAATGTATATTGTATTAAATTATCATGCATGGCTAGTTTTATTAAAAATGGTTTTGGGAGTAGATAATTACCATATTGCCATTATGCCTCCTTGATGAATTGAAAATGAAATGTCTCCTTGAATGACATATATCCTTGGACACCTTAGGATGGTTAATACTAGTTGGACATAATTGTATACCAACTTGGGAGCGTAGTATTGCTTAGTCTTGCTTTAGTTACCCGCGAGGCTTTCGATCACATGTTCTATGATTAATGAAATTTGACTAATGGAACTATGGAACAGTGGTGTGAGGCCACTTTTATTAAAAGATGTTGTGCCATGGCAGGGATTGCCATTTGGTCGGGAATGAACAAAAATGATTTATGCTCGGGCTTGAGGTAGGGAGTTAGAGTGGGTGTGTGATGCACATTGGGTTGTGGTAGACTTGTCTGAGCAGCCAACTAAGGACTTAACTTTGCAAGTCATTGATCTGGGTCACCTCGTGCAACCACAAGTCCGGTATGGGACGGACCTGGCCAACTAATTAGGGAAGTTTTGAGTCGGTTCTGTTAGGGTTGATTATTGGCGCAAGAGGGGGCTGTGATGGCGAAACCTTAGCGAGCAGAACCGAGACAAAATGAAACTTTGTAAAGGCCTTGTGATATTCACTTAGTCGCACACCCTCGGAAGTGTGTCAGACGGACATTACAAGTGATTTATCTCTTGTGGGTAAAGCTGTACAACCTCTGCAGAGTGTTAAAAACCTATTCGAATAGCCGTGTCCCCGGTTACGGACATGCCTGGTGATTTCGCGCAAGGGGTAGCATTTTCAAAAATGTGGTTTGGTTCGATAGAAACGTTTGGTTGGAATGGTTGGGAAGTGAACGGGATGCTCACTGTTTGATTCAAAAGAACTTGGTTATCTATGTATTACTCTTTTAAAATCCTACTTTGCCATCTAATTATTGTATTTACTGTTAACTTGCTTTCTGCAAATTAACCATAAAGCCATCCTTGCTTAAGCCTGGCATGAATACTATGTGCATACATTTCTCTACGACTTACTGAGTACTTTATGTACTCACGGCTTTATGCCCTTTGTTGATCAGTCCCAGCAGAAGAATCAGGAAATATTGAGTTCTACGAAGAAGGCTACTTTGAAGACTTCGCGAACTAGGTCACGTCCTCCACTCGATTGCCCGTGGGCATGTCGATTGTGCTCAACGTATTTTGAGATTTCTGCTGCCAGATACTCTGTTGTTGCTAAGCCCTGTGAGGCTACTTTTGTAAGAACCTTGACCATAAGGTCTTTGTTGTTTTAAATAATATTACTTTGTCTGCTTCATTAGTTCGTTGTTGAATGGTTATGATAACATCATTGTTACAACTGTGCGAGCTAGCTACTGATCATGGGACTAGCTTGGTATGCACAGAGGGTCTCGGGGTTGTGTGATACCCGGGGGTCCGACATAAATGCAGGGGTCTCTCTGGCTTAGAATTATTACTTATTGACACGCCAATTCTCCAGGGTCAATTCCTAAAGGCATATGATCTTATGCCATACTATGGAGCTGTTAAGTGGAAGTCAATCATGGTTGCAATGTTCCTAGGACAGAGTTTACCATCTTATGTAAACTCACCTCTAATCAAATTTGTACTAGACATACCACCAACGAACTAAAGTGTTCCTATGTTTATTTGCAACATATTGGTTTTAATATGTTCATATATTCATCTGTTTACTCTTCAACAATTTTCAATTACAATGTGACCTACTAGTAATGCTGTACTTAGTGAAAAACTAATCATTTCTACTAATCTTGGGTTATCCTTTTAACTAACTGATTTGTCCACTTAATGTTACTATATGAAAACATGATATGTCATTTGATTATCTAACTTATCTCCTTAGACTATTTATTAATTAACTCAACTAACAACACAATTGCTAAATGTAATATTGTAATACCCTGGCTATGCGAAAGTCAAGATGTAATTAAGTCTTACAAATACAAAACTAAAACTACAATTAACTTAATTAAAGCAACAACGAATGACAGCTGGTCATCGATTAGATATTACTGCTAACAGTACTAACATAGAAATTTCAGCAAGAGACTAAACTCAAAGCCACAGTTAAATCATCAACATCAAGGTTACAAGCATTATGAATAAATTCCAACAAGTAATAGACATGATCTAATATCTAAAACTATGAAAGGAACCAATTGAAGTACCAACAGACCAATTATTACAATAATCGAGTCTCATTGAAATAAAGTAATTGAAATATTAATTGGTAATAGATGTATGCAACATTGTGATATGCAACCGTGAGCTAATTTCCCCCAATGAATATCATCTTCGATGGTCACCTAAACAATAAAAAACAAGCGTGAGTCCAGGACTCAGCAAATACAATTGAATATCGCAGGAAACATCGAATCAAAGACAATTCATTCTCAATATATCGAATACATAAGAAGATGCTATGCAATTGATGCAAATATGAATATGGCATCCACTTCTATTCTGCATATACCAGTATAGCCAGTGAAACACCTGTCGGTGTTCAATCAGGCCCGCATTATCAAATGTGAGGATCCAGAGCTCGTATGAAGAATCTTTCATACGGGGATCTAGTGACCCGTATTGGAATAATGGATTGCCTATATTGGAATGATGAGAATCTCAATACCTACTCCCGTGAGTGAAGCATGAATGCTTGAAATGAAAATAATGAAATGAATGCATTCTCGTAAAAGAAACTTGATATCAACAATGAATAGAATCATGTAAAGAATGTAATTACTCATCATTCATATAATTTAATCATGTCATACTCCTACAACCGATTTGAACAAACAAACATTCAAGGCAATTCAATATGTACTTGCCTTTCGCGTTGCAATACGTTGGAGGGTAAAGAAGGTGCAACTAACCCCGAAGTCACTCCTCCTATAACAATTAATTTACTCAAAACAAGCTTAACTCCTATATATTTAGAAGGGCAACTCTTTAGGTTTAATTTGCTTTTACATTTGCTGATATTAGGTTTTCGCTTTACACTACTTGGGTTGGCTAATAGAAAACACAGATCAATTAACTCCTGAAAATGTAATCAAGGCAAAAACGTAATAACACACAAATTTTTTTTAAAAAAATCTCATATTATCATATTTTAGCACTTTTGGAATGTTACACAGCTGAAGTGCTCCGAGCAAGACTGGTAAAGTGCGAAGGATTACAAAATAAAAGAAGATGCCGACCGCAAGATGGAAGACGGTGAGTTTATGGCTTTCTACAGGAAATGGTTGTGGTTTTGCTGGAAGCCTGAAGTCCTGTTGTTTTGTTATCTTCTTCCGGTGAACCTCTTACATTTTGCTGTATGAGAAACGTTAGCTAGACTTAGCCTCTGTTGAAGATGCCAGCCACTAGCTTGCTTTCTGTTTCAATTTAGTAGGAAAACTCTGTACTGGTACTATCTGGTTTCTAATAAAAGAATCGGGGGGTCAAACCTTCTGTTTCAACAAAAAAAAACTCCATTAACTCCAAATCAACTATTTCCAAAAAAGGGCTGAAACTAATTACCTTGCCCTTGCCCTGTTGAAAGGCTACCGAAGTCATTTAGATATCCAGGTAACAGCAATTTAGCATGCACTTAACTAGAGACCTGTCCATCCTACATGGATGTTTCTATAGATATGTTTGTAAACATAATATTTTTAATTATCTTGTTTAGATATATTTGACGTACTAAATTTATTTTGCATGGTTGTCTAGTCAAACCTACAGTGAGAAAATCTTTTTGGCTCTACTACAAGATATGAAAGTTTTAACTTATGAATGGTAATAGAGACATTAGTGAGCTATAATAATATATTTTATGTAAAATTGATTTTTGTGACAATGCACGGCCACGTGACATGTATCTTAACAGAAAGAAAAAAAAAAAGGTGTTTGTCTATGAGAGGCTTTTATGCATCTATGACTCTGAAGGGTGGACGATGTTTACTAACTCTTTCCCATGCTTGGATATTTATACAACCTGTATTTAGAGGGTGACTCGTAGAAGCACTACTCTGTCCAGAATCATGTCTCCAACCCTTAGGATGTTTCTCCTTCTGGCTTCAGTTTCTGGTGGAGTTACACCACTTGCCAGTGTACAGTCGCGTAAACGAGCTGATGCTCACAATGACCGTCATGAAAAGATAAAACCATATTTATTTTCTTCGGTTCGCTGATATAAATCGGCAATTACACGAGTGATCCCCTGACACCGTCCAGTTACAACTGCAGCGAGTCAGTCCCTTGGTAGTGGTACACAGTTCACACGCATACAAAGCGAAGAAAGAAAAAGGAATTTGCGGGTAGCGAAAGAAAAAGCAACGAACAAAGCCGGAAAAAGTCGTTCAAAAAAAAAATAAAAAAAATCCCAGAGCCAACGGCTGCTGGTGATCTTTTTTTCCCTTTCGTTACTTATCCCCTCTTCCTCCATCTCCATGGAATTCACCCCCGGTTCCGCTGCTCCTCGTGGTCGGCCACTAGGCCCCGGTCGTTCGATTCCCCAATAGAGAAGAGGGGTTTGATTCAAATGCGGCTTCCCTTCCGGTTTCTTGGACTCGAATCGGGATTCCAAGAACCCTCTCTCACTTGCTAGCTTTGTAGGGATTTTTTCTAGGGTTCTTTTCTTTAGGCCGAAATCGTTTTTTAGCGGCTTCCTTTTGCTCTTGTTTGGCTGTGAGATTTCCCACGAAATTGGTGTTTTTCTCTACTTGTTGCGTGGGATTTCGGGATAAAGTTGCGTTTTTTTTGTGCGGTTTGGAGTTACAAAGGTGCAACTCTTTTTTTGTTCCAGTTCTTGATGGGTTTAGTTTAGGGTTCTTGCTATCTCCATGAGCGTTCCGATTTCATCCAATTTCCTACCAATTTGATCTGGTAGCTTCGTTATCTTGCTCCAAGAAATCCAACCACACTCCTTGACCACCTGAAATTAGTGAATTTTGCTTGCCTTAATGCCGCTGAGACTCCTAAGCCATCAAATATTCTAATTTTTGGCACTTTCGATCGGTTTCCTGGATCCCAATAGCTCCAAATTTGACCAGTTTCTTTGTCTTTGGCATCATCTACAACCACACAACTATGGCCGCCACCGACTCGGAGCCGCCCATGCTGGAGCAAGTGATCACCGAGTTCTTCGCCAAGAGCCTCCACATCATCCTGGAGTCGCGCTCGCCATATGAGTCATCGCGCAACTTCACACGGCCTTCCCCGCCGTCATCGCCGCTGTCCGGCAGCCAGCCGCGCGACCGATGGTTCAATCTCGCCCTCCGGGACTGCCCGGCCGCGCTTGAGAACTTTGACCTGTGGCGACAGAGCAACCTTGAGCCGTTGGTCATTGACATCGTCCTCCTGCACCGTGAAAATACCAACATGACCGCTGCTGGGGCTGGCAAGATCATAGAGAGATGGGTGATACAGTATGAAACCCGCAAGTCTGGCAGTGGAAACGGTAATGACAGCAAGAACAATGGCAGGAAGTCTAGGAACAGCTCGTCTGTGGATCATGGCTTGTACAGGAATACCTATCAGGGCTCGACGGTGTTACTCCGGTCATTGCACCTGGTCGTCAGGCTCTTGCCAGCATACAATCTCTTCCGGAAGCTGAACTCGTCTGGGAGAATCCGTCCACTGAACCTGTCACACAAGATATCATCATTTGTGGAGCCGTTCACCCGGGCAGAGGATGCGGAGATGAAGCATTATGCATTTTCTCCAATTGAAACTACGGTTGGCCGCCTGAGCTTGTCAGTTTCTTATGTGCCAGTGTTGGAGGTGGTGGCAGCACCGGAGCCAACCACACCAATGCCAACGGAGCTTATAATGAATTATATCGGGAGCCCCACAACAGACTTCCTCAAGAAGTTCAATTCCCTGCCTTCAGCTGGCATTGCACCTGCATGTGTTGCAATGACCAGGCGGCACAGTTGGAGCATCGAGCATGGACCTGGACCATCGGTATCACCATCTCCTTCTCCTGTGAAGTCAGAACCCTGTGGATGCCTACAGCCACATGTCCTTATACATGATAATTCTGTAACAACATGCTCACATCCACATAGCAAATCATCCTCTGGGCTGAAGAAAAATACAGCATTTGAAGAATACTATCCATCACCACCCTTGTCACCATCACCATCCCATTCCCCTTCAGCTAGCTACCCAAAAAATCCTTTGTTTCGATATGAGAGTGCTCCAGTAATTATTCCCACAGTGAGGGCTGGCGGAGGAGGTAGTGGGCTGCCTCCTTCTCCACGTTGGAAGGGAAAGCACCAGTGCTCACCTCAAAATGACAACCTGACACCTTCTGATGATAACCCAAATGTAAGGAAGGATTTAGTTAGGTTGGGAGAATTTGAGAATAACAAGACCTTGCAAAAGGTAATCACATTACACATTTTTGTTATTTCATCTTCTCAAGCAATATGTGAAGCTTGCTAAAGCAGAACTAATTTTATTACGAGGTTCTACTTTTGGATAATTGGATCTGATTTTTGACTGATTAATTTCTGGTTTTGCTCCTTGCGGTAGGTGTTATCGTTTGGTAAAGATGAATTGGGATATTTTCGTGGAATGAAGTTGACTCGGACCACTAGTAAACTTTTTATCATGGATGAACTGGATGATCGGGAGTTGGCATTTGCATGGGAAGATAGAGAGACCATCATTGATCAACTTAACAGGTACTCTTGCTTACTATCCTCCTTATTGAAAATATACATGGTTTGTGACACTGCCACCTAAGTGTTTCCACTGTTGCTTGCATTCTGTCTGATGCCCTTTACATGCACATCCTCATGAAAGCTTGTGGTTTCTCTGTGTACATAGATGGTGTCGATATCATATAGTGGCCTCAATTGCAAAGAAATATATCTTATCCTAAAAATTGTATGATAGTGATAGGACATTCCTTTATTTTAGTTTACTAGGTGATAGTGCAATTCTTTAGATGTGGAATGCTATTAAAAGGGTTATGTCAGCCAGGTGACGACTGATGTACAAAGCTAAGGTAATTTTGCAGTGAACCATCTCATCTTTCAGACGCCCTTTGAAGCAGCAATTGTAACACAATTCTTCATCTTTAAACTACACAGCACAGGATTTGACAATCCTGTAGGGCAAACTGGACTATTTGCATCTTATAGAGGTTAATTCTCCTAATGGATACAGAGCAATGGCATTTACCATGTGTTAGCTTCATGAAAGGATAATGGATGTCTAAAGAGTAAACACATGCAGAGGAAAAAAATCAATTCATCGTAGTTAGTTCAGGTGGCCTAGAAATGCCACTTTAGTCTTGGTTCCAAGATAAGTGGGTAATAGTATAATTTTTCCATGCTCATTGGGGTCTATGAACTTGTTTGTTGCTTTTGTATTCAAATAAAGTTTCAAATTTGTTCATTAATTATATAGGTATTTTCTTAATGAGAATTGAGAAGGCACCATGTTTGCTCGCAATGCTAGTTTAGATTCTCAGTAGCTACATATTTGCTTGTATTTATGTTATATGAGTTAGAACAGTTTTATTCCTCAATCCTCATAGTAGTTGGCAATATATTAGCAGATAATTCATCATTTTTATAATATGCTGATGTGTATTTCATTGTAACATTTTTTCTGTGCATGGTCCTTTTGTTGGATTGAGCACCTCTGGTTCTCTCTATTATCAAGTTGAGCTTGCTGGTCACTTGCAATATTTATAATTCAGACATGTCTACATCTTTAATGATCTGGGCTTTTTGCCTTGGTTCAAACGAAACCATCCTCTGGAGGCTGAATAGAGAGGATTACTGTTCACCTTTGTTCAAATAAAATACCTTCAAGAGACTTAACAGTAATGTCTTCATTTTTTTCCCCTAGTTCTATTACTTTTCATTATTCCCTAGGTTTCTTATTTCCTATGTTAGCTTGATTCTTTCTCTTCTCCCTGTTGTTGCTTACTATGTGTTGTGTCGAGAACAACTTTAGGCTATTACTTTTGTTTTAGACGTATGTACATTCGCAAACATACAGAAGAATAGAAAGTGCCATATAAGCTAGCTTTCAATGTACAGGACAAAGTCTGGATCGGAACCAAAGACTGTTGTGTCTCCAGTTTTCTTTAATAATTGGTAGAAATATCCTACCAGATTGTTTAACTAACAGGCTGTGTGGGGTGGGACATGAGCAACTTAGCCCAGGAGGAGGGGAGTCATACAGAGAAGGCAAGAGGGAAGGGCCTAGACATAATAAACATTTGTTGGTAACTTGGTATGGGTTGCGGGAAAATCCCTGAGCCTCGGGGTGTCCTAAGCTTGGACTTAAACATGTAAGTGGAGATGGGCCACTAGGCTAGGCATAGTCCGGCTCAGCTGGGTGAAGTAAGCCTGGGTACATTAAGCCTACCATACCCTTGGTCCAATATGGCGCTAATCTCCTGTTGGGTTGAGTCTGGCTAGATTTTGATTAAGCTTGGTGTGGTGTATATAGGAGTCGGTGGCGTGGAATGAGGATATGTTATGCTCCAATATCCAGGCGATATCGCAGCGAGTGAACAGTAGTGCGTATTATGTTATTTAGGAATGTATCTATTAGGATTAGATTGGGTGAATGTATTTATTTAGATATGTTTCATTATAGAATATTTCTTAGGGACCAAGGTCGTCCCAATAAAAAGGATAGTATGTATCCATTATCAATCAAGCAAAGAAATAAACAAAATTAGTCCATAACCGGTTGGCTAAAGATCAGAGCCTCCTTGTTCGTCGGGAAGAATCCCGCCAAGCTTGGAGGGCTATCCCTCGCCTCCTTGGCTAATCAAGACTCAGAGCCTCGCTACTTCAACAGAGAAGAGCTCTGCTGGTGGTTAGATAAGGGCGAGTGCCCTACCCCCGGTCCTCGGACCCGTACCCCAACAGCTACCACAACATTTGGTATCAGAGCCACTCACCATGGCTTCCGATGCCACACCACCTCTCTTAGAGAAGTTGAAGGCTAACAGTGAAGAGCAGAAGATCTTACTTGACAATATGATTGTTGTCCATTGGAGCTTTGTTGATCCTTGTCCACGCGACGCAACGTCATCATCGCACCCTCTCATCAACATGGGGCCACCAAGGACTTCAACTGTGGCCACCACCGCAGCTCGATGACAAGCTACCTTGCCGCGATGGGTGTAATGTTATGGTCCAATATCCAGGCGAGACTTTAGTGCGTGCAATGTAGCAATGAGGATACTGTAGCAGTGTGTGAACAATAATATGTATTAGGAAGGATCTGTTGTTTAGGAATGTATCTATTAGATGTTTGGTATTATGTATTAGTTAGGAAAGTTATTATTAGATTAGATCGTTATAGATAAGTTTCTTTATAGATTATTTCTTAGGGGTCAAGTCGGGTCATCTCTATAAAACGGATAGTATGTATCTATTATTAGTCAAGTAAAGAAATAAATAAAGTTAGTCTCTAACCAGTTGGCTAAAGATCAGAGCCTCCTTGTTCGTCGGGAAGAATCCCGGCCGAGCTCGGAGGGCGATCCCTCGTCTCCCTAGCTAATCAGGGCTCAGAGCCTCGCTACTTCGATAGGGAAGAGCTCTGCCGGCGGTTAGATGAGGACGAGTGCCCTACCCTTGGTCTCTGACCCGTATCCCAATAGTTACTACAGCAGGATATATGTTTTTTTTATATAAGAATGGTTGGACTCTAGCGCTCTGCTAGGATTTACCAATCCAACATCATGCATACCCTAAGTGTAACCCTCTAAAATCAAAAGATTAATTTTAGGCAAGGAAAATAAGAGGAATTTTATGGATAAAAGCAATGGTCAGTTAGCTAAGAGATCTTCTACTGGTTCCCTACCCCTATCTTATTTGCAGACTACAACCTTTTTTTTTTTTTTTTGGGATGCAGATTACAACCTTAGTTCTGTTAGATATATATATTGTGTATGGTGTTATTTGCTTTTGTCCCGACCTTGTACTTGCTATATATTGGCTTTTGGCCCATTGGAATACACTAATGCTATATTCAAACATGGTATCAGAGCTAGGGTTTCGAAACCCTATCTCTTAGCCACTACCGCCGCTTGTATGCCGCCATGCCCGCTAGCTACTGATCGCCGCGGTTCGCCATAGCCGCCGCCGCCTCCACGCTGGTTTCAACGCCGGATCTGTCGTCCGCTGCCGGCCGCCGCTGCCGTCGCCGCCGGGCTCGCCGCCATTGACCGCCCGGCTTGCCGCCGCCGCTAGCTCTTGCACCGCGAACCCGCTCGGGCTCGCCGCCGCGCCGCCGGCTGCCGCGCCCGCCGCCGCCCCAGAGTTCCTCCTCCGCTCGATGTGCGTCGCCGAACTTACCACCGCTCGCCGTCTTCTATCGGAGGCTCCTTCGCCATCCCGCTCCCGATTCGGTTTAATGGGACGAACTTAGGAGTGGTCGCTCACCGAGGATCCACCTCAACGGCCAGCGAGGGGTCATCTCATCGCCCGAGAGTGTCCGCCGCATCCTACACCTCTCTCTCCTCTGGTGCGGATAGGGAGGCTCAAGAGGTCGATAATCTTTGCCTTAGGAGGCGCCACTGCCTCTACCGATTTGAGCCGCACGCCCTGAAGCCGGCAGAGGCCGAGGCTCGTGCTACCGCCATCCTAGCGGGTAGCATACCCGTGACCATCTCCATGGATGTGGCGGGCCGCCACGACACGCCTTATGTGGGCGCCTCGAGCTCACTATCGGTACGACGAGCGATGCTATGTATCTCTCAATTGTGCATCGAGCACACTCTCTTGAACGACTCGATGCCACCGCTGATGACTTCTACCGGTTGTCGAGGCGTGGCGCCGCTTGACTCTCTGGGTCGGATGTCCGCCGGACTGTCCTGCTGTGTGTTGCTCGCGCTCACCAGAGACTCACCGCCTCTACGACTTCGACGCGTCTCCTACTGAGTTCGAGATCGCGCGCTCAGCTCTTGACTCGCCACCGCGCCGAAGCTTGGAGGAGGCCCTCACTACCAGTCGCGTCTTGAGAGACTTCGTCACCGTGGCGTGGCTCGGATGCGATCTGTCTTGTTGTGCCTTGACTCAGCTCTCTAGTGGTTGCTCTCTCTCCTTCAAGACCGACCGTGATCCTCCCCACTCATCCTCGTGGTTGCCGCTTCATCGCGGTCTCCACTGCACCTCTTGTCGTCGTTTGGTCACATGTATCATGATTGTTACAAGCAGAGGAGGGACTAGAGTCGTCGGGGTGGACGTCCCCCGAAGGGCTCTGGAGGTTCCTCTCCCTCAGGAGATGGCCTCTCTCGCCAAGGATCCTCTGGTGACGCCACACAGCAGCCTCCTCTGCTGCCTGGCGCCTCGGTGTCGGCTCGTTCTCGGACTTCTGGGTCGCGCTGTCGCTCTTGCTCTCGCCTTCCTCGCCTCGCCTCCCTCCTCCTCCTCGATAGGTATCTTGTCTCCGTGAATCTTGGACTCTGGTGCTTCTTTTCACATGACACCAGATTCTATCCACCTTAGTTCTGTGCGGTCCACAGATTTTTCTTCCACTGTTCAGACATGCAGATGGTACCTCCCTTCCTGTTACAGGCCGAGGCACCCTTTTCACTTCTTCTTTTCATGTCCTGCAGTCTCTCTTGTTCCTCAGCTTACTATGCAGCTTATGTCGGCTGGTCAAATCACTGATCACGACTGTCGTGTTGTTCTTGAGTCTGACTTTTGTTGTGTTCAGGACCGCCGCACGGGGACTCTACTTGGTCTCGCCCCTCGGCGCCGCGATTCACAGCGTCTTTGGGAGCTCGACTGGCTTCATCTTCCTTCCGCTGTCTCCACCAGCCAGTCAGCCACTACCACTACCTCTGCTCTTGCTGCGTCCTCCACTACATCTTATGCTCAGTGGCACCATCGTCTCGATCATCTCTGCAGCTCGCGTCTATCGTCTTTAGTCGGTCGTGGTGTTCTTGGGTGCATTTACGGAACCTCTTTACATTGTATGGGTTGCAAACTTGGCAAGCAGCTGCAGCTCCCCTATCCCACTAGTGATTCTATTTCTACTTGCCCTTTTGATCTTGTTCACTCTGATGTTTGGGGTCCGGCTCCTTCGTTTGAAAGGGGTCATCGCTATTATATGATCTTTATTGATGGTTATTCTCGCATACTTGGATCTACTTTATGTCCGAAAGCCGCTGAGTTCTTTCTATTTATCGATGTTCGCCACCATGGTTCGTGACTCGCTTTGATTCGGTCATTCGTGTTTTTCGTGCGGACTCTGCGGTGAGTATCTCTCGCCGCTTTGTGTCGCTTTCTCGAAAGGTGGCACTCTTCCTCAGTACTCTTGTCATGGTGCTCACGCTCGGAATGGTGTCTCTGAGCGTAAACATCGTTACTTGCTTGAGACTACTCGCGCTCTCATGCTTGCCTCCTCTGTCCCCCTCACTGGCCGAGGTCGCTTTCTCTCCGCTTTTCTCATCAACCTACAACCTTCTACTGCTCTTCAGGGTTCTACTCCTGTTGAGTGTCTCTTTGGTCGAGCTCCAGAGTAGTCATCTTCGTAGTTTCGGCTGTGTCTGTTTCGTCCTTCTTCCACCTTGTGAGCGCACCAAACTGACTGCTCAGTTAGTTGAGTGTGTTTTTCGTGGCTACAGTCTTGAGCATAAGGGTTATCGTTGCTACGACCCTGTTGCTCGTAGGATGAGGATTTCTCGGGATATCACTTTTGACGAGTCCCGCCCTTACTACCCTCAATCCCCCACTGTCAGCCCGGATTCTCTTGCTGAGTCGATCTCCTTTCTGATTTTTCCTGACTCTCAGCTTTCTACCACCGTTTCGCCTCATCCTCCATCTACTTCTCCTCCGGCTCCATCTGTTCCGCCTCCACTGGATTTTCTTTTCCGCTCTTTTGTTGAGGCTCCATCTTTACCCTTGCACTACTCTCGCCGTCCTCGGCCTCCTACTTCCTCTCTTGAGCCTTCGTCTCTGCTGGGCCCTATTCCTAGTCCTCCCTCTCCATCATTGTTGGGTCCACTCGCCTCCTCCCGAGATATGCTCTTCGTGATCGTCACACCATCAGCCGCCTGCTTATGGCTTCGCAGTATTGCTTCTTCGAGCCTCGAACTACAGTGAGGCCGCTGCTCATCCTGAGTGGCAGCTCGCGATGTCTGAGGAGATTGCTGCTTTGGAGCGCACTAGCACTTGGGATCTTGTGCCCTTGCCTGCGCGTGTTACTCCTATCACGTGTAAATGGGTGTACAAGATCAAGACCCGCTCGGATGGTTCCCTTGAGCGCTACAAGGCTCGTCTTGTAGCGCGTGGTTTTCAGCAGGAGCATGGTCGCGACTATGATGAGACTTTTGCCCATGTTGCTCACATGACCACTGTTCGTACTCTCCTTGTTGTGACCTCTGTTCGCCAGTGGCCCATCTCTCAGTTGGATGTTAAGAATGCCTTTCTCAACGGCGAGTTGCGTGAGGTCTACATGCAGCCGCCCCCTGGGTATTCTGTCCCTGATGGCATGGTTTGTCGCCTTCGTCGTTCTCTCTATGGGCTCAAACAAGCCCCGTGTGCTTGGTTTGACTGCTTCCTCTTTTGTCACCGCTGCGGCTTCTCGCCGTGATCACGACCGCTTCTCTTTGTTCACACTTCACCTGGCCTGACGCTCCTCCTTCTATATGTGGATGACATGATCATTACTGGAGATGACTCTTAGTACATTGCTTTTGTGAAGGAGCGTCTCAGTAAGCAGTTCTTGATGTCTGATTTGGGTCCTCTTCGTTACTTTCTTGGGATTGAGATCACTTCTACGCCTGAGGGCTACTATCTCTCCCAGGAGAAGTACATTCAGGATATCTTTACTCGTGCTTGTCTCACTGATCAGCGCGTAGTGGATACTCCTATAGAGTTAGGTGTTCACCTTCGGCCTACTGATGGTGAGCCTCTTGAGGATTCCACTCGCTATCGCCATATTGTCGGGAGCCTCGTCTACGTTGGGATTACTCGACCTGACATTTCTCACCCAATGCACATCTTGAGTAAGTTTGTCTATGCTCCCACTTAGCTCCACTATAGTCACCTTCTTCGTGTTCTTCGATATCTTCGTGGAACCCTCACCCGACGTCTTTTCTTTCCTCGTTCCAGTTCTTTACAACTTCAGACGTACTTTGATGCGACCTGGGCTAGCGATCATTCTGATCGCTGGTTTCTTTCTGCCTATTGTGTTTTCCTTGGTTCCTCCTTGATTGCCTGGAAGCACTAAGAAGTAGACTGCAGTTTCTCGTTCGAGCGCTGAGGCTGAGTTGAGAGCTATGGTACTGTTGACAGCTGAGATCACCTTGCTTCGGTGGCTCCTTGCGGATTTTGGCGTTTCTGTTTCTGCACCAACTCCGCTTTTATCAGATAGTACTGGTGCGATCAGCATTGCTCGCGATCCCGTGAAGCATGAGCTTACCAAGCACATTAGAGTGGATGCTTCGTACATGCGATCGCAGGTGCAAGACCAAGTTATTGCTCTTCAGTATGTGCCTTTGGAGCTTCAGTTAGCAGATTTCTTCACCAAGGCACAGACTTGAGCTCAGCATAACTTCTACCTCTCCAAACTCAGTGTTGTTGACCCACTATGAGTTTGAGGGGAGGGTGTTAGATATTTATATTGTGTAGGGTGTTATTTGCTTTTATCCCCACATTGTACTTGCTATATATTGGCTTTTGGCCCATTGGAATACACTAAGACTATATTCAAACAAGTTCTACTAAATCGATATAGCTTGGAATGCTCATATGGCATATAAGGCCTACATATCATTTCTAGCCTGCCATTTTATAATGGCACTGTGCAGCTTATCCTTTCCTCGTCTAATAATTTTCTTAATCCCCTTATAATTCTTTGGTTGTGTTTGTGAATGTTAATGATTGAAAATACTGCCAGCCAAATTGTAGGTTGTGGGATAATTTATCTGGAAGTACTTACTCTGTGCAGCAGGGGTGAAAATGGGGTGGATAATTCTCGCCCGATCCGTTGCCGTATCCGGAAAAAAATCCACTTAGGGTACCATTTTTTAGTCCCGACCCGCATCCGATATTATCTGTATTCGGAAAATATCATGGAATATGGGAAGAGAAAAATCCGATCCGTATCCGTATTTTATGGGATATCCGAAAGATATCCGGTAAATCAATAAAATGGATATCCGATAAACATCAATATCCTCTAATATCGTCAACGGTTTTCTAGTCATTGACTAATATATAATATGAATTTACATTTGATTATGTTTATGTTGGTAAGTAGAATAAATATTTCTCTAATAGGTAATATAATTTGACACTTTCGTTGGTGAAGTTATATCTTTTTTTATGTATACATTATCCGTCAAGTTATCTATTACCGATTTGAATCCAATCCGCATCTGCCCTGTGCCCGTATCCCAAAAAATCCGTATCCGTATCCGGGTACCCATATCTGACTCCGAATCCTGGGTAAAAATATGGGTTAGGATACGTGAGAGCAATATCTGACCTGTTTTCAACCCTACTGTGCAGTACAAACCATTCCCCATATTTTGTTTGGCAGCTGTATTAGCTATTTTTTAGCAATTCTATGCCATTTAGCAAAGAAAGAAGGCTCTAGAAGGTCCAACTTATTCCACCTGTGCCGATTTAAACAAATAATAGTGGCTTACCTCTGAAGTATGGAGATAGTTAAATATTCTCATGTAAACCTAATAATGTTGGGGGTAAGTTGGTTACTAAACATTTATCCCCTTTAATCCAGCAACTATACAGGGATTAGCAATTAGCATTATGTTGTTGATTTTAATCAACAAGAACGCAGTGGGAGCAGGCTCAAATAATCTGATAGTTTGGCAGCTCCTTTTCTAGACATTGTGGATTTACTGCTCATTTCATTTCTCAGATACTCACCTATTTGCATTTACTTCTTGATCTTCATATAAGCTGAACTATATTTTCCTCAATTTTCCAGGGCTGATATCTGGGACAGGGAGGACCAAAGAACGAACCAGGATGCTGGAGGCTCGTTGACGAGGACTCCAGCTGCTGCTGTTGGGGCTCTTGTGCGCATGCTGAAGACTGCCCCGGGCCTTAGGGGAAGCCTGCCGTCAATCGCAGCTCCCCTAATTCCTCAAGAACCTTCTTCAGTTCAGAGGGTCGTGACCGAGGAACATGGAAACATCGCATCGAGTTCTGCAGTGGTGCCTTCTCCTCTCTTGAGATCAAAGACGGCAGCCGATGCGCTGGAGGAGCTGAAGAAATACAAACAGATTAGAGAATCGATACTGAATCGCGGCAAAACACAGCCCTGGGACACTAAGTTGGGAGAGAAACCCACAGATGGAGATCCTTAGCACACAGTAATGACGAAAGTTTGCCTTGTATATAAATGTAGTTCAAGCTAGCTTCTGACGATCCATACGTTAAGTAGCTAATTACTACTAGGATGTGACTAACTCTATATGTTATGACATATATATCCATCCATCCAGCTGCTCTGTGATGACGACCCAGTTGTGGGTTTTATGTAAAGTTGAAATGTTTAACTGCAAGTGCAGCGCATGCAGTGAGATGCAATCAAATAGTTCCATTTCAACCATGATGTTCCTTTTGCCTCTGATGAAGCTAGATGTTACATTCTGATAATGTGATCTACTGATCTTTCATGCAAGAAGTGAGGGGACGAATTAGCTCGTAAGTTAGATATGAAGTCCTGATGCAGATGCAGTATGCATGTAGAAGCTGCAAGTCTTACTGATACTAAGGTTAAATCAAGCGGCTCTGTTGCAGGCAACTTCATCATTTTTATCGTTTTGGAAGTACCAGAAATCAGAATTCATAATACTTTTTCCTTCGGTATTTTTGCAATCGATTCTTCACAATTTTATCTATGTTTGGGCAGTGTTACTTTCCTTTGGAGAATTGTGTCAACCAATATTTTTACACGCATGATACAATGTTCACGTAATACACCAATCGGGAGATTGAATGAGTACATGATCACTCATAACGAGTTTTTCCGGCCCATCAAACTGCATGGGTCCCGAGCAGCTTCATGAGACCACAAGTGATCCCCATGGCCACCACGGCCCTCTACCCGGCCCGGCCACCGGGGCCCGGCCCAACACGGCCCTGAGAGCACCGAACACCGCCAGCGCGACGGTCGCCGTCGCCACAACCACCGCCACCCGCACCTTGTAGCTTGTTATGAACCACGCCGCGATCAGCGGGACAACAGCCCGATGGACAGCGCCGAGGCCGCCGCAGCCTGGCCCAGGCTCGACAGCCCGGACCGTACCAGTGGGCCCCCATGTACCTCCTCGGCCAGCTCCAGGTCGAGCTGCGCTTGAACGGACACGTACTCGCCGATGGCAATGCTGCACGCGCAGGCCAATGGGGCCGCCAGGCCCGACAGGAGGACGGACCGCAGGTCGGCGGGCCTGGCGGCGCCGATGACGAGCATTTGCGCGGCCGTGGAGACGAGGCCGTCGCTCGCTTCAAGGACCGCCGCGCGAAACCACTGGACGTACCGCGACGACGGAGACATGGCGTCGTCAGTCGCACCACAGGCGCCGCAAGCTTCCATGGACTCCGGTACGGTGGTTGGGTCTAGTACGGTGAGCTTGGCGTCACTGTTGGTGGCCATGTCCATCGAGTATTCGAGTAGACAGGACACTGCCTTGGAACTTGGAAGTAACAAGATGCACAGAAACGCATGCGACAACCACACGCACCAAAGCACAGGAGTGTGGAGAACACTGACCACAGAGGAGAAGCGCTCAAACCAGGCACGAGGGGCTTGCTTAAGGCCATAGAGAGAGCGACGGCGGCGCACCATGCCCTCGAATGAATACCCGGTGGCGGATGCATGTAGACCTCCTCACGCAACTCGCCATTAAGAAAGGCATTCTTGACATCAAGTTGAGCAGACCGATGGCGAGCACGCCACCGAAAGAAGAAGTGCGGACGGTGGTCATGTGGGCCACAGAGCAAAAGTCTCGTCGTAGTCACGACCATGCTCCTACTGGAAGCCACGAGCAACAAGACGCGCCTTATAGCGCTCAAGAGAGCCATCAGAGCGAGTCTTAATCTTATAGACCCACTTACATGTGATGGGACGAGTGAGATGGAAAAGGAACAAGATCCCAAGTACCAAGACGCTCGAGGCGAGAATCTCCTCGGCCATGGCATGCCGCCACTCGGGATGAGTAACAAAGATCCCTGTGGGAGGCGAGCTCACAAGTAAGCTGCGCCAAAGAAAGGCAAAAGCAGGCGGGGGCGAATCGATCGCGATCGCGGAGAGTAGCGAGGAGAAGACGGCCCATCGGGAAGATGAAACATCGAAAGAAGATGAAACATCAGGGGAAGTGGGCTCATCTGGAAGATCCTCAATACGAGGTCGACGAGTGTAGACGAGTGTAGTGGGGGGAGCCTGAGGAGCCGCAGGAGACGAAACAGGCGGCGACAATGGCGGAGAGGCCACAGGAGAAATATGTGGAGACGAGATAGGTGTATCTGGAAAGGTCAAAAAAGACAGAGACTCCACAGAGGAAGTCGAAGGAGAGACAGGACGTGGGTAGAAGGGACGAGACTCGTCGAAAGTCACATCCCGAGAAATCCGCATCCGTCGACCAACAGGATCCCAAAGACCGATAGCCCTTGTGCTCGACTGCACTACCCCAAAAGACACACTCAATGGATCGAGCGATCGGTTTGGTGCGTTCTCGAGGCGAAAGAACGTAGCAAACGCAAACAAATGACGGGCGGCGAGTAGTCGGAAGGAGACCACATAGACGCTCAATAGGGATTGCGCCCTGAAGAGCAGAAGAAGGCTGGATGTTGATGAGATAGGTGGCAGTGGAAACAGCCTCCGCCCAAAAGTGAGGTGGAATAGAGGCGGCAATCATCAGTGCACGAGCCGACTCAAGGAGGTGACGATGCTTGCGCCAAAGAACACCATTCGAGCATGAGCACCGTGACAAGAGAATCGAGCGAGAGTGCCCGTCGAGAAGGAACTGCGCAGTGATGAGAGAGGTACTCGCCAAAGCAGAGTCGACCACGAAGACACGAATAGGAGTGGAGAACTGTGTGCGAACCATAGTGGCAAACTGTTTATAGATAGACAAGACCTCACTACGAGAAGATATGAAATATATCCAAGTGTGGCGAGAGAAATCATCTATAAATATGATATAGTATCGATGACCCCTTTCAAAGCGAATGGAGCTTAACCCCAAACATCAGAATGAACAAGATCAAAAGGACGTTGAGACACTGACTCACTATGAGGATAAGGAAGCTGAAGTTGTTTGCCTAACTTACAGCCCTGACAATGTAGAGACACGTCTCCTGAGATAGACCCCCAGAGACCACGACGAACTAAAGACGACAGACGAGAGCCACACAGATGGCCAAGACGGTGATGCCATTGTTGGAAAGAGCCGGTAGACGGAGTGGCAGAGGCGGAGAGACTGGCGGCGACGGTGGCAGCGGAAGGAAGGTGAAGCCAGTCAAGCTCCCAGAGACGCTGTGAGTCAAGGCGCCGAGGGCCAGAACCAACCAGAGCTCCCGTGTGGCGATCCTGAACACAACAAGAGTCATAGTCGAGAATGATCCGATAACCAAGGTCAGTAATCTGTCCAGCAGAAAGAAGCTGCATGGTTAGGCGAGGAACATGAGCAATGTAAGAAACATGAAAAGATGAGTTGCTAAGAGGTCCTCGACTGCAGACGAAAGAGAGAGGTACCATCGGCAGTAAGAACACCGAGTGGGAATCAAGAGGTGTAACAAAAGATAGAGTGGAAGAATCGGAAGTCATGTGAAAGGATGCTCGGAATCAAGGATCCACGGGAGGTACCGCCTGTCGTAGGAGGTGGTTTCTCGGTGCAGAAGAGTCGGTCGCAGAACTCCGAACAACTCCGCCGAGGAAGAACTCAAGCGGCAGCGATCGTCAAGTCCGCTATCTCCCTCGCTCGAGAGAAAAAAGCGGAAGTAGTCGATGCAGACGTCGTTGTAGAAGTACCTGGTGCGGTGCTAGGAGAAGAACGGCGTGAAATATGCCATTGTTTCTTGTAGCATCGAGACTCGATGTGGCCGATCTTGTCGCATAGGGCAAATGAGGACGACCACCACCAGATGGAGGGCGGCCACCACCACTGTGGCGGCCACGGAGGAGGCAAGCAGCATCAAGCGTGAAGTAGTCGGTGTAGCGGTGTACTGGCGGCGAAAGCACGGAGGGGAGTGGCATCGCACCAAAGACCACTCGGGACGAGTCTCCTCCGCGCACGTATCTCGGTAAGGGCCTCCGAAGAGTGACACGAGGGTGGCGTGCAAGTAGTCGGGCACGCCCGCCGAACTCAGGGCGGCGCAGTAAGGAACTCGTAGATACGCTGAAACTCCAGATCGGCCACGGACGACCAAGCAAAGACGAACAGAACGACAACCCGGCGGCGAAGAGAGTCCGCTGACGCCGCATCACAACTCGAGCGTAGAAGGCGTCAACAGTAGCATCACCCTGCTGAAGAGAGTGCTCTGACGAACTCTTGATGGATAGAGGCATCTCCGGAGGGTTCAGTAGCGCCGCCGAAGATGAGTCCACATTTGGACAAATTGATGAAAATCCCACAATCTCGTAAGAAAACGAGGTCAACATCATGGCGATGAGGACAAGCGGCATGAGCATCGTCGTCACACCACTGAGTGTAGGTAGTCAAGCGATCCATGTAGGAGTCCAGAGCCTCTTGATAAGCAGAGGCAGCCTTCTCATCAGTAAGGCCAGCAGCCTCAATAGCAGCCTTGTCACCGGTGTCTGGGAAGCGCAATGAGACGTAGGCTCGTCGAGAAGTAGGGCATGGCGGACAGGTGACATCGCCAGAGAGGACGCCTCAAAGACGAAGACCACGCATATGGATGCGCATGTGAGACACGAAGTCGGTGTAGTTAACACCGTCGAAGATCACCGGCAATGAGAGGAGAAACGGTGCCCATTGCTAGGCGGCCCTGGACGGCGCGGCGACCAAGGTAACGTAGTCTAATAGGCGGCGCTGGACGGCGCGGCGATTAGACCGACGTTTTTTTTTTTTTTTTTTTAACTTTCAACCGGCCTGTTTAAAACAGGCCGGCCCACCTCTCACGCGCACACGAAGGATTGTGATTAGGGTTCTGCTAAGCGGCGGCGGCGTGTGAATCGCAAAGGCGGCGGCGGCAAGAAACCGCAAGGCGGCGGCGTCGGCTCGCAATGGGGGCGGAGCACGGAGGCGCTGCTTCGGTGGCGGCTCCAAAGCGAGCACCGCGGCGGCTCGGTGGCGCTCCTTGGCGGCAGCGGCGGCGCAGATCCTTGGCGCTGGGGGAGCGAGCACGAGGCGCGGCTCGCCGGCGGCTCTTGGCGGTCGCCGCGGCTAGTGGAGTTCGGCTAGGTCACCGAGCGGCGGCGACGGGCGGAGACGGCGGCGTCGGCTCACGAGGCGGCGCAAGGTGGTGGCGATGGCGTCGGCTCACCGAGCGGCGGCAGCTGGCGCAGGATGCGCCGAGGTGGCGTCGGCGATGCCCGGCCAAGCCGCTTGCTACCGCCACGACGGGGAGGACGACAGATCGGAGGGAGGCCGACAGGCGGCAAGCCAGCGACGGTGAAACACCAGGCCAGCGACGGTGGCGACTAGGTCAGGAGAGAGAGGTAACCCTAGCGCTCTGATACCATATTGGAATATGCAACTTGTATTATCAGGGGCCAATTGGCCAGTATATATATACAATGCATGTTACAGATAAGAAAACCAAATCAAATATAGAGTTCTACTCTAACACAAGGTTATCTCTAACTATATCTCTAACAAACACAAGTCCGAGAGGTGGAGACTGTAGAGAGGGGGAGGGAGAGGGGGGGAGAGCGAGAGAGACGTGTACTCGGAGAAGAGCACAGTGCACACATCTCATGCTTTTCTTCCATTTTGTTTGCAGAATTGCAGTATGATAGTCAGAGCTGCATGGCTAGTTAATGTGGTATTGTTAAAGTAAATTCCAATATAGATCAGTATATTCATTAGCTAAATCTCCCCGCCTTCCGTCAACAATTTCTAGTCAGCTACAGCAAACATATATGTTGACGATTCACTGACCGTCCTCAATTTGGCGCAAACATATATGTTGACGCGCAACCTGTCACCATCTTTTAGGCACAAAAACAAGACACTGAGCATAAATTAGCATAACCACTAACCAAATAGTAAACGAGACACCAGGAGCATGCGATGTAGTAATATGAAGCTTTCTCACGGGAAAGATGGTACTAAGTAGCAGCTATTGTAATCAACACATCCACCACCATTTTTGAGCGATGGGCGGCGGCGAATTCTCATCCGAATGTTCACATATCAAACCACAACCCACAAACTTAACATGCAGATCATTCCAATTTGGTCTGAAAAATGATAATAAGACTGAGAAATCAGGTCCCAAGAAGTACGGACAAAACCGGGCCAAAAGCGGGATGCTACTTTCTCCAATGTTAGTAACCGATATCCTAACTCAGCCGGTCAGATGATGAGGAAAACTGTCAAGAAGTATGGGCAGAGGGTCATCCTTGTTTCTGGCTCGTCTCCCCTGACGTTCGCTGTAACAGAAGTTGAGTGCGTCACACTCTCAGGACTAGATAGTGCTTCATTTGAAAGCAACTGTGAAGGCTTATGGTGATACCTGAGCTTGTGCCTGAATATCCTCTAGTTCAGTAATTATATCTGGGAAGGAAGGGCGGTTAGCTGGAACGGCTTCCCAACATCTCCGCATCAGGTTTAATAGCCTGGGATGTGCATTTTCTGGAAGTTGTGGGCGCAAACCCTGCAACAATCAGTACAATGCTAACATACTTGGCGCGTCTCAAAATACACAAAACGGACGTCAATGGTATGGTACTACTAGGAGTACGTACTCCCACTTCGAATATACCACTTAAATAGAAGTGTAGTCAAATCAAATATAGGGAGCAGTAAGATGTTCTTGTTTGATGAACTACAGCTCGGCAAGCCACCTCAGATTATACTAAGCAAAGATGTTAATCTTATGTCTATTGATCAAGGAATTCTGCAAAGACATTAACCTCTTGTTCCACCTACAGGTTAAGACACCATCAACTGCTAAAAGTGGAAACGCATATGTTAAGACACCAACCTGCCTCACACCTACAGCTGCTTGGAGGGGGCTCATGGTATTATATGGAATCTGGAAGAATCAGAGAAATATTTTAAAAGCCCCGGCATTAGTAAAGATAATTGATAAATGGTTTTTTTAGGTAACTGTAAGATTGTCATATGAAATAACATAACTAGTTAACTACCTTGGATGTCATGAGTTCCCAAAGTACAATAGCAAAACTGTACACATCTGCTTTGTTGTCATAGGGCTGATGATTTATAACCTGCACATGCAAAAGCAAAGAGGTATTAAAGGAATTTCAGATTTTTCCTATCATTAGACATTGCAAAATCAAAACTATATGAATATGGCATGTTGCAAACCACTGCATTCAGATCATTGTGTATACAATTGATTGCAATAATGATTTAATGATTATTCTGAACTGTTCACTTTCAAAATATATTATAAGGCAAACTCCATTTGGAGACAAGGATAAGCGTCAACAGAGACAAAAAAAAAACATTTGGAATTGTGTTTCCAACTTTGATTAGCCTTAATAGATGTAACATTGATCCAACAACTAGAGTAATACCTCAGGCGCCATCCATCTATATGTCCCAGTTTCAGCTGTCATAACGCCCTCTTGATCCTGGAAACGAGCTAGACCAAAATCTGCCACTTTCACAACCTAGATAAATGAGCAACAAAATGATTTATAAATTGTAATATTCAATACCTAAGCATGCAGGCATGATGCCAAAATGGGAAACAAGACAGAAAACACAGTGTGCATCAACAAATATCCTCCACATTCACTACTTGGAAAAAAAATGGTCATTTTCTAACGAAGGACTTAATATTTACAACATACATACATGATTTTTATCCATTAAAATGTTGGCAGACTTTAAATCTCTATGGACGATGCCCTTCCGATGCAAGTAAGCCATCCCGCTGCATACATCAAGTGCGAACTTCAGAAGCGTTGGGAGGCCCAAGACATTATGATCATTGTGCAAGAAATCGAATAGGCTTCCTCCAGACATGTATTCTGCAAGATATAATACAGATATGAAGTTACTACTGGAGGAGAACTGCTGTTAACACATGTATACTTCTATGGAGCAAATAGTAAGACGGTCCTCATCACAGAACAAACACACTATTTCCCAGATGCTGGAGAGCGGTTGATATTTTAACAGTATATTTAAGCCATTTTTTGACAATGCTACAAAATTATAGGATATGGTATCTTTATTTTTTCCGGAAGTCTGAATCTTGGTATGACAAAGAAGTGTTGTTTTCCTATTAGAGATATGGCCGGTGCTAGCGCGACACTCACCTGTAATTATGCAAAACTGAGGTGGCTTTGTGCATGAGCCAATCAATCGAACAATACTGGCATGATCAACTTCCCTGAAAAGAAGTGTGGAAGGTGAAGGCATGGTATATATTTTAATTTGTTGGTATTTATAATCTAGGTTACCTGGATACCGCGATACGCCGATACCGCGATACGTCATTTTCCCAAAAACACCGATACGGCGATACGTGTATATATATAATAAAAATAAAAAAGTACAAAAAATAATGAATTGCAATCGTCCAGGTTTAGCCTACAACAATGCAATTGCAATCGAATTCCATGCGGTTGGTAAAAATTAATAAATTAAGAAAGGAAGGTAAGTATAGAACCTATTTCTTATTGAACTGTGGATCAAACCATAGGTACTGCAGTTTCTTTTAACGCAAGAAGATGATGTTGGCTACCCAGGTATTGCCGTTTCTTTTAGCGCAAGAAGATGATGTTGGCTACCCAAGTAATTTTAATGCCAATTGCTTTGTTGTTTGCTTTGGGTCTAGATAGGCTCTACCCTCATTGAGTCAAAGGAATCAAATTCACTTCCAAACAAAGAGAAATCAGCTAATTTTTGTTTGCTAAATAGATCGACCATACGTTTCTGAGTCGAATAAGGGGTATTAGGGTAGAGATGTATCAGGGAAGTATCAGAGAAGTATCCAAGAAGTATCGGGAATTATTTTTAAAAAAATCAGGAAAATCACCAATACTTACAGGATATGTATCTGGATGTATGGGGGTCGTATCCGTATCCGATACTGATACACTGATTTTGGGAAGTATTCGTGTAACGTAGCTTGCAATAGACAAGCAGGTGCAGATAAAGTTGATCTCAGTAGTGCCATGTTCACTTCTACCCATTATGAGATAGTTTTAACTAACCATAATATAGTCAGGAAGTACAAACATCAACCAGAGCACATAACAATAATAACCTCATAAGTGATTTCATAGAAATGTGAAATACCTTAACATGTAGATTTCTTGCTTAAATTCACTCCAAGCATTCTGATTCAAATTCGCGGGACTTAAAACTTTTACAGCAACCTCCTCACCACAATAAGTCCCGAGAAACCTTCCCATAAGCATAACACACATTATATGAAGAAAGCACTACTAGATATGACAAGTCGGCAACCAAACTCAGAAGTGTACAGCAACTCACAAATCCCCACAAGATCCAGAAGCAACCTTCTCTCCAATCTTCAGAAGTCCTGTGTCAATATCCGATTCACAATCTTCAGCTCGGAATGGCAGTAATTTGTCTGCACTTGAAGAATCAGAGCCAGACCATGAACCCTGTATCCTCCAAAGGAGCCAGTAAATGTGATGTTAGTTTTTGGATAGTAGATCGGTACATATTAAATAAGATTAAGTTATCATCATTAAACAAGTTTGAGAAAGTTGTAAGTTGCGAATGGATAACCAATAAAATACCTCATTTCTTAAAATTGATGCCTCAAGTGCCTTATGCAAGCCCTCGGTGTCCTGATCATACCATGGAAAATTATCAATCTTGAGCAGTGCTTCCAAAAAAGAGCTGCTCATATAGAAATAGAACCACAATGCCCTTTGCTGTCGCTAAGAGTATGATAAATCATTGGTATTCATATAGAAATAGGATCAAAATGCCCTTTGGTGTTCATACAAAAATAGGATCACAATTTTAGATGTGCATTCCTACAATGATACCATACACATTCAAGACAGCACTAGAGATCTAATTGATTGCATGCCAACAAAGGAAAGAAATCATCATGTAGCAGTGCTAACCTTGTCACTGAAACTACAGAACTTATCCCCAAAACTAAACTCTTTGGATTCTTATAATAATTTCTTAAATAACATACCACATCTCAATTAAAAGAAAAGGTTGAGTGAAAGCTTCCATACATCAGTTTTGGAATTTCGCCATCTAGGCAATTCACTCAAATCACATAATAAGAAACTAAAATTACCTCAATGGGCCAACCATCAACAACAAAAACATCAAGAGAATAACCATCTGTTGTTGAGAAAACATGTGCTTCCCTGATGTTCAGTCCAATGTCAGAAAGCAAAGCAGACAGCTGTCAGAACAAGTTATTCACAGTCAGTGGTGCCCAGAAAAGTCAAAGAGGCACAAATATTGAACAATTATCAGTTAGCAATTATTAGCATTATTACATGGGTGAATTCAGAGATCAGCCAATGTTAGAACAAAGAATATCTGACCATAAAAGATTGCAAACTACAAAGGTGCCTACCGTCCAAGCAGAAAGGCTAAAATAAAGCCACGATATTTAAAATAGAAGCCATGGTATTTAAAATAGAAAGTAATGTAAATCATTAGTAATACCATAGGTGTTTTAGCTTTCCAGCATTTACAGAAATTGTGTTAACTGTAGTATTGCTGACCTGACTAAGGAGCTTAGGCTTGTCAGTAGTGGAGAAGACTATCTCATGAATGTGTGTGTATGATGATCCTGACCTGTGAAATGTGTACAGATAAGGTTAGTGCAATCATGAGAGGCTCGAGCACTGTGACTTTATGTGGGGAAAAAAAGGACACTTTTGTGCGTATGGGTGCAGGGTGGGAATGCGAGTGAGTGCAAACACAAGTAGTTTTTCTTTATGTTCAAGCAGGAGAAGGGATAATGTGGGGTGGTGGGTTCAGAAAAGTGCAAGTACGCTGTTTATTTTCCATTACACTTATGACCAATCATATAAAAGAATGTGTACTATGTACTCGTGTATAACAGTATAAACCTCAATATGTTAGCATGCATAGTCTCTTTGGAGAAATTTAAGATAAACCATAAGATATAAATGAATTGGTATCACAAGGAGCACTATGCTTTCAGATCATACAAGGACACAAACGAAGCATGTGCACTTATGTGGTAAAAAAGCTACTGTGTCAATGCTGGGTTGCATATGGTTAGATGTTGTGTTTGTTCATGTTCTCATCAACTAAAAGCACTTTTACCCTCACCAACAAAAGAATAGGAGTAATAGCATTTTGAACTACCATGAGTTTGGAACATCAAGTTCATGACTTATCAAAGCTAAGAGAAACAGAGAAACCAATGTACCCTCTGAAACTTCATTAACAGTTCCCATTTTACTATTCTGTACATATTTTTGTACCTTTCTCTTGGTTCTTATGCACCTCCTGCTGATACACTGTACATATCTCAGTGTCGTAAGTTAACTACAGGCTGTATTTTCAAACATTATGAACAGTAAAGGTAGAGTTCGAAACAAATTTTGGTACAGCACAGATCCAGTCTGTGTCAAGGTCACTCAAACTACAAAAGCTCCACACTAGCATAGTGCATGAGTACCTGGTAGAAAGAGCATCACCAACATCAGCCCCTTCTTCGAGTGCATCAGAGTTAGTTGTCGCGTCCACATTTATCTCTTCAGGCTTTGATCAAAGTTTTAAAGTCAATTTCCAACTCTAGTTTCTATTTGTGATACTAAACATAAACAATCATTCATTCATGGAACAAACAAGTAGTCCTCCCGATCAGGAAAAAGTGCAAAAAAGAAAAGTTCCAGATTCATTTAATTACAGTATATTAGAAAATGTTGCTTTAGTAAAGTATCTTGTCATAAGATTTCTCAGCAGTCAGCACAAAATTCATCTGCATGACCCTCACTGTTCAGCTGCATGACCCTCACTGTTTGTTGCACATGACATTCAGAACATGCACATTCAGCTGCATGGCCCTCACTGTTTGTTGCACATGACATATTATAATATAATCAAATTTGTTTTCCCAACCCAGAAAGTTAATTTAATGTTAGACGAAATGGTTGTTGTGCCATGCCATGACATGCTGGTTTAAGTTGCTTTCATGCGAAATTTACTTTCAACAAAATTTCAACTGTCAGGTTTGATCCTATTAATAGAGGAAGTCTCGCTGTCAATCATAGGAGAACTCCAAGAGCACAGGCCCCGAAATCTAGCAGAGAAAATAACGATGCTCAGAGTTAGAAATAAGACTATACTTGCTTGTTCAGTTGTTCCCATGACTTTCATAATGAACTTATCCAACAATACAAAGAATTTTACAGGACCACTGATTGCTTGCCGATGTAACTAGAACCCAAAAAGGAGTCAAACAATGGTAAGAAAGATCTTCACCCTGAGGTAACAGACATAGAATGCAGGGCGCTTGTCAGGATCCTTTGCTTCTGCCAAAACCTTCTGATGGATTAACACATACTCTGCTTTGTCCACATGCACATCCAGCTGATAACTACACAGTGGTGGAAAAGCAGCAAACAATATTAATTCATCGCTGGTATGAAGAAAACAATGGACTCCCCCAAGTAAATCCACATCTACGGATCAACCTACGAGACTAGAAGCACAGTCATAACAGGAAAGCAGCCAGGAATTCAGAACCACACCCCGAATATTCTTTCTGGAAACAGAACGCACCCATCAGAGTCAAATAAACAAATGTGTGTTCTTAGTTTAATCCTGGAAAGCACCATTTCAAAGTCCAACAAGCACAGCTATACTGTACATGGCGGTCCATCATCCATGGACCAAGTACTGTTCCATCCGCGGAATAAAGTAAACGACTTGAGTTCTCAAGCAGCCATAGAAGGTCAACACGAATTCCACGGCTAAGTCAAACAAGGTGCGGCAAACTGCAACCCGAAAAGGTTATGCTATGGCGGCTAGTTCATTGTAACATCCACGGATCAACAAATCGACACAGGCCTCAACAATTCATACACCAATCGACAAAAAAAATTGCGAATCCAACTCCGAGCTCAAGCGATTCACCACCCATTTGGATTACGCACAAGAAACATACCTAAACCCCTGATTCCGCAACTCAAACGCAAACAATTCAGCGGTGCAGAAGCTAAGGCAAGGGCGGAAGCAAAGCAACTCACCTCGCAGGAAGCCGACCGAAGTGGGCCTCGAGCTGGGCGCGGAACTCTGGGACGGACGACGCCGCCGCTTCCACGTGGCCGTCGGCGACGAGCCGGTCGAACACCTCGCGGCAGATGTCGCGGGGCCCCCCGCCGCTGCTCCCACCGGACGCTGCGGGTACGGGGGCGGGCGCGGCGTAGCGAGGCGGAGACGAGCTCTCCCCGACGCCCTCCGCGACGCCACCCCCAGCGCCGGGCCCACCGCCACCCCCCTCCGCCGCTGCCACCATCGCCGCCGGTGCGCGAGTCGCACGCACCGGCCTCTAGAAGCTTCGAGTTTGTTAGCTATAATCTTGCCATTAGTGCATATGCATGTTTATTTTATTCATGTGCATGTAGTCAAGAATATGTACTAGCATAGGAAGTTGCATTACAGCAGTGTGTGGTGCCAAGAGAAGTATCACGACGATGCGTGGGAAGCGCTCAAGCTATGGTGGCTGTTGGGTCGTGTGGATCGAGCTGTGCGAAGCGGCCGGATCGGAGGCGCTAATAAATCTGAGACGTGCAACATGAGCTGCATGAGATATGCATGCTAGCTAGTTAAAATAGGAAGTGCATGCATGGTGTACTGCTAGTCCGGGTCAAAGGGCCACGATGCGAAATTGAGGCTGGGTCCTGACTTGAATGCATGGTCTTTGCACGTTGCATTAGTTCAGGATGATGGCGTGAGTTACGGTGGAATGGGTCTGATGACGGTTGTTATTCTCTTGTATGTTTGAGTCTATATATGAAACAAAACGATGAGGGCTATAGGGTCTGAGTCAACAAATCAGCTGTGTGTATGTGTGTGTTGTCCAACACCTGTACTCGTATCCACCAGAGGAAAAAACTCAGGCTAGCGAGTGTTTGTGAAAAACACCAAGCGAGAGGGAGTGATTCCCAACAGAGTTAGGGTTTTTCCCGCACGCTCGTCCGCGCGTTCTAGAAGGTTCGAGAGGCGAGGGGGTTGGCTACGGACGTGTGCTCGAAGGAGGCGAGGGAAGGGAGGAGTGGAGCTTCGAGAATTGTGCGGGGGCGCGAGGGGGGTATGTGGGTGGAAATAGGGGGGGATCCGAGGGGCAAAATCGTAAATTATGTATCGGCTCCAGGCGCTGAGGGTAAGAGGAATGTTCGAGACGGGGGGAGGGGGGGTCATTGCGAATGTGTGTGGATAGGCGTTGCTTTTGGTTTCTTGGTGCACTCCGTCCTCAGTGAACCGGCTCAGAAGGGACCACCAGTCAGTGGGTGGTTTTGTGGACCTGGTGCACTGAAGGGACTGGGTGAGAGGGAAGTTGATAGGGTCACACAATGGGGAACGATTTTGTTTGGGTTGATTAGGATTTACAATCTTCCTGTTGCTCAAGCGAAGGGAAGAAAAACGTATCATTCCCAATGTTTGTCTTCGTGTATTTTTTCCCCTGAAGGAGGAGACAAGGCCGCCTCAATGTGTATTCGACTATTTGTTACGGAACCATCGATTGATCCGATAAATGATTTTATTATTGATTTCCATACAAAAGAAATATTACATGTGAATTTAAAAAACACCATGAACATCAATTTTTTATATATATATATATATATAAGGTATGAAAGTTCATTGTCTATAGTGTGAAGTTATGTTTTATGTTGTTGTTAGAGCTATATGACATTGAACTTTTTTTTTTGGCAACTTCACGACATAAGATTAGTGTGTGTGTTTTTTTTTGCAGATTGTAAGAGATTGTGATACATTACTAGTGAGTTTCAACATCTTTCTATTTTCTAACATTGTGATCAAATAGATTTGTATGTGTTTATATACAATAGTCCTTGCAGAAAACGCAAGCATGAGACCTCTACAACAAGTGCATTTTGAGGGAATTACTTCTTGATGGGTCATAAGAACGAATTCATACATTTCAAGGGAGAACAAATTTAGTTTGCCAATATTTGCCTTTATTCTACCTTTGTACCTATGAAACCATGATCATTTTTCACTATGTTCTTGTCAATTGGTCAAGCTCTATTCATAGAGCCTATATAAAAAATCACGAGTTTGTCAAACTCTACAAAGCTTTGTGGTTAGAAATGTGACTCACTTCGCATGTGATGTTCTAGCTACCATTAGCTAGAGGTGGTTGAACTTTCATGTAAGAAAACACACGCTTATGAAAGACAAGTAGAAATAGGATTTAGATTCCTTCCATTATAAATACCAAGGCACACTTTGGCAATGTTTGATCCTTGCCCGTGGTTAAGGTGTTTAGGCATTTCTGAGTCTCAAAAAAAAAAAGGAAAGATAGGTAGTGTTTCTCCCACACTTTCATCTCATATTCTCAGCTATTCAAATCCCAATTAAACAACACATGTACTTTGCTAACCATCTTGTAAAGACTTGAAAGCCAAAGGATCCCATATCACCAACCCTCCAAAATAAATTGATGCCTTTTCTACAGTGCCCAAACTATATAACTACTAATGTCATTTGTCAATTGTAGTTAGCAGTGACAAGTATTATACAGCTACAATGGATAGGAGGTGCAGACTGCAGAGTGAACAAGAAAGACCAAGATGCCCTTGATGTGGGCTGCACTAACCTTCACAAGAAAAACAACTGAGTGTCCATCTATTTCATCATATGTATGTAAAATCACTGAGTTTATGTTACGGGTTGCACAACTATATACAGATCTTTTGATAAAATAAAAATGAAATCGACCCAGTGTCATATACCTCCCAAGCCTCCTTTGGATCCGCACATATCCAAAATGGGATTGGAGTGCGGGTTGCAATCATTAAAAAAAAAAGAACGGAGGGAAATGAACTTGGATAAAATGAATCCCTGATTGGGGTCCATAAGAATGATTATTCCCCATAAGGCAAGTTACTTGTCACGTCTTCCTTTCGGCCGCGTAAAGAGCACTACTGGTTAGCTATTGAAAGCATTCTCAACATAATATTGCATGCTAGCCATAGCCACAGCAATCAGTTGTTAGAGCAATGTTTTCTTAGAAGGGTGCCCTAAGGTATCACAGTTACTTTAAAGCTCCCTGATTGAGAGGTCACTTCTAGAAGAAAAAAAAACCACAAATAGGTCAACCAGTTGTGCAGTTATTAGGACTTAAACTGTGACATTTAGCCACAAAACACCGGTTGGCTTGCATGCCTATGTGTTTTATGGTAATTTTAAAGAATTGTGGTTATTACATGTGATGAATCATTTTCTTAACCCATTAGTTACTATTTTTCAATGGGTATGACGTAAGCACTCGATACTACACACATACAAGCAAGCGGTCACACTTTCTTGTACTGGAGCGAAGGGCTATTATTTTATAGTAAATTCTACTGTGGTATATGATGATAGTATAAATCAAATTTGATCATTAATTTGTTAAAGATGTAATAGACTTTTCTTTCTATTTTAAATTTTTTGTCAAGGTATTATGAACTTTTACAACTAGGATTAAAAATATTACTCTCGTGGCATGTAATCTCCACATAGGCAATTACAATTCTACCCCTTTTGAGATTATACTACTCATACTACCATGTTTAATATAACTAAATCATAACTAATCTGAACCATTGGATAAAAAAGAATATATGGACTATATTTGTAGGATCGGATACGACAATCAGAGGGGGGTGAATGATTATAGTGCATTCTTTTCAAATTAGCGGAGAATATTTGCGGTGAATTCAACTGACAACCGAATACAACGTACCCGTACGAGTTTGTCTCTTCGTTGTAGTGGTCGAAACAGCTCTGATCTGTTCTGCCAGTCAATGATATTGTCAACAGCTGAGTGAACAGCACAACTAGTGATCAAAGAAGTTGAAGTCGATCTGGTCGAAGGGGTTGCGATCACCTAGTCGTAAGTGCTATCGCGGCATCCCTCAAAACCTAGCATGAAAACACCAAAAACTCTTTGCCGAAAAGCCGTCGCAAAAAAGTCGCAAAAGCCCCGTGTTACTCTTAATATCTTCGGTCTTTATATGCTAGAGCTCTAAATCGTATCCTTATCAACACAGACACATAATCCTATCACTTTCAAAAATTAGGGGAACCGAAACCCCTCAAATCCCAGGTTTTTCAATCTCTGAACCTTCCAGTTATGAACGCCTTCCATAACTCTTCACGCGTTGAAGCCTCCAGGACTACACCTCCTGTAGATTCAACCATGCATCATACATTCACATTTTATCTCCATGTGCCCCAACGTAAGCATGACCACCTCGTGACATCCACGACAACCAGAACCTTGGATTTCCCCATCCTAGTTCCGGTCTTCCTCGTCATCGACCATGACCGCCTCCACGCTCAACCTGAATATGCAAAGATCAAATAACGTTTTTTGGCACAAGTTCTCCAACTTGACCAATATCAGTTCACACATGCATAACACACTCACATCTATCAATAAACATGAGCCAGATCAACAACGACCTTAATTTCCAACTTTCATAATACAACTTGAGACCACTCTGTAAAACTGGTCGTACCGCTATACACAAGCTGGTCATACTGCTGGCTGATCAACCACGATTACACAAGATACTCGAAGATTACAAGAATTGAAGTACTCGAAACCTACGACTACTTACCGTAAGCGTATGACCACCTATTAGAGGTCTATGACCACTGATCGCAAAGTCTACGATTACGGACATGAAATCCACAACAACCGATAACAAAGTCCACGGCTACAGATCGCAAAGCCTACGATTATCGATCACGAGGTCCACGACTACAGATCGCAAAGCCTACGACTACGAACCACTGACCAGGCACTGTAGCTTTCGACCATCGACCAGTCGCTGTAGTTTCGACCTTCGACCATGCACTGTAGCTTCGATTATCTACCAGTCACTGTAGCTTCGACCATAGACCATGCATTGTAGCTTCGGCTATCGACCCATCACTGTAGCTTCGACCTTCTACCAGTCACTGTAGCTTTCGATCATCGACTCCGACTGTCCTTCGTACTCGGTAGACACCTCAACTTACGACTGAGTACATTACTCGGTACTCGGAGCTATATCACTAGATACCCGGATATATCTGGGATATCACAGATGATTTTTTGTTGAATCCGTTTGTGAAGTCATACTATCACAGACGGTTTCCTATAAAAACCGTATGTATTGTGACTTTTCACAGACAGCTCACAAACCGTCTGTGATAACCGCCTGTTATCACAGACACATAGATTCAGATGGTTCACAAACTGTCTTTGATGACGATTTAGAGCCGTCTGTGATGACCTCTCTAGTAGTGGCGATATGCTTAAAAATTTGTACCACTTTTCACTTTTAGGGAGATCATTGAAGCACCTGTAAAAAATTTGCATAACACAACTAATTCCTTATTTCAGAAATTAGAGAGTACATGTAATTATGTTTTGCACTACTGCATGAATTATCGTAACAAGTTAATTAGATGATCAAGCCAAGTATACCAAATCTAAATTCAAAGAAAGCCCATCTGATGACTACCACATGTTTGTTCACATGTGTGTGTGTGCGCGTATTAGGTGGCCTTACACGTAAATTTGTCCCATGGCATTTTGTACCCCTTCGTAAAAGAAAATGATATATAAACTCCAATAAAGCTGTAAAAGTTGCTTAAACACATAGTATAAAAAGTAGGACCGGACCGCCAATTAAACCAAAAAAAAACCAAAACTGACGACCTAACCGGCTCAGTTAAGCTCGAAGACCGCAATCCAATCGGACGGAGAAAAACTGGTTGAACCGGCCTGTTTTGAGAGAACCGTCGAACCAGAGCCAGTTTTACCGAACTGAGCTGTTCGTGTTTAAGACAAAAATACCCTTGTTTTTTTATTTTTTGCTGTAAATTTCAGGGGTAAGAATGGAAAGAGCTGAATAGGAGTGGATTGACTGGTTGAGTTGGCATTAGGGCTTTCCTTCCCTGCTCAGCAGAATCTCTCTCTCTCTCTCTCTCTCTTCTTCCTACCACTGCCGCCCCCTTCTGGTTTCTGGCTTCTCTCGATCCTTCCCGACGGCGTGAGGTGGCACGGACTCTCGGCGCCGACGGGGCTTCACAGAGAGGGCATCACACGACAAGAGCCCCGACGCGGCGAGCTGGCGAGGAGCTCCTTCACGGCGGCGAGACGGCAATCACGGGCGCCGGTGCGTGTGGCTGGGAGCCTGGAACGCTGGGTTTCAGTGCTGGCTTCCTTCTGTCATTCACTGCTACTTCACGTCTTCAGCTCTTCAGCGGTCCACCTTGGTCCTCGGCACGGCAGTCGGCACTCAGCAGCTCGACAGTCGGCTTTAAGGTAATTTGCTCATGAATCATGGCTAGGGAATTGGGATTCTTGTGGTTCATTGTTTTTAATTTTGACCATGAGGTGTAGACATTTAGATATGAGATTATTCATTATTGTGGTTGCTCTGCTCCATCTATGCTAACATGAACCGATGAACAGATGATTTTTGTATGATGACATGAACCGATGATCGAATGAACCACATTTAGTTCTGAAATCTTGACATAAATCATGATTCATTTTTATTTATTGTTTGTGTTCCATACATTTGTCATTTGTCTCTAATAATATTAGTAATTGGGAAAAAAACAATATTTGTTGTTCTTGTTCTTGGGCAGTCCCAAATTGGCAAATTGTTGATGATAAAGTTTGGCACCTTTTACTATTACACATCAACAATTTTGTAGTAGGGTCACAATGTAGTGGAGATTTGGGGTATTACATAATTTACATTAGCTTTGATGTTGGACTACCAATTATCAAAACTGAATTTTTTACAATGATTATTAGTATTATCTTTGACAAATAAATATAATATTCGTATATGTAAAAACCGGTTGTTGGACCGGTAAACCTACGGCTGGACCGGTGAACCGATGAACCGGTTTCTTGATCGATTCGATTGCTGATCCGGTTTTCGTACTATGCTTAAACATTAGAGAAAATATCAGTGCTCTTCAGACCAAAATAAATTCATATTTTCATTTCCTTGCTAAATGAATATCGCAGTTGTGATTTGTGGGGCATCACATATTGCAGTGGATGATTTTGTCTATTTTAGTGGAGTAGTTTAGTCAGATTAAACAACCCTGAATTTGACCAGTCTATAGAAGTCACCCATTGATTTGTACAGAAAAAAGTGTCCTACATATGCACTGAAATTTAGAAGCTTAGGAAAAGATGCCGAAGTCCTCTCCAATTGGTCAATCATGACTAGGCTTTTGTTCTTAAATATATATATATATATATATATATATATATATATATATATATATAAATTAGACCTCTCAAGAGCAGGGCTTAATTGGCCATAGGGTTAAATCCTTCAATTGCTCTTGTCTGACGGGGGCATATACCACCGGAAAAGTCTTTATCGTCAATTGAGGTCTTGCTTCCTTTTCTGTTGGCAGCAGGACTACTGTCTCCAATTGAAATAGCGACAGCTTCCTGTCGCCAATGAGATTTAATTTTGTAATTTTTTTACTATTTATTTCTGTAATTATTTTTAAATATATATTTTTTTTTAAAAAAAATCCATAATCAAGCACTCTATATCCAGTGTGGTGTAGAACACAGTTCTTACGTCACAGCCATCGTTGCACATTATATCGAGGCTTAATTGCTTTGAATCTTCTCATGTTTCTTCGACATGATTGGGTGACTTAACTTCAGAGGAGTCAAGATGTGCAGGTATTTTATTTCCCAGTTGGCAAAGAGCACAAAATGATGCATGATTAACATACTACCTCCTCCGTTCTTTTTAACTTGTTTTAGATATTGACGTAGTCTCTAGTGCACACCTCTCACCATTAATTTTCTAATTATATGTTAGCAAAAACTATGAAAAATATAATGGTATGAAAGCAGTTTTGAAGACAAATATACTAATATCGTTTGCATTCCGTGTGACAAATATAAATAGTTTTTGTGTATATTAGCCGTCAAAGTTTTAAAAGGTATTCTAGAGCAACATGTGTGTGAGAGAGAGGTAGTAGGATATTGTCGTCGTGAACGTGACGTGTCCAGCAATTTTTCAAAAAACATGTCCAGCAATTGACACAAATAGATAGACTTGTTACAAAAATGTCCAAATTGTCAGTTCCCAACATATTCTTCACTCGTATGGTGTTGCATTCTTCATGCAGTGAACTTTTTTTTTTACTGGGTTATGCAATGAACTAAAAAAACAAACAGACTACCGAGCTTCAAAGACCAATAGATCACAAATCAGACTCTAAATTCAGATGAGCTGCCAAAAATTCCTATACTCAACAGTTACAAACTGATACGGCGCCAAGTACTACTACAACTTCAGTTTATAATTCTAAATTGATTTCTCAATTTGAAGTGAAAATGCATGCCCTTCAGGCGAGATCAAGGTAGGTGTGACCGTGAACCGTGTGCGCACACGTAGGAAATGCGTATAACAGGAGGAACGCCAGAGAGGAAGCACGCATGCAGAACAAAGAAGGCACTCGGAGATAAAAGCCCATGACCGCACCCTTGTAACAGATTAGTTTTTGCGTAAGTTAAGGAAAAACCAGAAAACGCCGGTACGGTGAACACTTCCGAGTATCTGTTCTTGGTGAGATCCGATCTTGGGTTTTATCGGTGACTCGTAGTTCCAAGTTGGTGAGTTTTTTTTAATAATACATTTTTTATTCAAAATTATAAAATTATACATGCGATTTTTTTTACAAAATTATACCTCCCAAACTGTTGGGCGAATGTATCTAGTCGCCTAATGGCCAAGCGACACTAATATAGTAGCTGTACCGTTAGGCGACATTAATGAGATAGTCCAACCGTTCGGCAGCATTAATGCAGTCGCCCAACGGATAAACGATAAGTTTATATCACTGAACCGTTAGGCGAGAGCAGCCTCCAGTCGCTGAACGATTGGACGACTGAATAACTTATATAAACAACGCGCCGCTCGGCCTTCGGCCGAGCGATAGGAGGGGGAGAAGGAGAAAGAAAGAGGAGAGGAAAGAAAGGGGGAGAAAGAGAGGAAGAAGAAGAGGAGAAGGAGAGGGAGAGGGAGAGGGAGAGGGAGAGGAGGAAAGATTCGTCCATGAGGTAATTTTGTCTATCTTGTATATTTTTTTGTAATAAGTAAATAGTTTGTGTAGTCGAAATAATAGTATAAGTAGCACCCGTAGAAAATTTTAGTTAGAGAAAAGTAGAAAATCGGAATGTTGTTAATTTATATGTAAGTAACACTAGTAGAAAACTTTAGTTAGATAAAAAAGTAGTCCGTGAGGGAGAAGTTGTGATGTTTGTGAGAAGTATTGTAGTAGTGTCGGTGCATTCGTGACCGACTATTATTCGGTGAATAATTAGAAAGTTGGTAAGTAGTTGTTGGTACTCTGACCGAGTGCATGAAGATGATGAATTACTTGTATGGACTAATTAGTTGACTTAGGTAATTGGTATAGCCTTGATCATGCTGTAGCGTAATTGTTCACGATAGGCGAAGGGTCGTACAAATGTAAATTACAGTGCAACAGTATTTGCATATCGTGCGTTGTGATCTGACTAGTTGCAATATTAAAAATATTTGCAGGCAGACATCAGTCATGCCTGTACCCACTACATTGAAAGTACATTATGGTGATGGCACAGTTCGTGACGGTCCGTACGGTGTTGACTTGAGCAGTTTTCCGCAAGCCACTCTGGTACACCCGGATGGCGAGAATGCACGAATCGCAGATGTGATGTACTGGCTCATCCGCAGCTTCTCTTTGGACCCTGAGGTGTGCAGCGTCGTTATATAAGGGCTTTGGAGCCGGTCTCCCACGAACATTAGATGGGAGTTGAGAAGACTGATGCACACGGCTGTGTGGAAGGGCTTTATAGAAGGCCGCGGCGTTGTGGATACGAGTGTGTGCTGCTTGTGCAAGCATGCCCAAAAGAAGTTGTACAGGGCCTTGCCAACGGACATCATCCGGTGGTGGGAGCAGCTCAACGCCCAGCATGTTGGCGGAGAAGAGGACATGGAGGCCGGTGTTACGAAGGGTTTGGAGGATGTTGCTCGTGATGAGGCCGACGTGATAGATGCAGGAGAGGAAGATCGGTCACCGCATGGTAAGCATACATGACAGGTTGACGAAGGAGAGCATAGGGAGTACATAGTGTGTCAAATGGAGAGCGATGACTGGATGGCCTTGGCTGAAGAGGAAGCTGTACAGGAGGACGACGAGGATAGTTCCAATGAGGACAGAGCTCCCATCCCCCAGGAATGGAACAGGTTTGACGCTAAGGGTGTAGCTATGCATGACGAGCACGAATTACCGTGGGAGTACCATGCCACGGAGGTTCGGTTGCACTCATTGTTTGCTGATAAGACATCCTTACAGGATGCCATTAAGCTGTGGGCTATGTCCATACAGAGGACGTTTCAGGTCATCAAATCTAGCCAGGAGCAGTACACCGTCAAGTGCGAGCATGCCAGTTGTCCTTGGCGAGTGCACGCACATAGACCGAAGTATGAGACTCACTGAATTGTCACGAATGTGGAGCCACACTCTTGCGTGCTCAGCGGTGTTTTGCCAAGGCATCATAACCTAATGTCGGCCTTTATAGCCAATTTGATGTATGGAGAGATAGTGGAGAAGAAGGATATGGAGGCCAAGCACATCATGGTGGCTATTGAGAAGAAATTCAAGTACAAGATCAGCTATGCAAAGGCGTGGCGTGCGAAGCAGAAGGTTTTGGAAAGACGGTTTGGGTCTTTTGAGGTGGTGTACGACAACCTTCCTCGTATGCTTCGGGTGTTGCAGGAGAGAAACCCAGGCACGTACACTACTGTGAAGGACAAGCCATCTAAAAAGCCGCGAGGTTTTGCGTATTGCATAGGGCCTTCGTAGCCTTTGGTGCCTGCATCGAGGTTTTTAGGCATATGCTGCCCGTGATCTCTGTTGACGGGACCTTTTTGACCAGGAAATACAAGGGGCAGATCTTTACGGCCATTGGCGTTGACGGGAACAATCAAATTCTACTGTTGGCCATCGCATTCGTCGAATCTGAGAATTACGACAACTAGTTGTGGTTCCTTCAACATGTGATGGTAGGAGTTGTTGGAGCTTATCCTGGTGTGTGCGTGATCCATAATCACCACGCCGGGATGCTAAAGGCCATAAGAAAACTTTAGCAAGACCCGGGGAGCCGTTCGCTTGGCGGATATGAGGAGTAGATGGTGCATTCGCCATTTGGGGGCCAACTTCTTCAAGTTCTCAAAGCAACCGTTGATGAAGCTATTCAAAAGGCTGGCTATGCAGAACCAGCAGTGCAAATTTGACGCTTTATGTGCGCTGTTGGATAAGCACAGCAGGAAATACGTGGACGAGAGGAACCAGGGACCAGAGTCTGAATCTGATGGTTCGAGGAGGAGGACCTCGAGGAACATCGAGTGCTTCTTCCACTGGATCGAGGCTGATCCATTCGACAAGTGGTCCTTGCTATAGGACATGGACGGGCAAGGTACGGTATAATGACCACTAACCTTGCGGAGGTGTACAACTGAGTTCTTAGGGGCCTTCGCTCCGGCCCTCGTCGCCATCGTAGAAGGTGTTCTGCACAACACAATCGGGTTTTTCAGGGAGAGGCATGCAAATGCCGCACTTCATGCCGCTAACCCCCAAACACCATACTGCTCGAAGATTACGACATACATGCAGGCAAAGACAGAGAAGGGTCAGTCGCACACGGTGTACGTGATGGGCAATACGGAGCATCGTTTCGACGTGCTCCTCTGGGATAGAGCCGGATTTGGGAAGTCTCGTTCTCTTATCACCCACAAGGTATGCCTTAGAGATCACGTGAACGAACCTAGCTGTACGTGTAACAAGCCGAAGCTCTTACAAAAGCCATGCTCTCATGTCATAGCCGCATGTGGGATTGCGCACATGGACCATTCGAACTTTGTGTCTAAGTACTTCTTGAAGGAGAGGGTGGCACAGGTGTGGTGTGGCGAGCTTAGGGGTACGCGTGATGTCCCTATTTTTTGCTATCGTCTCGTATCCACGACTTCTAACTACATGTTACGTCTTGCAGGCACAATAGGAAGGGAGTCCGCCGCGGCACGGACTGGGGGAGTAGGATGGACACGTGGGTAGGGCAGTGGGAGGGCGCGTATGACTAGTGGACTCTCAACTACCAGGAGTGGGATCTCAAAAGGGCCCGCGAGATCTGGGAGGTGAAGCGCTGCAACGACGAGCAAAATGAGTGCATACGTCGGGAGTCGAAAGCTCATCTTGAAGCGTGCAGGCGTAGAGAGCGCAAGGCTCGGAGGGGAGCACGAGAAAAAGAGGGAAATGGCGGCCAAGGCCAAAGAAGTCGGCAAGGAGTTCAATGCCGAGGTAGCAAGGAAGGAAAATAGCCCCGGTCCACGTAGTAGGTCGGACCATTCTGTACTAGTCCCCCGTCGTAGGTCGAATCTATTTTCATTCCAAAAAGACGCATATGTATCATAGGAGTACTTCGATTTGTCGCACCGTGTATGATGATGTTTCTTATGCACGTAACCAAACCCTATGTGCCGTGCTATTCCCAGTTTCATTATAAAGTCTATTTTAATTCGCAACATCAAATCTCCTCGTCTTTTCGCATTCAATTCTTTCATGTTATTCCTAGCTTTATTATAAAGGCATCCAACAACATGTATCACTTCTGAGGCAAGGTCTGTAAATATTGTGCAGTTGTTTGTGAAGGATATATACGCGTAGTTCAAAGGATGGTCTTATATATGGTTCACATATAGATTCTCTACTTTTAATAGAGGGATTAACTTTCAAATATATTTTTAAAAGGATTAAATAATAAAAAAAACCAGCCTCCAACCTCCTGTCGCCGAACCGTTAGGTGACAGGGATGCAGTCGCCTACCAGTTGGGCGACATAACCTATCGTCTGACCATTGGTCGACTTCATCGTTGTCGTCCAACGGTACACTTACTGTATTAGTGTCGCTTGACCGTTGGACAGAGGTGCAATCTTGTTTAAAAAAATTGTAAATATAATTTTGTAATTTTGAGTATAAACTAAATTATTAAAAAAAAAACTTATGGTGCCTACGGGTGAAGGAAATATCAACTAGGGTTGCCGTGTGACTTCCCCCAGACTGCACCTCCAACCATATATTATATTCGCTCCTTTCTGAATTCAAGGGCCACTAGAGCCGGGACTTGGGCCGTGCTTTTGGGCCACCGAAGCACTATCGACGCACACGGTCTAAGCACGACACGCAAGACGCGACGTGGTGGCGGCCAGACGCGGACGAATAGCGGGTCGGCCGCTCGAGAATGAGGCCGTTAGGCGGCAAGACGACACGATCTTGGGCGTGTTTGGGCCAAGAAGACGAAATAGGCACAATCTTCCGTTCTTGCTCAATCCTCCTCACCGCACAATCACTCCCACAATGGCCTAGCCTAATCAATCATTCCTTCGCCACCCTACTTACGGGTGTCTTCGCCTTCTGGATGGTGGAGGCGGCGGTTGTCGCCTTCTCGCGCCTATAGTTATTTAGAAATCGGGCTTGGCCAAGGCACGCACGATCCTCGCACGGTGGGCTTTGGGCGTGCTCGGCTTGACTAGAGACAGGCGGGCGGCGGCACGCAGCGGAGGATGACCGGACCGATGGCACGCACGGCGGCCCGAAGCACGACGGGCCTGGGCCGTGCCGGCACGGCACGGCCCAATGCCCACCTCTAGCCACAGCTACCGGAGAATTCACGAGAAGGGCAAATATCTGCGTGGTGATTACTGCTTGTTTTCTTAGCCGTGGGACCCTCCACCATCCTTGGTTGTTATGCCAGCACATAGAGCTTGTGGTCAAATCTAGTACTGCTGAACACGCATGCATCTTTATTGAGTTCCTGTTTACATACACATATACAGTCATCCCGGTTATTGTGTTCTTGTTTACTGTGCATCACAATAAGATTAGAGCTGTACCGTGGAAGATCCGTATCACAAACACTAATAAGAGCAGATATATACCTCCAATTAAAATCAGTAACACTTTATGTAGAATAGGAGGAAGGGGGGAATATGTATGTCAGTTTCAGGCAAGATCATTCTTACAATTGCCAACTGCCAGGTGATTCTTCCTCCTGACAATGCGCCGCGGTTTCTGTTTCTCAAAAGTAGCTATGTAATCGCAGAAAGGCGGGATGCGAGATCGCCATACCAGCACATCAAACCTCTCAGTCTCAGCACAAGGACACTTACCTTCCATCCGTGGCCCTTCTGATGTCAATCTGGGCAGCTCGCTCTGGACATGGCCAGCTTCCCTAAGATCATACACCAGACAACCTCGAAAGTTCATGAACGACACTCTGGTCGTACCAGCACGATTGTTCCTCTCAAGAATGCCTTCAGGACAATTCCCGCCGTCGTCGAAGAGGAAGAAGCGTTTCTGTGCCGTCTCCCTTAAGCTCACCAATAATGCATGCCAGATTTCAGCATTAGGATTGCCCCTTAGCACCTGGCCAAGTATGTTTGCGGCAAGAAATGATCCCTTCAGTTCTGTTGCCAGTTGCATGCCCAGAGATGCCAGTTTGGGATGCTCATCAGGGTCCACGCTGCCAAAGGCAAGCGCCTTGAAGTAGTACCAGTACTCTTCCCGAGACAAGCTCTTCAGCCTGATTGGTGATACTGTTCCCCACTTGGCAATCTCAGCATCTGTTCTTCCTATGATTATGACTTTACTGCCGTATCCTGCTGCCTCGTACAGAGATGATTGGAAGGCTTCCCATGCTTCCACATCCACATCCCAACTGCCGAACTCAACAATGCACAGGCACTTTCTTGAGAGGGCTAATGATGATGAACTGTTCCTGAGATCATCTCCATGGATGAAAACAGTATGCGGGAAGCGATCGCGTACCTCTTGATCTTGACAAGCATGGTGGACAAGGGTTTTCTTCCCGGTTCTGTGAGGTCCGATGATCGGAAGGATGGCCAGATTCTGATCATCGTGCAGTAAGAAGCTGATCACTTGCTCTCTCTCGGCATGGCGACCAAACATGCACTTGTCCATGAATAGATACGTGCTATACAGTTGCTGGGGAAGACGAGGGCAGCTGGATAGTAGCATGACAAACTCCCTAAAATCAGAGATTTTAACCTCCAAACTTGCAAGAACATTCTTGAGCATGGTTGTGCGCTCACTATCACTACCAAATGCTAATAATGGTACGCTCCTTGTGCTGGTACTGGAACGAAGGCGCTTGTGATAGCTCACCATGTGATCTTCAAGAACACCACCCTCCTCTTCATAAAGGGATTCGAACTTGAACGTATCGAGAACATGATACCCAAGGTACATGCCCTCCATGAGCCCCTTGAGCTGGAGGATCATCCCTCGGTTTGTTATCCGCCGCGCCTCCGCCTCCTCGACGACGGTGCTGATCCTTAGCAGGACGCACCTCAGCCTCTCGAGGCCCTCGCCCTCCGCCTCCGTTGTTGTGCTCTGCTTCCCATATTTCTGGATCAGGAAGGAGATGAAACGGCTGACGAGATCACTTGCAACTGCAGAGATGAGCGTGTCCATTGTTGGTTTCTTCAGAAAGCATTTGTGGAAACGAAAGCTTGTAAAGAACGGCAGTTCAGTCAAGAAAGGCAACTGCTGGGACTTATTTCCACTGAAGGCAATTAGGTAGTAACACACAAACAGCGCATCGCGGTCATGCACAGGACACCGCGAATTCTTTTTATTATTTAATTCTTTTCTAAAAAAATATTTTGAAGAGAGTCTCTTCTTAGCTTTATTTTCAGTTATAACTCCACTGGTTACGTTATGATCCGTGGCGTGATCAAACTGTATTGTCATGTCACTGACCGCGGCGTGACTAAACTGTACTGTCACGACAATGGTTGGCGTGACATGATTTAGCCTAAAAACAAATGCATTCAAAGGGGTCAGTGGCGTGACAACACAGTTAGGTCACGCTGCGGTTGATAGAGTGATAGTACAGTTTGGTCACGCTACGAGTTGTGGCATGACCAAAGGGGTTAGAATTAGAAATAAAGTTAAGAAAAATTATCTTTAAAATAATTTTTAAAAAATTAAAAATAATAAAAAGAGGCTCGGACACCGCCGTCAGAATCAGTAGCGGATTGCATTCTACATATCCAAACTAGCATGGCCATATCAATATCAGTAACAAAATAAAATGACCTATTTAGCTGCAGTAACCGACTTCATTTTACACATCCACTTTGATCTGAACTGTTTGAATAATTTATGTTAGATCGTTGAGGATTGGCGAAAGGCACACCCAACCTTTTGTACTGTTGTTAAGGTCGATCGACGATGTAGCTCGTTTGCGGGAAATTTGTTTTTCGAATTAACATTTGTGCTGATATTTTCTAGTTGCCAGATGATTCTTCCTGCGAACCATGCAAATTGGAAACCGTACTTCAAATTGCCAGCCATGTGATATTTTCAAGCTGTGAGATCGCCAATGGGCACAGTAAATAGGCACAAATAGGGATGGTAATCGGACGTGGCGAGAACAGGTGAAGCTCCTTCATATCCATGCCCATGACTGCACCCGTCACCCGTGATGGGTAGACTTTGTCGCCCATGTTTGTTGCTGTGGGTGCTCGTCACCCACAGGCATGCTCACATGCATACTCGTGTGCCTACCAGCCAGCACCTCAACAATGATACAAGTAGATGGGAGGGGAGATAAATACATACATGACAGTCGGCGGCCACTGTCGGACCCGGATTTTCTAATCCCGAATCCTCTGTGAAATCACCGCGCTACTCCCTGGATCAGTAGGTAGCGCTCACAGTACACATTGCTGATTCATTTTATACATCGTAGACCAAACCAGTCTTAATATTACAACCTCAGAGTTAAATAGACCGCGTCGGGTCTAGTTTACAAAAGAGGGCCGATCAGGCCAAATAAGTTCATTACATAACATAGGGAAACAAGTGCGGAAGCAAAATGGGCAAACACGACTCCCCGCAGGCAAGCGACTGCGGCACCTTGTGTACCACCAATGTTATCCAAGGACTTGGAGAATATTGGCTATACACTGCGCAGTGAGCCAACTAGATCGTGGCGAGCCTTAGCCTACGCAACCATCTACTCTTCGCCCTGGTCTTGACCATCGAGTCCTTGCTCCTCGTAGTAGGCGTAATCATCCTGCTCGGAGGCTTCTGGGGTTTGGGGAAAGAGCGAGAGTGAGCACAACAACCGTGCTCGCGAGCCAACACAACAGATGCAATAATATACATGCAAGGCTAAACAAGGGTGGCTCGGGTTCTTTTATTTGCACAAAGCAATATTTGTGAATATCATAATTACAAATTCCTATGACTTAGCATTTTAACCAAAAACATGATTTTGTCAATAGAATATTTGTGCAATAATACTAACAGCAGAGGCTACCTCCACCTTATGCTTATCTTAGGTTAGGGCTACCCCCATATTTTAACGCTGCTGGATACGACGATCCAGGAAAACTTAAAACCTCAGGCTAGGTGAGCCGACCTGGTTTTGTTGACCATCCGCAAACCTTAGGCTAGGTGAGCCGACCTGGTTTGTGGACCATCCCCAACCTCAGGCTAGGTGAGCCGACCTGGTTGTCATTTCCACCCAACAAAGATTTTTGAAATAGAACTAACTCAAGTTAAGTTCCCATGTCCGCCTATGACCGTAGGCGCGACTGTTTAAACAGTTTTTGACTCTGCAGAGTTTGTACACTGTACCCGCAAGAGACAATCATACTCGTTACCCCACATGATTCCGTAGTCATGTAGTTGAGTGATCATCACAGTAACGTTTCAAACTACCTTGCCCCTCCCGTCATCTCACCCCTATGGCCAATTCCATAAGTTGTGCGAGATGTTTACCCCAACGACTAGCGCAGCTGGCCCCGGCCACAACGACTAGCGCAGCGGGCAACTTCACCCTCCCCGGTGTCTCTCTCAAGACAGCATACGTCCTGCCGCTTGCACACTTCTAAACACCAGTTGTGGGATGACTTTCAGGGTTCAATAATTTTACTAAGCCAAGTTGCACTTTGCAGACTTGCGGTTGTACTGGTTTTACACGGGAGGTCATGACAAGATTAAGTCCTTAATTCATCTGGACGGTTCATACCACATACCAACCATGCTCGTGCTACATCCGCACCCACCACTCTTTCCATCCGTCCAGATAGGGTACTAGCAAGTTTTAGGGTTTTAGAGAAGTATAAAACAAATTAACTCAACCAATTCAGTCATTTACCCCAATGACTGCCCAAAACAATTCTTTATACGAAAAGGATGATGATTGGGGTGATTAGCACCCCGGTACTCAAGCAAGGCTAGCATGGCACTTGAGTACAGACTATAACTAGTAAGTTACCATAATATTTACTAGGGTGACAATGATCAGGGAATTCAATTATCAAGGGCAAGGTATAATAACTACTTAACAATCAAGTTGGTATTTAGCTACCTTAAGACCATTTAACATACATTTGCATAAAAAAAATTAAAGCATGCAGTTTGCTACTTTAAAATAACATAATTTTGCATCAAACGTAGGATCAATATGATCAAAGTGTTGACTCGCCTGGGTCAAAGGTTGAAGAGTCTAGGTATCCTTGAGCGTGGTCGAAGTTGGGGTCACCGGCTTTTTCAGACTCTACTCAAGCGATCGCACCTAAAATAAAGAAACAAGCAAACAAAGCAAATAAATACAACATCCATAAATAATGAATCCAAATATAAACCAAACCAGTACCATAATATAGGTTTTGAAATTATAAAATTTTGGGCACAAGTTTCATATTTTTCGGAGTTATAAAGAAAAAGATATGAATTTTTGAAACTGTAAAACGATTTTTCAGTTAAATAGAAAATCCAAAAATCTAAAAATTCACCGCACCGACACGTGTCCTCGGTCCACAAGACACGGTCGTGGACCAGTCCACGACGGGCGCTGCGGCCTCACCAAGATCGGCGAGTGGGCCCGCTCGCTTGTCACCAGACGGCGATCATGTGGGGGCCCACTCGTCGGCCACGCGTCTTGGCAGATATATGCAGGCGACGCGCTGAAGCCTGCGTCGCCTCGTCTCCAGCTGTGCTGAGGAAGAACCGAGGGGGGGAGGAAAACAGGCGGGAGGAGGAGAGAGAGGGAGAAAACGGAGCGGGCGCACAATGGCGGGAGGAGCGGCTCGGGCCGAGGTGAAGGAGCCGAGGCGGCGGCGACCCAAGACGAAGGAGGCGGCGATGGGCAAGCGGAGGGGAAAACGGCGGGCCGGAGGTGAAGACGAGGCGAAGAAGGAGGAGGTGAAGGTGCGGGGAAGAAGAGGGCCGCGCTCGGCAAATAACCGAGGGAGGAGGAAGGAAGCAGGCGGCGAGCTACTGTGGATGGGCGCGGCGGGCATGGGCGAGCGGTGGGGACCGAGGCGAGCCGGGGGGCGCCTGCACGAGGGAGAGCGGGCTCAGCCACAAGGCAAAGCCGGAACGGCGCCACGTTGGGGAGAGAGAGAGAGAGGCGGCGCAGGCGGGCGGCGACCGAGGAGCAGCGACGAGGCCGAGGCGGCGCCGCGCGAGGGAGAGGCGCTCGATGGGCGCCACGGACGGCCGAGCGAAGCGGGAGCCGGGTCACGGGCGCGCAGGCGGGAGGAAGACCGGCCGAACGGGGGCGACGGATGAGGTAAGAAAACAAGCCACTTTCGATCCTTGGATTTGCAACTGGAAAAACTAGAAAATTTTTCTTTTGATTGAAAAGCTTTCAAATTGAAATGGTTGTTCTTGATTACAGAAATGGATGTTACAGCCACGCCCGGTGGCTTCTACTAGAACGACTAGGTGGAGGCGCCCTGCAGTGGCCACATCCTTCTCTCTCCAGATACGACGGCTCAATCTTCTAGTTCCCCGACGACGGCTCCCTCTTCTAGATCCAGAGTCCAGATCTAGCTGTGCCCTCTTCTAACTCGCACCGGCAGCCTCCTCCCATAGACCCCAGCAAAGAGGGCTGCAGCCAGTGGGGGAGCCCGAAGGAGGCAGCGAGCCGATAGGGGAGGCGGGAGGGAGGCCTACCGTGGTCGTTGCAGTGTTGATGGGAAGAAGGGTGAGGGGAGGAGGGAGCCTCTGCGCCTACGAGTTTGCGGTGGTCGGAGAATGTAAGGATGGAGGAGAGAAGGCGGGTGGGTGGTCGCCTGGCCGGTGAGGTCGTTGGTTGTGGCAAGAGAGAGGAGGTGGATGCGGGAGAGACCGAGAGATGTTGGAGGGGAGGTGAGTGTCCGCTGGTGCTGGACTGTTGGTCGAGTGGACCTATCAGTAGAAGGTAATTGGTAATCTTGTAGAACAGGCATAGGTGGAGCCCCCTGCCCATGCCCATTTGTCCGTCCGGCAGAATTTGATCCCATGAACATGCTTGCGAGCAATAAAGGAGTAATATAATCACCTCTATTAGGTTGGGAAACGATACCAGCCTTACGTCCGATTGGACATTTGCGTCGGACGGTTCAATTTTTTCCAAAAGCCCTCTCCAGCTCGCCTCTCTCCCCCTTGGTCTCTTCCCCCAAAGCTCACCTTTCCTTTCTCCTCCTTCCCAATCCAACTGAGAGCCCGGAAGAAGCTTTCCATCAAAATTTTCCCATGCCCTCTCCAGCTCGCCTCTTTCTCCCCCTTGGTCCCTTCCCCCAAAGCTCACCTTTCCTTTCTCCTCCTTCCCAATCCAACTGAGAGCCCCGAAGAAGCTTTCCATCATCGACCTCTTCGCAACACACGGCCCCCTTTAATGTGTCCCCGGTCGGCGCGACAAGCGGCGTCTACGAGGAGGCAGAGGTGGACGAGGAAGGTGGCTGTGGGGGAGCCCAACGCCGCCGCCGCCGTGCTCGCGGTGCCCTCCGGATGGATGAAGAAGGTTTGGCACCTCCTCCTCCTACCACTGTACATGTTGGTGCTCTCGGTTTGCCATCGATTTCTAGTTCTGATGTTAATGTTGTGGCATGTTGAAAATATTGTTGCGTTATGTTGAAAAGAATGTTGCATACTGTTCTTTGAGATGTTGCGCCCAGAGAAAAAAATGTTGCACCAGTAGAAAAAAATATTGTGCCTGTAGAAAATAAATATTGCATACTGTTCACGGCGATATTGTAATATTTTTTCAACGTGCTTTTTTCCAGATGTTTTGTTTTGATTCTAAATGTTCACGGCGCCGTCGACCTCGCCCCTGATGTCGGCGACCATGGCCCCCTCGGCCATCCCCGAGCCCGAACTCCACCTCGCGCCGCCAACAAGCCTCCCGTGCCACTCGCAACGCCAACGAGCCACCATGGCACGTCCCGTCCCTCAAATGTTACAATAAAATATTGAATAAAACAGTGTACGACGCTAATACTCAGACCATACGTCCGGCGTTAATCACACCTATTAGGTTTTGCCATACAAACCAGAAAGCGCACTTCTGGTCAACCGTGTGCTTGCATCTGGCACCTAGCTCGCTCGCAGCAGGCCAATTCGATCGGGGATTGTATAGTTGGTTGTCCTCGGCCGGCTAGGAATTGCATCGGCTCAGCTCGGCGAATGGATTAGGTCCCGAGCAAGGACACGCGTCGGCGTCTCGGGCTTGTTCGCTTGGGCTGTAGGTTTTGTTCGGCGGGCTTGCTGCCATCTTCTCATGCATCTAGATGGGCTGGGCCGGAAGCCAACGTCGTTCACCACCTGGGCGGCTCATGCCGCGCGGTAACCACTCCACCGCCGATCACGGGATGATCTCCAATAGCCGAGACCCGGTATGTCTCCGGCGGGCCGGCGAAAGCACCTGCAACAACAATGTCGGTGGCGCGCGGCAAGATTGATCGGGAACCGACGCGATTGCACCCTTCTGCAAGGTCGTCCTAGCTAGCAAGATCCAAACACACACGCACAGATAGAGCTCTCCATCCATGGGGAAGCAGGCCTCTATTGCCGGTCCCTTCTCGGGGGAGAAGAAGCGGAAGATCATCGACGACGAACCCACTGGCTGTCGCTCGGCTCCATGTACAGCCACGCGGCCGGGGCCGCCGCGAGTGAGTACGTCCCGTTGGCTGACGACCCTTGCACTCGTCTGCTGACACCGACGCTGCCGGAGCACCCCGCGGAAACGTCGGGTGCGCCGTCCGCCGCCACGGCCCACTCACCACCTGCTGGTAAAACCCCTGCTCCCGCTTCTGCGCCGTGCCTTGCCGCAGTACAGATTAATGGCAACGCTACTCATCTCGTGAAGCTGCCATTGCGTGGCCTGCTTCTATCACTGCTCCTCTTCCGGCTAAAGAGGCCGGCGCGGCACCTCGGCCCTTGCCATCAAACCCGCCACTGCAGCTCCACCACTCCTCGCTGCAGCATCCGACTTGCCGCACCGTCTCCTCAGCGAACTCCAGCAGCGGCGGCGGTGGATCTTCAAAGGGCGCGCCGCCCCAGCGTGCAGCCAGCAGCAACGGCGAGGACACCCATGTTGGATAAATTACCTGTTACGTGGACATACATGAGTTTATATACATATTAGCTTTCTATCATTTGATTTGGCTTAAATATATAAAGTGATCAAATAAAGTATTTATTAGTGTAAAGACCTTTAGTTACAGTGGTTTCACAGAAATTCAGTTATAGTGAGATTTTGTAATCTTTCCTTATGCTCATGTGACAATACCAGTTTAGTGTAAAGACCTTTAGTTATATTATCTAGATAAATAAAGTTTATATTATTTTACTCTGAATTCTTATTATCTCATTTGATACTGAGAAGATGTTTTAATCTTATAAGGAATAAAGTTGGACCAGTTGGAAACTGACATGTTTTGATAACATCTCATGTAATTTTCATGCTACACGTCCATATTTGATCCATGTCGTTCTTTTACGTTGACAGACCATTGATGGGTTGAGTTATGCTTTAAAGTGACGAAGACCGCTTTGATCCTATGTTGGTATAATTGATGGACTGGATTGGTTTAAAGATGCTCATGACATAGATAGTATTTTTGGAGCTCATAATGTTTTTGATATGTACCTACTCATTTAGTCCAAGTGGGAGATTGTTGGATTAATTTCCTGTTATGTGGATCTACATGAGTTTATATACATATTAGCTATACATCCTTTGGTTTGGTTCAAATGTATAAAGTGATCAAATAAAGTATTTATTAAGAACTCGAGTGTTTATTATTGAAAATATGGAGTTGGATTTAAATCTATGTAGAGACATGTTTGGAATCAATCTATAAATCTATAATTATGGGATGGGATATGATTCGATACTAAAAACTATAAATAAGGGTCAGGTCCTCTCAGCAATGTAACTCATGTCATACCACCTATCCTTATCTGTAGTTGAAAAAATTTGGCTTATCTTTGGTTGGAAAAGACCTAACCTAGATAGATTGAGCACTTGCACATCTACTGCTTACGAACAATGACATCGTCATCTGGTATGTTTTCACGTTTACAGATTTTACGAGTGTTACGATTATCACATATATGTGATCCTGTTTGTTTTGGTTTCAATTCTAGTTAAGATTGTTTTTAGTCTAACAACCCACACCAACCTGATCCAAGGCGACTGTAGTAACCACACAATCATCTTGGGTATGCGGATCAGCACCTTGTGCGGCACGTCGGGCGTCCACTAGATGTCGTGCGGACGATCTCCCTCCTCGTGTGCTGCTACCTGTCCTGCTGGATCTACTCGCTCTCGCGCACGATGGGTGTCTTCCAAGTCTTCACCTGCGTCTCGTCCGTCCCTCTACTGGCCTCCAATGCCATTTAGCTTAACATACGAAGAAATTAATACTTATGATGCTATTATAAAGTATCATTATTAATTTATGTCTATAAGGATCCCAATGTGCATATGGCGACCCCAATGGATTATTTTTCTGGATCCACCCGAGTTGACAAGCAGACAACAACCACCATACCCCTCCTATTACTACTCTTGAGGTTCCATTCACTTATCTTTATATCATCGCTACAACCATTTTTTACATTAACATGTCCATATTCCATATTTTATTAAAACTAACCAAGTATGTATTTCTTCACAACACCAATAACGAGAAACACGACTATTTGAATAGATTATACACTCCGCAGAAGTTATACAACTTTACCCACAAAATATGATCAATTTATAATGTTGGCCAATGACACGCTCCCGTAGACGTGCGACGAAAGACGATCATAACAAGGATTTTCCGATATATAGTCCTGCTACTTTTCCTACTTTAGTGGGTGAATATCTCAACACTGGGACCATGACCGTTACGGGACACACCCATAATGCTCTGTTACGGGATTCATTTTCAATAAGGGACCTTTCGTTGTGAGGGAGTCTGCCGCTCTTCTCGACGATAGAAATTGTATATAAATTCTCGATGATTGAAATCGTATAGAAATCCAACCTACTACTATGCGTGGGGTTATGCTGGAAACTAATCAAAGTACTTGGCCAGGTCTATCCCATATTAGACTTGTGGTTCACAGTTGCTAGTTTAGAAACACAACACATAATTAAGTAATTAATGGACTCAGGCAAGATAATCCACAAACCCAACTCTCGTGCATGCCCCTGCATCGATCTCATAACATCCACTCGCCCAAGTCTCCACAATTTTATAAAACATTCTTCTATTTCCGGTGGTAACCCACTTTGCCACATTAAAGTCATATCATGTCCTAAATATTGTTCTGACAATGTTTGTGTCATATTCAAATTTATTGTTAAGCAATGTCTAAGCACAACCATTAGTAGTTATTGATTAACCTAGAGCAGTTTATTAATATAATAATTAACCTAGGGTGACAAGTTAAATGGATTATAAATAATCAAGGAAGGGAATAGTAAATAACAATATATGGCATAGTTAGGTATCAACAATTAAGATAGTATTGCATAAATAATAATAAGCATGGAAATAATACTTTAAAGCAAAGTAATTTGTATTTGAAAAGTAGGTTCAACTTGATAAATTGTAAGGACTTGTCTGGCTCAATAGTGGATATTACTTGGTCTTGATCTTGTCTTGAAACAATGGCAAAGTCCATGGCGACGTTGGAATCTATTTGAGCGTAAAACGACGACTTCGAATAAATACACATGAAATCAAAATAATTTTTAAAAAATTAAAACAAACTCCAAAAATTATTATTTTGGTCCTGATGGAAAGATCTTAAATTTAGAAACAAAAATAAAATTATTTAGATTTAAAACGAGGGAGAACGACTCTCCAAAATTTGACCCAAGAGGAAGTTCAAGAAAATATGAAATCCCTGACAGGTGGGTCCAGTCAGTTTTTCTATTTTCTTTTAAAATTAATTTTATTAGGAAAATCCTCTGCGGTTGACAAGTGCAGTCCAGCTGGGTTTTTAATTTCTTTTCTCATTATTTTCCTTAAGGAAATGCATATGTGGCTCACAGGTGGGTCCAGCTGAGTTTTTAATATCTTTTCTAATTATTTTTATTTGGGAAAATCCGAGAGACTGACAGGTGGCCATATGGCTCCTCCTTTGGCATGGTATATAATTGCATTTGGTGTGGGACCTTGCTAAGTATTTTCGTACTTATTGTTGGTCAAATATGTGGATTCAAACCGCGATAATAAAGACCTAGTGTATGGATACTTCTATGTGTCCGACTATGGAAATAAAGATGACGACGATAGCTAGGTCATAGTCCCAGTCAATTACCCGCGACAGATCATGGAGACCCCTTTTGGTTTATTTATCTTACGTTGGTGTTTACTCTTTTGGACTCATTGACCTATCAGCCCGTTATGTAAAAACTTAGCCATAAGATTTATTTTTGATTGTTTATGTATTATTAAGTACTCTTTTAATTAAATGTGTGTATGGATGTGATATTCATCGATATTGTACTGTGTGAGCTAGCTACTGATCATGTGACTAGCTCGGTATACATAGAGAGTCTAGATGCTAATCCGGGTTCGACGCATAGTACCCAATATACATGCGGATGAGTGTCTTCAGCTGTAGGAACATTCCTCCATTTGTGATGAACAACCCTCTTCTTCCTCAACAACAGTGTGCTTCCCTAGCAAGTGTTCCAACCTTTTACGATCATCCTCTTGCTGTGTGATTGCCATAACTTTGCGCTAGGAAAGAGATGAACCGGTTGAAAAGATCAAATGTGACAGTAGAAATCTAACCTCTATGAACGAGCTGAGCCCTCCCTGGGAGCAAGTGATCAAATGGAAGTTTGCTAAGAGAGACAGAATTTCATAGGTGATAAATGTTGGGATATGAGTAGACTACACTAGCGCATAATTCAAATATTACCATGTAAACTAGCAAGCTGTGCTAGTAAAAGATCATAAAACATTACCACTAGATGTGTCGGGAATCAAATATGTAAATCTGGACCCTCTGTATTTACTGCACCACTCCAGGATCATGCTAGTGCACAGGGTGTCAATATAGATGAATATTATTCCACACAAAGCAAATATAAGAATAAACGACTAGTTTGGATAATAAATAATGGTTGTAACCTTATAGTCGAGTTTACACTTATTAAGCCACACAGGGCTGAACACTATGTAATTAAACGATAGCAAAATGAAAGAAACTCCAGTGGGAACCCATCGACTTACCACAGGCAACCTACTGGGATCAAGGCCTAGCGATCAACCTCCTCAAGAAACTCCTCCTCAAAACAGGTAAAGACTCCTCCACTTTAGCTGAATGATGATTGCAGCAAGTATGAGTACTCCAAGTACTCAGTAAGTTGTACCACAGAATGCAATTATAGATGATGTATTATTTCAAATGAAATGAATTTTATGGTTATTTTGCAAAAGCAACACTTGCATTTGAATACAAATAATACATTGAAAGCGTAATTTAAAACAAATAACAATAATAATTTAACAATTAGTTTACAAAGCTCACATAGTCTAATCAATTATTTTACACAACTATATGAATTAATTCACACAGCTGTCCCTCCCAATTGTTTTATGAAAAATCTACCACTCCTGTTAAAACCCGAGTATGTCCATGACCGCGGATCCGGCTATTCGAATAGATTGTTAACACTCTGCAGATATTGTTGACCGCGGATCCGGCTATTCGAATAGATTGTTAACACTCTGCAGATATTGTACACTTCACCCACAAGATATAACCAGTGTAGCTAGCACCAATCATAACAAAGTCTTTCAGAAACTTCATCTCAACAATGATCCTCCCGATGTGCATACAACCAGTACCAAACCTCACACAGCTCATTAGCCCGATGCACACAGTTGGACCTGGAGACGGCGAACCGCCCATAAATATGACCCTACTAGGTAGTCCGCGCCTCCACCCTGTCACACAACTAACCTACTGCCTGGGATAGCCAATGTTGAGACTCCATAACTTAATGAGCTAGGTCTGTCCCATACCAAGCATGTGGTAGTGCAATTAAGTTCAATTCAATGACGCAAAAACTTAAGTCCTTAATTAACCAAGGCGAGACTGTCAATTTCTAACTAAGTCACCACAATTCACATTTCCAAAGCACACAACCCACCATATCACAATTCATTTCCACTCATCTCTATCTAAATCTATTCTGTAATAGCCCAAGATCCCTAAATTGGATTAGTTAAGTATCTAATGTGCATTTGTGAAATTTTGGATTTTTTTAAACTTTTTGTTGCAAAGCAATTGGGTTAAAACCTGGTCTTTAAAATCCTAGAAATGAATTTTCTAAAACAAAATAGAATTTTATTGTGATCTTGAAACTTAGTTCAGGGTGGAGTGTAAACCATAGGTTGTAAATCTTTTAATTTTTAATACTAGAATTTAAACCTAGAAATCCAATACTCCTCCAATTCAAAAGCTCAATTTGAAGTTGGGGAAAAACTAAAAAGATTTCAATTATGGGAATGTTTATTTTGGAATTCAACTTAAAATTAGTAAAACCTCAAAGGCTCCTATAATACTTGAGGTAATTCCAAAAGAATTATCAAATTCGAAGTTGAAAATATACTTTCTCTAGCTCAGAAATACAAACTGGTTTTTATTTTGAAAATATAGTGGTACCCATAGCTGGGAAAATTTTAGTTGGATTCTATCTTATCTGTTATGCTTGTTTGAAGTTCTCTGGAATTTTTGGAGGTTATTTGGTTCTCACTTAATTTGCATATTTAAATTTGAATTTAAAATATAAACAAATTATGTGAAAATTGTTTGGAAATATTTTTCCTAGGTTCTAAAGCACCTTAGAAACTCACCTATAAAATTTCACTATTTTTAGAATTAATTTGCTAGTTTTAAATAGTCAATCAAAGAAGTGAATCAAAAGTCAAACAACAAAAGCAGGAACTTAAAATAGTTTTAGAGAAAAATACAGTACAAGAAAAACCCTAGAAAAATAATACGAGGTTATACACAGTGTAAGGAACCTCTAATTTTTTATATAGTTTTTGGAGTCAAACTTATATGTCTAAAAATTCCCTAGAGTCTCAGTCTAATTACCAAAAAGTAGAAAACCTACCTCTCACCTTACCTCTCCCTGACCCGTGGGCCCCACTCGTAGGTCATCTTCTCCACGCGGCCAGCATGCCTGTGCCAGCTTGCCCGTGCTCCAACATTGTGGTAGCTCTGCTCGTCAGCGCGCCACCAACCGCTCCCGCTGTTTTTGACGCGCGCCCATGGTCTTGCCTTCGGCCTCATCGACCGTGCTCGCCCAAGCCCCGGTCACCTCCTACGCCTGCCCCCTGTCGCTCGTGCTCCCGTTAGCACGCCAAACTCCCATGCCACTGGCCTCCTCGCAAGCGCTCCGCCCCATTGGCTATAAAAGCCACTAGAGCTTCTCCTCTAACTTCTTTCGCCACCCCGAGCCTTTCCTTTCCCTCCTTTCCATTCTCACCGAGCGAGGAAGCACAAAGAGCTCAAGCTCCCATTTTCGGTCGCCGTACGTCATCATTGTTCCGGCCGACACAGTGGTTCTCTTTCATTTCTCTACCCGTCATATCATGCGCTTGGGCACGATAATCTTTTCCCCATTCTAATTTCACTTTTGGATCCCAGGAGCTCGCGGAAGATCCTTTCTTCTCCAACTATAGCCGAAAGCCCTCTTTCTTCCCCGTCTCCAGTAAGAAGGTGTATTTGTCAATTGCTCGCTCAAGCACCATCTCTGGATATCACTTAAGCCCTCCCGACCTTCCTTTTTCATTCTCTTTCCTCAGGACGTCCTCTCCACGGTAGAGCCTCGTCGTTGCTGCTGATCTTCGCCGCCGGCCATCCTCCGACATTCCCTGGCTCTCCGCGTCACTCCGGTGAGGTCACTGAACATCTTAGCCACTCGTGTGTGTGTGTGTGCTATTTTGCCTCAGGCGTCACTGCTTTGCGAAGTGGCACGTTAGCTCGAACACCCTCACTGCCAAACTCAGGCGCGCCGCCTCTACACGCCACCGTCAGCTTCGCTGCCGGTACCCCTAGATTTGCCTAGCCTTCATGAGCCCATTTTAGCCTTTAGCTGACATCGCTGAGCCCTCTACCGCCGGCGATACGCCCGACGAAATCACGGCCGAGAGCTCCCTTGCCGTCCGAACATGGACACGTACTATAGCTCAATCATTACACTAAATCTTGGTCATTTAAGGTTAAATGATGGATTATTGTCGCTAAGTAATTATTAGCTGCTAGGTTTAAATGATGTGTCTCTATGACTCGTGGGCCCTATGAACAGAAATTGAGGAGAGATTAAAGCCTGGTTTCCTTTAGAGACACTGATGTGTGGGTCTGAGGCCATTAAGTGCACAGTACACTGAGTTATGGTCCATGGACCGGTGAACCAAGCTCGTGGACCGAAGATCCATACACTATTTTTATATACCGAGACTATGACACATGGGACCCAATTGTTAGTAGCTTTTTTCCTTTACGAATTTAAATGAAAAAGGAAAGGAAATTGTTAGACCCATTGGTCAGTGACTGTGGCTAGATCAATATGAGTATAAAAAGTATTTAATATATTTAGAAATTATGAAATGAATTAACTTTGCACTGTAAATTCAAATAACTTCAAAAATTCATAACTAATTCAAATCAACTCCAAATTGAGTAAAATCAATTTTGTTAGTTTTCATTTTTAATGTACTTTAACTGGGAATATGTTTGAAACATGTTACTATCACAGAAAATTTCGGGAGTCAAATTAATTTATGAAGCGAATAGTTTTTACACTAGAAATAGTATTAACTTTGAAAATTCATAGAAATTTCATGTGAACTCCAAATCGGGTGATTCCAATTTTGTTGTTCATAACATTTTATTTTGTATCATGCTATGTAAAACTCATCTCCACCACAACTCTAGAAGTTTGGTAAATATTGTATCGCTGTTATTTAAGCAAATAAAAATAGTTTTGGTAAATTACCTTACAATCTATTACTCTATTGCAAAGAAAATGCCTTTATGCTAAAAATTATCTAGTGTAGTAGCCTTCCTTTGATACTTGAATGCATCTACTTGTTCCGTTGTTTGTAAGACTTGTGAGTACAACTTTGTACTTAACCGTTGTTTGTAAGGGGTTGGCCAATGTCAGGCTGACTTCGACGTTGACGACTAGTTCGGTGGTTTATTGGTCGATTGCCTTGTGGGTAAGGGCAGACGATTTTCTTTTCTTCGTTGCCATCTTATGGCTTGTGTTTCCGCTGCGAACTCAATATTTTTTGTGCTATTTGGTCGGCCAGCCCTATGTATGAAATCTGAAACATGAATGTCTTTTATGTTGCAAACTATAAAGATTTCGGTATTGTAATAATTTGTGTATGGCTTGATGTTTGTGAAAGTATATGTGTACCGCTCCTGGGAGATACACAATACACTGAGAGCGGAAAATTTCTCATGTGATGACTGCGAAGGTTAAACATTACAAGTTAAATCTCTCGTAGTTCTTACATTTTTCCCACCATGTGGATTAAGTGCAACACATGCCATCAACATGTGACAACATACCGCACACAACTTTTTACATAGAAGTTCCATAATCACACAATCAAGCATCACTTAAGTATAGATTTGCAGTTCAAAATGATATCAACAACCCGTTGCATGGCTAACCATCCTAATCGTGTCTAACCAACCCACGTTGATGCTATGATATTACTAACTAATAGTTAACCAATCTAGGGTGACAAATGATCACGAAAATACAATAAACAAGGTGGCATAATCAAGTAGGTGCATAGCTAAACCCAAAGTGTCTAAAGAACTTAATAATTGAAATAACATGCAATAATTTAAATCAAAGTAATTTAGGAAAACTGGGTGTAATATGGTCAAAACACAACTTGCATTAGAAGAAGTCTTGGTATTGGTCTTGAGCCTAATCAAATCCCCCTTCCTCGAATGCTCCTGAAGTATCAACTTCTACTCACAACGAAAGCGAAAACATAAGTAAATACAAAAAATAGGAACAAATTAACTCCAAAATTTAAATAAAAATCACAAGAAGGTTTATCTTGAATTTAGAGACTTGAATGAGCTCAATCAGAGTTCATATGAAGAAGAACGAGCTCTTGGAAGTTGATCGGCTAAAAAATTCAACAAAAAAGAAAAGGGAGAGAGAAAACTGACAGGTGAGGCCCACTCAGAAAAAAAATTCTAGAAATTAAAAGAATTCCCAAAAATTGGAACAGAGGCTAACAGATGGGACCCACAGTCTATAGACCGAGTCCACGAACTTGGTCCACGGTCTACGGGCTTACGGGTTCACAGAATAGTGCACTAACATGTGGGATCCACATGTCATAGACACATCTCATGGTATACTAGGTCCACCTACGGTTTAGATCTAGGGCTAGGTGCGACAGCAGTTGTGCACGTGGAGCACATGTGGCGAAATGTGGTGGTGAATAGGCGACACGTGACGGACATGTGGGATATGGGAGCTAACTCGGTGGCGGCTGTGACATGAGCTGATGCTAGCATGGCAGCAGATGGAGGTGAGGTGGGGGCCATGTGGGTTGCCACATCAACGACATCGACGGCGGCGATAACGGTCGCCGACGAGCGGAGGACACCACCGGCATCTCCGAGCGCTGGCGAACTCATCTGCCGGGGCAGCGGCGATAGTGGAGGACTCCGATGAGGTCTTGGACACGCACAACGGGCTCCTGGAATGAGGCGACGCTGATGGGTGGTGCACAGAGACCAATGGCCACCGACGGTTATAAGAAGACGGCAGCGACGGTGCAGCATAGAAGAGTCACGGGCACGACGATGCGACAGTTCTACGGGGCTTCTCCAGTGAAGATGAGGTGCACGCCAGGTAGAACATGACGTGACGAACCCGGCGGTGTGGACAACGTCGCGATGACTCACCGGTGGCGGCGGAATCGGAGAAGGAAGGCGATGGCGGTGCTTAGCTTCGAGAATCAAATCCGGCGAAACGGTGGCAGCTTCAGGCTTCGGATCTTGGGGATTTGGCTACTAGGGTTTTGGTGAGGGTTATGATGTGGATGTCGAGGCTATAAATACCCCCGAGGCGTGTGGCCCTAGGAAAGAAATCGGCGGCGCGGCACATACATGAACTCAGAGTTAGTCTCAGAGATGATAAACAGTGGTGTGAAGGCGAGCCCACACATCAGTGGTGGTGGCTAGGGTGAGTTCACGTCGAACACAACACGGCTGGCAGATGGGGCTGGGTGCGCGTGCGGGCGGGAGAGAGAGAGAGTTGGGGTGGGCTGTGGGCGAGTTGGAGCTCTGCCGCGGACCAGGCCAGAAAGAAAGAGAGGTGGGTCGCAGGAAAGGAAAGTGGCCCACGCACTATTCCTGGGATTTATATTCCATTTTTCTTTTTAGAAATGATAGAAAATGCAAATGGCAAATAAACTCAGAAAATTTCTAAAAAAAAATCTAAAAAATACTTCGAAGTATAAATAACTCAAATAAAATAATTTTATAATTAATTGATCTTCATATTAATCACATTAAATCATTTTGAATTTGAAAGTTCCATTTAAGCTTTATTAAGGCCCTGTTTGATATAGCTTCCACTCCTAGCTTCTAAATCGATTCTCGTGGAGCCGTACTAAACACCCCGATTCTCAAAACCATTAAATTCTGCTTCTCGCGAGGAGCTACCTCGAAAATGAACTAGCAACGAGAAGTAGATTCTCGTGAGAATCCAACCTTCAGAAACGAAAATACCCTTTGAAGTTGAATGTTTTTACCCGCAAATGCCAGTGAGTTACCCCGCACATCCCACTGCGTGCCCCCAGCCCATGATCGTACAATTGAAGTATTACAGCCAGGGGTAACAAGGTCTATTTGCCTCTAATCCTCCCTCGTATGATTTTTGGAGCCAACCTATCAGCCAAACGCTTTCAACAGACAGCTCCAGATTCTCAGAGAAGTGGATACTTAGAGAATTAGGAGTAGAATCTAGAAAATGATAATCTAGAGCTGTACCTAATAGGGCCTAAACCAACAAAAAATGGTGAAATTTTCCAGAGGGCTAAAGCGCACAAAAGATTATTGAAACTCAAAATTGGGATGTTACAAGACGTGCGGTGCAGCGGAGGAAGAGTTGGAGCAGTCTGGTTCAATGTCGCATGTGTCGATGTAGTGGTCGTAGTCGATTGTCCAACGTCCTTGGCAACCGATCGTCTCCTCCAGTAGCCTCTCGTGTTCCCTACTTAGGTCGTGGATCGTTCTTGGTTAGCGCAGTCACAATCATAGCTTGGACGGGTAGAAACGCTTGAAGCTCACGAGATGCTCGAGCTCGGCTCGTAAAATTATGAACCAAGCCGAGCATCCTTCCTAGCTCGGTATCTTAATGAGCCCAGCCAAGCTGGCTCGCGAGCCGCTTGTCAGCTCATTATGAGCTCGGATTATTAACTATTTTGGCGGTTGTAGTTGGACTATTAAACTTGGGTGTGCGGGTGATGGCTTTTGATGTGGAAGGCTTTTAATTAGCTGGATATTTAAATTATTGTATGTCCATGTAACCATGTTAGCATGTACTTAGACTAGAAATTGTTAGAATTGCTAATCGGCTCCTACCGTCCTCATGTTGCTTGTATGTGTGCCAATAGTGCCATCCTATTGATGCTTCTCTCAGCTCATCTTGGCTTGCATGGCTCACGAGCCGTTCAAGCTTTTATCGAGTCGAGCTGAGCTGACTTTTCAGCTCGTTAGCTTAATGAGTCGAGCCGAGCTACTTTGTTAGCGAGCTTGCACGAGCCAAGCCAAGTCGGCTCGATAGCCAGCCCTAATCATAGCAGCGCCTCTACGGTATCCACATGTCTAGGGGTGGAACACCGTACGCTGATGTTTTAGCACCAGCGAGCACGGCAGGGCTTTCGGGGAGGTGGCGACTAGGTTTCGGTGGGTGGTGCAACTCATCCCAAAAGCCTCACGCCTCCCCTTATAAAAAGGCCATAAAAGATCTAATTCGAACTAGTTTGTTTCAGTCCATTAAATGTGTGACCATGTAGGTAGGTTCATACGTAATCGGCTATGATCTGGAAACTCCTTTCTGATCATTAATCGGTAGTTGTTCCTAGCAGGACATAGCGACTCACGAATACACATAAAGATCAAATCGGATGGACCTTATGCAATATGAGCTGTGACCAGATCCTTATCACTCACGACCGGTTCACCAACCAGTTTGTGATCATGTACGACCTGTTCACGACCAGTCCGTGTCCGCCATATGACTAGTTCGTACTTGGTCAGATTAAGCGATCTGCTTGTGTATTTTCCTTTTGCCTCACGATATCTGGTCGAAACTTCAGGTGAGATATATATCATCTATGGGTTGTTCAGTCTTTTCTCGATCTAGTGATGGATAGCTTCATGTGGTCGACTCTTCGACCATTTGTGGTACGACCATGCATTCCCTTTATCCAATCACATCGAGGGGTCCAGAGATATCTGTGGATTTCATGGGGATATGTTCCAGATCTTAGGATGATGTGACAATTGGCAATGACGTTTACGGTTTGTCGTTTCACGTGTTTTCGACAAAGTTACAAAGCTTATCGACAGGGGGTCCGACCGGTCCTAAATCGGCTTGACCGGCCATGTGGGGCGGTTTGACCGGCGGTGACCAAAGTGGTCAAAACAAGTCGGGCCAAAATAGGTGTTGTAGGCAAGTGAGGATCCCAATGCACTTGGTCTCATGATTTTGGAGTCTCCAGTAAAAAGTTCTATTAGTTTAAAGTTTCCAGAAGGTTTCGGATTTTCAAGGGTTGAAATTTGAAGGACCGAAATGGCAACAGAGGGGGGGTGAATGGTGCAATAAAATTAAGAACTCCCTTTATCAGATTTAAAACAAATCTACAAAGCCCTCGGATCTCTTAAAAGAGTGAAGCAAAATCAAAGAATGAAAACAAACTTCAGATCGTTTCACAAGAATCGGAAGGTCCGATTCTACCCGACGGTAGTTCCGCACCCAGGTAGTTCCGGATCGCGAAGTTCCGCTCATGTAGTTCGTACTGGACAATCTAAGTTCCGATTGTTCGACCAAGAACAAAGTCGCTCGGTTTTTCCTAAAATCAAATACTAAATCTTGAATGCTCTTCTCAGGTCAAGTTTCACAGGACATCATCATAAACAACATCTTGACCTCATGGAGAAGAATCGCAAACAAAGATTTAACAAACAAGCTAAAATCGGATTTCTTGAAGAAGGGCAAGAAAAACCAAAACTCACAATAGGCACGAATCTCGATTCTCACTTATGAAACTTTGATAATAGATTAGCAATATCAAAACGATTCTAGATATGAAGATTCAAGCTATTTCATAAGACGAATCAAGAGATACATCAAAACCCTAGCTATTCAAGAGAAGAACAGAGAGAAGGAAGAGGACATAAACAAGTAATCAAAACTCGTAGTTTCATTGATAGATATCAAATGTTTACAGATGGAAACACAGAGGAAAGATTACATAAGATTTCGATCATACTCTCCTCTCAACAAGCTCTCAAAAAAGCAAACCAAATCTTTTCTAGAGCTAACCCTAATTTTCTATCAAAAGTCTAACCCTAACCCTGTGGTTCTCCCTATTTATAGCCTCTGCTAATGGGCCTCCAACCCATTAAGCCCGCTACACCCGAACGGAACCGCCTCCACTTTTGCCGCTGCGAAAAGACACTTTCGCCTTGCGCACCTTCCGAAGCCTCCCAGACACCTTGTTGTGCACGACTCGCAACCGCTTCAAGATTCACGCCGCCTTCGACACATCCCGACCGCTTCGACCTCAACGCCTCCTGCGCTTAGTCCGGTACACGTGTCTCGCCACGACTCCATCTTGATGCCCCGCAACAACACGCATAAAAACACATCACATAGCATTGCACAATATCATAGCATCAATATTTGTATAAGACTCAAACTCATACAAAATCAAAATCACAATTTAACCTTCTCTCGCACAGCTCGACACAATCGAAGTTCCACACTTACCACAATGAAGTTCCGATTTCGAACATCCGCACTTGTCGAATTATCGGAAGTTCCGTGCACATCGCGGAACTTCCGATCTTCTAACATCCGCGACGCCCAAAAATTCTATTCCGATTTTCGCCTCGGAGGAATCTCAATACGTATTATCGGACACTCCGCTACCCTATGTGCGGAAGTTCCGATTCTCTTCACCAAACCAAAACCTGTAAATCGGAAGTTCCTTTTTCCAACACCGTAGTTTAGATTAATCGAACTTCCGCTCCATACACAAATAGTTCCGATTTCCGACTCAAATTTCGTAAACACCCAAACCGAAACCTCAACTCTCAATCTAATCAACACACTTGTCAAATACTCATCACTCAGAGTGGAGGACCTCTCACATGGTCTCTCAATCTCCCCTTGATGAGTATATTGACAATTACCAAAAAGCATAAGATGAGTTTGAGATTACAACAACCAAGGTCTAAACAAGAGTAATTAAGCACAAGACCAAGTTGACACAAGGAAAAAGACTTGAGATGAGATGAAAGAGCAATTTTCGCAAATTTCGCACAAAACTCAAGGCTTTTCTTCAGAAGGCTTTTTCTCACAATCATTCTCCCCCTTTGGCAATAAAATCATCAATATGTAGAAAAGGGAGGAAAAGACTATATGATGTTCATTTTAAGCATTAGGAGCCATGTAGATTATCCAAAATGACTATTAGAGTATTACACCAAGCCATAACACGTAAGAATGCTATCAAGATCATGACAATCGATGTATAGAAGAGCTAAGATGTAAGGTCCATAATCTGATTAATGATCCAATTCTTTAGCAGGTCAAATAAGTCAAGATTGAAGTCTAGCTACAGATATCCAAAGATGATACAAGCCATGTCAAATAATCTAAGTTGAACCAAGAAGGCTCATAATCGAATAGCTTTAGAGTGCTACCAATTGAAGAGGGACTCATTTTATCCGTAACTTGGTCTCTTTGATGATAAGCAATTTTAGCACATTTTTCTTTTCTAAAGACTTTTTATGGTTTTATCTCAGTAAAGCAAGCTCTGGACTAGGTGCCATCCACAACTGCCTCCTAAGCTTCAACCAAATTTTTTTTTATTTAGCCATGTGCTAGATCCCAAGCCTTATGCGACCACTCCAAGCAATGACTTAAGGAGATGATCTTAGGTCATCCAAGGCTCCCCGAGTTCATGCCTAGTGCAATGGCAAGCCGTCTCATGAGAAAGATTTGGTGAGATCAGCTTTTTCGCACAAAGAGATCATTTTTGCTTTTGAAGTTTTTAGACCAAAGGATTAGAGATAAGTCATGTTTCTTAACAAACCGACATAGCTTACTCAAAAGTTCAAAAGAGATTCAGACTCAACTCACCTACTTGACATGGCTAAAATCATAAAAGGATAGTTTCAACTGACTAGTCTCAAGAGCTATCATGACAAGATTTTAATTCAAGTTTAGCATTTTAAAATACCTTAGCATGGCAAAGACTAAACTACACATAAAAAGTCATGATAGATCTAGCAGGTAGCATAAATCATGGCAAGATGTAAAATAGTGAAAACAGATCATAAGGGATAATAAACAAGGCTCCATTTGATTATCATGCAATGCTTGATGAAATACACAAAATCCGATTCCCTCGAATGAGATGCATCTTTAATTCAAAGTTGAGTTATGACAAAATTAAGAGTATGGAATAACCAAGAATAACTCCCCAACCAAAGGAACTAAAACGAGAATCGATAAGTAAAATGAAAAAGTCAGCCCTTTAGAGCATAGAAAAGATATAGAGAAAACTATCGCCGCATGCATTCTTATCTACCCCATATGATTCTAGGACTATTAGCCGATCTACACAAACACTAAGGAGCAAACATCATCCTGTCTACCCAAGGGTGGCCCGACCTCGCTAGAACCTATAAGAAGTGAGTAAGCTCTACTTAGAGAGGGAAGAGACAAACTAATAAGCAAGATCCTAGAAGCACAAGACAAGAAGTAGCAATCAAAGCAATGTGGCAAGAGAAACACTCTAACCTATGCCGGAAGGACTTCAACCAAATATTAAAAGAAATAAAATCGAGAAAGGAGTAAGCGATAATATAATATAATATAATATAATACAAGAGTAGCACAACGCCCTCACAAAGAAATTGTAAGGACAAACCACCCCAAGCTCTCCCAGAGTCAAAACCGAGAGTCCGCCCAGAGGCTTAGTGAAGATATCACCAACCGGTGCTCACTCTCCACAAACCGGAGCACAATGTCACCCTTCTCTACATGGTCTCTAAGAAAGTGATATCCGATATCAATATGCTTGGTCCGAGAATGTTGCACCGGTTCTGGCAATGCAAATCGCAGACGTGTTATCACAAAAGAGTGGAACGCAATGATAGATAGCCCAAATCCTGCAGGTCGAGACCATCCAAAGCACTTGGCTACAAAGAATCGGCCGCAGAACGCGTTTCGGCCTCGCAGCGGATCGCGCAACACCGGATTGCTTCCTCGACGACCGAGAGACAAGAGAAGTGCCAATGAATTGGCAAGTGCCGGTGCTCTTCCTATCTATCCTACACCAAAGAAAGTTCATCGGAGAAAGCTCTAAGAGATAGACAAGAAGAGGAGGAGTACCGATACCATAGTCAATGGTAGCTCAAGGTACCGAAGATGCGCTTCACCGCTTTGACGGTGAGATACGCGAGGAGAAGCTCAAACCGAGCACAAAGACACACAGAGAAGTGTATGTCCGGTCTCGAGGCCGTGAGGTACAAGAGAGAGCCAATCATGCTCTGAACTCCTTTTGGTCAACAGTTCGCCTTCTTCATCCGATCCGTGAGCACCAGATGCCATTGGAGTTGATATCGGCTTTCCATCATTCATGTCGAACGCTCAGAGGTCTCGAGTGTATTTGCCTTGATGAAGAAAGGTACCTCCCGAGTCTGCTTGATTTGGAAGCCAAGGAAGAAGCTCAACTCGCCCATCATGCTCATTTCAAACTCCGAGCTCATGACATCGGAAAACGGGAAACGAGCATGCGAGGAGCCGCCAAAGATAATGTCATCCACATAGATCCGACGAGCGTAAGATCGCTGCCAAGACGGCGAATGAACAAGGTCTTGTCAATTTTACCCATCTCAAAACCATGGCTCACAGATAGGACTTAAGCCTTTCATACCAAGCTCGAGCTCGCTTGAGTCCATACAAAGCTTTGGAAAGCTCAGAGACATGGTTAGGTATTTGGGGTTCTCGAAACTGTGAGGTCAGTCGACATAGACTTCTTCCTCAATAAGGCCATTGAGAAAGGCACTCTTGACATCCATCTGGAAAAGCTTGAAACCCTTAGAAGCCGCAAAGGCAAGCGAGATTCTAATGGCTTCAAGTCTAGCTACAGGAGCAAAGGTCTCTTCAAATCTAGACCTCAACTTGAGAGTACCCACTGAGCTACCACCTAGCCTTGTTTCAATGACTAACCCATCTTCACTTTATTTGTTTTGAACACCCATTTGGTCCCAATGATATTGTGACCTTGAGGGGCTCAACAAGGGACCGACCTTGTTCCTTTCAAAGTTTTCCAACTCCTCATGCATAGCGCTTGTCCAAGACTCGTCGATAGAGCATGACAAACATCTTTAGGCTCAAATGAGGCGACGAAGGCGTAATGGAGACGAAGAGAGATAAGCCGCCTTTTGAACGTGTGACACGCTCAAGATGTCTCCAATGATCTGCTCAAGGATGGTCCTTTGAATGTGTCTTGGAGGTCCAGGGTGAGATGAAGAAGTGGCCTCTACCTCATGATCGATGAGATAGGAACAGAGCCACTAGCTTGAAGAAGCGCGTAAGGTAGGTCGATCTCCTCGAGGTGCAAGTGGAAGAAGGCACCTCAAGAGGAGGAGGAAGAACTGGATCGTAGACAACCTTCATCTCCGTCTTCCTCTTCGCCCACAAAGATGGACTCGAACTATTCTAAAGAACTCGAGATATCGTGCCTAGTCCCTGACCGCCTCATCGAAGGTCACCTCACGTGTCTCTAACAATTTACTAGACTCAGCCTGCACTCTATAGGCACGAGAAGAAGTCGAGTAACCCGTAAAGATCCCATCACATGATCGTGACTCGAACTTATCTAGGTTCCTGCACTTGTAATAAAACACTTGCAACCAAACACACGAAAATGCGAGACGCTGGTTTTCGCCATATCTCAACTCATAAGAAGTGCGATGCAAGAGTGCCCAAGAAAACTCATAGAAACATGACAAGCAAGAGCAATTGCCTCATTAAAACTTCCTAGGTGTAGAGTACTCATCAAGCATCGTCCCGTCATCTCGACCAAGGTACGGTTCTTCCTCTCCACAACGCCATTTTGTTGGGGGACGATGGAGACGAGAACGGTGCTCTACACTGCCTCACCACAAAGCTCTCAAAGTAGGAATTTTGAACTCGGTGCCATTATCGCGTAATTGCTCGTAATGCACCGGGAGCTCAACAGAAAGCCTACTAAAAGACCACGAAAAGAGTAAACGCCTCATCCTTCGAGGCTAAGAAAATACCCAAGAATACCTCGAGAAGTCATCGACCACGACAAGTACGTACCACTTCCCTCCTAATGATCGCACTCTAGCCGGTCCCATCAGGTCCATATGAAGCGCTTGACTCGTGCATCCGTCATAGTCATCAGAATCGAGGATGTGAAGCGGCAACCATTTTGCCGTGCGGCAAGGAGCACAAACAAGATCCTTGACCATTTTGAGTTTTGGCAAACCACGAATGAGATCGTGGCGCTAACTCGGGTCGATGATCAAATCCTATATGACCAAGTCTCCTATGCCGAAAGTCAAATCACGGATTCGTAAGCAATTAAACATCGGAGAGGATCACCGTAAGATCCGTAAAAATCAGCACGAAAGATCCTCCCATATCGAGAAATCCCGCAAACTAGACTACCCAAGAATCAAGAATTTTGCAATTGTTTTTCTTAAAGCTCACCTCAGAACCGCCATCAGTAAGTCGAGAGATCAAAGCGATTATATCTGCAGCTTACTTACTAAGGCAACATCTTTTAAAATAAAAGAATCATTAATGCTCACAAGTACCTTTAGCGATGACGCGCCCAAATGAAGCATCTCCAAGGTGATCGCCTCATCACCGGAGCGGCTAGGGAAGAAAACCAACGAGACTCACCACCATATGACGTGAACAACCGAATCTACAATCCGCACCTTTCCTTTCCCACCGCGACGACCGAGTCAAACAGAGTAAAGTCTCAAGATCGGGTGAATCAACGGTGATTTTGGCACCCAATACCGAGTAACACGGCAAATGATGAAGTAGTCAAGCAAGACCGACCTCTATCTACCCTACGCTCTCTGCCACTCAACAAGTCAAAGATCTCACCATGTTCGGATCCGATTGCTATGGAAGAGCGAGTCGAAGTGCCATAATATGTCGATCTCGCCGCGTAGCTATCTCGAAAGGAAAACGAGATCTACCTCGTGACGGCGGAGAGTTACGACCAAAGGAGCATGAGGACAAAACTCGTAAAACTCGTAAAAACCAAGTCCTCGATGCTTCCCAAAATCATCGATGGAACAAACCTAGACCTCGTGTTGGTCTTAGATGCACTCAAGATCCGGGTCGACCACGAATGTGCCTAAGAGACTCAACACGGCCTCTACGCGATCTTGGCGCTACCAAGCAATGATCAACTAAATGTCCATCTTTCCGATGAAGGTGCAATGATACTTCGCCTTCCGAGAGGCCGAAGCCGCAGTGGAATCACCTTGTCGTCGAAATCCTTTGAACAAAACCCACGACTTAAAATTGACTTTCTCATCCCGGCTTAGTTTTGATCACACCGGTGCTATGGTTTTGAGCACGACGGTGGATGCTTCCTCATATCCTCCCGAATATCATATCCTAGACCACGATTAAATCTGCAAATTTTAGATTTGTCTAGAATGAGATTGAGCTTCTTCTTGCCTCCTACAAACCTCTCGAGAGTGTTCATAAGATACCGACACTCCCGAAAGAGAGAGGTGCACAGAAGAGCGAGGGGAAGAAGGGACAATGAGAAGGTAGGGAGCGTAAGAAGAACCAACAACAGAGGAAAGATTGGCTTGTGCACGCACAGCCGACTTTGGGGGGACAGTCCTACTGCTAGCAGATTGGTTCACGTTGCTAGGCGTCTCTACCAAACCCTTAGACTTCTTCCCAGCACACACAATACAAGCAGATGATTGTGTCTCTAGAAGGTCCTTAGTTAGCTTCACACATTTTTCATCCAAGGCAACCAAATCACATTTTAGTTTATAACAATGATTGCATGGTGAGCTAACAAGGTCCTTAGAAGCATACTGAGCCAATTTGTTACTGTGATCAATCATTTCTTGAAACTGCTTAGATACAGATTCTAGTTCAGCAGTTAACTTAGGACAGTTTAAACAAGAAACAATAGGCTCTAGTAGCGCAGCTTGAAATTCAGCAATTTTGTGATCTGCCCGTTTTAGGTTCATCTTGAGATTATTACAATTTTCACAAGTTTCAGGCAGATCAAGCAACATGGTATACAGACCTCTAAACGAATTGTCCTTAACCTCACATGAGGTGCAAGCAAGAGCCTCAACAAAGAGTGGATGAAGGAGGTGCTACCTACTCATCTCTAATTCAAGAAGAAGGCTAATGTTTTCTACCTTAATCATGTCAAGTTCGGAGGACACACTATCATGTAAGGTCCTTAGTTTATCCATATCATCAATCAAAGCACAAAGATGTGTCACATTCATCACGGAGGGAGCAGATGTAAGTAAAGTAAGCTCCCGTGATAGTCTAGCTACTTCCTTCTTCAACCCAAAGACACTTAGCCCTAGACTTAGCATGGAATCTACCTAGCTTAAGAAAAGCATCATTAAGTCGGTCGTAAGTGGGACTAACCTCGTCTGAGTCGGAGTACACCTCATTGTCGCTCGATTCGCCCGAGGGCCATGAAGCACATGCCGAGAAGTTGCCGTCGTCCTGGGATCATGATCGTCCTTCCCATCATCGTTACTCCACCCCTCCACCTCGCGGTGTCCGGTTGTCGAGGCGGTGAGGACGCGATGGAACGACTTCTTTGCCTTCCCAAAGTTGCGAACTTCTTCTTGCCTTGATCAGTCCGATGGCTTCGTGTTGCGGTTCTTGTCGATGTAGTCGTTCTTGCTTGGACCGCCATAGTCACCTTTGCCCTTCCCAAGCTTGGGATGCTTTGCTCGGATGTGGTTGGGGCCACCACACTCAAGCAAATCACAGACCTCCTCTTTACCATCCCTCCTCCTCTTGTAAGCATGAGAAAACTTCCGAGCTAGGAGGGCTAGTCGCTCATCCTCAAGTCGCTCTAACGATCATCGCTATGTCACGAGAGCGCCTAGGAGAACCCACGACGACTCGTAAGAAGATCCGAAGTGGGATCTGACTAAAGCCATCGATCGTGACTTCGACCTTCGAGAGACAATGTCAATCTCGTGAGTCTTGAGACGCGAGTAAAGCGCATCAAGAGTCGTGTCGAGAGGTCCGTGCTATCTTTGATGGTAGTCACTTTCATCTCCCAAACACGAAGATCAAGTGCGAAAGCATCTGTCGAGCGTTATCCGAGTCGGGTATGTAAGACCGACCGCCGGAGGTTGCTCAAAATCTTGTGAAAACGCCAAAAGCACTCGCCAAGAGATTCACCACAAGCATCTCAAATTTCATCAGATTCACGCTTGAACCGGTCTTGTCGAACTGCCTTAATCTGGTAGTGCCTCATGGTATGCATCGAGGGTCACCCGGATGTCGTAAGCGTAAATCAAATGAGAAATGCGATCAAACTCACTCGCTCAAACCACGAATGATTATGTTCCTTGCCTTAGCATTTGCCTCAACATCGCCATGTTTCAAAGATTGATGTTCTCATCGGCAGAACAAAGAAATCTAACCTTCACCTTTCTCCGATGGCATACCGAGAGCCTCGGATGTAAGTTTCCATTCGCTCTTCCGTAGGGTAATCCGCACCATCAAAATCGGAGGCTTAGTGGAATACTTGTCCGCTGCCATGGCTCAACCGACCGTTAAGATCTATCAAGAAGAGCTAACCGGCTCGATACCAATTGAAGGACCGAAATGGCAACAGAGGGGGTGAATGGTGCAATAAAAATTAAGAACTCCCTTCTCGTATTTAAAACAAATCTACAAAGCCCTCGGATCTCTTAAAAAGAGTGAAGCAAAATCAAAGAATGAAAACAAACTTCAGATCGTTTCACAAGAATCGGAAGGTCCGATTCTACCGTGGTAGTTCCGCACTCCGTAGTTCCGGATCGATCGCGAAGTTCCGCTCATGAGAATTCTAGTGGACAATCGGAAGTTCCGATTGTCCCGACCAAGAACAGATGCGCTCGGTTTTTCCCAAAATCCAAATACTAAATCTTGAATGCTCTTCTCGGTCAAGTTTCACAGACATCATCCTAAACAACATCTTGACCTCATGGAGAAGAATCGCAAACAAAGATTTAACAAACAAGCCAAAATCGGATTTCTTGAAGAAGGGGCAAGAAAACCAAAACTCACAATAGGCACGAATCTCGATTCTCACTTATGAAACTTTGATAATAGATTAGCAATATCAAAACGATTCTAGATATGAAGATTCAAGCTATTTCATAAGACGAATCAAGAGATACATCAAAACCCTAGCTATTCAAGAGAAGAAGAGAGAAGGAAGAGGACATAAACAAGTAATCAAAACTCGAGTTTCATTGATAGATATCAAATATTTACAGATGGAAACACAGAGGAAAGATTACATAAGATTTCAGATCATACTCTCCTCTCAACAAGCTCTCAAAAAAGCAAACCAAATCTTTTCTAGAGCTAACCCTAATTTTCTCTCAAAAAGTCTAACCCTAACCCTGTGGTTCTCCCTATTTATAGCCTCGCTAATGGGCCTCCAACCCATTAAGCCCGCTACACCGAACGGAACCGCCTCCACTTTTGCCGCTTTGCGAAAAGACACTTTCGCCTTTTGCGCACCTTCCGAAGCCTCCCAGACACCTTGTTGTGCACGACTGCAACCGCTTCAAGATTCACGCCGCCTTCGACACATCCCGACCGCTTCGACCTCAACGCCTCCTGCGCTTAGTCCGGTACACGTGTCTCGCCACGACTCCATCTTGATGCCCCGCACAACACATAAAAAACACATCACATAGCATTGCACAATATCATAGCATCAATATTTGTATAAGACTCAAACTCATACAAAATCAAAATCACAATTTAACCTTCTCTCGCGCGATCAGCACAATCGAAGTTCCGCACTTACCACAAGAAGTTCCGATTTCGAACATCCGCACTTGTCGAATTATCGGAAGTTCCGTGCTTACCATCGCGAACTTCCGATCTTCTAACATCCGCACGCCTAAAAATTCTATTCGATTTTCGCCTCACAGAATCTCAATACAAAGATATCTGACACTCGCTACCCTATGTGCGGAAGTTCCGATTCTCTTCACCAAACCAAAACCTGTAAATCGGAAGTTCCTTTTCCAACACCGGTAGTTCTGACATCGAACTTCCGCTCCATACACAAATGTAGTTCCGATTTCCGACTCACCCGTAAACACCCAAACCGAAAACCTCAACTCTCAATCTAATCAACACACTTGTCAAATACTCATCACTCAGAGTGGAGGACCTCTCACATGGTCTCTCAAAATTCGGCTAAGTCCGACCGGCACAAGAGCGGTCCGACAAGCTCCGAGGAGCGGTCCGACCGCCGGACGGTCCGACCGCTCCACCGGAGCGGTCCGACGCTAACTTGAACGCTGCGGTCCGGCCGCCAAGGACGGTCCGACCGGCTCACTGGAGCGGTCGGACCGGAATAACCGATGTTGTTTTGTTAGGTCAAAGTCATTGGTTTCATGGCATTTGATTTGCATGATGCATGTTTTGACTAACATGGGTCAAGTTGTGAAGAACTTGTTCCCGAATTCGTGTTTGCTTGTCTATGGCTGTGCAGGTTGCTTGGTGGTCAACGACGGTCAACGGCGAGGAGAATCGGGACTAGACTTGAAGAGTTGAGGTCCAGAACGATCGACGATGCCGGGTAAGGTTAATGACTCAAGCGTGACACAAGATGGACAAGGGTGACCTATTGGCAAATCCATGGCGCATGGTGAAGCGGTTTAGGTCAAAAGTTAAAGACGGCGTTTTGCGAAGCGTGTGTGTGTGATCCGTTTGTTAGTGGGCCTTAACGGGAGCCCAATTAAGTCAAACCCTAGAGAGCTCTAGGCCTCCACTATAAATAGGAGGAGGTGGTGGCTGCACCTTTTTCTCTCTCGCCTTTTTATGTTTCAAAACCCTAATTGTCTTTAGGGGAGTTGAGGTGGAGGCTAGGGCTCTTGATGGTTTGTGGTGAATTTCGTGATCTTTGATTGTCCACTGATCCATGATGGTGTGGATGTAATCCAAGATCAATCACGAAATCAATCTATGCAAGGTTTGCTTGAGATAAGTCTCTTTTCGCTCTTGCTTTCAATTTCGTGTTTTAGGGCTTTCTTTGATCCATGAGTTTGTGATTGATTCTTTCACGTGAATTAGCTTGCTGTGATATGTGTGAATCTATCTAGCATCATCTTGATCATCAATCACTCACGAACAAGCATTAGGATCAAGTTTTCGTTCTTGCCCTTTTAGACCTTCGTTAATCAATTGGCAATTGCTCAAGATCGCTCCAAGAATTATCATAATATTCGATTGAATAGGTCCTCAATAGCATATAGAAGGTGTGTGCAAAGTTTCATAAAGATTGGAGTTGAGAATCAAAAGTTTCACCTAATTGCAACTTCGCCATCGGTGATTTTATCGCTATGCAGATCGGTTCTGAAGTCGGCCGGTCAGACCGCCCGTCATCATCGGTCAGACCGATTCAGGAGCGGTCCGACCGCCAGCACAACGCCGGTCAGACCGCCCGGCAATCGGTCCGACCGGTTAGGTCCAGCGGTCAGACCGCCCATGCTGTGAGTTTGCAAGATTAGTTGTTTTTGTTATTTTGCTTAGGGAATTTAATTGGATTCAATACTAGTCTTCCGCTGTACTGGTTTATTGATCTTCATAGCTTCATCATAGCTATTGGAGTGAAATTGTGTTGAATTCATTATTTGGGAAAAAGTGAGCGTGCTCCTATTCACCCCCCCCCCCCTCTAGTCGCTTTTTCGGTCCAACAATATCTCTTCTGTTATGCTAGGAGGGGCAAATCTCATATCCGACTAATCACATTACTCCGTATGTTTCATAGCATACCCGAAAGATACCTTTATAACTATATAGTTACAGAGTAACATTTGGTAATCCCTAAGTGTACTATTACATATGTAGGAAATCGTACTGATATCAGGTTTAAATATTACACATCATCATTTCTTGAGACCAACTGATGACACATAGAAACATAATAATCTCAATAGTATCTCAGGGCGGGTCAATCCAACATCATGTTCTCTAACATGTTCTCACACTATTAACTCGATATCCCCATATCTATAACCGGTGAAATGCGGTCATCAATCAATACATGTGCGGGTCTAGAAGTCACTAGTGTCCCGTCCAGTGACATCTGATTAGGGATTCTTTTAGAATGATATCATACAAATATTAAAAAGCTTAACCAACAAGTTGTATACTTGCTAATCTTTATAAATAACAATTCATCTGATGAACACAGTAATATTTATTCTATAATTTATAAATATAAATGTGATACATTGATCTCCATTATCGGCTCTTATGGCATATAATTGGCAACAAAGTGAGGTGAATAAAGACTATAAAGTCTACAAGAAATATGTGACAGTCACTGAAAGAAATTCACACGGTGAGTTGGCTCGTTCGAACAGTCCTACACCGGGCCAAGATTTTTATTTTATTTTTTTGCTTTGCTGATTTGTACCTTTATGAATATGGCTGCAAAAGCAATGTATGCCTTGTAAGCATTAGGAGTCCACATAGGGACATCAATTGTGAATTTGTGGTCAGACAGGCAAATCTATGTGAACTCAAAGTAGAGGTGTTTATGGATTTCAACTACTGCCCAAATATGAATGGATTATTTAGGATTCAGATTCTGCTGGCATGCATTTGAGTATGCTGTATAATTCTCCAAGTGCTCCTATCTCCAGAAATGGACCAAATACCATAGCCCAAAGCTTTATTTTTACAAACATATTACTTTCAGACTATTTTGAAGTTTCTCTATTTTGTGCAGATGGGCCAAAATTATCATTAGAGGCTTAAAATGAAATAATGACAACAGGTTAAAATTATTTTGGAGTCACCTAAAAACCATAACCTTACTTCAAGAAACTTCTGCATCTGCCGGCCTCACTCTCCATTTGCACAAGTTGACACCTAGCCCATGGGAGAAAAACAAGCATCAAAGATAAATCTCGAGCAGTCCTGCAGTAAAATCCACACAGCTCGTATGCTGGACAACAGCAAACTTCGTCCGTCCGCCGGCTACTTGATTCCATTCATCGCCATAAGAAGTCTTCTTAGGAGATATATGAGAATCTGACAAGGAACAAGAAATAAAGGGTGAGAAAGAAACCAAATAAGATGGGCCCATGAACCAATAGGTCAGTGCTATCTGCACTAATACCATGACAACCTGAAAAGCATGTCAGAATTTGACACCGACCGAAGAAAAGTCATAGAAAAATGGCCTACCAGAGAAGGATAACATATTAAAATGCCCTACCAGAGAAGGATAAAATAAACATGCTATGCGCTTATCTCGTGTACAAGTTGCTCAACTTCTGCGAGAGAACACTCAACATTACTGCAAAATCCAAAAAATAAAAATAGAAAAACGTGAGCACATGTTAGAGACCTCAAAACTTCAATCGCAATTTTAGCATTTGCACAGTATGAAAGCACTTTAGCCAAAAATTCGCCATTGCAAATTCTTACAACAAAAAATGCCCCTAAAAACATCAGAAAGTCCTTTCTTTCCAGAGAGGAGTCCAAACAGATACAGAGGTCAAAGGCCTAGACTTCCAGCACAATGCAAGCCTGCCCTTCTCATGCACAACCCCAAAGCTCCTACTGAACAACCCAACTAGCATCCTGGCCTGAGCAATGTTACAAGCACTCAGCTCACAAGCCCTGAACCCTTCCAAGAACTCAGGAACACTAGCCTCAACTGTCACTGACCCATACTGCCCCACAAAGTCCTGTATCCTTGGCCCCACCATCTCCCTCTCCACAAGTCTTAGGCACACCCCATAGTCGCCACCACTGAAGCAACTCGCCAATGACTCGAACACCGTGGTGAAGTGGTGCAGAGCATCAAAGAAGAGCTCAACAAATGAGGCACTGGATAGAGATGCCTCTTTTGCAATTCTAACCAGCTCCTCTTCTACAAGGACCACTAACTTAGGTTGTAACTTCTTGACACAGCCAAATAGTAGATTCTGCAATTTGCTCAGCGATTTGGAAGACACACTTGCTGTATCGCATGAGATGATCACTGAGCCCTTACAGTTATCTGAGAAGCCACTCAGGTCCTCCTCATTGTGTATGCAGAGAGAGCTGTACTGGAAGGGAAGGTTCAAGGACACGGCGAACTCCGAGAGCCGCCGTGCAGCTGTATGGAGAGTGCTATCATTGCAGTCAGCATCTGTTCTGATCACCGTAAGTCTGAACGACTTGCCACCATGGCGGGCAAGGTCTGACATGAGTGATGGCCACTGGATGCCCTCTCCAATGTTCAAGTCGACGACATGTACATCCGAGTCGCCTGTGGTGGCATCTAGAATGGCCTGATTGGCGGTGAAGTGCGCAAACTTGACAAACGGCGATAGCTCTTGTATAATCTGGTGTACCGACATCGACATGCTACCATACGGCAGCGGCTCCGGCAGATAGCACCTGGTGTGTGCACCGGAGATCCTGGACCGCAGACCTTGGCCAAAGTGGTAGGCCAGGCGATCGAAAGAACTGGCTGCTGCATTGTCAGGGATGCCAAGGAGGAGGTCATCAAGCCTTGAGAACACTACTGAGGCAAGGCTTGAATCCCCCGCCTCAACCGCCTCTGCACCAGCAAGGAGGAGATCGCTTAAACTGTTCTCCTCCATGAGCTCCTCTTGGATCGCCGCCAAGTTGCCATTCTCTTGGCCCCAAACCCTCTCATCACAGCTGGTGAACACACCAACATCAGAAGCATCTTGATGATGCAAATAATTAGAATCTAGGAGCATGGTGTCCAATAACTCACAATCTTCCTGTTGATCGAGGGAAGGATCAATATGGAGGGTGGCATTCTCATGGAGAGCTACTTGAGGAGACCATGGGAAATAGCTACTCTCTTCATGTGTGGGGAAGGAGAGAACAGGGGAGCAAGGATATGACATGGTTTCCATTTAGTTGCTGTTTACCATACGAACTGCTCTGTTCTGTGTGCTTCAATGTGACTTATATACACAATAAGGAGGCGAAGGGGGGAGAATAACAGAGGAAAAAGAGAGAATAGTGTGTGGCATGTTAGAATATGAGTTCATTTGTATTTTTTTTATATGTCTTTTGTATTTTGTTATATATGTATAGTATATTTCTTTATAATATTTCATTGTACTCCCTATATATATTGCATATTGTGTCTTATGAATACATACACAATATTCAAAACATGGTATCATAGCTAGCGCGCTAACCTAGCACTTTTCGCTGCCACATCCAAAGCCGCTGTCGCCGGCCAAATCAGCGTGCCATTGCGTTGCGATGTCGCTGATGTCGTCGTCCTCGATGCTCGCCGCCGCCTCGACGCCTTGTCCCCGACATCGCACGACGTCGCTGTTCACGACGCCGCTCCACCCAAGGATGACACAGGCCTAGTGCCGCCCTCAGCACCGCCACCGCCCGTCCCTGACGCCGCCGCCCGACTCGAAGTCGCCGACCGAGACGCCACCCACCTCGACACCTGAGGACGACGCGGGCCGAGCGTCGCCTGTCACCAGAGCATCATCATCGCGTTCCGCTCGGGCCACCGCCGCCAGTAGGGGGAGCCCTAGCTCCCCACGCCCCCCTTTTAGACTGGCTTCGCAGCTGGTTTAGTGTGAGCTAGTTGGCTCGACCCAAAAGCAAAACAAACAAAAAAACAGAACGTCGATCTAACTGCCGTGCCGTCCAGCGCCACCTGTTAGTCTTCGTTGCCTTGGTCACCATACCGTCCAGCGCCACCTACTGATGGCTTTCGTTCCATCAGCTGCGATCCCATTCTCAGAAACAAACATTCATAGGACGAACTACAGGTTGTGGTCTTCACTCATGGAGATTACACTCGATGGTCTCTGCCTCTTGGGACATGTCACTGGTGCTCGACCTTTTCTGCCGTCGCCGGTTCAGCCTCCTCCCAGACAACCTACTTCTACACCTCTTGCAGAAGATGAGGCCGCCAAGAAGGAGGCAGAGGTCGCTGCCGCTGCTTTTGACACTACTGATGAGGCCTTTTCAGTATGCCATATACGCTTTTAAGTGCTGGTGTGCTCATGGCCCGTGCTCAAGCCATCTTGGTGGTCAGTGATGATGAATCCATCCAGCTAGATATTATCGGTTTGTGTTCCACTCGTCAGATCTGGGAGTACTTGCGTGAGCAATACTAGCAGAGCAGCTATGCTCAGTTCTTTTCGCTTCAGCTTGAGTTGGAGACGCTTCGCTAGGAGCACTCCTCTATCGGCGACTTTTTCCAAGCCCTGGCCAGTCTTTGGCGGCAGCTGACAAGCTGGCTTATTCGCTTTGCCAGAATTTTCACAAGGTGCAGAAGGCGGATAATGACCACCTTCACATTTACGACTTTGTCTGTCATATTCACTTAGAGTTTGAGCTTGTTAGGGCTCAACTGCTGAGTCGTTCACCACGACCGATAGTCACCGAGGCTCTTTCGATGTTTCGTGTTGAGAAGCATCGCCGCGGGTTAGCAGCATAGATTGTTATGGCTGTGCTTGCTACCCCTTCTTCTTCGACTACACCGACAGCTTCTGCTTCAACTACAGTTTCTCCTCAGGTGTTTGTTTCTGCTCCTATTTTTGCACCAACCAGGGTTCAGTGCAGTTATTACAAGAACTTCAAGCATGACTACCAAGTTGTATGGTGCGAAAAAAGCGGAACAAGGTGCGTAGGAGTGGACGATATAGGGGGCAGGGTGGCCCTTTCTCGACAAGAGGATCAAGACCTTCTCATCGAGACGACTCTGTTCCGCAGCTCTGCCGGGCTCTACTTTAGTAGCTCTCTCACAGCTCAGTAGGTTCTGCTAGTCTAGCTAAGACATCTCCTCTAGGTACTTCTTGGGTTATGGATTCTGGTGCCTCTTTCCACATGACACCAGACTCCACATCATACCCTTGAGTAGGACCTCCTGTTTTCCTATCTCTGTTCAGACAGCTGACGGTACTCTTCTGTCTGTCAGCTGTCAAGGCACTCTTTTGTTCACTAAATTTTTGGTTTCACCTGTTTCCCATGTTCCCCAGCTTACTATGCAACTTCTCTCTGTGAGTCAGCTCACCGATCACGACTATAGGGTTGGTTTTGACTCTCACGCCTATTTTGTCCAAGACCAACAGACAGGGACGGTAGTTGGGATTGGCCGGCGCCGTAGGGATTGTCAGGGTCTCTATATCCTTGATCGCCTCTACCTTTCATTCACTTCAGTTGCTCCTATCACCTCTACGTCTACCTCCACCATCACTGCTGCCACCGCCACTGGAATTTTTGAGCAGTGGCATCATCGTCTAGGTCACTTGTGTAGGTCTCGCCTTTCTTCATTAGTTCGTCTGTGTGTTCTTGGACGCGTTACTGTTAACACAACCATATTTTGTCAGGGTTATAAGGTGAGCAAACAGCTAAAAACATCATTATCATTCTACTGAGTCTTTGTCTTTTCATCATTTTGAGTCAGTTCATTCATATGTGTGGGGACCTACGCCTATTATCTATAAAGGCGGGCATAAGTTTTATGTGATCTTCATTGATGATTATTCCTATTTTACATAGATTTTTCCTATGTCTAATCGTGATCAGTTTTTGCGATCTATCGTAGCTTTGCAACGATGGTTCATACTCAGTTTGATTCTTTCATCTGTACTTTTTGCTGTGATTATGCTAACGAGTACTGTTCTAGCACTTTCAAACAATTCTTTCTGAGCAAGGTACCCTTTATCAGTCTTCTTGTCCTGGTACTCATGCTCAAAAGGGGTTGCTGAGCGCAAAACATCGTCATCTGATTGAGACTGCCGCACTCTTCTCCTTGCCTCTCATGTTCCATCATAGTTTCGGGCTGAGGCTGTTTTCTACGACTGCATATCTCATCAATATGCAGCCTGCCACTGCTATTAAGGGTGTCAGTCCTATAGAGTGTCTCTACTCTCGAGCCCCTAGTACACCCACCTTCGTGTTTTTGGTTGCACTTGTTTTGTTCTGCTGCAGCCTCGTGAGCGCACCAAACTATCAACTCAGTCAATTGAGTGTGTGTTTCTTGGTTATAGTTGTAAGTATAAGGGTTATCGCTGAAATGATTCTTCTGCTCTATGGATCAGGATCTGACGAGATGTTGTATTTGACAAATATCAACCTTTCTTCTATTGAGATTTGGCTCCTTATCCTATTTCCACCGTTGAGACGATTTCATGGTTGTTTCTTTCTGACTCCTCACTTATTTATCCATTATCATAGTATTTCCCTGGTCCGTCTCTAGTGATTTCTTCTGTACTTCGCCTCCGATGCTGCCTCTGCAGCACAACCTCTTGTTCCTGCTGCACCACCGTCTTGTTTTCCTAGTATTCACTACTCCGGATGTTTCTCTTGCCTTCACGGCAAATTTAAGCTGTGGTAGGGGTGGCCCCACTGGCCCCCAACGATCCGGCGAAGCCCACAGAACAGGCCCCCTAACCCACGAGCACAAAGGCCCCCTCCCCGGGGGGCGTCAAGTGTCTCTTCGGGGATGCTCTGGAGACAATCCGGTGCCTCCCCGAAGGGTCTCCAGAGTAACACAAGGCCCGAAGTAGTGTGTCCTCCGGGGCCACCTCGGGGAAGACCCGGAGCCACACGTCCACTCCGCCTCCCACCTATTTCGGGATGTGGCGCCGGCAAATACCAGAGACAACGCGGCTTCTGCTGAAAATTGATGGTACCAAAGTTAAGCGTCTCACTGGTGTCCTTTTTCTTCTTCGGTTGGCACCGCCCGTCGTAAAGGTACGCGAAGAGCCAACCCCCCCCCCCCCCTCGCTCACCCTGGTGGACCACATCACCCACTCGAACACACTGAGCTTCACAATAGAGCTGGGCATTAGCTACGCCAGCTCCACCCGGCACAACTGGAGCACACAGGCCACTAGCTCCATACTGGGGAAGCAGAGACCGGCGTCGAGGAAAGCCATGAACACAACGGCTTCGTCCTCCTGGGGCTCAAGCACTGCTCCGAGCCAGGGGCTCGTGCCAACAAAAGATCAGATAGTTTGCCATCATCTCTCTGCGTGCACAGTACTTGCGAGTCACCAACGAGCGGCCAAGCTCGCTGGTGTAAGCCACCGCCCTCCACCATCTTGGGGCCACTTCGTCATCAGACCGCGTGCAAGGCAAGGACACCGAAGACCCTCGAAGAAGAAGCGCACACGAATAAGTAAAGCTAGGATTTTCAAAAAGGGGGAGCAAAGTGCAAGGAGGGGGCACCACCCCCTATTTATAACCACACCAGGCACGCCAAACGACAAGGCGCGGAAGCCGACGAGCCATGCACCAATCAGTTATTGACACGTGTGCCCTAAACGGAGCAACAACTACATACTATTATACCGCACAACACCCAAGCAAATGCCGTCAAAACGGCTCCCAAGGAGGAACCAGCCACAGGAACGACGGAAACAAGCTTCGCCAGGCCGAAGGGGACGGTGTGCCTGGACCTTCCGGGAAATTGTGCGGTTTCAGCCTTTACGAAGCATGATCTCGACCGCGAGGGGCTTGTCGTAGAGGCGACCCCACTGACCCCAATGACCCAGCGAAGCCCGCAGGATAGACCCCGCAACCCACGAGCACGAAGGCCCCCCTTTACGGGGGCGTCAGAGTCCCTTCGGGGATGCTCCGTAGACAATCTGGAGCCTCCCTAAAGGGTCTCTGGAGTCCCACAAGGTCCAAAGTAGTGGGTCCTCTAGGGCCACCTCGGAGAAGACCCGGAGCCCCGTGAGGCCCGAAGCAGTGGCCCTCGGGGCCACCTCGGGGAAGACCTGGAGCCCCTCTGAAGGGTCTCTGGAGCCTCACGAGTCCCAAAGCAGTGGCCCCTCCGATGCCACCTCAGGGAAGACCCGGAGCCCCCCCGAAGGGTCTATGGAGTCCTGCGAGGCCCGAAGTGGCAGGTCTTCCGAGACCACACCAGGAGAAGTCCGAAGGTGGGGCACATCGGTATCAAGTGGATCAGGTGCACCAGCTAGATGGACCAGGCCCAGAAGACCCACTGTGAGCCGATGCCTACGCGTAGACGGGGAAAAGTCCCTGCAACCGCTACGCGTACAATACTTTTCTAGGGTTAGGATAGTAATGTAAGTGCCCTGTTTTAGGAGGCTATAAATAGGTATGTGCCCTCCCTAATGTAAAGGGTGGATTCAGTTTTTTTTTTTGGAGTAATCAATACATATATTTTTTTGACAACTGGTCCTTTCTTCTGAAGACTCCTTTATCCCTCCGAGTGTACCAGAAGTCCCCATCTCTTACTCACTAGCCTTTTTGCTAGGACACAAACTAACTTGTCTTGATTCTTGGAGCCCTAATGCATCATGGATCGAACTAAATGTGCTTGGCTCTTGTGTCTCTCTCTACCAACTTCAGAGCATACATACTCCAAAAAATAAAATAAAATAAAGCAGACGATGTGCAGTGTTTTATTTTTGTTGGCATGTCAGAATGAAGCAGAAGGAACTGAGAATGGGCTGAGGGCATATTCCTAGAATACTTCTTCCTACATGTCAACATCTGGTCAAGTATTGGACCATATGCATAAAAAACTCCATCTGGAGTTGCCATTTGCTTAATTGCCATTGCCTATTGTCAACTAGCAATAGCCATGCGAGAAAGCAAAGATAAAATGCAACCCCTCAAGCAAAACATATGTTTTGATCTTTATTTTGTTTGCTCAAGAACTACAAGAACTAGCTCCTTACTATCTCTTTCTGACAATGTACGTACAGTTCATTCAGCCTGATCTAACAAATGTATAAGACTTCACTTTTATTTATGACCAGCCCAAACACAGTTACTTTTCATATGCTAATGTGTATTCAATTTATTACCAGTGTCCAATAAGCTTGTGACACCAACTTGCTTCAGACTCAATTCTTTATTCCACACCAATCAGGCAATCATACAAAATCAAGCAATCATACAAAGCCGTTATTGTAAGGTGATACTTAACTATTGGCAGATTCTTAATGCAGTCAATGGAGTCATTGGTTCTGTCAACCTATTAATATTTATGAGATGCAGCCAATAGAGAGCGATCCATCACAGGGGTAAATATCACCGAAAGGGTAACCGGGTGGCGTCGGCTGCTAGAGGAGAGGGAATATTATAGATTGAGAAGACAAAGGAGATTGAGATTTAGACTATTGTATTCTCATTGTTTAATGCCAACAATTACAATAGACCTCCTTATATAGAGGGCTCTTCTAATAATTATAGATAAAATCAATTTAAATGATAATCTTCCTAACTAATAGATATCTTCCTAACTAAAGCATAACATTTTCAATAACATAATCCTTATACAAGGAAACTAATCAGCTATTTAAGGAATAGATATTCTTATTGAGAAATGTAATCCCTCCATAGTCCCAATGCTATAGTACCCAGGTACTGTTCATGTACAGTATTGCTACAGTCGCACGGTCATGTTCAAACTGCACCGCTTCATGTGTAGCCTCCTAATGGGCCGTGGCTCTCCTGGGCCCATGCCCATGACACTTCACCCCTACCGAATGAGTAGCTCATCCTCGAGCTGTAGGGTGGCGACCATGGCTGCAACTCGAGATGTCCCTATGTCGACGAGAGGTGGTGGCGCTGGCAGAGTGTTGAATGAAAGAGGATCAGCAACGTTCCAATGGACAACAGTGAGGATTGTAGTCCCTTAGCTTAACTTAACGTTGCAGGAGATGCCGACGGTATGGACAAGCAGCGCGGGGCAGCAGCGATGCTCTTCCCACCGATGGTTGGGAGAACACAACGTTGTCGTGGTCCTAGCTCTCGCCACGGCCCGCACCTCTGAAGGCACGTCATCGACCGGCTGGGTGGAGAAGACGGCCGCTGGGAAGCAGCCTTCTTCCTCAGTGAGGGCACCATTTGTGCAACCACGGGCAGCGAGGTTGATGATGGGTAAATCGTAGCAAAATCTGAGACGCCTCCGGCGGTGCAGATCGCATAGCAGCAGCTGCCCGTGCCTTCTTCTTCTCATCCTTTTCCATCAGCTTGGCCATCATAGCCGCCATGTCTACCAAGATGGCTTCCATGTCGTTTACATCGATATTCATCTCGTTAAGGGTGGACCTCGTAGCCTTGAAATTGTCGATAGCAAAAGCCATGGTGTTGGCTCTGATACCAAGTTGTTATGATCCTTAGATCATAGAGATAAACATCACCGGGAGGATAGCCGGGTGACGTCGGCAGCTAGGGGAGAGGGAAGACTATAGACCGGGGAGATGAAAGGGGATTATGATTTAGACTATTGTATTTTCATTGTTTGCTTATGAATGGTGTGACTCCTCTCTTTATATAAATGAAGTTAACCCCTAACAATATGAAAACTATCGTATCTAATGCAACCAATCAATTAAGGATAAGATAATATCCATACTTTCTAAATATAAAGATAAATATATAACTATTCGTGATATAAAGATAATCTCAGTCAATAATCTTTATAAGATAATTTGCTAACAAAAGAAATAACTAATCTAATCTATTGTACTTCCCTCGTCGTAGCCCCCGGGCCCACGCCCATGACAGCACAAATCTGCTTGACTCAAGCAGAAGAGTTGTTGTAAAGGGGAACTTACATGAAACAAACGTGGGCCACTCAGGTTTCTTAGTAGTTAGTTTCCAGCTACCTCTTGCTTTTAATCTGAACTTCTGTCCTGGATTTCTCTCTGGCAATTCCATTATGATCTGTTCCAGAGAAAGCCAATGGCTGACTAGTTTAGAACTTCAGATACAAATGGCTGGATCCGCAGTGGATGGGGTGCAACGTTGTACAGCTTTGCACTGACTAGTTCAGATACAAATGCAAAAATGATGTGTTGCAATGAACTTTCAGCATTGGATGGTTCAATTTTAGTTTTTCAAAAATCTAGATGGTCCCACTGAAGTAAATAAAACATTTTGTCCTGCATTGTGCCAAGATGTGTTTGGTATTACAGGACAAGCTAAGCTGGCGCCAATCTGCACTTCATCAGAGTAACTCTGCATTGCGAATTCACTCAGTACACTCATGCATTGTGTATCATCATGGAGTATTTTCATGTTCAACCAAAAAATAAGGACATCGAAGCACAACGAACAACTGTAAGAGGGTATACAATGCGAAGGAAAAGCATTTACTTCGAAAAAGATCTTGACGGCACGGAAGTTGTCATCACAAGTAGTAGTACAGCTGCCTTCAAAACTGAATATATATAAGGATACTAGAACATGTTTTGACAGAAAGAAGGAAAAGTCATTAATCTGATGCCAGAAAGAAATATTTTAGAGCGTAAGTATCATGTGCCCCAAGGTTTCGTCATATAGAGCTGTAATTAATTCCTTCAGACTGATAGAAATGACTTTATGGTCCATTTAATTAACCATAGGTATAGGAGCTTACCATGCTCATGAAACATACTCTCATCATGACATCAAATGAGTTAAGGCCGGCAGGTGGATACCTCAGTATCATCCTAATCGTAGTTAGTGAGCACCGCAACTGGAAAAGGAAAGAAAGCATTAATTAGAGAATATAAATTAAATCTTCATGATGACTTGAGCATACATTGATGGAATCAGCAGGTTCCTAAATATATTTAGCTCTTTAACTACTACTCCTGTGCAGGGAAAATTCTGCCGGCGAAATTTCGCCGGTAACCGGCGTTATCGGTGGGGTCCGATAAAATTTCGTATTGGCAATTTTTTTTGGATTTATGTAATTTTCATCCAAATTTAAAATTTAGATAAACTTCATCTTTACCTCTGAAAAATTCAAAATTCAATTAAAAAATTCGTCCAAAATTTTGCCAAAATATCCGCTAACCAGCGGTTACCGGTTATATCGGCGGGGTCCCAAAAAAATTCTGAAACGATAAAGTTTTCCTGCTGCTGTGTGGGCAATCTGATGATCATCACAAGGTGAGAATAAAAATAAAGGTTGGAACATGTGACAGGAACAGGAGAGTTCATGCTTATAATAGAGCTCCTGAACAGACACTTGTCGGCAATTCATTACTGCAACACAACCTAACTTCTATAAAAAAATTTGCTAGGCCGGAATAGTGGACAAAAATCACTAATAATTCCTCCGCTCAAAGGCCTTTGGTAGTTGAGAGGAGCATCTCCAAGCAATAGCAGAAGACAAGAGCAGCAGAACAACCTGTTGTTTTCTGCTCTGCAGCATCAGCTCAGTGTGGTCTCCTAATCCCCAGCTAGTCTGCAAGTCGCTTAAAGTATCACCCTTTGTCTACCAATATACATTTCCTAATACAGCATAAGATACACGATGTTTTACTAAACGTGAATCACAAATGAACATACTGACACTGTGTAGTCTCTATTTGGTTTATCTAGAGAAGGGGCAGGTAGAAGGTTCCAATATCAGCAATTAGGTAACTAGGCTAAAATAGTGTTGTTTGCATGTGTATTACACCTTCAAAAGAAAACAAATCACTTTTACAAGAAGCTAGACTTCCTTCTAGGTAAAATGCACTTTTCCAATTAGTACATGTTAAAGAATATGTTACTCTCTGTTTTGCTGCTTCACTGGCTAGTTAACAAGTCACTTAACAATTAGATCAGTCTTGTTTGGTCAGCACAAATTTTGTAAGGAGACAGAAGATTACTGCAAGACCCCATGAATGACAGAATGCAGTATAAAGGACCTAAAAGTGGATAAAATATTTGAAGCTTGATCAAGAGCCGGGTAAATATTCCAGCACCACCACCATGCCCAAAAAATAAACTTTTGCATTGCATTATACCCTATTCTCTATATAGAATCACAAAGCTACAGAAGAAGACAACTAACCTCTCTTCTAGGTAAAGTTCAATTTGAGGCTTGTGTAGATTAAAGTAAAATTCACTGTCAACTAGGGTAATACTTCAATTGCATCCTACTACATAGAGCACCAAAAAAATTCAGGTTCGAGTAAGCAACACATCACAATCCAAGGGCGGCAATGCATGGTCAACTGATTTCTCTTTCAGCATGGTCAACAAAAGATTACAGCATGGCCCCATGAATGACATAATGCAATACAAAGGAGCTAAAAGTGGATAAAATAATCTCAACCTGAAGCTTGATCAAGAGTCGGGTAAATATTCCAGCACCACCACCATGCCAAAAAAAACTTATGCATTGCATTATGCCCTATTCTCCGGATAGAATCACAAAGCCACAAAAGAAGACAACTAACCCCTCATCTATGTAAAGTTCAATTTGTGGCTTGTGTAGATTAAAGTAAAATTCACTATCAACTAGGGTTAATACTTCATTTGCATCCTACTACATAGAGAATCAAAAATTCAGGTTCGATTAAGCAACACATCACAATCCAAAGGCGGCAATGCATGGTCAACTGATTTCTCTTTCGGAAGACTAAGCTTTCGGAAGACTGGGACATTACTGAAAGATGAGCCTAGCTAGACGGCCGAAAAATTGCGACAATTATGCAGAAATACATTGAACTTTGAAAAGGGAGGTAACCGCCACTTTAAAAGAAAAAAAAGGAAGGTAACATAAAAAAAAAAAACTTGTCGCTATCACTTGCATAACCTAGCTGTCTAACTAGTGAAAACAAAAGGACTGGCAGGATGCTGGATTGGGTAGATTCTTGCTAACAAGCTTAGCAAGCTAAGGTCCAGATCATACACCAAAGTCCAAAATTCCAAATAAAATAGATTCATTTCAGTTAATTGTTATGAATAACTCTTGTATTCATCATAAGGCTAATGAGATAATATATATACAGTACATGTATGATATATATGCAGGTAACCCCTTATACAGTGGGAAAAATACATAAGTAATAATATACATCTAACGCCCCCCCCCCTAACCTTATGATGGATCAATAAGATGAAGTTTGGAGAGATAGAAGCTATGCTGAGCTCTGGTCTGCGCCTTTGTGAACAAGTCTTCCAACTGAAGCTCTGAAAGTACATACTGAAGAGCAACAGCATGATCCTGCATCTGTGTCCGTATGTAGGAAGCATCAACACCAATATGTTTGGTAAGCTCATGCTTCAATGGATCTCTAGCAGTGTTAATAGCTCCTGTACTGTCAGATAAAAGAGAAGTGGGTGCTGAAATAGAAACACCAAAATCCTCAAGTAACCACCGTAGCCAAGTAAACTCCACAGTCAACAAAATTATAGCTCGCAACTCAGCCTCAACACTCGAATGAGAAACTACTGTCTGCTTCTTAGTCTTCCAAACAATGAGAGAACCACCAAGAAAAGCATAATAGACAGAGTGAGATCGGCGATCAGAGTGATCATTAGCCCAGGTGGCATCAGAATATGCCTGGGGTTGTAAAGAGCTAGAGTGAGGGCAAAATAGACGACAAGTGATGGTTCCACGCAGATATCGTAGAACACGAAGAAGATGACTATAGTGAAACTGAGTGGGAGCAGAAACAAACTGACCCAAGATATGCACAGGGTATGAAATATCAAGACTAGTGACGCCCAGATAAACAAAACTCCCAACAAGGTGACAGTAGCGAGTAAGATCAGTAAGAGGCTCACCATCAGTGGGCTAAAGATGAACATTAAGCTCCATGGGAGTCTCAGCGGTGTGCTGATCCGTAAGAGAAGCACGATCAAGAAGATCCTGTATATACTTTTCTTGGGATAGATAGAAGCCTTCAGGCATATAAATAACTTTAATATCAAGAAAGTAGCGAAGAGGACCTAGATCAGACATGAGAAACTGCTCATTAAGACACTTCTTGACAAAAGTAATGTACTAAGAATCATCTCCAGTAAAAATGAGAAGCGTCCGACGACGAGGCGAAGTGGGAATAAAAAGAGTAGGATCATGAGCACTGACAGAGAAACCAGCTATAGTGACAACAAAAGAGAAACAATCAATCGAAGCACGAGGAGCTTGCTTGATGCCGTAAAGAAATCAACGAACAGAATACCCTCAGGAATAGAATACCCCAGTGGTAGCTATATATAAACCTTCTCATGCAGCTCACCATTGAGAAAATGCATTCTTGACATCAAGCTGAGAGATGGACCATACCCGAGCACGCCTTCTGACAAGAAGAGTGTGTTGGACCGTAAAAGGCGACTAGAGGTGGGTGAATAGGAGCACGCTTTTTTCACAAATTATGAACTCAATACAAATTAACTCAAGAGCTATTAGGAAGCTATGAAGATCAATATACCAATCTGAAATGGAAGACTAGTATTGAATCCAATTAAACCCCTAAGCAATATAACAAAATCAACTAAGATTACTAAGACTCACAAAGACAATGCTATACTCAACCGGTCGGACCGATTGTCAAGCGGTCCGACCGGCGCTAGTCTTGGGCGGTCGGACCGCTCCAAAATCGGTCTCGACCGTGATGACGGGCGTCGACCGGCCGACTCGTAACCGATCTACAACAAGAAAATCACCGATGACGAAGTTGCAATTAGGTGAAACTTTTGATTCTCAACTCCAATCTTTATGAAACTTTGCACACACCTTCTATATGCTATTGAGGACCTATTCCAATCGAATATTATGATAATTCTTGGAACGATTTTGAGCAATTGTCAATTGATTAATGTAAGGTCTAAAACCGGCAAGAACGAAAACTTGATCCTAAAGCTTGTTCGTGAGAGATTGATGATCAAGATGATGCTAGATAGATTCACACATATCACGCAAGCTAATTCACGTGAAAGAATCAATCACAAACTCGTGGATCAAAGAAAGCCCTAAAATCACCAAATTGAAAGCAAGAACGAAAAGAGACTTATCTCAAGCAAACCTTGCATAGATTGATTTCGTGATTGAAGCTGGATTACATCCACACCATCATGGATCAGTAAACAATCAAGGATCACGAAATTCACCACAAACCATCAAGAGCCCTAGCCTCCACCTCAACTCCCCTAAAGACAATTAGGGTTTTGAAACATCAAAAGGCGAGAGAGAAGAGCTTCATGGTGCGACCCACCACCTCCCCTATTTATAGTGGAGGCCTAGACTCCTAGGGTTTGACTCCATTGGGCTCCCGCAAGGCCCACTAACAAACGGGTCACACACGCACGCTTCGCAAAGCGCCGTTTTAACCTTTTGACCTAAACCGCTTCACCATGCGCCATGGATTCGCCAATAGGTCACCCTTGTCCATCTTGTGTCACGCTTGAGTCATTAACTCACCCGCATCGCCGATCGCTCGACCTCAACTCTCCAAGTCTAGTCCCGATCCTCCTCGCCGCTGACCGTCGTTGACCACCAAGCAACCTCCGTAGAAACCCATCGTTGTGTGGAGTCATTGTAAAGCCTCGGTCAACTACCCTTCGGGTAAAGCCTTGGACAACTCGGCGCTCCTCGAGGTGGAGAGCCTACGGAATCTCCACCACCGCACAACAACACAAGAGCACGACCACATATCATGTTTCACACAACACACACAACCCCTCCTGCGACTCGGAGATAACCCGCCAAAGTACTAAGTCAAGAGGTCCCATATCCCTCTCGCGTGGTTATACGCATAAGCGCTGGCTTAGTGACACAAGTAACTTCGGTCCTTGATGACCTAGGCACCATTCCATTCACACCAGAGATCACACCAACATACCATTGTGCCCAAGTCGAGCAGTTTTATTTTGGTTTTGACTTTACAAAATAACAAAGCGCAGTCTTTGGACATAATGGAGTAGTAGTAAGATGTGTGTGATCAACATCATCGACTACGTCGATGGCGCCGATACTACCGACCTCTCGCATTTCTAAGCAATTTCAAATCGAAGCTACTAAGTGACGAGTCCATCCATCGAACTCCGACCCGACCAATAACCTAAGCTCATGGTAGTAGAGGATAAACAAATCCTCTGATTATGCAACTAGAGGATACTAACCATAATTTAACAACAAAATAGCAATGCATACATACGAGTTGAAATCAATATAGTAGACTTGAAAAATAATAGGATGAACATGATCAAGCGCTTGCACGCTTCTTTGTGGGTCAGGAGGTTCTTGAGGTCGACAATGTTGTCGATGTGCTCTTGGATCCTAACGAGAAGCGAAAAACAACCAATAAGGGCGAATAAAATGCAAAGACTCAACGACAAAATTTTCTACAAAATTTACGAAAATCTTACGAAGCAAGGTCTTGATTTATAAGAATTTAGCGACAGAATCAATTGAATTAGATTCTTAATGCTAAAGATCGACCACGAGAAGGTCTTACGACCGGGTAGTGAGTAAATGGCGAGACATCTGTTGGGCACTAGTCGAAGGCGGACTTCGACTAAGTACATGTCGTAGAAGCACTTATGACCGGACATAGTCGTAGTATGACTTACGACGAGTGCAGTCCGCGATACAACTTTCGATTGGGTAAAGGTCGCGAAGGACCTACGATCACGCCATAGCCGTAGTGAGACTTACGACTACGGGGTGATTGTAGGAGGACTTCGATCACCGTAGGCCTTCCTTACCATTATAAGGTGCGGGGGCTACATAGCGACCTATTACCCATCAACAATCTTGCCGGGTCGAAACAACAAACTCGGTGGTGGTCGTGAAATTTCGACCATGAGCGACGTAAGCAGTATGGCTCGGGAGGACTTCGAGCGGACAATACCATAGGGCAATGAAAACACACCTAAGCTCCTATAGGGCAATGCGAAAGTACACGGTGAAGAGCGACCCGAGTCCCACGGGTGGCTCCGGTGACAGTGGCCGAGCGGATGCGGTGAGGTCCTCGCTGGGCCACAGCGACTGAGCAAGAGAGAACCACACCGAGTGAGGTCAAGCTTGAGAGAGCGAAGGGAGCGAGAGGGCAAGGACTTGAAGAAAACCCCATTGCACGCCTCCAGTAAGCTCCACACTCAACAATGGCGGTCGAGGAGGTTGCGAGGCTGCGCTCAAGCAAGATGGTGAATGCTAGGCGGAGTTGCGAAAGTGCTAAAGGAAGGCGAGGTGAACCAAGGGAGTTTAAATAGAGCGGCGAGAGCAGCGGCGGGTTTCTCGGTCGGGTCAACAACGCCATGAGAGCACTTGAGAGTGATGGGAGCGGTTGAGTCATGGCCTCTTGAGGTAGGAGTCGCGACGGGCATTTAATGCGCCTGAGCTAGCCGTTTAAAGGTGGACATAAGTGGGTGCGCATGCTTTTCTCCTCTGCGCCACGCCATGGCGGAGCTCACGCTGTGAGCGAGAGGAAGGAGGCGACTTCGTTGGTCGTCGGATTGAAATCGGAAGGTGAGCTAGATCGAGTGGTCTCACGCGACTCCATCGTTCGGCCAGTCGAAGACCGTTCGATCACCGATCCGACGCTCACGACCCGCAGCGCGAGCGACCGGGTTGAGTACGGCTAGTGGGCGGGACGAGTCAAGTGGCTCGAGCCCGAGTCAACTCGCACCAAGGAACAGTGAAAATCGGTTAGGGTTTGAATTTGAATAAGCGATTTTGAGGATCATTTAAGGTAGCAGCGAGCTCAAACTTTACGAAATTTTAGCGAAGATTCTTGTGGCGAGGAGGAACCTCCATGAAATTTTAGAGGTTTTAATACCTTTGAATTTTCCTCCGAAATTCGGAAGAGGAGAAATGGGGTTTGACCAGAATTTGACTGCCTCCCGAATTACAAATAATTTCTAAAATCATGAGATAATTGGAGGTGTTGCCAAGCCTCCCTAGAACTCGGAGAAATATCTCCAAGGGTTTGGTATGAGATCTCGCCAAGGAGGTTTTGGTTTTGATTTTCTATAATTCTTCTCAAAAAATTACAGAAACAACCAAGGGCTTCAAGATGCAAGAAAAGTTTTAATTTCTCTGATTTTCTTGCATTTGAACCCAAATAGATTGATTTAAGTGATTGAAGGCCGGATTACATCCACACCATCATGGATCAGTAAACAATCAAGGATCACGAAATTCACCACAAACCATCAAGAGCCCTAGCCTCCACCTCAACTCCCCTAAAGACAATTAGGGTTTTGAAACATCAAAAGGCGAGAGAGAGAAGAGCTTCATGGTGCAGCCACCACCTCCCCCTATTTATAGTGGAGGCCTAGACTCCTAGGGTTTGACTCCATTGGGCTCCCGTTAAGGCCCACTAACAAACGGGTCACACACGCACGCTTCGCAAAGCGCCGTCTTTAACCTTTTGACCTAAACCGCTTCACCATGCGCCATGGATTCGCCAATAGGTCACCCTTGTCCATCTTGTGTCACGCTTGAGTCATTAACCTCACCCGGCATCGTCGATCGTTCTGGACCTCAACTCTCCAAGTCTAGTCCCGATCCTCCTCGCCGTTGACCGTCGTTGACCACCAAGCAACCTGCACAACCATAGACAAGCAAACACGAATTCGGGAACAAGTTCTTCACAACTTGACCCATGTTAGTCAAAACATGCATCATGCAAACCATATGCCACGATACCAATGACTTTGACCTAACCAATCAACATCACCACGAAGTTGGCCGACGTTCAAGTCAATACCGGTCTGACCGCTCCAGGTGCGCCGGTCGGACCGCCCCTTGGCCGGTCGGACCGCTCCCTGTGAGCCGGTCGGACCGCCCCTTGGGACTTAGCCGAATTTCAACCCCTGAAAATCCGAAACCTACTGGAAACTTTAAACCAATAGAACTTTTCTACTGGAGACTCCAAAAATCATGAGACCAAGTGCATTGGGATCCTCACTTGCCTACAACACCTATTTTTGGCCCACTCATTTTGACCACTTTGGTCATCGCCGGTCAAATCAGCCCTACATGGCCGGTCCGAGCCGATTAGGACCGGCGGACCGCAGTGCAAGGACCCGGTCGGACCGCCCCGTCGAATAAGCTCAGTAACTTTGTCGAAAACGCGTGAAACGACAAACCGTAAACGCCATTGCCAATTGTCACATCATCCTAAGATCTGGAACATATCCACATGAAATCCACAGAGTGCGAACGGTGGTCATGTGAGCAATGTGAGTAAATGTCTTATCATTATCACGACTATGCTTGTAATACCCCGGCCTGCTCGTATTGTGGCCCCTGAGGAGTTGTGTGGTGGGATTAGTCCCACATTGCTTGTCTCAATTGAGTGGTAGTAGTATATAATGCCTGTTGGATCCAAACGAAGCACCTCCGGGTTAACCCTTTTACACGGAGCGAGAACGAAAGTGTAAGTGAGGTGCTATGTGTGCGCGGGTTCGCCCCACGGTGGGCTGGGCATTGAGCCGATTTTGGGTCAGGGTGTTACAATGCTCCTACTAAAAACCACATGCCATGAGACGAGCCTTGTAGCACTCAAGAGAACCATCAGAGCGGGTCTTAACCTTGTAGACACACTTTGCACGTGATAGAGGTAACACACGACATCATGATAAGAATGTGCATGTCGGTCTCCTCCGCCATCGCATCTTGCGATGAATACATCATGATAAGAAGTCGATTCGGCAAGAGCCGCTACACAAAAGCGTGCAGGAGGCCGAATAGACTGGCGATCATGAAGAGCATATCGAGGAGGAGAGACCGAAGAAGATGACCCATCAAAGGAATTCTCAACTCGCGAATGACGAGTGTAGTAGAGAGGATAAGAAAGAACAAAGCCAGGATGAGCCTCTGGAGAGGGTGTCGGTAGCGAAAGAGATGATGAAGGAGGCACCAAAGAGGCCAAAGGATGTGATGGAGGTGTGGTGACAGGAAAACTCAGGAAAGAAAGTGACTCGATAAGAGATGCTGAAGTGGTGGAAGGAGAAGGACGAGGGTAGAAAGGACGAGACTCATCAAAAGTGACATCCCGAGAAACCCGCATCCGTCGGCCAATAGGATCCCAACAACGATATCCCTTATACTCAGCGCTATAGCCCAGAAAAACGCACTTCACGGACTGAGCAATCAGCTTGGTACGCTCACGAGGTGCAAGAAGAACATAGCACACACACACACAAAGAGACAAAGACTAGAATAATTAGGAGTCTTGCCACAGAGATGCTCAACTGGGATCCCACCCTGAAGAGTAGAAGAAGGCTGAATATTAGTCAGAAAAGTGGCAATCGAAATAGCCTCAGCCCAGAAGTGTGGTGGGATAGCAGAAGTAAGCATAAGAGCACAGACTGTCTCAAGAATATGACGATGCTTCCGTTCAGTCACACCATTCTGGGCATGAGCACTAGAGAAAGAAAACTGAGAGAGAGTGTCATTCTCAGCAAGAAAACCACGAAGGACTCCTGACAAGTATTCCCCAACAGAATCAACACGAATAGGAGAGTCAAACTGAGTACAGATCATGGTGGCAAAAGTCTTGTAGATGGATAGAACTTCACTACGAGATGACATAAAGTATATCCATGTGTGTTAAGAAAAGTCATCAATAAAAATTATATAATATCGATGACCTCCTTTCGAAACAAAAGGAGCCAGACCCCATACATCAGAATGAACAAGATCAAAAGCACGCTGTGACACTGACTCACTGAAAGGATAGGGAAGTTGAAGCTGTGTACTAAGCTTACAACCCTAACAATTTAGAGAAGAATCGTCATAAACAGACCCTAAAAGACCACGGCGCAGTGAAGAAGATAGACGCGACCCTCAAAGATGCCCCAAATGATGATGCCACTGAGCAAAAGACGTAGTGGAGGATGCAGCAAAAGCGGCGACGCCGGTGGAGGCGACAAGACTGGCAGGGGCAGCGGAAGGAAGATGAAGCCAGTCAAGCTCCCATAGACTCCGTGAGTCATGGCGGTGTGGGGCAGTACGAACCAGAGTCCCCGTGCATCGATCCTGAACAGAATAAGAATCAGAATCGAGAATAACACGACAACCATGATCAGCGGGCTGACCGGCAGATATGAGTTGTATGGTTAGTTTGGGAACATAAGAAACATCAAAAACATGAAAAGAGGAATTCGAAAGAGTGCCTCATCCTGCGTCAGGGAGAGAGGTACCATCTGCTGTCTGAACAGTGATAGGATCAGCTAAAGGACAAATAGATGTGAGACTGTTGGAATTAAATGTCATATGAAAGGAAGCACCAGAGTCAAAAATCCATGATGATATACCTGAGAAAAGAGTAGAAGGTGGTCTCTCACTAGAAGACTGTGCAGTAGAGCCAAACGGTGCAAAAGCAACCATGTGATGTGGTAGTGTGAGAAACTCCTGAGAATCAGAAGCAGCAGAGCTCCTCTGAGAGGAGGAACCGCCAGTGCCCTTTGGAGGATGGCCACCACGACGTAAATTCTTCTTCTTATTGTAGTAGAACTATGATTGATGTCCATCCTTGTTGCAATAGGTGCAGTGTGGTCCCTAACTAACAGTAGTTGTCACTGGTGAAGGGGAGTTGGAGACGTAGCAGGTGTAGAAACTGGAGGAATTGCCAGAATCGAAGGAAACGATGGTGATGACAGCAGACCCGCAACACGAAGGTTAATCTTCTCAGCACAAACAACTGATAGGGCCTCCAACAAGGTCACACGAGGGTGGCGTACCAACAACAGAGCACGAGTCTTCTCATACTCAGCCCAGAGACGGGTCAAGAAGTCGTAGATACGACGAACTCCAGGTGAGATTGTTAACACTGAAAACACTGACACGTATAGCAAACAACCGGTCCCAAAGAGTCAATCTGATGTCATACTGTAGACAATTGGGCATAGAACTCTTCCACAGTGGATTCTCCCTGCTACAGCGACTGCTCCTTACGCACAACAGAAAGATACAAGGAATCACCAGACAGCTCGTAGCAGTTGCACAGATGTGTCCACATCAACTATGCTGAAGCCAAACAAACCACATCCCCAGTGAATTGCACCTCCATGCTGGCAACCAGAATAGCAGAGTCACAAGCATCCTCAAAAGAATCATATGCCTCTTTGCGAGCGTCTTCGGAAGTAGTCCTTGGGAGCATAGGCTCAGCAGGTGGAGTAGGGTGAGACGGGTAAGGAAAGTGGCTGGTAAGAAACTCCCAAAGGTGTTGACCACCCATGTGGAAGCGCATGTGCTGAAACTAGTCCCGATAATTGAGATCATCGAAGTTTACCGGGCAGCGAGGAACAGAAACGGTACATGAAGACATTTTTCTTTCTTTCTTTTTTCATATTTTTGACCAGGCTGGCTCACGTAAAAAGAACCCGAGGCCTACTCAGCCTGCTAGAAACACAAATGCACACGGGGGAACTAGGGTTCCCCCAGCAGTGGCGGTGGTGGAGCGGGCGGACTACCACCTAAAGGGCGACTCTCCTAACCTTAAACTGGCTAAGCCTAAAAACTCAAGCGGACTACTCGATGAGATAGCCTCTATAGTCCTAAGGTGCTCCCGTCTGCTGTAGACCTGGAACTGCGCTGGCATCCTTGCGAATTGATCATGGTGCACAGGGACTTGTGCAACAGGAACATGCGTTCCTGGTGCAGGTACAGTTGGCTCCACCGATTCTACGGCCTCTGCTAGCTCCTCAGCTTCTTTTGGATGTTCTTCTGGATCTTCTTCTTCATGATCTTCCTCTTCTTGATCCTCATCGTGGCTGTGATGACTGTAGAGGGCTTCTTGTAGCATGATGATCCTTTCTTCTACCATTTGCAAGGTCTCATAGACTCACTCCAGCTCTGTGGCGGCCAACTCCAGTGACTCCTCCTGAGCAACGACAAACAGGGCAAGATGCGCCACGGTGGAGTTGCTCTCTCCATCTGTAGACGGGAATCGTGCAAGAAGATCCACTGCAGAGGTACGGGAGTGGTAGCGGAAGACAGTATCTTGAAGCTCACGAGCGTAGATGTTGCAGATCTTTAGGATAGCGAGGCGCGAAGACTCTTGAATTGCTTCGATCCAAACCATTCTTTGAACTAAGATGTTCAGGGGTTGGCTTGCTTTGGTGTCCCTCCTGGCATAGATAGTCAAGCGGCATATCACTCCACGGTCTCGGCCGTTCTCTACCCAATTGTTGCCACGATACATCGGACGGTCGAAGTCTCCAAGCACTTGCAACAGCTTCCAGAGCTCATCGGCAAGTCCTCCCTTGTGCTCACCATAGTTCTGAAGATGAGGCATTTGATAAGACAGACAAGAGGATAAGAACAACTTAAAAATAGCGGGGAGAGAAAGAATTTCAGCAATAGTTGAGTCAAGAAAGACATGAGAGGAGTTAAGCAGTTTAATTAATATTGTAAGTTAATTTTGTTTTAGAAAATAGTTTGGATACTCTAAGACGGCCGATCTTACTAAGGTCAAGACCTACAGTCAATATGGCTCTGATACCACCTCTGTTGGGACCCAAAAATGCAATTCTGGACCCTCTGTGTATAATGCACTAGTCCAGGATCACGCTAGTGCGTATAATATCAACATAGATGGATATCAATCCACACAAGATGAATAATAGCATAAACAAGTAATTTGAATAACAAATAATGGTTTTGACCTTATGGTCAAGTTTACATTTATTAAGCCTCATAGGTTGGCAACAAATAAAATAGCAGAAGCGGAACAAAATTAAACTCCAGTGGAATCCCATCAATTCACCATAGGCAACTGACTAGGATCATGACCCTAATGATCGGCACCTTCGTAGTACTCCTCTTCAAAGGCAGGTGGAGACTCCTCCACTTCTGTTGAATGTTTGAAGCAAGTATGAGTGCACAACTGTACTCGCAAGTCATACCACAAAATGCAATTTATAGATGATAGCTTATTGCAAAGGAATGACTTACCCAAGAACAATATCGAGCGAATGATATCAACCTACGCGAAGAGAAGAGGAATCATGCTTTAATCCGTTTAGTGGTCTACCTACAAGCCCTGCGCAAATATTATGATCGTAAGGTCCAACCTCCCAGCCTTACTGTAGGTTACTTGGTGTTGAAGAAAATTCAATCCCGGTCTAGTCGGAATAAACTTTCCCCCAAGTGGGAAGGTCCTTACACTGTGGTCGAAGTTACACGACCAGGTTCGGTACGACTACCAATGGAAGATGGTTGTGTCCTTTCTAATTCCTGGAACATCGACTAATTACGCAAATTTTATGTGTAACTTCTTCCTTTCTCAATAAAGTTTCAGTTTACTTCAATCTTTATTGTTTAGAATTTGAGCAGCGCTTTGATGATTTTTTTTGATCATTTTTTAAACACTGAGTTTTCTTTACACTGGTCGAAACAAAGGTAACATCACCTAGTAGAAGTATTTTCTCTCTACACGTGGTCTTACCCATTAGAAGGAACTTGCTAGTGTTGACTCGTTCCTAGCTTTTGTTGCCAATACAAAGAAACTAGGTTCAATAAAATCTGGTCAAAATAATTTCAAGCAAGTTTTTTTTCAACTTAGTCTGATTTTTCATTCACTTTGAGGAATTCCCTAAGAGGACTATGCTATATAATTTGTTCGACTACTTTTGGTACACTCAATTAGTTCAAACCAGTCGGAGAAAGACACAACACCTAGTTGAAGTCCTTCGTCTCTGCATGTGGTCATATCCACTAGAAGGAACTTCCTAGCGTCATACTGTTTCTAACTATTGCAATTGGTATACATCTATTGAGTCCACTAAGACAGGTCGAATGAATTTTTAAGGCAATCTAATCACTATTTACTTAGTTTATGTAAATAAACTAACCAAATAGCCGGGGGCTAGGATAAAGTTATTAATATGACTTGAATTCTTAGTCTTGCATTCAAATTCTTTTTCTTTATTCTTTTCTTTATTCATTATCTTATGAGTTACTGTCGTAGCAAAAATAAGGCTAGATAGTAAGAGGGGGACCCCTAGTACACACAGAGGGACCAAAGAGTCCTCAGGAGAAGGGACCAGTTGTTAGGAGAATGTATGTATTGATTGCTCCAAAAAAACTAGATCTGCCTTTACATGGGGGCAGATGGCTATATATAGCCTCCTAAAATAGTGTACTTACATTACTATTCTAACCCTAAAAAGTATTGTACGTGTAGGGGATGCAGGAACTATTCCCCCTCTACGCGTAGGCTTCGGCTCACGGTGGGTCTCCCTAGGCATGGTCTATCTGGCTAGTGCACCTAGTCCACCAGCTCCCGAAGTACCCCACCTTCGGGCTTCTCCCGGGACGTACCGAAGGGGTGGCTGAGTATGCCGAAGCGGAACGGCCACAGACCCTCTCTAGCTACCCCGGTGTAGTCCCGAAGGACCTGCTGCTTCAGGTCTTGCGGGACCCCAGGAACCCTTGGGGGGGTCTTCGGGTCTTCCCGGAGGTGGCCCTGGAGGACCTAATGCTTTAGTCTCCGCGGGACTCCAAGGACCCTTCGAAGGGGCTCCGGGTCTTTCCCGAGGTGACCCCAGGGGACCCACTGCTTCGGGCCTCGTGGGACTACGGAGGCCACTCGGGGAGGCTCCAGATCATCCTCGATGGGACATTGGTGCCCCCGGGTGGTTGGGGCCGGTGGGGCTACCTCTACGACAGTTACTAACTACTCGATAAGATAATTTGCCGGAAAGAGAAGCTTTTATATATTTATAAACAAAAGACTTGTCTTTATAAATTCCCTATTACAAACTACTCTAAGGAGGAAGATCCAATTTGCATCTCCTCCGCGACCTTCTGGCTGACTGGCTCCACTTCTGCAATCAGTCGAACTGCTTCTACCTCAGGGCAGTCGAAGTCGTTCTCGATTGGCTGAAGACTGAGATTTTGGTTGTGTGCCTTAAGCTTCGCCAAGGCATAGCTCACTGCACTTTCGACTGCTTCTCTTATTGAGTCAGCTTGGTTAGTCTTTAGAGTGGTTACAACTCTTGCAAATTTTCAACTTGTTCTCCAATAACACTTGTATGAGAAATCATGATGTCTTCAAGAGGATTGACATCCATAGCACCAAGTCCTCCGAGTACATTGTTAAGGAGAGAGATGTTGTCCTGAAGGTTGATCATTGTTGACTTCATCTCCTCCTGGTTACGAGTCAAAATTTCTTGGAGTTGCATTATTTCAACTGCTTGCTCTGCAGATAGAGTAAAACCAATCAAGAAAGATACCTATTAAAGACTAGTTAAAACTCATCGTAGGTAAAGCATTTCTTACCTACTAATTGAGAGTCAAGCTTCTTGAGTTCACTCCCATGAGAGGCAACGCCCTTGGTACGCTATTCCTCCCATGAATTGATCTTCTAATATTTTTCTTTGCCGAGACGAGATAGCTCACTGACCACCACTGCCTTTTGTTTGACCTCGGTGTGGAGCTTACCCATTTCGACCTCTTTTTCTGCTGAGGGAAAAGAGTTAGAAGAAGAAAAGCAAGTCATGTATACGAGCAATTTTATGTTCAGCACTTACTGTTTATTATATCCTGCAATTCAAAAGCTGTAAAATTTGCCTCCTGAAGTTTCTTCATTAGTTCAAGCTTTTCGTCCTCTAACTTCTGCATCTCAACTTTTTTATAGTTAAGTGTATCAGCCAAGGACTTTTCATCGCTTTTAAACCTACAAAGGTTAGAGTAGATATGAAAACTGGACAAGTGGTCGAAAGACATATGGCTACATGTAACATTGGCTTACAATCTCTCTGCTTAGTCGCAGAGTTCAGCTTTTTGTTGTCTTAACATCACAATTTATCGATGGTATTCACCAACTGTGGCAACTTGTTCTAAAGCTTTTTGAATGGAAAAAAACAGAGTGAGAAGCAAGAAAAAACCAGACATGTAAATATATGGCATCATGTACTTAGATTTATGGTTGTTCGAGCGAAATTGGCATACACCTTTTGGGAATCCATGAGTTCGTCGATCTTTTCGACTTGGTCCCACCATATTTTTTTGAAGATGTTCATCATCGAAAATATTTCCCCTGTTAGGTGTATCCTTTGGGTAAGGGAATCGGTCGAGAGACCTGAACGAAGAAAATCCCACGATGGTTGGTGGGCCAAAGAACCCGGATAGATGGTCGACTTCTTCCTATTCGTTGTTATTGTCGGTAATTCCTCCTTTAGGGTCGGGAAGAATGTCCTCGGCGATTTCCTTCCCAGCACGGTGGTTAGTGGCTCCTCCACCATCTTGGCCTGAAGCTTCCAATGACCAAAGGACCAAGTCCCTTGTCTTGTTATTGATATCTTCAATAACCGGTTCAGTCACCATGGCGGTCGCATCATTCGTTGTCTTCACCTTTGCCTCCACGGCCACCTAAGTGGTTGTGGTTGCTTCAGTAGCAGTACCTTCCTCCACCACAGAGACAGTGGTCGATCCCTTGACCACTTCTACTGTTATCTCTTCTTTTGCAGAAGAGGTAGCAATGGGTTTCTCGAGAGGAGTATCTTCGTGAGATGAAGGAGTCGAGCTAAAATCACACAAAGGAAAATATGTCTAGTTGTAAAGCATGCAAGGTAAATGTTGTTCTTATACTTCTGTTTTTTCACATACCTTCATTTTCTAGACTTTATCTTGAATCTAGAGGAAACCTTCCCTAAGGAAGATTTCTTTTGTTTCTTCTCTTCGACCACGTCTGGTCAATATTTAAGTTGAGGGATAGGGGCCGCCACGATCATGTCTGATCGTAGGTCTTGAGCAAGAATTGCCGCTCCTTGAACTTCCTGCCCCTCCTTGTGATCGAAACCTATTTCGACCACCTCAGGAGCAGTGCTTTCCTCGACCACAAGCTCTGGCGATGCGGTAGTGTCCTTCACAAAAGATACAAAACTCTTCCCGTTCTCCTTTTCTAGTCGCTTAATAAAGCTATGAGAGCAGAGGCTGGGAAAGTCTTGTCATCGTAGTAGAAGGGTATCTTGATCTTGGGAGGCTTTGTTATTAAGGGCTTCGATTGCTTTGAATGGCCCTCTCTTCTCTGCATCAACTACATATGCAAAGAATTTGCTAGTAGGGTGAAAGATCTAGACCCGCCATTATGAGTTAATGGATTGTTTTGGTGATTAATGACAAATCCAAATATGAGACTAACTCTTTTATCTAGTAATATCTTGTGTAGTCTCATTTGGATATAAAGGTGAAATTCAATGAGGTATGCAATCAACATCTTAATCTTATATATTGTTGCATTCCTCGAATCCAAAATATAGGTTGAACTCAACCATAAGTTAAACTTGAATATGTGCATATGTTCTTATTACACATTTGTGTATGCACACATTTAGGGGGAGTTCACTCTATATTTTGTGGTTTCATAAGTATTGATCCATATTCCATTCTCCTCATATATTAAGGATCATTACTTTGAAACAAATCCTTTGAGTATATAAAACTTGTGTAGTTCATATATACTCATATTGCTTTATATTCAATTATTTGCAATTGTGTTGTGGGACTAATGTGTGTGCTAAGATGTGTTCAAGGCTTAGTCCGGTCGAATGAAGACATGAAAAGGAAATGCAAAGATGGTAAAAGATCAACTTAGGATCATGCATTGTCTTTTGGTTTGGTTTAAAAGCAAAATCTTTCTCTCTGTGCACTGTCGGAAGTTCGGCGTTATACTGCGGAAGTTAGATTATCGAACGATCCGATTTCGGTGCTTGATTTTTCGAGAGCATCGGTTTGGGACTTAGCCGATTTCTCGAGTGCGGAAGTTCGCAATGATAAGAGCGGAAGTTAGATTATCGGATGGTCAGAAAAATGCGCGGTTTGATTTTCGAGAGTACCCTTTTAGGGACTTAGCCATTTCGCCAAGTCGCGGTAGTTCCGCAATGAAATGGCGGAACTTCCGATGTCGGAACTCTGCATGATAGTTGGCGGTAATCTGCACCCTTCTACAATAGTTTGTTGAAAGCATTTGTTGCATGTATATCTTGATAATTATTGTTAATCATTGTGGGACTAACATTTTTCATGAGTTGGATGAATAGGCTATGTTCTAGGGTGACGAAGACTTTGGATGACATCATGAGTTGATCATCATCAAGTCAAGGTTCAAGAAGAGGATGTATCATGTGTTGATGCATAACAAGATATCGAAGAAGGAGATGATCATGAGTTGATCGTCAAGACAGAGAAGATCCATCATGTGTTGATGGAGGTCAAGTAAAGGATGCATCATGGGTTGATGCATGTCAAGACAATGACCGGACTTGAAGTGAAGATGTCGTCATCAAGCTTCAAGAAGATGCTCACGGCAAAGGTATGACTAGCTAGGGCTAAGGATGTGTTCCTAGTCTTTTTACCGGTCTTGGTGTTTGGTTGGAAGACCGGATTGCTAGTATAGGTTGCCGTACTATTAAGAGGGGTCTTGTCTAGTAGCTTGAGTCTTATCATGTGTTGATAGCTCAATCTTGCTTGCTCTAGCTCTTCATGGCATGATGCTATTATTTGCGAATGTGTTTTGCAAATAGTTGAGGCTTATCTGATTAATCCTTGTAGCATGTGACTATACTTTTGCGAATGTGTTTTGCAAATGGTTGAAGTCCATGTACCTACACCTTGTGGCATGATCTAAGTTTGCAAATGTGTTTTGCAAATTGTTGGAATTCATGCATATTCTCTTGGCATGGTCTAAGATTGCTTATTGCTATTTATTTGGACTTAGATCATGATAGTGGCTCTTTGGAGTTGTGCTTTTGATTTGATCAAATGTGTTTGAGATCAATCAAATAGGTGGGTTAATGTAGCCCTCTGAATAAGCTTTCCATAGAGTCGAGATCACTCAATTCGACATCGGTCAAAAGTTATGACATTTTTACGAGTATCGTCTGTGCTGAAATTGGGCTGCGGAAGTTCCGATTTTTGTCTTGCGGAACTTCGATAATCGGAAGTTCCGATTTTTATCTTCTTGAACTTCCGCACCAAAAGTTTAACGGCTATTTTTGAGCCGTTATGCACCCGTCTGACCCATGAGCAGTAGAAGCGGAAGTTCCGATTTTTGCCGCGGAACTTTCGATTTCCATGATTTTTCTGCAACTTTGCCTCCAACGGCTAGTTTTTGTGTGTGGGCTATATATAGCCACCTTGGCGGTTGGGAGAGGTTCTTTGGTGCCCATATTCATTCTATTGAGCTAAGAGCAAGCCTCTCATCTCTTTTGTGCATATGTTGCACTTAGTGAGTGTTGAGAGCAAACCCTAAGTGCATGTGTTGCCTTAGGTAGTGGATTGAGTATCCACTTGGCGTTGACACTTGATTAGTTCAAGTGATCGTTGAGACTTGTTTCTCTTGGTGTTTGCCGACACCTAGGCGGCGTGGAAGCGTCGTGCCGGTGATCTTCTCAAGAAGCTTGTGAGAGGCCGGCGTTGTTGTGAGTGGTTTGGTGCTCGCCATCTCGGAGCGGAGGAAGAGCAACCGTAGTAGAGCGAGTGTTGGTTCGATTTGGAACGGTCCAAGTGTTTGGACTTACCTCGGAGGTGTGTGCTCATTTGAGGCGGTCCAGCGTGGTTGGGCTTACCTCAGCGTGGATTAGGGGAGGCCGGCAAGTCTCAGAACACCACAGTAAAACATAAGTGTGTCCATCTTGTTTTTATCTTGTGCTTTACTTTGAGCAATTTACATTCTTGCTTTAATTGCTTATATATCATTGTATGATTGCTCTCTTGTATTGTCGGTGCACTTAGTTGAGCCTAGTTGATTTAGGTTTTAATTGTGCAAAACCAATTCGCTATTAGCTTCCGCATTTATATATTGGTTTAGCCCGATAGATTTTTAAAACCGCCTATTCACCCCCCTCTAGTCGGCCACCTCGATCTTACATAGGGTTGATTGGAGGAGGAGCAGAGCTTGAGCCATCACCCTGCTTGACAGCAGTCTTCACAAGGCGACATCTTTTGGCTGGAGGAGCTTTTTTTCCTCCACCTCTTTTTTGACGACCATCAATTTGACCTCTTCATTGTCTTGACAGTCTTCCATACCTATTTTCTGCAAAGGGCATAAAAAGAAACATTATTGGGTGGTCACTTTTTACGACTACGAGACCCTAAAGATGAAATCAATCTTCGATTACCTTTAGGCGTTCTTTTTTCCTTTTGCGGGCACGACTGCCAGAATTCGAGGAGACACTACATCAGGTGGCGGAGCCTTTTCGCAAATGAGTTTGACTCAGATGTCAATCTCCGTTCGTGAGAGGTCTGCATAGGTAAATTAAACTTTCAACAATCAAGCTCGAAATTAATCAATAAGAGCCGAGTTGAAAAATTACTTACCTTCCTCGAAATCCCTGGTCGAATCCTTTACCCTCGAGTACCTCCACATGGGATATGCTCGTTTCTTCAAGGGGATAATGCGGCACGTGATGAAATCTTTAACCATGTGTCATCCGGTAAGCTCGTCTTCCTTCAAGTCTTTGATGGCTTGAATGTAGGGAGCGATCCGGGTGAGGTCCTTGTGAGTCGAATCCTAGGAAGAGCTCTTCTCCGCGACTTCTCCCACAAAGGAGAGGCTGCCTTCCCTGGTCGTCTCCTAGTAGAACCACTTTTTCTTCCATCCCGGCCATCACGATTGGGTGAACATCTAGATGTATTCCTTCGTCTTCCCATCGTGGAGCTTCAAGTCACAGCTCCTCGCGATTCCAGCCTGTCTGCTTATCCCATAGTAGTACTGGAAGATCTCCAGGTCTGGTAAAATCCCTAGGTAAGCCTCACACAAGTACACGAACATGCTCATCATTGTGATGGAATTTGGAACAAGGTTCACCAATTCCACCCCAAAGTGCTTAAGTACAAGTGTGAAGAAAAGGGTGAGCAGGCAATCGATGGCCGCACTCACAGTATGCTTGGAAGACTGGAATCTGGCCAATCTCCCATGACAGTTAGTGTTATCCAGCAGCTTCAATCCACTTCGCCTACTCCTTCATGATCTTCCGAGAGGCGACCAGAGCTTTCATATTCGCCCCATCCATCTCCAATTCCACCCACTTAGAAGCGGTTCCAGCCATTTTCTCTAAGTAAGGTGGATTTAGGTTTGGAAAGGTTTCAAGGATGAGTGTGATTTGGTTGGTGGTGGAGAAGAACGAGGGCTCGAGGAACAGTTGAAGCGAATGGGGAAAAGTAAGAACCCTAAAATCACGCCTGTGGTTAGTTTTTATAGCCGCACGCTTGAGTTAAAAATTGTGGGAGCTCAACAGTCACCATCTCCTCGAGAACTACTCCAACGGACAGATCTGTGAGGGTCGATTGAGATTCTTAAATTGGTCTCTTCGAGATAACCAAGTATGGCTTTACAACTCAAGTAAAATTACCTTCTTGACCAAGTTTGTTTCTAGTTGAATGAAATGCCAGTCGAAAAAGCTTTGCATTCGACCGCCTCTATTCTACGACCTCTTTTCCAAGTAAGTCATTTTCACTTGAAGTTGGGGGGTTAGATGACATGGATACAAAAATCCTTATTTTATTATTTATATGTAATTCTTATTATATATAACAATATCTTTATGTTGTCCACGAGTATACCCCTTAAATGTTTATAAAGGAGAAACTTAGTTATGTGGTCGTAAGCCTTTTTACGACCATCCCATGGTCGTAAGTCTTTCTACGACCATGATGAAGTCGTAAGTCCTCCTACGACTTCCTTGTAGTCGTAGAACCTCCTACGACTAGCTTGGTTACGACAACCTTCTGATTGATGAAGTCTGAAGACTTGCAAGCCTAGTCGAACAGGGAGTCTTATGCGATGTATTAAACACTCAGAGTAGTTAGCATATGCGGTTATTCTCTGGAATAAATGCAGGTCCCTTTCTCTATCTCTGACGGCAACTGCCTAGCGATGTGGGAGTGTTGTCTCTATGACAGTAACTTCCATTAACCGTTTTATCATCTGAAGTGGTGAGGCGCCTCTTGGCTTGGAGAAACTGCCACCCCTTTATGCACTATATAAAGGTTGAAAGCAATAGACACAGTGACATCTATCGGAGGATAAGGCAATCAGAAACACGGGACATTAGGCTTTAGCTTTCCTCTTGGTTGTAATCAACACACTCAATATAGCCACACAGTAGTAGGATTATTATTCTCCCCAGAGAAGTTCTGAACCTGTATAAAATTCCCTTGTCATTCTCTACATGGTTTTATTTTCCAGGAGTTCCCTCAAAACAAACAATCATACGTAAGATCGGTATTAGATCACCGACAGTTGGCGCCGACCTTGGGGAACCTCTCCAGTAATTCCTCGTCGACAAATTATCTTCTTTTTGATGTTTCCATGGCAGGACAGTGGAACGAGGAATTGGTTCGACCTGGCCGACTATGCAGAACTCGACATGGGTGCTTGCTACGACTACGAGTAGAGTATTATTTCATTTGATGGTAATGCCGCCTCCAGAGATCTTTCACTAGATCCAGGAGACCATACCACGAATGGAGTGGAGGAGGAATCCTTTTCCCCCACCATGTTGCGCCCAAATGAGGGACCATATTGCTCAGAGGGTAAGGGTCTATCCGACCACAATCATGGCTGCGCCAAAGTAGACAAGGAACATGGCGAGGGTTCTCCCTCCAAATGTTCAAGTCTATCTAAGGCCATTCAACCTGGCATGGCAAGTCATGAAAGCCATCATTCCGGGACTCCACCAGCATTTGCTGGTCGTTTCTCTTCGGTTACCCCCGCGGAGAATATGGTCAAGCAAGATTTTTCTACAGATTCAACCGTACTCTCGTAGGGCTCATCTATGGATGGAGACTGTTATAACCCGAAATTCCCCTTCTTAGAGAAGTTTGCTCCAAGTCGCTAGACAGTGTCATTCAACTATTCCTCAAGCCAGGAGGCCTCGGGCGCAAGTGAAAATCATCTCTTGGAGGTCTTCGCCCTCCCCTCAAATCCTAGTTAGTCTCCTAGAGGTAGGACTAAGGATGCTCCCCGCTGATCACACACTACCAGCTCTTGTGGGAATGGCGAAGAGGCCTCCGACGAAGAACAGGATCAACAATCTGATGAGCGTGGGAGAAATCCTAGAAATAATCGCTCTCCATTAAGTCAAACTCAAGCAACCTCAAATGTGGAAGATCTTGAGACTATCCGGAGAAGAAGGATGGCAACCCAGAGAACTGTGGCTGGGCACATCCAATATCAGTCCGAGGAGGCTCAAGAACTTCAGCATATAAATGACCTGCTCGAGAACCAAACTCAAGAGCTTGGCCGAGCGCCAGGTTACAACCTCTTTGCCGAGGGGATAGCATGAAGGCTTTGAAGCACGATGGCTAGACTCGAACAACCTTGTCAACACCATTCTGGAAGTCGTACTGGGATGACTCCATTGAACGCTAGTCGTTCGAATAACTCACCTCGTGGAGATCGGCACGACAACGGGTCGCGTCGCTCCCCTAACTATAACTCCAGTCGGAGAAGAGTTATCCAAACATCTGATGATCAACAAGAGTTCAGTGGAGGTGATCGATCACCACTCCAACCCAGAAATATGCAACAGCAGATGGAATATGAGGAGTATTACCCTCGAAGGATTGAGACCTACGATAGGTCGGGTCTGCCTACAAGTGGGTATCATCGTGTACGATTACCTGGCGACATCAACCCTTCTTTTCTCGCAAAAAAGGCATCATGATGTAATTACCGGATATCGGGTGTTTTAACCTGATCTCCGAGCAGTTCGTTGGCCGCCACAGTTTCAACCAATAAACATGGAAAATTTTGATGGGTCACAAAATTCCATCGAATTTCTCTAAATCTATACGACCGTTGTCCGAGCAGCAGGAGGAGGAGAGCACGTTATGGCAAATTACCTTCTTACTGTGCTCGAATAATCTACTCGGTTGTGGTTATTAAATCAACCACTATAGTCAATCTATTCGTGGCAACACCTTTGCGACCTTCTACTGTGCAATTTTCAGGGCACCTATCATCGTCCTGGAAAGGAGGACGACCTATACAGGATGAGATATAACGACCATGAGACCTTGGGCCAATTCGTTAGGTGTTTGTTCGCAATTCCATACCTGAAGTTTGATTCTTTTGTCATTCGAGCATTTAAGCAGGGAGTCTACAGTAGGAGGATCACAGAGGATGTCGATTTAAATCCTCCTACTACTGTTGTTGAGCTCTTTGAGATGGTTGATCGATATGCGACTGCAGTCAAAGCAGTCGAATGGAACCAAACTATTGATCGAGAAGATAAATTTCATCAAGAAGCGGCCGAAAGCAGCAAAAAGGACAAGAAGGTCAAAAAATTCAAGAACAAGACCAAAGGACAGAAGCCTCAGGACAATAATTCCAAAGGAGTCTTGGTCGTAAGCGATAAGGAGCAGCGAAGTTCCAAGCCATACTCCGATCTAGGCAAGGGCAAACGCCCCGAACAGAAGAATGATAAGCTTAGGTGGTGTCCTTTCCATAAAAAGGAAGGACACGACCTTCGCAATTGTCAAGTTTTCCAGCAGAAACTCGAGGGCTACTACACTGGCAAAGGACCTCTTCCTACACTCGAAGAAGTAGGGCAAACAAGTAGTTGAAAGCAGTCGGATGAAGAGGAGGAGATGTTGTTTCAAGATCCGAAGCGTACCATCGACCACATCTATGGAGGATCTTTGGCATACGAGTTGAAGCGACGGCTTAAGGCTGTCGAATGTGAGGTAAACTCCATTGACCATCCTCTTGTCAATAAATTACCGAAGTAGTCAGAAATCATCATCTCTTTCGAGAAGGATGATTGCTCGATCCCTTCTACTCGACCAGGTTGCTTTCTGATAGTAGTCAAGCCCACCATCAACAAATGTTGAGTAAATCAAGTATTAGTTGATGGAGGCAATTCATTAAATATTATGTTTACAAGTGCCCTGGACGAGATGCAAGTACCTCAGACCAGAATAAAACTTGTACGATATTCATTCCAAGGGATCATACCGGGGTCTTCGGTCAAACCAATTGGCCAAGTCTCTCTTCATGTAACGTTTGGTTCTCCGAGGAATTTCAGCACAGAAAAATCTCTTTTGACGTGGTCGATTTCGATGCGGTATATAACGTCATACTCGGGCGACCAACTCTGGCACAATTCCTAATAGCCGCTAATTATGGGTATCAATGTCTTAAGATGTCAGATCCCAAAGGAGTGATCACAGTCTGTTGTGATAAAAAGATAGCGTTTACATGTGACCGTCGATCCCTCGAGATGGTTTATCAGATACCTACTCAAGAAGCAAGCAAGACGCAGTCTTTGATCAAGTAGTCAAAGCCTAAAGTTGCACCGAAGCCGAACGATCAAGTCAAAAAAGTTCCCCCCGAATCCAGATGAGCCTTTGAAAACCGTTCGCATTGGGATTACTTCCGATCCTAAATAGGAAGACGTCCTCGTCACCTTCCTTCTTCTTATCTATTTCGACTTCGTAGATCATGTCCGCTAGTTGTTTTGATCGTGGTGATTAGATCGATCTAGTAGAACCTTGCATACTAGTCCGTGGGCACGAATATAGTTACCGAATGAGCTAGAAAGATCCATACATTCGGGTGTTGAAACCGTGGCTAGCGGTGACATCACTAGTGCATAGAGATCGGCGTACCGCCGACAGCTAGCTTATGTTTGGCATCTTATTCATTGCTCATTTATGCGTTAGATAGAGAAGCGAGTGTGTTGATGTACCGGTAGATGGTTACGTCTCATGATATCTGAGTACGCATGGCTAGCAAAATACACTTTAATCTCTGATGAGAGGTCCCATGCAACAATTAGTGGATAGTTATAGTTAGATTAAATTAGGCTCTTGTTCGAATTCTCTAATCCTAGATTATCTGAACCTAGGCTCGCGATAGAATTCCACTTTTTTATCTTCCACTCACACTTCGATTCTCTGGGTAGTTAGATGATTGTTGATTAGAAAACCTTAAGATGATTGATAGCTCGTTCGCTGTGGATTCGATAATCTGAAATACTCAGGTGAAAAACTATAATTGACCTGTGTTTTACGGTTGTAATCGATTACACATAGTTTGCGTCGATAGGCTCGAGTAAAATCTAAATCATTTCGGAGGAGCAAGAGCAATATCCTGCTCGCTTGTTTCCCTTCCTCACCACCACTGGCGAAACAAAAATGACGAACAACGTGGCCGTACGGAGTTTTTTTAAAAAAAAACTGATTCTTGCGCGTTCCTGAAAAAAAGCCATATACTTGATTAATTCTTTGACAGGATTAAAAAAGCAAAGCATTGCAGTTAGCACATGTGCCCTCTAAAACCCCACGATTTCGTGTGCTAATTAATTAGTATGGTTTTCTTGAACTAGCACGCCAGACTTGAACAAGGAAACCCGCTAGAACCCAAAAGTAGAGATAGGTTAGGTACTCGGATGCGATTCCCCACAGCCACTCGTTCAATAATTCCTAGTGTATTATCACCATTGGTCCGAATTCCGTGTACAAAAACTCCTCGGATGTGTCGCGTGCGTGCGTGTAATTTTACTGCAAATGCGAGCGCCGGAGACGGAGAGGGCGACACCGACGGGAGGAGGTGCCGACACGTTCCTCGGTGATGTGACTTAGTTCCCGACGGAATTGCCATGTGGCTGGTCCAAGGGAGTGTGCAACCAGTGGCCCATGATTAGGCAAGCTTACTCTGCATCGCCAGACGGACCAGCCATTCGCCGTGAGACATCATTCCTTGTGGGTGCAGACTGCAGAGTTACCCATCGATCCTTCAGAGTTCAGACGATGACGACTCTGTTCTAAGCAGCACGGGAAGAATCCCTTCTGATCTTCCAACAAGCTTTAACCATGTTAATTACTCCCCCGCCCCGCAATATAAATCCAAGCGACTAATATAAGAAAATTTTAATGATATAGTACTCATCAACTTTTTAGTATTGGAACTAGGGATGAAAACGGATCGGATAATTTCCGACCGATCCGGACAGCAGTTCGGATTATGCCGGATCGGATTTTCTCGGATAATTTTGGATCGGAAGCGGTTCGGATTTTTTGTCGGAAGCGGAAGCGAATACGGTAGCCATGCTATCCGGCGGATCTGGATCGGATACGGATTATTCGGATAAGACCAAATTCGGATATCGGTTTATTAAAGAAGAATTTCGCCCAAAAGAAAATGAGATTTTAATTGATTTTCGAATTTCAGAAAATACAACAAATCAAATAGCCTTTTAGAAAATAGCAAATAGAGTTAAAAATTCTAGAAAAATCATAAAAATCATTGAATTATTTTAACATAATAAAATTAATTCCAATTTAAAGTTGGTTTTATTTTGCACATAAATTATTTTAATTCTTGAAAAATAGGAAAACCTTTTTAAAATCTAGAAAATTCAAGAAATTAATTATTTTTTCATTTTCACTTTAACTCTAATAAAATCTCAAAAATCTTAATAAATTTTATTTTTGACATTGAAAAATAGGAAATTAAATAATTGGCTTTATTTTATTTTTTCCTTTTAACCAAGAAAACTCTTTTAAATCTCAGAAAATCCAATAAAATAATAACTTTATTAATATTTTTTCTGGTAACATAATTTGGGATGTTACAGTCATTTATGTATAGATTAATCATCTAGCCCGATCAATGTTAGTGTGAGCTAAGTTTATGTATGTGATGGGTAAGTGTGAATGTGTGATGACTCGTGTCTTTGTGAGTTATAACTTATTAACTAAATATGGTAAACTAAGTGTTATATTTGTGATGAACTAGTTAATGCAACTTGCTAGTGCCAATATTATATGTGGTTCTTGGGAAATATGAACAATTCATGAATGTTTGCATCAATAAACTAGTTATATGTTTTTGTTAATTTCTAGTATACAATTTAAGGGGTTTTCATATTCAGAAAATATCATGACCAGTATTCGTTTCAATTAAGTATTAGCTCAGTATTCGTATTCGATATTATTCTTATCAGTATTCGTATCAGGAGTATTAAATATTAAATATCGGATCAGAAAAAATATGAAAACAAATATGGCAGAGCCAATATCCGTCCGTATCCGATCCGTTTTCACCCCTAATTGGAACAGAGGTACAGAGAAAAATATTGTAATAACTATATATTTAATTTTCTCAAAGGACTTATACTGTGGGACCGGTCAGATGACGATGACTCCGTTCTAAGCAGCACTAGAAGAATATATTTTTTAATCTTCTGACAAGCTTTTAAACATGTTAATTAGCATGATTTCAACGAAAAGAACACGGTGGTTAGTGTGGAGCTTGCGAGGACTGGAGGACTTAACTGGCCTTCTTTTTCGAGGACTCGGATCGTCTTTCGAGGGTCCACCCACTCTTCCACGGAAAATTTGCTCGGTACTAGTGCTGCAAAGATGTGTGAATCGAAAAACAGCATATAAATGGGATGTAGGACCACATATTTAATTTTCTCAGAGGACCCTGTCAGTCGTCACTGAGACATTGATGTTATTAATCTTCAGGCTTCAGTTTATTGCAGCCGCACCATGCCGTTTGCCGCTTGTTAGCCCTGTTAGAGTGTTCGATTTCTGTTAGGCTCTTCCGTCTCTAGTTTAAACTTAGTGTTAGATCTTTTGGTTCTGGCTAATACTGTAATTTTTAATTTATATATATAATATTTACTTTATTAATACATATTGTGTGTAATTACTCTGAATATTCCACTCTCTTATGGTATCAGAGCGGATCACAACTGCGACCGCATTCTTTCGCTAATCTCGCCCCCATGGCCGGCGAAGACGACACTGCTACCTCTGCACACCACAAGCAGCAGGCCGCCGCCACCGCACGACACGAGCAAGAGGTTGCCGCCGCCGCGCACGCCATGAGCAGGAGGCCACGCAAGCATTGACCCTCTCCGAGGCCGCCGCCATTACTTCCCTCCATGCTCAAGCATATGGTGTCCTCAACAAGGCTCTCGTCCTTGTCGTCCTCGACCTTATCTCTCCGAGTTACAACAAATGGTGCGGCCTCTTCCTCGTCACCCTCGGCAAATACACCCTCTCCGCCACGTGCTCTCCGACGACGACCACCCCGACGTCGCAGACTGGGTCCGGATGGATTATCTCGTACTCTCGTGGCTCTACGACACCATCTCCGCAGAACTTTTCGAGATCATGAAGACTCCTACCTCCACGGCGCGACTCGTATGGGTGGGTCTCGAGCAACAGTTCATTGGCAACCAGGAGACGCGTGCCCTATACCTAGACGTGGAGTTTCGCAACTTCGTCCAAGGTGACCTCTCCATCTCCGACTACTGCCGCAAGCTGAAGAGCATGGCCGACGCCCTCGGCGGCTTGGGTGAACTGGTGTCGCGATCGCTCCCTTGTTCTGTCCCTTCCGCGCAGCCTAAACACAAAGTTCGCATACATGGCGGCCCTACTAAAGCCGCAAAAGTCATTCCCCTTGTTAATCGAGGCTGCTCCGATCTGCTGCTCGAAGAAATCACGATGTCGTCATGCCCCTCCGCACTTGCTACAGCCCTCATCGCCACGACCCCTACCGGCAATGGGGGGTCCCGGCGGTGGTGTCTCTGGGGGCGGTGGCGGCGCGTTTGGCAGCCGCTCCACAGGCGCACCCCAGGGCGCTCCCTCTGGTGGCACCGGCAGTGGCGGGGACGGCTCCAGTCGCCGTCGTAGCCATGGAAACGGCGGCAGCAACCACAAGACCAGAGGCGGAGGCGGGTGGTCACTCGGCGGCACCTCTGGTTGGCCGCCCTCCTTCTACAACCCCTGGACTGGCACTATCCAGGCGTGGCCCGGGCAACTCCATCCACACCAGGCCCCGGCCTCCTCGGTCCGCGCGCCCCTAGCGTGCCCACCCAACCGCACCCCGGTGGTGCGCCCCTGCCACACGCGCTAGCGGCTGACCAACTCCAGGCCGGCTACATGCTACCCTCGTACTCGCCGTCGTGGCGTCCTCGGGTTGATCTGGGTCCTGTGCCTCCCGGTCTTGGTCCACGGGATCAGCAGTCATTGGCAAACTCTTTCAACACCATAACTCTTACTTCCCCATCGACCACCGACTGGTACATGGACTCTGGTGCGACCTCACACATGATGTCAGACACCGGTAACCTCTCCTGTTCCCATCCCCGTCACTCCTTCACTCCTTACACCATCGTTGTCGGTGATGGGTCTTTGCTACCCGTCACCTCCACTGGTTCCACTAGTCTTGGTTCTCTTCATCTTACTAATGTTCTTGTCACTCCACACCTTATCAAGAATCTTGTTTATATTCGTCAATTCACTATTGACAACAACTGTTCCATTGAGTTTGACTCTGTATGTTTTTCTGTCATGGATCTTCGTTCCAGGAACGTGATCACCAGGTGCAATAGTACCAGACCTCTCTACCCCTTGCGTCTGCCGGTGTCTGCCTCCCCTTCATGCGCACTCGTTGCCGGCGCCTCCGCCTTCCTTTGGCATCATCGTCTTGGGCACCTTGGCCCTGAGTCCCTGTCTTGCCTTGCTAGTGTGTCCACCATTACTTGTGATAATGGACCCGCCGACACTATCTATCATGTGTGTTAACTTGGTCGCCATGTGTGTCTACCTTTTGCTACTTCACAATCTCGTGTTCTCAAGAATTTTGATTTAGTTCATTGTGATCTTTGGACCTCGCCTGTCGTCAGTGTGTCCGGTTACAAATACTACTTGGTTATTCTTGATGATTGCTTGCATTATCTTTGGACGTTTCCTTTTGCACCTAAAATCTGATACTTTTGCCACTATCTCTCACTTTTTTCTTACGTTTCTACTCAGTTCAGCGCTAAGATCAAGAGTATTCAGTGCGATAATAGCCATGAGTTTAACAACTCCATCGCTCGTACTTTTTTCCTTACCCATGGTGTTACACTCCGCATGTCATGTCCATACACCTTTCAGCAGAATGGCAAGGCCGACGTATTATTTGTTCCACTAATAACATTGTTCGATCTCTTATGTTTCAGGCCAGTATCCCTTCCTCTTACTGTGTTGAGGCTCTTCACACCGCTACCTATCTTCTCAATCGCCAACCCACCAAAACTCTTAATTTTTCCATACCTTTTTTGCACTCTTTGGTGTTTCCCCTCCTACTCTCACCTTCGCATTTTTGGCTACAAGTGTTACTCGAACATTTCTGCCATCGCTTCTCACAAGCTTTCTCCTCACTCCACCATGTGCATGTTTCTCGACTACCCGTCCGAACACAAGGGATACCGATGCCTCGATCTCTCCTCAAATCCGGTCATCATCTCCCATCATGTGACATTTGACAAGCCCTCCTTTCCCTACGCTGATCTCGCCACTCTGCCATCTCCCATTGACCTCGATTTTTTGTTGGAGCTTAATCACACGCCGATGTCCATTGGGCCTCAGCATCTTGCAGGTCCTGTTGCCCCTCCTAGCGTGGCGTAGTCGCTCGTACTCCTACCGCCGTGGCGCCTAACGGTGTTGCCTCCCCTACATCGGTTGTGCATAGCCCTAGTGCGCCCGTAGCACCACATGTCATGCGCATTCCCAACGCACATGTAACGTCGGCCGGCAGCGTTCCTCCTGGCCCTGCGGTTGTGGTAGCACCCAATGCTCCAGCCGTGGCTTCTCCGGTTGCAGTCGAAGCACACGGTACTCCTGACGGTCTACCAATTGCCCGCTAACTCCCAGCGGGGTCGTTCTCCTGCAGCTTCCCCCAGGTGATGTGCCGCTCTAGTCGGTCGATAACTCCCATGCCATGGTGGCTCGTGGCAAGCATGGTTTTTGGCAGCGGTCACTTTGTCTCCTGTTCCGACCACATACCGGGCTGCTCTCGCCGACCCTAACTGGTGCGGCGCTATGGAGGAAGAATACGCTGCACTTCAAGCCAACAACACATGGAATCTTGTTCCACGGCCATCCAATGCCAATGTGGTCACTAGGAAGTGGATTTTTTGGCATAAGCTCAATTCAGATGACACTCTTACCCACTATAAGGCACGATGGGTTCTTCGTGGTTTCACATAGCATCCTGGTATTGATTTTGATGATCCAATCATCAAGCCGGCCACTATTCGCACAGTTATCTCTCTAGCCCTATCCCGGGATTGGCCTATCCACCAGCTGGATGTTAAGAATATGTTTCTTCATGCCACACTCTCGGAGACTGTCTTCTGTTCGCAGCCGGCTGGATTTGTAGATTCATCTCGCCCAGATTACGTTTGTCTCCTCAACAAGTCTCTCTACTATTTCAAACAGACTCCCCGGGCCTGGTACAGCTATTTTGCAGCCTTCTTGCTGTCCCTCGGATTCTTGGAAGCAAAGTCCTACACCTCCCTCTTTGTGTCTCATCGAGGCAGTGATATTGTTTACCTGCTACTCTATGTGGACGACATTGTGCTGACCACTTCTTCGGACCGTGTGCTCCGCCAGGTAGTTGTCTCCCTCCAGCAGGCTTTTCCTATAAAGGATCTCGGTCCACTTCATCATTTTCTGGGTGTTTCTGTCAGTCGTCGTGATGGTAGTATGTTACTCTCTCAGCGGCAGTATACTCTAGACATCCTAAACCATGCGGTATGACCGCTTGCAAGCCTTGCAGCACCCTTGTCGACACTCACTCCAAGGTCTCCTCTACTGCTGGCACTTATGTGGCTGATCTGGCGTTCTACCGAAGTCTTGTGGGTGCTTTGCAGTACCTCACTTTCACTCGCTCGGATATTGCCTACGCCGTACAACAAGTTTATCTCCATATGCATGATTCTCGCGAGCCGCACCTCGCCGCCATGAAGCGCATTCTTCGGTATCTTCGCGGCACCATCGACCACAGCCTTCTTCTTCACCGAGCCACCTCTACAGATCTGGTTGTCTACTCCGATGCCGACTGGGCTAGATGTCCCGACACGCGCAAGTCCACTTCAGGCTACGTTATGCTCCTAGGTGACAATCTCGTCTCCTGACCCTCGAAGCGGCAACACATTATCTCTCGTTCAAGTGCGGAGGCTGAGTACCGGGCTGTGGTCAATGATGTTGCTAAGGCGTGCTGGCTGTGCCAACTTCTTCAGGAGCTTCACAGCACTCCACACCAAGCTACCCTCGTCTACTATGACAATGTCAGCGCTGCCTATCTCTCAACAAATATAGTGCAACATCAGCACACTAACACATGTTGAGATTGACCTTCACTTCGTCCGAGAACGAGTTGGTCTTGGCGATGTTCGCGTTCTTTACGTTCCGACGACATCTCAGTACACCGACATCTCAGTACACCTACTTCTGTCTTCACCGAGTTCCGATCCAATTTGAACGTTCGTTCCGCCGACGCTCCAACTGCGAAGGGTGTTAGACTTTTTGGTTCTTAACTCTTAAGTTCCTGGTGCACACTTAGTGTTAGACTCTTTGGTTTCTGGTCTACACTATAACCTTTGGTCTATATATGTAACCTTTGACTTATCGATACATGATGTGTTTATAATTGTTAGAGATATGTTATAGATAGGGTACTAGAGATATGTTAGAGATAGATTCTATCTCTAACATATCCTTATCTATACCTCTTGTACCCTATATATATTGCACTTTGGGCCTCTTCAATAGTTACACACAATTCCTAACATGGTATCAGAGCTAAGGTTCTAAACCTAGCCTCTAACTTAACCTTCATTATTTTCGCTGCCCCCGGGAGGAGCAATCTCTCTCCCGGGGGCAGCCTCTCATCGTCGCCTCTCGTGGTTTGCCGCCGGGCTCTACATCTTCTGCTCATCGCCGGATCTTCCATCACGTGCCAAGGAGGAGCAGTACTGGCGCGAGGCCGAGGGCCCCAAGTCCGTGCCGCCGCTACAGGAGGAGGAGCCGAGAAGCCTTGGCCGCCGCCGCCGCAGGCGAGAACCGCCGCATCGCCAGGAGGAGGTCGCCGCCTCGACTCGCCAAGACCCTTGCCGCGTCACCTCGCCGCGGCGGCCGCCGCCACGAACTCTGCCGCCTCTCTTATTCCCCTGCGGGAGAACCGTCGCCGTCGGATAGAGTGTGGATGATGGCCGGTCCGACACATGGCGGCTATTCTTGCGGATCGCGCCTCCATCCGCCATCGCCCGGATCCAGCCGCCGCCGCCTTGGATCCGTGTCTCTCCCGACGAATCCGCCGCCGCCTGGCCTTCTCTCGCCCGAATCCGGACGCCGGCTCTCGGATCCGCCGTCTGGCCTTGGGCTTCTTCCCTGCCGACGCCTTCTCCTCGTCGACCGGCTTATTCTCCGCCGGATTCGCACACGGACGCAGCCCTCCGGGACTCGCACTTTCACGACGGCCGCCTCGTCGCAGCCGACCGTCTTCCAGTCGGGTTTCCTCTGCCTCTTCTATTATTGAGGGGGATGATGCAGTCCTGCGAGGGGGCGATCAAGTGGTTGAGATCCGACGCCTGCAGCGCCGGCGAGAACCTGCTCGACAACATCGCCACGCCAACCGACCGGACTTCCAGTCGATCCCGCCGGTCACTCGCTGGATTCCTCTTTCTTTGGTGGTCTTCTCTTCTCCTCCGCTTGAGGCATCTCCCTCGAAACTCACTCGTGGGTTACTGCTATCACGAGAAGGAGAAGGATGTTTGGGATGCCTCGGTTGTATCATCACGAGAAGGAGGAGGATGATTGGGATGCCTCGGTTGTATCCCGAGATGTGCCTATTGGGGTGTCGAAGCTTCTCGTTGGTGGAGATTGAGTTTTTGCTGCTGCTATTTACTGCTAATTATCTTTAGGTTTTTCCTGCTTTGTGTCGTTGTTTTCGTTGCGTTCATCCAAGTCCATAGCACTCAATTTTTGAGTTCGTCTAAGCCATGCGAGTCCATAAAATTTATTATCAGTCATAGAAGCATAGGAATTGCCTTATGCATGGCAGCAGCCGCTGCTCCCGCTGCTATTTTCTTCGAGCCACTACAAATCTACCGCTCCAAGCGTTCAAGGCCGCCGCGCTTCTTCCACGCTGCGTCTTCGTTGTACTTCTTGTGCATTGCGCCGCTCTTCTTCTGCACTACGCCTCTGTTGCGCTTCTTGTGCATTGTGTTGCGCTTCTCTTGCATTGTGCATTTGTTGCGCTTTTTGTGCATTGCGTCGTCGCCGTCTTGGGCTACGATCTGCGCCGCTATGCTTTCACCTATTACTATTCATCTTCTTCGACCTGTTGCCGCGGTCGACTTTGCTCCTGCACCTTGTGCTTTATGAGCTGTCGCACGACATCGGATGGGAGGAGGTCTTTTGATACTCGACATATTTTCCAAGAGATGCATGCTACGACGACATTATCAAGACTCGGACTTTGGATTTTCTATATTTTAGTATTAACCCTTTCCAAATGCAATGCTATTGCATACGCTTTGCATTTGAGGAGGTGTTAGAGATATGTTAGAGATATAATCTATCTCTAACATATTCTTATCTATACCTCTTGTACCCTATATATATTACCCTTTGAGCCACTTCAATAGTTACACATAATTCCTAGCAATAATTACCTTGTTCGAGCTGTGTTATTTCCGACAATGGTCAAAAGACAGGAGAAAGAATGTGAACCTCCGGCTAACTGTTTCAATGTGAAAAAAAGGGTTCAATATTCAATAGCAGATGCATATCATGCATCACATCAACCTCCGGCTAACTGTTTCAATGTGAAAAAAAAGGGTTCAATATTCAATAGCAGATGCATATCATGCATCACATCAACCTCCGGCTAACTGTTCCTGCCGTCAAGTGAGTGAGAGAGCCCAACAGCTTGGCATTGCCTAACCCTACGGGGGTATCTGAGAGAGACTACTACTAGTAGCCACTGTCTAGCCACTGTGAGCTCTTTCTATTTTCGTGAGTTACCATGGCCTGGCCATTCAAATCTAACCAGCTTCCTACCCCCAAGATCACTTGATTTGAGACATTGCTCGCCGATTATGCAGAGTTTCAACAAGAAAACCATTCCATTCACTATAAGAAACATCTTTACAGGGTAACAAACGACAGGGCAGGCAACATGTTAAACACAGTTGTTCGCACTTCAGACCAAGGCATTACCCCCAAAAACCAGAGAGATGATTGATCGTGATACAAGAATCGACTTTTTTTTATTAGTGGCACAAAGAACAGCTAGCTACCCTACGAATGATTCATATGCATATGGTATACATCAGTTATCTTTACAGTACCGAGTTGCAGTCGGTATGCGACTTGAGGTGCATGGCTTTCTCACATGAAATCCATGGAGTCGTTTAGGGACTGACCGCTCAGCGACTGGCTTCCGTTCGAAGAATTCTGGGAACGACTTGGATGATGATGCTGACCCTGGTGGCCGCCTAAGTAGTGCATCTGCTGCGGTTGCGAGAAATAGGTTGGCATCTGCAGCTGCTGCTGCTGCTGCTGCTGTAGTCCTCCGCTGAAGGGGTTTCCGTTCATGTTTGGAACTTGACCTGCCGCTATCTTAAGCCGTTGGACTTCTTCTCTCAGTGCATCATTCAGAGCTGCATGAAACAGAAAGGAGGCTTTCAACAGGTTGCTTGCTTAACTAGATGAGTATATATATATATGGTCATAACATGACTGATTGGTCGATGTGCCTTGTAATGTTCTCGAAACAGGAAGGCTTTCTTTCTGAGCCTATATGACAAAGACTAAAGAGCTTCCAAAAGAAGACTGCGACGTACCATCTCGAAGTTTAGCTTGTTCTTCCTTGGCCTGCAACCGGAGTTTGAGCTCTCTGTTCTCAGCGGTTAAACCAGAAGTATCCCTCTGCATTACAAATAAATTGCAACACAAGAAGGCAGAGAATATTAGATATGTGCTGAACAAAAGGCATTATTAACATAATCCAACAAAACATTGAATAGGTCACTCACAAAGTAAACCAAAGTTGAAAGAAAAAACACTAGCTAACGGGCCTGATGAGCAATCACAAACACAAACTTCTCAGTATGAGTACCAGTGGAGTAGCAATTAAAATTTATCCTAATCATAAACTAGCATTAATAATAAGTAAAAAAATCACCAGCTAGTATTGAATCCGGATTAACACTACTAAATCACTTTCACTTCCTTATTTCTTTTTCCTGGCTAAATAAAATAATAAATCGTTCAGTACTAGCAAAGCTTTGCGGAGAAAAAAGATATTTCTTCGGTTGCCACCAAACCAAAGCTTCAGCCAAACACCACCCATACGATTTCACCATCTTCAATCAAATCAGCTTTCAAATAGAGCATCACTTACCCTGTTTGTGACATGACCGACCTATCAAGTACAGAGGCACTTGCAACATCACCCCAACTTTTGGGTGCAATAAATCCACTAGTAGTCACATCAAATACAAGAACTCTCAGACAAGATCATCAAAAAACGAATTCACAATTTATTTATTGCAATGCTCAAGCTGCGTTGTCCTAAAACAAAAGGTTACACATGTACGTTTACTCATTATCACTTGGCCACACATAACTTGGCAAGTGTCAAATGGCAAGGCAGTTATTCGCTATCCATATAGAGCCAGAAGCTCATTATGCAATTGCAATCGCATAGATCAGCTTATTCTGCTCGAGAGCATTCAGCTGTAGGTAAGACTGTTAGTATACCCTGAACACTATGAATTTTTTGACTCAAAACTAGCGCACCCTATCTTCGTGTAAGTAGGAATTAGCACACGCTGAACTGAGAGGATGAGGTTAGCTGTTCAAGGGTTATATAGCCTAGACAAGGTATTTAGATCCGTGAGATCCAAAAAGAATTATAGTATTCATAATGTAATTGGGTTTATTACATGCCACTGTATGCACATTTTTATATCCACTGCATGCTCATTTATTAGTACACAGTAGATACAGCTAGAGAATTACTTGATTCGTAATATTTTTAGTAGACTGTCATAAAAATAATAAATCAATCTTAGACAGCTAACCTAGTGTAATGCATAATGTGAAAGCAACTTGCAAACTAACATTTTTGCCTGATGCTCATGATAATTTATATCTTCAGCGCAGCAAGAAAATTTTAGAACATAGTCATGTATAAAATTTGAATCCATTACAAATATGTCGAAGGTGGGTGGGTGTAAAATAAATTATTCACTATAAAGAGCAGTAACTAAAACAAGCGGAGAAATAGAAGTCCATAAAAAATTGTGAGTCCTGAGGCAGTAAAAATCGCAGGTACAAAATTACAAACAGTACTGATAAGTGAAAATCAGTGAAAACTAAACTAAACCAAAAGGAGAATAACCCCCTTAGGATCATATCATCCAGTGTGCCTGAACAACCAATTCCATGTGGTTTTGGCCAATTATTGGCAACCGAGATTTGGTCCAATGTTCGCTTTGTGATAGGAAGGTATATGGAGGAATCAAAAGATTCAATGAGCATCTTGCGGGTGGGTTTGGGGATGTTCAAAAATGTGTCATGACTACTACAGCAATCATGAAAGAGATGTGAGAGGCTTTGTGGAAGTACAAGAGGGGTAACCAAGTTATGATGATGGAGGAGAAGATGAAGATGTGAGTGTGACAGCAACCGACAAGGAGTCCCAAGCCTCTGTTGTGCAACCAAGTTCTGGGACAGCTGCCATGTGTGACAACAATCGAAGATGGTGATGGAGAGAACATGGATGCAACTACCAATTTAGATGAGTTCGAGATGGATGACTTTTGAGAGATGAGAGAGTTGGACTTATGTTATTATTGTGGACTTATGTTATGCCATTAGACTCTTAAGCTTGTGGAGTTATTTTATTATTGTGGACTTATGTTGGTTATGTCGTGTTTATTATATTGCTCATTATTCATGTAATCGTACATTTGATTTCTTTTTTCCTTCACTTCATTGTTGTCCCATTTTCATGTAGCTTGTTGCATGGGAGAAGAGAAGAGAGGAGAGACTATCAACAAGGTACGTCACTCAATCCATATTTACTCAATTAGTTGGAATTTGAATTATTGTAATGTATTGTAACAAGCTACATGTTGGAACTCGTAAGGGGAATGGGTGCTACATGGGCTCAAGAACCGGCAACATCAAGGTATGCATGTGCTACTAATTGCTAATTTAATTTGTTAACATACTAGGTTAAAATGTGTGTATGGCGCCTCGCCGCGAGCCTTAAGCGCTTTGGCGGTAAAAAGGTAGTGAGTCGTCTCGCCTCGCCCTTATCACTTTAATAACCATGATCAATTATACCAAAAGCACTAGCAACACGAAACTTTGAAAGAACTATGTGGGGGAAACATAGCACGCATAGTCACGGAATCATAAAACAGAAGACAATATACATCATCTCTTACCTAAAGGTCCAAAATCTCAATTTTAAGGAAATCCTCAACAAAACATCAACAACTCTAGTAACGTGAACGCACGGAAACCCAAGTTACGTGAGCGAAATGGATAAGCTGACATAATGAACTATCACTGTGACCAATCATAAGGAGAGGATGTAAGTAAAGGCAATAGTTTTTCATTCTAGGCCACAAGCATCTGAGTTAGTTAGGTTCGGTACAAGCTACTACCGTCGTTGCCAGGCAATACTTGTCCAACACAATAAGCAAAGCAACCAAACAATCTCGACTGATCGGACAAAATATTAGCTTCACTTTTATTGCAGTCCTTGTAGGATGCGACAAGCTTGTGTCAAATAATTAGGTTCAGTTCAAGCAATCATACTACCATACGTACCAAAGACAAGAAGGCAATGCTATATACGCACCTGAAGAAGCGTGAGCTGTGCTGAAAGCGTGGTCGCCTCTGTCTGCAGCGTCTGTACCTTCCTCTCCAGCTCACTGGCGTACTTAATCTTCCTCTCCTTCGACCTCGCCGCCGACTGCCTGTTTGCAAGAATCCTACACACGAGAGACCACCACCATGAAACCACAACTTTAATCTAAATTACAACTCGATTGCACCACAGAAAACCCTAGAAACTCAAAATTAGCGCAACAAGGAGCCAGATCTCAAAAACGCAGGGCACTAGAGCTAGCAGCAAAAGCTAATTAGCTCCAAAATACACAGCAAGCAAACTCCCTTTGGATCTATCAAGCTTACCAAGCTGCATAAAATGAAGGGAAATAGCTTCAAGAAAGTCTGCTGACCTCTTTGCGCGCTTGGGATCGAGGAGCGAGAGCTCAGCGAGCTTATCGGCGGGCATGGCCTTCTTCGCGTAGTCCGGCAGCGCGGACTCGCCCTCGAACGGTGAGGTCGCTCCATCCATGGACCCGCTCCTCTTATGCCCAGCCCCGCCGCCACTCCCCGCCCCACCTCCTCCCTGCAACGCGAGGCCGTCGAAGAAGGCAGCGTCGAGCGAGAGGCTCCTCATGTGGGCCCCCCCACCGGGAGGCCGGGGAGCCGGGGACGCCGCAGCCGCCTGCGGCAGCGGCGGGGGAGGTGGGGTGGGGTCGGAGGCGGCGGGGAGTCGTCGGAGAGGGAGGGGAAGTCGAGGTCGGAGAAGGAGAAGTCGCCGTCGGGGTCGAGCAGGAGGTCGGCGTCGGGGAACCGGATGAACGTCTCGGAGTGGGCCCGGCGGTGACCGCGGGGGGCGCCGCCGCCAACGGACGACGGCGCTGGGGGCGGGAAGCGGTGGTCCATGGCGGTCAACTCCGGTCAACGCCGGCGCGGGAGGCGGTTGCGGTGGCTCGTGCGTTGGGGTTGGGTTTGCGGGGAGTTGCTCGGAGCCGGAGGAGATCGGGAAGGTTGCTATGGCTCGGGGTGGGGAGTAGTACAAGAGAAGGGGGGCGGAGGCTGCGGCTCGCTTCTGCGTGAACCCGGTGTATAGAGCTTACAGGAAACTACACGAATCTCTAGGTGGAATGGATGGTGTCTATGGCTTGTTGCTTGTGTGGAGGGTGCAGGGAGGAGAGGAATACCCGGCGGTGGAAATGGTAATTCGTCTGCGGGGGCATCCGCCCTTGAGTGGACCGGGTCTATGGGCGTGCAGACTGAGGGAGCAAATCTCGAGACGTTACGAACGGTCATAGATTGCTCTCGTGCGTGAGGGGGGCGTACGGGAGTGGAGAGCGGGAGCTGAGGGGAGGGGTGAAACGGTAATTTTCTGTGGGTGGAAGAAACGCCGCGTGGCTCCGAGAAAAGGAGCAGCCTGTCGCTGTGGGTGAGGGACCGGTCACTGTTTGGCGGTGGCCTCTAAATCTTCCAATGATATGTGGGGTCTGAATCTTGAGGACCCAGTGCGCAGTGAGCTACGTGGCCTTCGATGGACTGCGGGGAGAGAATCCAAGTCGTGTCTTACGCTGCTGGCCTGCCGGTTCCTACGGGAGCGGGTGGGGCCCACTGGCATCAGCACCGAAGCCAGCTAGTTGTGAGAACTTCGTGCCACCACAATTTTTGCAGTTTATTTTTATGCGAGGATTTTTTTTTTCCTTCTCCTTCTTCAGTTTGTTGATCTTGATATGTTAGTATTTACTATTAAGCAGTATTGATTACAGACACGATAAGGATTTGATGTAACCCTAAGATTTTACTTTTGCTACATAGAATTATAGTTGCTACTGAATATATAAGTATTTTTCGAATTACTTTAATTCAGAAATATACTAGATGATTCATTAACAATATTATAGACTTTTGCATAAGACAGATAAACATGAACAACATAGTCATACCAATTTCTAACAGAACAGAAACTAGCATTTCTATCTCAGTGTTCAAAACAATAACATAAATTAAAGATAAACATAGTACAAGGATTAGATTGATATACCCAGAACCAGTTGAAGGAGCAGCAGCAGGAGAAGAGTTGACGAGATTGTCGTTCGTCATGGCGTAGTGGACGTAGTCGTGCAGTTGATGTAGATGAAGCAGAAGATCGGATGATGACGAAGCAGCGAGCAGTCGCGCGAACGCTCCCCAAAAACCTTATTCGTCCTCGCTCGTGTAAGCCTTCAAACACGGGGTTCCGGAGGCTTACTCTCCCTGTTAGACCGTACACGAGCCTCGTCGGGATGGAGATCGTCAGAGAAAGCAGCAGCAAAACGGTGGAGAGGAAGAGTCTGTCCCAGTCGCGTGGAGTAAAAAGAGAATGGAGAGGAAGAGTCTCACGAACAGTTCACTGTTCTTTTAATGGTCCACAAAAAACAAAGAGACTGAAGCGCCGCCATCAATCGATGCTAACAATGACCACTAGTAATCGAATCATATCGCCAAATCCGTTGTTAATTCCATTGCTGCGAGTCGGTGCGTTTCGATTTCCGAATAGATAAAGAAAAACACGTGCGCACCCGACGCGCCTGCGTACACGCACGGCTCGGCGAGCGAGCGAGCGCGCGCGTGTGTTGACTCTCTCCAATTCCACAAGGGGTTACCACGATCTACCTTATAAAGTGGTGTAACTCCTCACTAATACTCCATGTGGGACTAAATAGTTTTAGCACGTGCACATGGGTTTTTGAGATTTTTTTAAAATTAATTAGAGTTAAAATTAGGCCAAACCCGTATTAATTCCAACCGTTGCTCCGTTGGAGTTTATTGTAGCACTACCTCTGGATGGAATTTATCTGAACACATTGTTAGATTCACACGTGAACTAGTGGCACTTGCTAGATAAACTGGCACACTTGAGAGACCATTATCCTGCTGAAACTTCTGCTTACTCGTTACCTTCTGTTTGGTTCATGACCCTAACGAACTATGCTAAAATTTTAACCCACTGCATCATCATCATCTTGTACCGTCTCATAATTATTATGTGATCATCATTTTTGTTATTCCCAGTTCAATTTCAGATAGAATTTAGAACCTGGTGCTGATATTTGCCGCGCTACCATTTCAGGTGCTGACGTGCTACCAAATAAAAAGGTACCAGCGACGCTATCTATCATGGTCTTGGCTCTTTTTGAAAATTCTCTACCGTCCTTTTCCATACCTCGTATCAGGGAGCTCTTTAGTCATCCTCCTCCTCCGTTTTTCTCAGAGGCAAAAAGAATGCAAGCAAAGCAAGGGAGCTTTCCCATTGGGGCCATAATATAACATGCGTGCTGTTAGGTAAGCTGTGTGAAATTTGTTGCTAATATACGAAAGGCGAATTAAATGCTGAAGAAAATATTTGGTAAACTTAAATTGTGCAGACCTCGGGAGTTCAGACTTCAGAGCCAACTACTAATTGATGTCAAAAACCTAATTTTGACAACCAATTTTTATGTTAATATATTTACAAATCGACGCATACTATTTTCATATGTTCAATCTAAATATTTTTAAAAATATCGATAGCAAAAGTTTGACGCATCTCAAAACGTCACTCTTTTGTGATGGAAGGAAGTAGCCAGAGAGATTTTTTTTTATATTAAATAGTCCATTTTAGAAAATATTTTATCTATAATCCCTCCTAAATTTTATTTCCAAATCTAACCCGTTTAGCCATTCCACAGCTCTTGGCATGCAACTACACGCTGCTACGCTATCGATTTTGGTATGGTCAAACCCTATCACTTTACTGGTAATGGTGTGGCAGTGTTGTTTTACCACGCCACCAAAATATACTTTTTTGTCACTATAGCGTGGTCAAAAAGTTAAATTTGGAAATAAGTTGTATAAGAGGTTCTTAATAAAAATGTTCAGCAAGAGAGCAGGCGAACTTGATGATTTTCTGAAAGTTGCAGGATTTTCCATTTGAAAAACTGATGTTACAAGTATTTTTCAAAAAACAAAAAAAACTGATGTTAAAAGGAGAAAAGAAATTTTGGCCAACAGCAAGATTCGTCTTGCCACTCCATGGTAATTAATCAATCGGCAACCATTGATCGTCATGTCACTTCGATTCTGACTTCTGAGCCAGTAACCCAGCCCATGCTTCCATCTAACTCTGGCCACGTAGCACCAGTAATAAAAAAAAACTTGCAGCTATCTATTGTCGATCTGGTTTCCTAAATAGTTAAAAAAAACTGAGCCTAGCTCAGCTAAGTGAGGGCGTGGATGTCATGTACAATACAATATCCGGGTTCAAGTCATTCTTCGGCTCAAATTTAGGTAACTTTTTCTGTTTTATTATTAAGCCATGTAGTTCTTTCTAAGTGTATTTCAGTAAATAGTAGAGAGAGAGAGAGAGAGAGAGAGAGAGAGAGAGAGAAATACATTCCTTCGAAGTAAAAAATTGAACATCAGAACATACAAGATACGAAGTGGAGAGGATGTACGGTGGGTCGACAAGTGTACCTCTGCAAAGAATTAACATATGATGAGTGTCCAAGATGCTAGGAGACGTTGTTCTCTAGATGTTAGTATTAACGCAAAAAATTTTATGGTTAGTACTAACACCTGTCACTACGGCAAATGTTCAGACCTGTGCCGATTTCCTTGTATAAAACACACGCGTGCAAATGTCACGTTCAGCGAGCCCGTACAAGGTCAACTCCCTGCCGACTCAAGCATTTACTACTGGATTTTCTTATCCATACCACTCGAGAAATACAAACGCCACGGCACTTTGCAAGGGGACGCTGTTTCCAAATGTGAAGAGATTGATCCAGAGAGAAACATGCTCTGTTATTAGGGGTTCTAAACTTCTAATGCTTACAATTTCTTGTAAATTTGGAGTTGTAGACTAAATGACTGATTATACTGCGATCCTAATTTATATCTTTTTTTCCCCTCAAACAAAGAAACTCTAAGAGGTCGCAAAGACTCCGCCCCAAGGAATATTAATCTCTATTGAAGTTTTCATGTGGAGCTGATCCAACCCGCCTTACAACCCAATGGTGACAGCTCTTCTAAAATGTGTAATTGTTTGTTTTGCCTGCTTCCTTTAATATTGTCATGCGAGTCATACTGTGTTATGATAATTTCTCTGCACTACTACAAAACAGACCATAAAAGACATCTTATCACAGACGGTTCTTTGAAACCGTCTGTAATAAAATAATCACAGACGGTTCCAAGACGAACCGTCTGTGATATATAGATATCACAGACGGTTCGTGGTTAGAACCGTCTGTGATACTTCACAGACGGTTAACCACGAACCGTGCAGCGATATCGAAATATTACAAACGGTTCGTGGTTAGAACCGTCTGTGATTTTAGATTTACCATAACTTGGCTTTTTACTATGGTTTGGAATTTCCCTTACTCTTCGAATTTACCATGATTTAGGAAAATTCTAAACCACGGTAAAACCCTAAAATCACAGACGGTTTTATACAAAAACCGTCTGTGATACTTTTGTTTCGTTGGGCGGAAAAACGAAAACTTGCACTTAATGGGCGGGCTGCCGAAAATCTCTCTATATTAACAGAGTCCTTCATCTCCTCCTTTGCCATCTCCATCTCCTCCTGTGTCATTTCTCCTCTATCATCTCCGTCTCACCCTGACTTTGCGTTCCGACCTCCCCCGAGCTCGTCGCCCGCGGCCTCCTCCACCTCGCCCTAGCCTCGTCGTCGCCGGCCTCCCACAACCTCGTCGCCCCCGCCTCCTCTACTTCCGCCGCCTGTCCTCCCCAGTTCGCTGTCCGCCTCCTCCACTCGCCCGACCTCATCGTCGCCGGCCTCCTATGACCTCGTCACCTCAGCCTCCCACGACCTCACTCTCTCTACTCCCCCCTTTTGCTCTGTGATGTGGATTACTACTGTGATGTGGGTAATGCATACCGTGTTGTTTTTAGTGCTCTGTGAATGGATTGAGTTGATGCTACTGTGATGCTATGGCTATTGTGGGAAAGCTAGCGAAAAGTTCAATCCGAAAATCAATATTAGATTCATTCGCGAGGCTCCAGACGAAGTGAAAATCTGTTTTCGTTTTTTTTTTGCCATATAAAAAAATATCACAGACGGTTCGTGAATAGAACCGTCTGTGATAGCCTTTTTCACAGACGATTCAAAAAACCGTCTGTGATGATGGTTTAGAACCGTCTGTAATAAGTTTTTGTGTAGTAGTGCTGTGACATTCTATGTTCTCATAAACTGGAAACTATGATAGTAACAAAAATATGTTGTTTTCTGTGTGCAATTGATAGGAAGAGCTTACGTGCAAGCATGTGTGTTGTACTACATTTGTTCACAATATCAATTTCATATCTCTTGCCTTGCTTCTAATACATATTTCCATTTAGGCATATGTTGGTAGCTTTACCATCAGCTACGTCCAATTGCAATCATGCTGCAATTAAGGTATGGCAGTGCCATTTTCTTCGTTCACATTATATTGGCATGACAAAAAAAAAGTTTATTTGCCATTCATGACATCCCTTCAGAACAATCTATCTGTGTAACATCTACCATTGAAATCCAATATTTCTCCTCTAATCCACTATAACTATTTCAGTAACTGATTTCCTTTAATCCACTAATTATTTGCATCACTGATTTTAATTTGTTAGCTTCTGGTATAGCTATACCTGGCCTTTCAATTCCTTTGTCATATATTATTATGCAACAAAACAGTCCTTTATTTGTTAGCTTTCGATATAACTATGCATAACATGCGAACAATTATCATATATCATGTAGTACACGGACGAACACAGCGTAGCGCGTCTGACCGTCTAGGAATATATTATATACGCCTGCGTGATTGGTCACCAAATCAACGTGGCCATTGCATAGTGTGCAGGCATGTTTGTGTGAGTAGGTAGGCAGCATGAAGCAGAAGAATGGTAGTTCGTAGTACAACATATTTGGCTAGCTGTTCTCAGATTGTCACAAGAAAGCACTTAAGTCTGCTTTCGCATTAACTACACAGTGCAAAGAATTATGGAATAGCTGCCCACCAACCCCATGTATATGCCATATAGGAATGCAGATTATAAGAAAATCATGCATGGTTTGGTCAGTCCAGTGGCGGAGTCAGAAAATAGAAATAAGAAAAGTCGAACAAGTTATGTAGTGAAATTACATTATACGAGGAGGTAAAATAGCAAAAAATATAGATAAAAGTATTTGGATCACAAATAAATATAGTGAAAAAATTTGAATCATAAGGAGAACCTTGGCCCTGCCGATCCCCCCTCTCTCTCCGCCTCTGCTGATCACCGTATATGTGTGTGTACAAACATGTTCGCGCATAGCTCGGTAGGAGCCAGCTAGCGTAGCGTTGCATGTGTGTGAGGAAGAGAGAACTAGTGATGCGGGGTGCCCGATCTTCTCGATGTAGAACCTCTCGATAACTTATGTATTCTGACGAACCACCAGCTAATCCCCCTCGCTAATGCACGGACTTACAACTCTATGGAAAATTCGCCCAAACACACACTTGATTGGATCCTCGCTGACCACAAGCGAAGATCGTCAAACCCTCAGTTCCCAGCGGAAAAGCAAGAACGACCTCTTGTTCTCAACGCCCAATTCCCTCTGTTTTGGCTATAAGCACAACAGGAGAATCAAGCAAAAGCTTTGAAAATATATTAAACGTGGTCTGAGTTTACAATGGGGGGTCTAACCCTCAATATATAGTGCCCCTTCTCCTCCTCATGGCTGGCCAAGAGGCCCTACTCCTACTCTAATTCGGAATTAGAACTCCTACTCCAATTCCGACTCAATCTAAAACAAAAAGAAAACATCAATTTTACAACTATCATATTGTTTCGGTCATATCTTTTTATACAAGACGAATTTCAGAGTGAGAGAGGATCCATTGGATCGGGCTTGAAGTTATCTTTCCAACAAGCCCAAGAACACCCTAATCGGACTCCGTTTGTGAAAGTTATGACCGTTTTACTCCGGACTTTCCTACTGATTCCGAATCCGAATTTGATTCTTCATCACTAGGCAATAAATACAGGTACCCTCCTCCTTGTGCTCCTCTATTGCTTTGGCTCCGGCCTCCCTCTCGGTTCCAAAGACTTTAAACTTGTCAAACCTGAGAATACACAAAGGATTGCTTTTACGTAGTATCCAATTCTCACGGAAAACACAAAGAAACCTGTTAAGAAACAATTTCACCTGTCGTTTGAGAAGCGTAGCTCTTGCTTCATAAACAGCCTCATAAGTAGTCGGGATATCCTCAACATCCTCCCTTTCTTCAAAAAAAAAAGCCGTCCTCGGCTTTTGATAGCTTGAAAATGTGCTACACAAAGAAAACAACATATATGCATGGTATATGTATTTATCATCCAAACAAGTTCCGTGTAGCGCATGATGATTTGCCGAACATGTATTAAACAAAGAGAACAACGTATATACGTGATATATGCATGAATCAATTGTTGTGTTATTCACGTTGTTTTGCACAATCGATAGCTCGAAATCACATTTCAAATTGCACAACTGACTCATATGATAAAATTTCACCTTCCCAATATCAAAGTCAAGTAAAGTGGGTGAAAACCAATTAATACCATACCATGCTTCAACTGCGCTACTCTGATTAGTTATACATTTAAGAGATAAACAAGTAGGCAC